>CM031596.1:21322650-21341939 GCA_018398815.1 Conus ventricosus | reverse complement strand
GACTTTCACGGAACTTCCATTGTCCAATTTGTTTTCTTTCTGTCCACTCTTCCAGATTCTCTTGTTTGTTTTTGGACTGTTTCTCTGGCACTTTAGTATGCTTGGCCATCAACCCCTCTTTCCTTCGGCTTCGCTGCGAGCTCTGACTTTTTCCCCAGCGTAACGTTTTTCCCCCCCCCAGAACACTTTATTGTTTTCAGCATAAAAACTTTTGTCTATCTATCTATCTGTCTTTTTCCCCCCAGATTACTTTATTGTTTTCAGCATAAAAACTGTTGTCTATCTATCTATCTATCTTTCTTTTCCCCCAGAACACTTTATTGTTTTCAGCATAACAACTGTTGTCTATCTATCTATCTTTCTTTTCCCCAGATTACTTTGTTGTTTTCAGCATAAAAACTGTTGTCTATCTATCTATCTATCTATCTTTCTTTTCCCACAGATTACTTTATTGTTTTCAGCATAAAAACTGTTGTCTGTCTATCTATCTTTCTTTTCCCCCAGATTACTTTATTGTTTTCAGCATAAAAACTGTTGTCTGTCTATCTATCTTTCTTTTCCCCCAGATTACTTTATTGTTTTCAGCATAAAAACTGTTGTCTGTCTATCTATCTTTCTTTTCCCCCAGATTACTTTATTGTTTTCAGCATAAAAACTGTTGTCTGTCTATCTATCTTTCTTTTTCCCCAGATTACTTTATTGTTTTCAGCATAAAAACTGTTGTCTGTCTATCTATCTTTCTTTTCCCCCAGATTACTTTATTGTTTTCAGCATAAAAACTGTTGTCTGTCTATCTATCTTTCTTTTCCTCCAGAACACTTTATTGTTTTCAGCATCTTCTTCTTCTTCGTTCGCTCAGACAGGACAGGAACCCCCGATGCACTGATGAAGGCTGCCGTCCGGCGGAGGTCCTCCAGAGATTCATAGTGTTTCTCGCTCATCGGTTGGTCAGCAGGCCAGGTCTTTGCTCTCAGGTTATGGTGTGTTGGACAGTCCTGTAGGAAGTGTTGTTTTCAGCATGAAAACTGTTGTCTATCTATCTATCTTTCTTTTCCCCCCAGAACACTTTATTGTTTTCAGCATAAAAACTGTTGTCTATCTATCGATCTTTCTTTTCCCCCAGATTACTATATTCTTTTCAGCATAAAAACTGTTGTTTATCTATCTATCTATCTTTCTTTTCCCCCAGACCACTTTATTGTTTTCAGCATAAAAACTGTTCTCTATCTATCTATCTATCTATCTTTCTTTTCCCCCAGAACACTTTATTGTTTTCAGCATGAAAACTGTTGTCTATCTATCTTTTTTTCCCCCAGAACACTTTATTGTCTTCAGCATAAAAACTGTTGTCTGTCTATCTATCTATCTGTCTTTTCCCCCCAGAACACTTTATTGTTTTCAGCATAAAAACTGTTGTCTATCTATCTATCTATCTATCTATCTTTCTTTTTCGTAAACTGTTCACACGTCCAGTGATTCAAAGCCAGTTTGATGTCTTTCTGTTCATGCTTCATATTTATTCTGTCTGTTTGTTTGTTTGTTTGACTTGTTCATTATAATCCTCTTCACGTGTGGCTTTATACGTAGCAATGTATAATAGCGCACATGACGCAGTCCGCGCCAATTGTTGCTTTGTCGACTGGAGGCGATAGTTTTTAGCTGCATTTAAATCAAGCTTTGTGAAGGGTGCCATGTCCTACTGGAACAAGTGCTCTCTGTTTTGTGTTGTTGTTGTTGTTCTTGTTGTTGTTTAGTTGGTTTTTTTTTTTAATAGATTACCAGCCAAGAAGCATTTCAACGTCCTCTTAAAAGTTTTTGTGTGATGAAATACGATGTCAGGAGTTTCTTTCTTTCTTTCCTTCTGTCTGTCTTTCTCTCTCTCTCTCTCTCTCTCTCTCTCTCTCTCTCTCTCTCTCTCTCTCTCTCTCAATTCAGTTCACTGATTCAAAGAATAGTCACATCCTTTTCAATAAAGAAATGTAATAACTCACATCCTGCACTGCTTTCCTGCTGTAGTGTTTTGTCCTTGATATATTATGTACATTATATATGTTTTGATTGCATTCTCTCTTTCTTCTCTGTCTGTCTGCATCTATGTGTATCTCTCTCTCTCTCCTCTCCTCTCTCTCCTCTCTCTCTCTCTCTCTCTCTCTCTCTCTCTCCGGCTGGCTGCCCGTGCGTCTGTGATTTTGTCTGTCTCTGTCTCTCTCTTTCTGTCTGTCTCTCTCACTCTCTCTCGCGGACGTGCTGATGGAAACTTTTCTACCTCCTGAAGTCGAAGAATGTATTTTGCCTGCTTCTAATGTTACGTTTAATCTTTTCAGCCCTTCAAATTGTAGATTAGCTTGTTATTTTTGTCTAATCCTATTGCACGTTTCTTGTAAAACACACACACCCACACGCACACTCTCTCTCTCTCTCTCTCTCTCTCTCTCTCTCTCTCTCTCTCTCCTCGGCTGATTGTCACAGTTCATTATTTGTTTTCGTCGTTTATCACTCACGGCATGAATTGTTTCAAGGTGTCTGTCCTCGTTGTTTTGGTGTGTTTACCATCCCCTTATTCTGGTGGATGTATGTGTGCGTGCGTACATACGTATGTGTATATGTCTGTGTGCGCGCGCGCGTCTGTGTGTTTGTGTGTAAGTACTCGTGCACGCGCGCAGGTGTGTGTGCGTGAGCGTTGAATGTGTGTACACACGCGCGCGAATATGTGTATGTCCCTGCGTGTATTCACAGACATTTTAAGGTTTGGCATTTGATTTCCCCTTGCATATGGGTTATTTTTTTCTTTTTCTTTTCTTTTTTGTATGTATGTATGAATTGTCGGCTAGTCTCTACACATGATTCATTTCAACCCAGAAAAAATCCAACATGACTGATGGGAATCGAACCCACGACCTCCCAGCCGGGAGTCCGCGACGCTAACCACTTGGCCACAGCGCCTGACTGTCAGTTCAACATTTCTGTTCGTCCTTTATCACTCACGGCACGAACTGTTTGAAAGTGTCTGTCCTCGTTGTTTTTGGTGTGCTTTCCCTCCCCTTCCGCACATTCTAGTGGATGTATGTGTGCGTGCGTGTGTCACGGAACAAAAAAAAGAAACAACCCAACTTGGGGAGTCGCCAGCCAATTTGTTCGGACATAAGTCCAAACTCAAACATCTTGGCGCCACGTAGACCGGGCCCATGGTTCGGATCCGGCCAATTAAGCTTAGTGGAGAGGCTTCACAGGGACGGTGCGATCCACCCAGACTGACTAAGCCGTTTTGACCGACGCCTCGATGTCTAGCGAGACGAGTCGTAGAGCCTACCCAGAATCATCTAGCCACTTTGTGGAACCAGCGTCATTGTTACTCAGACGTCGTGGCGCCTACCCAGACTCAGCTAGCCACTTTACACTGACCAGTGTCCACGACTTAAGCCACACGGCGCCAGTCAAGTAGGAAAGGGGGAAGGTAGAGTGTGGTGGGGGGTGAAATCTGGCTAATCAATTAAATGACCAATTGACCACCACAGAGAGTAAGGTGTGTAGGCGTGACTGTCATGATTTGAACATCCAATGGAATTAGAGGGGGATAACTTCGGGTGTCAGGGCGGTAAAAATACTGACCAATGGTACTCGCCCTTTTTGGGACAGATCGGAACGAATAAAGGAATGCGTGAGTGAGAGAGAAAGAGGGGGAGGAGAAAAACGGACAGACAGAGAGAGAGAGGGAGAAGTTCGGGGAAGTAGGCTCTCGCCTACAGGAAGGCAGGGAGATGAGAACGAACAGAGAGAACGAGGGGGAGAACGAACAGAGAGACAGAGAGAGGGAGAGGTTCTAGGTCTGCTTGAGAGAAAAGCAGAGAGATGAGGGGAGGAGAGAAGAGAACCAAGTTGAGAGATTAGCATGAGATAGTCTGCAGAGGAAGGACTGAGGAGAGATGTGGAGAGAGAGAGAGAGTTGCTAACTAATGAAGAAGAAAAGAAAGAAAAGAAAAAAAAAGAAAAGAAAAGCAACCATGTCCATTTGATAAGAGCAGACTAGAAGAGAGAGAGAGAGTGCAATGCGTTAATGCAGGAAGAAAGAAAGGAGAACAGATCGATGTTGATAGTCACTGTTCTATCCTAACCGGGGTTCGACCTCATACCTGGCAGCGTCACTTCGCCAAGCAGAACCACAGACCAACGCCAACAGTCTCACCTGACCAGGCGCCATCAGACCAACACCAGTGCCGGCAGTTGTGTCGTGTTGTGAAAGTGACAGTGAAAAGAAGAAGAAAAGAAAAGAAAAGACAGTGATTCGTGAATAGTTAAGATCACCTGGCCAGGTAAAGTAGAAATCTGTTTATACCCGGGTTAGTTAATGATGTTTTAGATAAATGATTTTGTGAAGCTCAGGAAAGAGAGAATGTTTTATTTTGTTTGATTCCATATGCATTGATGTTTCGTTCTATGATCATGTACAGTAAAGTTATAGACTTTACTAGTGGTTTGATGTGACGAATGCATGATATATGAATGAGATTGTAAGCAAGCTGTGAGTGTGTTTGGGCTGTGCGCTAGTCCTTCCTCCACTGATTTCACCCGAGGTTGACAATTTATTGGCGAGCCTGCCAGGATATTCTGGCCCATTTATTATAATTGTTCAACTTCTCAGAGAGGAAGCTGGGTGGGATCAAGTTATTGATCCTAAGACAAGGGGGCGGTTCGTGTGCCCAAGATAGTAAATATACAGGCTGGCATTGCTTTTCCAAGAGAGTTAAGATACTAGGCTTGGCATTTCAGCCCCAGAGTACTCATTTCGCACAGAATTACCTATAATTCGCTCTCATAGTGGGTCAGCGCTGGGGCGTCCTTATAAAAACTAACTAAGTGTCCCAAGCTAATATTACATTCATAGGATTGTGCTATACGTCAGCGTGTCGGTACCACCAGTTTTGGCTGTCCGTATAATAAAACTTTTCAAAACAAAAAAAAAAAGAAGATATAATGGCGGAAGAAAAGATGAGGGGGGGGGGGCCCCTATTAACATCTTGTGAGCGGCCGCTCGTGAGCTAAGGTACTTCAAGATGAGTCGTGCATCGACGAAAACCAACAAAAGATGGAAAGAGATGAACGTGCGGAAAGACGCCGTATCCAGTAGAGCGCAGAACAGAAAGATTAGGGGAATAAGGATTCAGGATAATGATAATCCAGGCTAGGAAACGCAAGGAAACAGAAAGACTATGGGAAGCGCAGGAGACAAAAGAATAGAAGCAGAAACAAAAGGGATTAAAGCTAGGGAAACGCAGAAACAAAAGACTAAAGGTTCAATTAGAGTTGGAGAAAGTGAGGAATACAAAGGGAGACCACCGAGGAAGGAAGTTCACTTTCCAGTGACACTGTGCGCAGCTAAGCTCCCCGACCCAAGTTGCCAAAATTCCGGAAGGGACCGATTCGATTGATGCATACATACAGTCGTTTCGAAACGTTTGCAACCAGTCAGTTGGCCTCCAGAAGAGTGGGCAGGTCATTTTGTCGGCCGTTACTGAGCGGGTAAGGCATTACAAATTTCCACTGCATTGCCACAGAACAAACATTCTGATTTTCGCGCTGTGAAGGAATCATTGATGAAAGGATTCGACCTCACAGAGAGGGTTCAGGAAGAAATTCGTTCAGCTAAATTACAAGCAGGGAAACGTATCTCAGTTTGTGCACTCTTAGACTCTATTTTTTGAGAAAGTGGTTAGAGTTGAGTGGTACAAAGAAGGAGTTCGCTGAGTTGAAAGAGCTATTATAAAGAACAGATTTTGTCAGGTTTGCGGCCTCTGAAGTTAACCATACATTTGAAATAGAAGACACAGCCGAGACAGCAGGAGAGTTGTTGAAGTTCGCAGAGGTTTATAGAGAGGCACGTGTGGGCACTAAGTGCAGGAGAAACAGGTTGCTAGGCACAGGGAGAAGAGTGCAAGGAGGAAACTAGGAGAGTTTTCTTTCCTGCAGAAGTCGCAAACACAGTGGTGGGCAGAAGGAGGCAAAGACATTAGTGTTTCATTTGTCACAAGAAGGGACATTGGCGAGGGATTGTCGCATGAGGTTCCAGAAGGCAGCAGCCGTTGCAAGAGGTGGATAAGGGTCGTCAAGGGAAACGACCTGCATTGAACCAAAGGGGATTCAGTCTGAAAGAGGGTGGAGTGCGACACCTATGGCTAGCACTGGAAACAGCAGTCAGTGTCAAGGATGGAGGCACAGGCTGACAGTGGTTGCGTTACCAGTGGAAGAAGGGTGGATTGCCAGCAGAGGTGAAAGTGTTAACGAGACACTGTTGTTCATGCGTGTAGTAACGAACAACGCTGTTCGATAAAGGGGATTTGACAGGGCAAATCCATACCTGTACTCTAATCGATGGCACTGTGAGGAGGTTCCAGTTGCTAAGATAGAAGTACGTACCCCCTTAGTTTCTCAGCAGTTGTCCTGCGTTGGTGATGGAGAAACCCCTGCCTTCGGGACTATTTGATCATTGGAAATATCCAGGTGCAAGGGATCCAGGATCATGAGTTGTTGACTGCTACAGGGCAAGCAGTTCAAAACACGGAGCAAGAAGGAGGAAAAGGTTGTTAAACGTTATCGTTCCAGGCAGAAGTTTCGGGCATAGACGAGTCGCCTGATGAGTTTAGGGCAGGCGCAGGAACAAGACCCATCGCTCGTGAGTCTTGGGAGTTGGCAAGAGGTGGGAAAACAAGGAGTTTAGAGGAGGTGAGACAGAATTTCTTGTGAATAGGCGGGCTGTTTGACCGAGTGGTCACCAAGGGAAGAACAGTAAGGGACCACCAGTTAGAGGTACCAGCGTGTTATCGTGACAATGTCATGCAGTGGTCACGAGCGCTCTATGGGCGGGTCTTCTCGGCACCTAGCAAAACAGCTAACCGGAGTCCTTTGATGAATTCATTGGCCAGGACAATGGCAGACATAGAAAGCGGTTCTGCTTGTCATGTGATGTGGTCACAGGTCAGCCACAAGAGGGGTGAAGAGGAAGCGCCTCTAAAACATCCCCCTTTAATTGACACACCGTTCAGGAGAGAGTGGGCTGTTGAACTGATTGGCCCAATCGCGCCCTGTTCCAAAGGTGTGCACAGGTATGTGTTGACAACTTGTGGACTACGCGACCAGATACCCAGAATCGTTGCATTGAAAGGCGTAGATACGCAACAGGTCGCTGAAGGGCTGGTAGACATCTGCTCTCGCGTTGGGTGTGCCAGCACAAATTCTCAGTGACCAGGGGTAACAGTTTCACCTCAGGCGTGCTGAGGAGGTCAACAGGGCCTGCCTAGGGATCACACAGCTGCCTCACTACCCCATACATCCACAATGCAATGGCTTGTGGAAAATTCAACGGTGTGCTGAAGGCATCTTTAAAGAAGCTCTGTGAGGAAAGGCCAGCAATTGGGACCGCCACATTCCCACCGCGGCCACTGTTTGCCTACAGGGAAAGCCCCGCATGAAAGCAACAGGCTTTTCGCGCCAGTTTGAGCTGCTGTAAGGGCGGACAAGTTCCGGGGACCAGTTCATCTCAAGAGCTGTGGTCCGGAGAACAGGATCTAAGAGTCAAAAACGCACTTATCAGTATGTGGTGGAACCTAGCCAATAGCTCGAGGAGCAACATGTAAGATCGCAAGGGAGAGTTTGCAGAGGCTAGGTACGTCCAAAGATGCAGATGACAGGAGGGGAGGAAGCAATTCCTTCTAGGTGGGAGATCAATCCATTACTGCTTCCCACGGTCACAAGCAAGCTGCTGATGCTTTTGGAAAAGGACCATTCACCATCACTGAAAGGTCGTCGGATTTAACCGAAATTGATTGTGATTGGGAAACCAAAAACCTTTCCATGCAATTTCCTCCGCAAATATATTCAGCGTGAGACCAGCACATAGGCGCCGCAGCAATCATTGGATGAGGTAAGAGAGACCCAGCAGAAGGAGAGGGGAGATTTTGTTGCTCCCTGAGTTTCCAGGGAAGGAGTCCATACAGGATGTTGTCACTGTATGAAGGGCTAGACAGTAAGAGACAGTAGGAAGTTAAGGGGCTCCTAGAACAGTAAAGGCGGCCCTGACTGAGAAACCAGGCAGTAAAACTCTAGAGACATGTACGGTGAGTTGACATCACAGAACCCTACATGTGACAGCCACCCGAGTCTCCCATATGCACCAGCAAGTGATCGAGGAGGAGGTAGAAAAGATGTGGAACCTTGGGTGATGGTAACCGCCAAATCATCAATATATTCACCCGACGTCTTAGTGATGAAAAAGTCAGGGAGGCATCGATTCTGTGTCCGACTATAGACGTCTGAAACATGTCACCAAGGTCGATGCAGAGGTCTTACCCAACATGGAAGACCTGTTCGCTCAGATCTGCCACAAGCAAGAGCCAGTAGTTTTCACCAGGACGATCCTGAGCAAGGGTTACTGGCAAAATTGCTTGAGTGAGGACTTCAAAGGATGTCACAGCATTTTCCACTCCTATGGGGCTATACCAGTGTGCGATACTCCCTTTTGGATGGGTCACGCACCTGCAGTCTCTCTCGAATGATGAGGAAGCTATTGACGGATTGGAAGTGGTTTGTGAATTTCATGATGACATTCTGATAGCATCCGAGACGACATGAGACAAATGAGAGCAGCTAGGAGCAGTTTTAGAAGTGAGACAACAATCTCAAAGCCAGACCAAAAAGTGCCAGGTTGGTTTTCCAAGCCTGAGTTTTCCCTAGGTTGTGTTGTCGGAGGCGACACAAAGCACCGGAAAGAGGAAAGGGTGGAGAAGATGAATGAATTCAGAGAGACAAAGACCAAAACAGAAGTCAGAAGTCTGCTAGGTTGTGTTATTGGGTTCTGTAGGAGTTAGTCCCAAACTTTGCTGCTATCACGATTCCTCTCCGTGATTTGTCATGCAGTGAAAACCGGCAGTGGTCGAGTGGTCAGACGCTGCAGCAGAGCAAGCACTGCAGACGGTGTTGGAAAGACTAAGGTTCCGTCCCTCTTGAAGATACCGATATGTCCATACCATTTAGTTGCGGACAGATGCATCATGGCGGTGGAATTAGGTTGCAGTATTGTTGCAGGAGCATGAAGAGGGTCGATTTCCTGTGAGATATCTAGCAGGAAGTTGACAAAGGTGTGAAAGAAGGGTTACGCAACGGTGGCGAAGGAGTGTTATAGTTGTCGTGTGGGCCGGCAAAGTTCCACAAATACGTGTATGGGAAAGAGTTCGTGATAGAGAGACAGATCACCAACACTCAAATTCCCTTCAGGAGCACAGCTGAAAAACAGCAGGGTTCTGCGTTGGGCAATGGCACTGCAGCCCTACAGGTAATCGAGTGCAGTAAACATTCCCGTCGCCAGAATGTCGGAGCTACTATTTAAGCCGGTAGTCTAGCAAGCTGAAACTCAGAGAATTCAAGTCATAACCGGGGTCTTTGTTGATAATAGGTGTTGATTCCAGTTATGTTGATTGGATATGGGTTCATTCCCAGTTGGCTATGTTTCATTATTTTTTTTTGTGTGTGAGACTTGTTCATATTTTCTTTGTGAACTTGTTCATGGTGAATGTTCGTTATGCTTGGAGCATACAGTCGCTTGTGTAGTGATGCATTATTCAATAAGTGAGGAGGAGATTCTCAGTGAAGTGTCATTGGTGATCGTGCTCATATTATATGTGCTTTTTCATAGAAATTGTGAAAAGAAGGATTATGGCAAATCCGCAGGTAGGGGCAACGCAATAAGTGCGCACAGAGGTCGTTATAAAATGAGTTGAAATAACGCAAGAGCGCACGACACTGTACTCATTGGAGTGGTATTCACTAATGATGTATTTTATAACGTATAAACCGTTGGTGGTATATTATTTTAAAAAAACTTGCACGTGTAGTGTGTGTCAGCTAATTCGGTGTTGTTTTTTTTTTGTACCGTAGTTTTGAGACCATCGGAGCATGGTCTTTTGCAAGTGGGAAATTGTCACGGACAAGAACAAAAGAACAACCCTACTTGGGGAGTTCGCCAGCGCAATTTGTTCCGACATAAGTCCAAACTCGAAACATTCTAGGCGCCAGCGTAGACGGCCCATTGTTCGGAATCCGGCCAATTAAAAGCTTAGTGAGAGGCCTCACAGAGACACGAATCCACCCGAGACTGACTAAGCCGTTTTGACCGACGCCTCGATGTCCTTGCGAGACGAGTCGTAAGCCTACCCAGGCTCATCTAGCCACTTTGTGAACACGTCTTGTACTCAGACGTCGTGGCGCCTACCCAGACTCAGCTTAGCCACTTTAGATTGACCAGTGGTCCCAAGACTTAAGTCACCCGCGCAATTAAGTAGGAAAGGGGAAGGTAGTGTGTGGTGGGGGGAAATCTGGCTAGATCAATAAATGAACCAATTGACCCTCCACTGAGAGTAGAGGTGTGTAGGCGTGACTGTCATGATTTGAACATCCAATGGACTTAGAGGGGCATAACTTCGGGTGTCAGGGCGGTTACAATACTTGACCAATGGTACTCGCCCTTTTCGGACAGATCGGAACGAATAGAAGAATTGTGAGAGGAGAGAACGGAGAACGGGGAGTAGAACGAGACAAGAGAGAGAGGGAAAGTTCGGGGAAGTAGGACTTGCTCGCCCTACGGGAAGGCAGGAGATGAGAACGGAACAGGGAGAACGAGGGGGAGACGCGAACAGAGAGACAAGAGAGGGAGAGTTCTAGTCTGCTTGAGAGAAAACAGAGAGATAGGGAGGAGAGAAGAGAACCAAGTTGAGAGATTAGCATGAATAGTCTGCAGAGAAGGACTGAGGAGAGATGTGGGAGAGCGAGAGTTGCTTATTAATGAAGAAGAAAATAAAGAAAAATAAAAAAAAAAAAATAAAACGAAAAGCAACATGTCCAATTTGATATGAGCAACTAAAGAGAGAGAGAGAGAGTGCAATGCTTAATGCAGGAAGAAAGAAAGAGAACAGATCGATGTTGATAGTCACTGTCTATCCAACCGGGGGTTCGAACCTCATACCTGGCAGCGTCACTTCGCCAAGTAGAACCACAGAGCCAACGCCACAGTCGTCGACCTGACCAGCGCCATCAGACCAAAACCAGTGCCAGCTTGTGTCGTGTTGTGAAAGTGACAGTGAAAAGAAAAAGAACAAGAAAAGAAAAGACAGTGATTCGTGAATAGTTAAGATCACCTGCCAGGATAAAGTGAGAAACGTATTAGACCCCGGATAAGTTTCCCCATAAAAAAAAAGGAAGTTTTAGATAAATGATTTGTGATGTTCAGGAAAGAGAGAATGTTTTATTTTGTTTGATTCCATATGCATGATGTTTCGTCTATGGATCATGTGTAGTAAAGTTATAGACTTTACTAGTGTTTGATGTGACGAATGCGCTGAATATCTGGAATGGAGGATCGTAAGCAACTGTGAGTGTGTTTGGGCTGTGCGCGAGTCCTTGCCGCCATCGACATTACACCGAGGTTGACAGAGAGAGAGAGAGAGAACGAAAACGAATGTTTTTATTCAAAAGGCCAGAGAGAGGAGAGAACAATAACGATAGCGATGTTTTATTATTCAAAAACGCCAAAGAGAGTGAGAGAGAGAGTGAGAGAAGAGAGAGAGAGAGAGAGAGAGAGAGAGAGAGAGAACGAAAACGATTGTTATATTCAATCAGGCATAGAGAAAGAGAAGAGAGGGGAGGGAGAGAAGAGAGAGAGAGAGAGAGAGAGAGAGAGAAGAGATAACGATAACGAATGTTGATTAAAAAAAGGCCCAAAGCTCCCATATTGAAGGGAACATGCAAACCAAACTTTTTTTTCATACACTTTGTTGGCACATGAGAAATATCCACATATTGCCTCATGTTTATATGAATGCAATCACTCAGATCATAGTGGCTTCGCTTTTTTTAAAGATCTATACAGATTTTACAGAACCGATGATTCATAACGGTTTCTCTGTTTTCCGAGGTAACAAGTTTTCTAAATGTTGCTGATCTGTTCGTAAATATTAAGGACAAGGCAAAAATGGAACAAATATAACAAACGAGAAGAGAGAGAGAGAGAGAGAGAGAGAGAGAGGGAGGGCAACACATTTAAAGAGGAAAGAGAGTGCGTGCGCGCGCGCATGGCGCATGTGTGTTTACTTTGGGAAATGGTCGTTTCGCCGTGCACGTTCTCGGCACGCGCAGTTCTGTAACTTCGGTAACAGGCGCCTCTCTCTCACCCACTGACGTATAGCGCCCGTCTGGATCCGTGCGAATCCCAGAACATTGAGCCCCCTCCTCCAGTTTTACCACCCCGAAGATGTAAACTAACAAATGTAATGGCCCACACACTTTACTTCACTTTCCTTCCCCGTTTTCACAAACAGCTGCATGTCACAGTTTTTACTGGAGTTATGCTTACTAACAGGCTATGCCGTACTCATCTTTGTACATTAACTAGTTGAATAATGGTTGCTTTCGTTGCGGATTCATCGTCTAATGTGACAATAATTTTTGTGACAAGACGTTAAATGAAAGTACTGCCAACTACATATGGCGGACTCTCCAATGTACGGTAATATATTTTGGGTCGACAGTTTTCCATTGATTGTCCCAATCCTGCACTCACCCTGTGTTGTTTTTTTTTCCCCATGAGAACTTCCTTCCACTCCCCATCCTCTTTCCACTAAGTACACACAAATGCACTTGCACGAGCGTGCGTGTATAGTGCGTGCGCACCATACTCTCTCTCTCGCCTCTCTCTCTCGTCTCTCTCTCTCTCTCTCTCTGTATCTGTCTCTGTATCCCTCTCTCTCTCGCTGTCTGGTCTGTCTGTCTCTCCTCTCTTTCACACACACATCCGCGCGCGCGCGGCCGCACCGCACGCACACACTCACGCAATTAACTATCACACATACACACACCAGAACGCACATTACGGTCAGCAATACACACACACAAATGCAACTTACAAACATTATACACATTCTCTCTCTCTCTCTCTCTCTTCTCTCTCTCTCTCTCCTCTCTCGCATCGTCTCTCTCTCTCTCTCGTCTCTCTCTCTCTCGTTCCATACTTTCTTTTCTAAGATTATTTGTGACACTGGGAACATCAAAGGACAATTCTCGTGGTGAAAATGACTGTTGAGAACGACATCAAGAACATCTGAAAGGATAAGCGAACCTTTTCAAGAAGCACTGGTTCTCAGTTGGTAGAGCGCCAAACTCTTATCCTGATGAATTTTAGGGTTTGCGGGTTCGAATCTCCGCCGGCTGTTCAGTACAGTGCATTTTCTTCGGAGTAAACATTGTCTGACTCCATTTCCCCAAAATCCTTTGAATGTGAGACTACAACATCTTACACACACGTAAAATCCCCATCACCAACTTTTGTATGTATTGAACCGATACAATATGTATTCACTGAAAGAATGATAGAGTCAGTGAAAAGACTGATTGATTGATAGTCACTGAATACACAATAAACGACTGAATACAGCGCCAGCAATCAGCTCTTCAGTTTCATAGGTAGCAGAGGCACCACAGTGGCGTAGACAAGAGTCTGATTGTAAAGGCTTTTGAGCTTGATCTCTAACCGATGATAGAAACGCTATATTGATACCTTTTATAATGATAAGATTATAATGCTTAAAATAGGCCTCGTAAATGATTAAAGTCATTTTACACAGTAATAAGTATTACGCGAGTGCATTCTTAAGAAGTAGTAATAAATGAATACATGACCATAATGATAATTTTTAGAATAATATTAAAACGAGTACATGAGCATAATAGTATTTATTGATGATGATGAGATCGAATCTGGGATAATGGCAATCATCTTGGCGACAGCGGAGAGTGGCAGAGTGAATTAGGGTGGGAGAAGGGGGCGGAGGAGGGGGAGGGGGAGCAGGGAGCAGTTTTGATAATTACCCGGGGTAAAATTGACAGGGTTAGTGATATGAACGTGACACCCGACCCCCGCCCTCAAGAAAGAGGAGGCAGCCATTGCCGGGACATTCCTGTAGCACAGCGGTCTGTGGGGCAAAATAGCTCTGTTGAACTCCCCGCGTGTGTAGGCCTACTCGATGTGCTTGGGATGAGGGAGTGGTGGTGTTTCACCTGCATCGCCCCCCTCAACCCCCATCCCTTCCCTCCCTCCCTCTCCTTTTTCACTTTGTGTTTCTCTTTCGTGTGAGGCCCTGTTCTGCTGTTTTTAAAGCCAACCACCGATTATCCTGGCCGCCCCAACTCAGCAATCACAGCAAGGTGTGTGCCTGAGGCCAGGGCTGAGACGAGTTGGGGAAACCGGACCACAAGTTTGTGCTCCTCCTCATTTCATAGAGAGGGAGGGAGTGGAGTGTGTTAATACCAACGTGATGAATACCCGCTCAACGATCAACCTTGCCACAACAACAGCAACAGCGGTAAAGCTGTGTCGATTGTCTGCAGTCCGGGACTCGGAGCCAGACGGTTGGATTGTGAGGTATCCAAGCAGAGGGCATCCCGGACTGGTCGCTCAGATGCAGAAACAACAACTCCACGAAAAGTAGACGGAGTCTGCGACTCCTGTGTGTTCCGCTTGTGCACATCTGCCGCCGTACCTTTCATCTTGTCTTCATCACAGTGTGTCCAGGACACGCAGCCGAACCAGATACGGGACCGAAGGTTGGGGGGTGAACGGGGCGCTGATCATCACCTGTATACGAAACCAGACAAACGCCCGAACTTCTCTTTGTGTGTGAGGCAGTCAGAGAAGTCCCACGATTCCGGGAACTGTTTTTCACCGTTCCTGTCACTTGGAAAATTACCAAACCTCCTTTTGAGGAACACTTAGGCCTACTGATTGTTTACATCATCTGTGGAACACGGTCTTTTGACGAAATCGCTGTGGGTGATGATTATACTTGTACATTAAAACTTGTAAAATAAGGTGTCATTTCAGGCAGTATCGTGTGGGCCTGGCGCCTCCGACACTTTTTCAGTTGAGCGTGACTCAACGAGGCGAGTAACACGCTAGGCCTAGTGAGCACAGGGAAAAAGAGAGCAGCCTTTTAGCCAACAGACCCAGTCAGCAGAGCCAGAGCCATACTTGGGCGTTGAAGTGGTCGTTCGTCAACAAGAGGTTGTCGGAACCAGCCACTTGCGTTGGCGAGCGGTGGGCAATTATAATTTGGGGACGAGCGTTGCTTGTCGAGGGCATTATCTGACACTGGTAGTTCACACTTTGGTCGTGTCACATGAATTGGCCGTGGGTGCCAACGTCATTGATAACCGCCATCGGTAGTTGTGAACTGTCGGCATTGTGTGGTAGGTAGTTAGCTGCTGGTTGTGTGGAGTTCTGGACAAGTGAACATGGCGCTGGAACGGTTGCTGCTGCCGATTGCATCGTTGACTTTGGTTCTGCTGTTACTAGGTAAGCAGTGAATGGTTGTAGAACTCTCAGATATCAGTGTTCTCTGCATCTCTCTCTCTCTCTCTCTCTCTCTCTCTCTCTCTGTCTTGAGTGTGTGTGTGTGTGTGTGTGTGTGTGTGTGTGTGTGTGTGTTGGGAGAAGGGAGCTCTGCATAGAGTTCTAGTGTGTGGTGGACTGGTGATGATAAGGATGAGGGGCATGGAGGGGTTCAAAGAGATGGTCTCAAACTCTCCCAAAAGATGAATGGAATTTGATCGAAATGCCACAACTGAAACATCAGTTGTGAGTTCCTTGCGCATAACCATCACCACCTCCCTCTCTCTCTCTCTCTCTGTCTCTGTCTTTTTCACCACGTCTAAACCTTTGATGTGTGTGTATGTGTGTGTGTGTGTGCGCGCGCGTATGCGCGCGTGCATGCATGCGCATAGGTGCATGATTGTGTGCATGAGCAGTGATTCTGCTTCACCGATGCCGACAAATGCAGGAGAAACCCAATGCAGATAGACTGATCATGAATGACTTAATTAATTCAGAGAAACCCACTGGAGATAGACTGATCATGCTGATCACGAATGAGTAAATTGATTAAGAGAGAAGCACCCACTCACACCCCTCGACACCCCAACTCGGCCCTCAGTTTCTGTTTTACCCCGAGCTATCAGTCGTCTGCCTCGTGGTCCGTGCTACTTTCAGATTTATTGCTGCGCTACCACCTCCCATCTCACCCTCCTGCATCTCAGTCCCCCCTCCCTCTCTCCTCTGCCCTTCTGTCCCATGGCTTTACCTTTCCTCCCTCTCCTCCTTTTCTCCCGTTCCCGCCCCCCTGCGCAATAAAGACTATCGCTTAACTCTGGCCCCTGATATCAGCTCCATCCGTGTAACTATTTTCAGCCTGCCGTGGCATCTCAGTAATCCTTTTCTGGAACGTTAGTTTGTCTCGATCACACACACACGCACGCACGCACGCACGACACGCACACTCACAACCACACACACACACACACACACACACACACACACACACACACACACACACACACACACACACACACACGCGCGCGCGCGCGCGCGCGCGCGCACACACACACACGCACGCACGCACGCACGCACAGACGCACGCACGCACGCACGCACACACGCACACACACACACACACATCTCTCTCTCTCTCTCTCTCTCTCTCTCTCTCTCTCTCTCTCTCTCTCTCTCTCTCTCTCTCTCTCTCATACACAGTGTATTGCCGGACATCACTTCCCCATAGATAAGCTCTTCGGGTGAAAGGAAAAGTTTGGAATAGTAGAAAGAGCACAACAGCCACCAGTTTCATATTGCATTTGTCAGGCAGATTTTCACTTCTTTTCGCAAGCTTCATCAGATATAATTATATTGTTGTTGTCGTCGTCATTGTTGCTGCCGTTGTTGCGTTTTAGGCATTGCCTTCTGCTGAACTTTTGGCGCGTTTAGTCGCAGATGTTAATCCGTTGAATATGGGACAGACATTTATATCTGAACGGTCGTCAAAAAGGGACGAATGTTGATGGTATATTGAACAATCATATTCATATGCGTGTGTACAACTCGATTGTGTTTGGATGATGGAGTGTGGTGGTTCATCCTGCATCTCCCCCTCAACCGCCATCCCTTCCCTCCCTCCCTCTCCTTTTCACTTTGTGTTTCTCTTTCTGTGTGGAGGCCCTGTCGCTGTTTTTAAGCCAACCACCGATTCCCCAAACTCAGCAATCACTGCATGGTGTTCCTGAGGCCGGGCTGAGGACGAGTTGGGAAACCGGACCACAAGTTTGTTGGCCTCCCTCCTCATTTCATAGAGAGGGGAGGGAAGTGGAGTGTGTTAAATACCAAGTGAAGAATACCCCTCAACGATCATACCTGGCCACAACAACAGCAACAGCGGTAAAAGCTGTGTCGATTTCTGCAGTCGGGACTCAGGAGCCAGACGGTTGGATTGTGAGGTATCAAAGCAGAGGTCATCCGGACTGGGTCGCTCAGATGCAGAAGCAACAACTCCACGAAAAGTAGACGGAGTCTGCGATTTCCTGTGTGTTCCGCTTGTGCACATCTGCCGCCGTACCTTTCATCTTGTCTTCATCACAGTGTGTCCAGGACACGCAGCCGAACCAGATAGGGGACCAAAGGTTGGGGGGTGAACTGGGCGCTGATCATCACTGTATACGAAACCAGACAAACGCCCGAACTTCTCTTTGTGTGTGAGGCAGTCAGAGAAGTCCCACGATTCCGGGAACTGTTTTTCACCGTTCCTGTCACTTGGAAAATTACCAAACCTCCTTTTGAGGAACACTTAGGCCTACTGATTGTTTACATCATCTGTGGAACACGGTCTTTTGACGAAATCGCTGTGGTGATGATTATACTTGTACATTAAAACTTGTAAAAAAAGGGGTGTCATTTCAGGCAGTATCGTGTGGGCCTGGCGCCTCCGACACTTTTTCAGTTGAGCGTGACTCAACGAGGCGAGTACACGCTAGGCCTAGTGAGCACAGGGAAAAAGAGAGCAGCCTTTTAGCCAACAGACCCAGTCAGCAGAGCCAGAGCCATACTTGGGCGTTGAAGTGGTCGTTCGTCAACAAGAGGTTGTCGGAACCAGCCACTTGCGTTGGCGAGCGGTGGGCAATTATAATTTGGGGACGAGCGTTGCTTGTCGAGGGCATTAATCTGACACTGGTTAGTTCACACTTTTGGTCGTGTCACATGAATTGGCCGTGGGTGCCAACGTCATTGATAACCGCCATCGGTAGTTGTGAACTGTCGGCATTGTGTGGTAGGTAGTTAGCTGCTGGTTGTGTGGAGTTTGGACAAGTGAACATGGCGCTGGAACGGTTGCTGCTGCCGATTGCATCGTTGACTTTGGTTCTGCTGTTACTAGGTAAGCAGTGAATGGTTGTTAGAACTCTCAGATATCATGTTCTCTGCATCTCTCTCTCTCTCTCTCTCTCTCTCTCTCTCTCTGTCTTGAGTGTGTGTGTGTGTGTGTGTGTGTGTGTGTGTGTGTGTGTGTTGGGAGAAGGGAGCTCTGCATAGGTTTCTAGTGTGTGTGGACTGGTGATGATAAGGATGAGGGGCATGGAGGGGTCAAAGAGATGGTCTCAAACTCTCCCAAAAGATGAATGGAATTTGATCGAAATGCCACAACTGAAACATCAGTTGTGAGTTCCTTGCGCATAACCATCACCACCTCCTCTCTCTCTCTCTCTCTGTCTCTGTCTTTTCACCACGTCTAAACCTTGATGTGTGTGTATGTGTGTGTGTGTGTGCGCGCGCGTATGCGCGCGTGCATGCATGCGCATAGGTGCATGATTGTGTGCATGAGCAGTGATTCTGCTTCACCGATGCCGACAAATGCAGGAGAAACCCAATGCAGATAGACTGATCATGAATGACTTAATTAATTCAGAGAAACCCACGGGAGATAGACTGATCATGCTGATCACGAATGAGTAAATTGATTAAGAGAGAAGCACCCACTCACACCCCTCGACACCCCAACTCGGCCCTCAGTTTCTGTTTTACCCCGAGCTAATCATCGTCTGCCTCGTGGTCCGTGCTACTTTCAGATTTATTGCTGCGCTACCACCTCCCATCTCACCCCCCTGCATCTCAGTCCCCCCCCCTCTCTCCTCTGCCCTTCTGTCCCATGGCTTTACCTTTCCTCCCTCTCCTCCTTTTCTCCCTTTCCCCGCCCCCCTGCGCAATAAAGACTATCGCTTAACTCTGGCCCTGATATCAGCTCCATCCGTGTAACTATTTTCAGCCTGCCGTGGCATCTCAGTAACCTTTTCTGGAACGTTAGTTTGTCTCGATCACACACACACGCACGCACGCACGCACGCACGCACACTCACACACACACACACACACACACACA
>CM031596.1:21255150-21320150 GCA_018398815.1 Conus ventricosus | reverse complement strand
TCTCCCACCTGCACCCATGCCTCCTTCCCCTCCCCCCCCCCCCTCCCTCCCCCCCTCGTGGCACCATCCGACAGCGTCCTGTTCGTCATCACTTTAAGTGACAATAGGAACGGCAACTCTTGCTCTCGATGCTCCACCACATTGTTTCATGGCTCTCTGCGCGGTTCGTCACCAGGGCTGCTCGAGCCGTTTTAATGCACTCGATTTTTGTCATGCAATTTTCATCTGCATGGCTCTTTCCCATTGCCATTTGTCCTCAACTCTTTGCCCTTTATCCTATTTTTTCTCCCATTTATTCCTGTGCTGTGTAGGCGCAACACATGAGTAGAGAAAGGCAAATTGCCTCTTCTGTTATTTTACACAACTTAAAAATTTTTTTAGTATGTATTACATTAATCACTATGTTTTTATTCTTTCTCTGTTTATATCACATGAAATCCTCTTCCTTTCTTTTATATTATCTTTTCTCTTGTTGGAATGAGGCGAGGTTGTTGAGTCTCACCCACTCTTTTCAACACTTACCTGGAGAGAATTATGACCGACGCACTGGAGGGACACAAGGCTCAATATAAGCACTGGCGGCAGGACAGTGACAACCTACGCTCTGCCGATGACACCAACGGGCCAGCAGGAGAAGAGCAAGAACCAGCCAGCTAGCAGAGGCCTTGCAAATGGTCTGCTGCATTCGGCATGAGATTCAGCGCCAAAAGGACAAACCTGATGGGCCACAACACCAGTGGCATCAGCGCTAACATCGCTGTCAAGGGCTGAAAAGCAGCGACAGTTCAGAGCTTCAAGTACCTTGGGCAGTTGTTTCAGATGAGGGATCAAACCTGAAGTGCTTCCAGAGCTGCGCAAACGACAGCAGCACTAGCCAGACTTTAACACCCATCTGGAATGACAGACACATCACAATCAGTTCCAAGATCAGACTGATGTGCTCCTGGTCATTGCCATGTTTCTCTATGCTGTGAGACGTGGACTCTGACACCTGAATTTGAGAGGATTCAGGCACTGGAGATTAGATGCTTCTGCAAGGTACTTGGCATCTCATACAAAAACCACATTACCACTTGGAGGTCCAGACCAGAGTAAGGCAAGCCACTGGACCATACAAATGCCTGTTGTCCACAGTGAAAAGAAGGAAAACAAGATGGTGTGGTTGTGTACCAAGATCAACAGGACTTGACAAAACCATTCTACAAAGAACAGGGCCATGGGAAGCAGAAGGAGAGGCAAGACAGAGAAAAAGATGGGAGGACAACATCAGTGAATGGACTGGTCTTACACTCAGTAACTGTCTAAGAGCGTCTGAGAACCGGGAGGAGTGGAGGAAGTCTTCTGTGGCGCCTCAAACGGTCTTCAGGACACTGGGATAGGTGGTAGTGATTCTTCGCTTCTTCTTCCTGTTTTGTCATATTAGGTAAGCGCACCTAAGGCAAGAAACAGTGATCCAAACCTGTAAGAGGAGAAGAAGGAGTTTAAGAAACGTAAAGAGAAACTGTAACCAAGGAAGAAATGAGGAGGATCCCAAAAAAGGCTTCCGTTAAAGACCAACCGACTTTAAAGGGTTCATACCAGCAAGATTTGTTTTTCTGTAACATATTTTTGTCTTTGACTACAGATTTTAGATTTTGTCATCGAAAAAAATACTGATGAAATTCTAAGCATTGTTTGCAAAAATATTTACAAACCAGGATACAAAATGCTTCCTTGCGGTACACCTTAGCCATCAACACATTCCCTCACCTAAACATTCGCTTTAGTTCTGAAGTTTCCAAGACAATGACTTCACGTTTTCCGCCTTGGCTTAAGGCTGTCAGGCAATTGACACAGGCTAGAACGCCAAGGCTACATCAAAATGTTGTTAGCTCTGATAGTGATGCGGGGATTGTCTTCAGTTGTGACAAGCTCCTAGCATAACATTATCAGTCTCCAGAATCCCCGAAGTCGGAGTGTGGTTGCCCATGTGGCGGGGTAATCATAAAACGGTCATACACGTAAATGTTCTCATCCCCAGCTGATGCATTTGTTACCCATAGTGTTCAAAATACCTCGGCTGTTTGGATGATCCCTGGAGTCTTTTTAGTTTTAGCCAGGGTACGACAACAACAACAACAACAACAACTTCACGTTTTCTGTTCGGTTGTAACCTTATCACTTACACCATGTGGTATCAGTTTGCTGAAAATAACATCACAAGAGAATTCAGTCTCCGATGAATAGCTCACTATCAAAAGCTCTTTTTATCAGCAGAGAACAAGCAGGGTGATTTTATCATCAATTTCTATCAAATCAGTCAAATATTCCTTTGCTGCCTATGAGTGCATAGTGCTTGAGCCATTCTTAAAGTGAAGTTTTGTTGTTGTTGTTGTTTTAAAGATATAAAGTGGTGAGCATAGTCTTTGAAAATTATGTTGCACCATAACATTGCAAAAACGAAAATTCCAATATCTTTTATAAAAACGCATGACAGGAATACTACAGTCATTTGTTACAGGTCTGTGTCAGTCATTTGTTACCTGTGTTAGTCATTTGTTACCTGTGTCAGTCATTTGTTACCTGTGTCAGTCATTTGTTACCTGTGTCAGTCATTTGTTACCTGTGTCAGTCATTTGTTACCTGTGCCAAGCTGCGTTCCCCCACCCCACCCCCGAGCTCTTGCCCCCATCCCACTCCACCCCACCCCTTTTTTGAACGATCGTTACACCACGAAGCTGGTACCAGTCTGTGAAAAGTAATTCATAAGAAATTCTACGAGTAACAAAGATAGTGATAAAATGAAGGTATATTGTGTCTTATTGTGTATTGTGTGGTGTGTGTTGTTTGTGTGTGTGTGTGTGTGTGTGTGTGTGTTGTGTGTGTGTGTGTGTGTGTGTGTGTGAGCAAGCACGTGTGCCTAGGTATGTGTTAGAATAAGAGAAGAAATGTGTACTGCACAGAAGTATGTAAAGATCCATCTCTCTCCTTCTCTCTCTCTCTCTCTCTCTCTCTCTCTCTCTCTCTCTCTCTCTCTCTCTCTCTCTCTGTCTGTCTGTCTGTCTGTCTGTCTCTTTCTCTCTCTCTCTCTCTCTCTCTCTTCTCTCTCTCTCTCTCTCTCTCTCTGTTTGAAGAAAAGGATGGGATTTGTTTAATGGGGAAATAGAGAATGGGACGACATGAAACTGGATTGCGGCGTTCCTGCTCTGGATCTTCAAGCAAAGCGTCTACAGAAATTCAGCTACCGGCAGTATACACGTTCTTTTCACCCCAGCTGGAGACTAACTGGAAGCACTGTGCGGACAGCTTTCTTCTCCCACCTGCACCCATGCCTCCTTCCCCCTCCCCCCCCCCCCCCCCTCCCCCCCTCGTGGCACCCATCCCGACAGCGTCCTGTTCGTCATCACTTTAAGTGACAAATAGGAACGGCAACTCTTGCTCTCGATGCTCCACCACATTGTGCACTGGCTCTCTGCGCGGTTCGTCACCAGGGCTGCTCGAGCCGTTTTAATGCACTCGATTTTTGTCATGCAATTTTCATCTGCATGGCTCTTTCCCATGCCATTTGTCCTCAACTCTTTGCCCTTTATCCTATTTTTTCTCCCATTTATTCCTGTGCTGTGTAGGCGCAACACATGAGTAGAGAAAGGCAAATTGCCTCTTCTGTTATTTTACACAACTTAAAAATTTTTTTAGTATGTATTACATTAATCACTATGTTTTTATTCTTTCTCTGTTTATATCACATGAAATCCTCTTCCTTTCTTTTATATTATCTTTTCTCCTTGTTGGAATGAGGCGAGGTTGTTGAGTCTCACCCACTCTTTTCAACACTTACCTGGAGAGAATTATGACCGACGCACTGGAGGGACATCAAGGCTCAATATAAGCACTGGCGGCAGGACAGTGACAAACCTACGCTCTGCCGATGACACCAACGGGCCAGCAGGAGAAGAGCAAGAACCAGCCAGCCTAGCAGAGCGCCTTGACAAATGGTCTGCTGCATTCGGCATGGAGATCAGCGCCAAAAGGACAAACCTGATGACCCACAACACCAGTGGCATCAGCGCTAACATCGCTGTCAAGGGCTGAAAAGCAGCGACAGTTCAGAGCTTCAAGTACCTTGGGGCAGTTGTTTCAGATGAGGGATCAAAACCTGAAGTGCTCTCCAGAGCTGCGCAAACGACAGCAGCACTAGCCAGACTAACACCCATCTGGAATGACAGACACATCACAATCAGTTCCAAGATCAGACTGATGTGCTCCCTGGTCATTGCCATGTTTCTCTATGCCTGTGAGACGTGGACTCTGACACCTGAATTTGAGAGGATTCAGGCACTGGAGATTAGATGCTTCTGCAAGGTACTTGGCATCTCATACAAAAACCACATTACCAACTTGGAGGTCCAGACCAGAGTAAGGCAAGCCACTGGACCATACAAATGCCTGTTGTCCACAGTGAAAAGAAGGAAAACAAGATGGTGTGGTCGTGTACCAAGATCAACAGGACTTGACAAAACCATTCTACAAAGAACAGGGCCAGGGAGCAGAAGGAGAGGCAAGACAGAGAAAAAGATGGGAGGACAACATCAGTGAATGGACTGGTCTTACACTCAGTAACTGTCTAAGAGCGTCTGAGAACCGGGAGGAGTGGAGGAAGTCTTCTGTGGCGCCTCAACGGTCTTCAGGACACTGGGATAGGTGGTAGGTGATTCTTCGCTTCTTCTTCCTGTTTTGTCATATTAGGTAAGCGCACCTAAGGCAAGAACAGTGATCCAAACCTGTAAGAGGAGAAGAAGGAGTTTAAGAAACGTAAAGAGAAACTGTAACCAAGGAAGAAATGAGGAGGATCCCAAAAAAAGGCTTCCGTTAAAGACCAACCGACTTTAAAGGGTTCATACCAGCAAGATTTGTTTTTCTGTAACATATTTTTGTCTTTGACTACAGATTTTAGATTTTGTCATCGAAAAAAATACTGATGAAATTCTAAGCATTGTTTGCAAAAATATTTACAAACCAGGATACAAAATGCTTCCTTGCGGTACACCTTAGCCATCAACACATTCGCCTCACCTAAACATTCGCTCTTAGTTCTGAAGTTTCCAAGACATGACTTCACGTTTTCCGCCTTGGCTTAAGGCTGTGTCAGGCCAATTGACACAGGCTAGAACGCCAAGGCTACATCAAAATGTTGTTATGCTCTGCATAGTGATGCGGGGATTGTCTTCAGTTGTGACAAGCTCCTAGCATAACATTATCAGTCTCCAGAATCCCCGAAGTCGGAGTGTGGTTGCCCATGTGGCGGGGTAATCATAAAACGGTCATACACGTAAATGTTCTCATCCCCAGCTGATGCATTTGTACCATAGTGTTCAAAATACCTCGGCTGTTTGGATGATCCCTGGAGTCTTTTTAGTTTAGCCAGGGTACGACAACAACAACAACAACAACAACTTCACTTTTCTGTTCGGTTGTAACCTTATCACTTACACCATGGGGAATCAGTTGCTGAAAATAAACCATCACAAGAGAATTCATCTCCGATGAATAGCTCACTATAAAAAGCTCTTTTTATCAGCAGAGAACAAGCAGGGTGATTTTATCATCAATTTCTATCAAATCAGTCAAAATTTTCCCTTTGCTGCCTATGAGGCTAGTGCTTGAGCCATTCTTAAAGTGAATTTTGTTTTTGTTGTTGTTTTAAAGATATAACGTGGGGGAGCATGTTCTTTGAAAATTATGTTTGCACCAAAACATTGCAAAAACGAAAATTCCAATACTTTTATAAAAACGCATGACAGGAAACTACTACAGTCATTTGTTACAGGCTGTGTCAGTCATTTGTTACCTGTGTTAGTCATTTGTTACCTGTTCAGTCATTGTTACCTGTGTCAGTCATTTGTTACCTGTGTCAGTCATTTGTTCCCCTGTGTCAGTCATTTGTTACCTGGGGCCAAGCGCGTTCCCCCACCCCACCCCCGAGCTCTTGCCCCCATCCCACTCCACCCACCCCCTTTTTTTGAACGATCGTTACACACACGAAGCTGGTACCAGTCTGGTGAAAAGTAATTTACAACTAAGCAATTCTACGAGAAAAAATTTTTCATTTGAACGAAATTGCGAATTCTGTTCGACAACATTTTATAAAGTAATTCTTTGAGAAATCCACATGTAAAGCATTGCTCTTTTAAAAAGTTAATGATTATGAAAGTGCGGGTCATTTTAACATGTTTCCGACCTTAAACGATCACGGATCTCTGTGTGTGTGTGTTGTGTGTGGTGTGTTGTGTGTGTGTGGGGTGTGTTGTGTGTGTGTGAGAGAGAGAGAGAGAGGAGAGAGAGAGATGAGAGAGAGAGAAGAAGGGATAAAAAAAATGGAGGAAAACCGCTCCATTTGTGGGAGCGTATGTGTATTTTTCACCCCACTTAATAAGTTATACAAGCACGCCTCTCTCTCCTTCTCTCTCTCTCTCTCTCCTCTCTCTCTCTCTTCTCTCTCTCTCTCTCTCCTCTCTCTCACCACACACACACACCACACACACACACCACACACACGCACATATATCCGGTGCCAGCACCGTCTCAGGCACCAAAAAAAAAACCGCACATCGGTGAAACATATGTGAAGAATGATGAGCTGCGTCCGTAAAAACAGGAAGGCGAATTTGAGGTCAACCCAAAAGCAGAGGGAAGTGGAGAGAGAGGGGGGGGGAACGGGAGGAAAAGGAGTTTGGGGGTGGTTTAAGATAGCAAGCGGGTCGATTGTTGCCGCGTTGTGTTTTTAGTCACTGCTACCGGCTTTCACAATGGTTGGGGAAACTTCCTAAACATTTCCACCCCTACCGCTCCCAACCCCCCCTCCCCGTACACCATCCTTTTTTTTTTTTTTACCTCCCAGTTTCTTTTAGAACAGGGAGTACTTTAGAAATGGGAACGAAGAAATGCTGTCTGTATGTGTGTGTGTTTGTGTGTGTCCGTGGTCAAAATGTGTTCCCTCGCTCCAGACAAAACTACTGGACCGATCTTTCTGAAAATATGTAGGTATGAGTTCATTATGGCCACGGATGATGCCCGATGTTTTAGTTTACCGTTATAGCCGTTACTAACAGCTGTAACGGCCTGTAATGGTTTTTCTTTTTTATGGAATATCTCAGAAAGTACTTTGGCCGATTTTTTGTAAAAATGAGCAGGTACATTCATTATGGTCACGGATGATGCCTGATGTTTTAGTTTACCCGTTTTTAGTCTTACTAACGGCTGTAACGGCCTGTAACGGTTTTTCTTCTTAAAAACTTTAAAGGGAAAATCTCAGAAAGTACTTGGCCGATCTTTCTGAAAATTTGTAGGGATATTCATTATGGGTCATAATAATGCCCGATGTTTTAGTTAAAACCGTTTTAGCCGTTACTAAACGTCCGGGAACGGCTTGTAACGGTTTTCTTTTCTTTATTGGAATATCTCAGAAAAGTACTTGGCCGACCTTTATGAAAATGTGCAGGTATGTTCATTATGGGTTTACAGATGAAAGCCCGATGTTTGAGTTTACCCCGTTTTTAGCCGTTACTGACGGGCTGTAACGGCTGTAACGGTTTTCTTCTTTATGGAAAAATCTGAGAAAATAAATTGGCTGATCTTTCTGAAAATGGTAGGTATGTTCATTAATGTCACGGATGATGCCCGATGTTTTAATTTAATGAAATTTAGTATACAGAAAGGTTGTCACACACAAATGGCACTTCTATATAGTGTTTCAAAATTTGACGTTTTAAAAAACCCTTTTTCTTGACATATTGTCCATCTGTATGAAATTTGGTAGGTACATAGGCTTTAGCCCAGTGAGACAAAATACCAGTTCAAAAATGCCACGGTTAAAAAACCTAAAAAACCCTTTTTGCTGTTATTTATCTCAGAAAGTACTTTCCATTATAACGATTTGGAAAACTGGGGGTACGTTTTATGCTTTGCATCTTTTTTTTGTTGTTGTTTCAACACAGGAAATTCCCCAGCAAACCTCAAAGTTTTCAGTTAGTCGGGCCCTTTAAACGAACAGCCCACAATTTTGTATCGGGAACCAGAAATTCAACCCCCGTTCAAACATTCAACTCTTTGCTGCCCCCCTCACCCCCGACACACTGGCAGGGAAAAAGGGAGGGGGGGGGGGGGGAAAGGGGGAAAAACGAAAGTAGGAAATGAAATCTACATCGGGCAGGACAAATTTGCCAGGGAAAGCAGCAAGCGGCAATCCCGTAGATAGGAAGCCCCTGAGAAAGAGCCAGCCTTGGTGGTGATAGGGAAAGATAACCAACGAAACCTAATCGCCAAAAATCCGCTCGCTAATACGGACGGTTCACCATTTCAAAAAAAAAACATCAACCCAAATTTAAATGCGTCTGCGGGGCCCCACTATCAATTTCAGACGACCCCTTTGGGGGTTTAACGCAACGGACTACCCCCCTTTGGGCCAGAATTGGGGAAAGAGGGTTATTACCGTTTACCGCCAAGGCCAGACATACATTTACGGCCAAATTTGGAAAGAGAGGGGTTGTTACCCCAAGGAACAGACTAATAGTACAGGGCCCAAATTTTTGGGAAAAAGAGGGGGTTTTTTACCGCCAAAAACCCCAGACATACATATACAGGACCAAAGTTTGGAAAAGGGGGGTTTGTTACCGCCCAAAACACAACAACATAGTCAGGACCCAAAATTTTGGGAAAAAAGGGGGGTTGTTTCCGCCAAGGACACAGACAAATATACAGACCCAAAATTTGGGAAAAAGGGGGGGTTTTTGTTACCCGGACCAGAAACAATACAGGACCAAAGTTGGGAAAAAAGGGGGTTTATTACCGCCAAGGACACAGACATACATAGCAACCCAAAATTTGGAAGGGAAGGGGGGGTTTTGACCCCCCCCCCAAGACCAGACATACATAGTACAGGACCAAAATTTTTGGAAAAAAGAGGGGGTAGTTACCCCCAAACAAGACTACATAGTACAACCAAAAAATTTGGAAAAAATTTTATTTCCCCCAAGGACACAGCATACATGTAAGACCAAAGTTTGGAAAGAGGGGGTTGTTTGCCAAAGGACAAGACATACATAGTACAGGACCAAAGTTGGAAAGAGAGGGGGTTAGTTACCGCCAAGACACAGACAAACATATTTACAGGACCAAAGTTTGGAAAGAGGGGGGGTTAGTTACCGCCAAAACACGACTACTAGAACAGGACCAAAGTTTGGAAGAGAGGGGTTAGTTACCGCCAAGGACAACAGACAAACATAGTACAGGACCAAAGTTTGGAAAGAGAGGGGTTTAGTTACCGCCAAGGACACAGACAGAGTACAGGAGAGAGTACAGGACTATCCTGTACTCTGTGCCCTTTGGGGGTAACTAACCCCCTCCTTTCAGTCCTGTACTCTGTCTGTGTCCTTGAGGGTAACTAACCCCCTCTCTTTCAGTCCGTACTATGCCCTGTGCCCTTGGGCGGAAAAACCCCCCTCTCTTTTCCAAATTTTGGTTTTTTTCCCGTCCTCATCACCCTTTTAATTTTCCTTGCCCCTTCGGACGTCATGGTCCATTGGAGCCAGACGGGACCCCACAGAAAGGGTCAAGACAGGGGCCTGGCCGGGTCTGTTCCATGACCAGGCTGCCGGGACTATCAAAAACTACGAAGAGCAAACGTGCAGGTCTAACGTCCATGGTCTTGTACGCTTTTTCCACAGGGTAGAGGCCCACCGGGGAGCGATAATCCAGGCGTTGGGAAAGAAGACTTCAGCTTTTTTTCCGCACTTATGTCAAGAACTTTAGAATTTTGGTCACAAGTTAACCCATTGTCGGCGCTGACAGCAAAGAACCTTCGGCCCCTTTTTTCTGCCCCCTTTTTTCTTTCCAGACCATTGGTCTGGAGGGGCGGTAAATGTTGAAAAAGAAAGGAGGGGAGGGGGAGGAGCGGGGGTTTTCCCAGCTAGACCAATAAAGCCGGTGGACATAAAAGCTGGACTGCTTACAGTCCTCGATCCGCGCACAGATTTTGGACAAAGAATATGGGGAAAACCCTATTCCAAAGGTTCTTCGCGGCAAAACCCACACATACGTGAGGGGCAAGAATGGATAATACTTAAATGTTAGTATTACCTCAAAAGAACCCGTACAAATTGAAAACCATCAAACGCTCCCCCTTGAATAAAACACCATCCCAAAGGGTGTGCTTAGCTTAGGTTAAGGCACACCTTTTTTTTATGTATTCCGGTGATTGATCTCGAGCGCAAAAAAAAACGTCCTCCAACCCGTAACCGAGGAAAATTTTGTGATTTTTAAAGCTGGGGCTTCCTTCCCCCCTTTTCATGTGTTGTCTGTGGAATCTACCCGGGGACTCTTCACGGTGAATCCCCATCTTCAACTTGCTACAGAATTAAAACGGGGGCGCATGTGCAAAGGGGTTTATTCACTCCTCCTCCTCCCCTCCTCTCTCTCTCCCCTCTCTCTCTCTCTCTCCTCCTCTCTCTCGCTGTCCCTCTCGCTCTCTCTTTTCCCCTCTCCTCTCACTGTCATTCTCCTCTCTCTCTCTCTCCTCTCTCTCTCTCTCTCTTTCTCTTTTCCCCTCCTCTCTTCTCACTTTTTTGGCTGACTTTTCTTTCTCCTCTCTTTTCCCCTTTTTCTCCCCCTTCTCTCCCTCTCTCTCTCTCCCCCCTCTCTCTTTTCTCCCCTCTCTCCCCTCCTTTTTCTCTCCCCTCTCTTTCCTATCTTCATATCTTTTTTTGGGACAACCCTCCCTCTGAAAAAGACAGACGAGACAAAATAAATATCTCAAACACAAAACAATCTTACTCCATCCCCGTTCTTACCCGGGGGGATAAAAACACTTAGACTTTTGAAAAAAAAAATTTTTTAACCACCCCTTCTTTTTTAAAATTACTAAAAAATTTCTACTTTTCCAAAATTTTCCCAAAAGTGTAAACAGAAAAAAAAGGGGAAAAAAAGTTTAAAAAGGGTTTTTTCCACTCAGCTTAAAAATCCCCCCGAAAGTTTTCCCCCAAAAATTTTTTTCCCCTGGGCCCCTCTCTCCCCTGTAGTTCACCGGGGACAAACGCAACGCCCCCAACCCCGGGGTCTGGCTCCACGACTAGAAAAACTTTTACCCCGGGCCCTTTCCCCCCTCTGTATTTCTTCAAAAACCGGGCCCCTCTGTATGTCTTCAAAACCCGGTCCATTGAAATGCCCTTCACAACCGGTCCTTTCTGTATGTCTTCAAAACCCGGGCGAAAAGCCTAAAACCCCAAGGGCCGGGGGAAGCTCCTCCATTCTTCACTCCCGAGGGGAGCATGCCCCTTTCTACAAACAAAGTCTGGGAAAACCCCCAAATTACCACCCCGTTCCTAACATTTTCCAATAAAAATTTTAAAACTATCAGCTTCGTCTCCACCTGAAAAACTAACCACCATTCCTTTCCCCTTCTCCCCCCCCGGCAATTCCCCGAGTTTAAATAAAATAATTTTAATATTTTTTTCCCAATTAAATTAAACAAACAAGACAAAAACTTTAATATTATATAAAAAACAGCTTGCTCCTCACAGGGCCTCGAACCATCTCGAATCTAAAAAACAATGGAAAGAATAATTTTAATATACTTACCCAAACAAATTCATTTTAAAACTTTTCAAAACCAAAAACAAAAACAAGTGTAAAAAAAAAAATATTATAATTTTTAAAAAACCACTAAGTTTTCCAACTTCCCCGGCCCCCCTTCCTCCCGGGACTTACTAGCGCCCTCACGCTCTCTCTCTGGGGCCCTGCCCACAGCAACAGCTAAACATGGGACGGCCAAAAATACAGACTTAAAATCACCCGTTAAAAAAACTCACGAAAAACCATGCTCTCCCCTCAAAACCGGCACGGGCTAGACACATGCCCTGCTTTCACATATCAAACTTAATACCAGTTTGGGTGCACTTATAAAAATCCCAAAAAAATAAATGCACCTCTATTTCTATATTTAAACACAATTAAAAAAAAACCTAAAAAAAATTTTAAAAACATTTTTTTTTTACAGAAAACCCCCCCCCCCCCCCCCTTACAAAAAAGGGCAAAAGCGATTTTAAAACCCCATAAGGATAACCAGAGGTACACATCTCAAAACTGACAATATCTCAAAAAAAAAAAATTTCATTTTTAATTACTACCTCGAAATTTATCATAGAAACATGATTATTAAAAAAATCACCTTCAAATTCCAACACCTTCCCATCAAATCAATACAAAAAAAAAATTTAAAGAAATTGACTTTTGAGAGTATGAAAGAAAAACTTTGACGTGTTTCCAAAACAGGCAACAAAAAATATAGGGAAAAAATTTTTATACTAATAGCATACAAACAGGTAAAAATTGCAAAATGATACAAAAAAAAAACCCAAAAACATCAGCATTTTTTTTTTTTCTGAAGGGCCCTGGGGAAAATCTGCAAAAAGTTTTGGCGGGTACCAGAGTTGGGAGAAAACATTTAAACCCTGTACCCCCTGAATTTACGGGGGCCCAAACCTCATAACCCTTGCATTTCTGAAAACACAAGTTTGGAGGTAATTAAAAGGGGGCGAGATCTGTCTGGGAACAAATGTCCTTCCCCGAAAATATCAAACCAAACTTCGTAATCACCCATACAATAGCTAAGCACTCTCTCTCGATATTTACAAAAATTCGATTTTCTTTTGGGCAGAAGTTTTCGACTCAGGGAAAGCGACGGGAAAGAAAAAACATCTCGGGCTCCTGAAACAAACCCACCACCGATCCCGATGGAACGGGCTCCGACCAACCAAAAAGGCTTCCTCAAACCCGGCAACACCCAAAATGGGAACTTAAAGAAAATTCTTTCTTCAACTCCTCCAAAGCAGCCCTGAAAAAGGACGACCATTTCCAACTTCTTTGTACCCTTTTCCTGAAAAACAAATCGTGAAGGGGGCCAGTAAGCGACGCAAATTTGTGGATAAAAGTCGTATACCCAAACCCCAACCCCCAGAAAACGCACCATTTTGCCTTTTTGTAGATGGGGGATTTAACATGAAGAATCTTCTCAACCTTTTCCTTGTTGGCTGCAGGAACCCATGCCCAAAACTGTTTTGACCCAAAAATTTCAATTCTTGAAATCCAGCATAGAGCTTCGAAGGACGAGCTTAAAACCGCCCGGGCTTTAGCTTTTCAAGCACTTCCTCAACATCCTTCAAATGCCCCCCCACATCTACGGAAGAGGGAAAAAATGTGGGTCGAAGAAATTCAATGTTTGCCCCACCTAACTTAAACACGCAAAAAACCCTACCCAAACTTTGCTGGAGCTGCCCCACCAAGGGGCCAAATGGCATCCCCCCCACTGAAAAAACCCCTTGGGGGGGTTGCCCTAAAAAGCCGTTTTATCCTATCTTTTCCCCTTCACTGGAATCTCCCAAGTTTTCAAAACTTTGGGGAAGTAACGAGCTTGAGACAACCTTTAAAAACAAAATCCTCTGGATCAGGAATCGGTTTTAGGGATCCGAAAGAGTAACTTTGTTTTAAGTTTTCTTTAAACAACGAAACTAGGGGGAACCATTTGGTTTTTTAACCCAAAACAACAGGAGCGGAAAAAGGAGACTGGGACGGTTTAATGCTCCTAAAAAATTTAACAAACTTCTTTTCCCCGTCCGGGGGGGACCCCGTAAACACAGACAGACAGAAATTTAAAAAAACTCACATCACACCCCAATCTTTACTCCATTTTGCGTTCTTTTCCCAGGGGTATAACACTTAGACCCTTTTTAAAAAAAAAAACCACCCCTTCTTTATTAAATTACTAAGAAAAATTTTAAATTCAGAAATTCCCCAAGGGGTAGAACCCGAAAAGAATGGGGAAAAGTCTTAAAAGGGTTTTCCCCTCAGCTTAAAAAAAACCACCCAAAAATTCTCCCCCAAAAATTTCCCCCTCGCCCCCTCTCCCCCGTAGTTTTTCCAGGGGCGACGTCCCAAAGACCCCCAAAATGGGTCCCGGCTCCACGGGCAGACAAAAAGTAGCCCGGGAACCCTTCCCCCCTTTAGGGCTTCACAACCGGGTTTCCCCCTGTTGTCTTCACAACCCGGCCCCTCTGATGTCTTCACAACCCGGGCCCCTCTGAAGTCTTCACAAAACCGGGGCAGCCTTTAAAAGGGCCTTTCGGGAGGGAGCTCCTCCAGCTTCTTCCAAAATCCCGTACGGAGCATGCCACCTCTAAAAAACAAAGGGCGGGGTCACCCCTGTAAAGACAGACGAGACAGAAAAAAAATATCTCACATCACACACAATTTTTACCCTACGCGTTCTTACCCAAGGATATAACACTTAGCTTTTGAAAAAAAATACCACCCCTTCTTTATTAAAAATTTCCCAAGAAATTTTTACTCCGAATTCCGAAGTGTAGAAAGAAAAAAAAATGGGGTTGTTTAAAAGGTTTTTTTTACTCGCTTAAAAAACCCCGAAAGATTTCCCAAGTCTTTCTCGTCGCCTCTCTCCCCCGTAGTTTACCAGGGACGGGGCGTCAACGACCCCCCCAAACCCGGGGCTGGCTCCACGACTAGACAAACGTAGCCCGGGACCTTCCCCCGTATGTCTTCACAACCGGTCCCCCGGGATGTTTTTCACAACCCGGGCCAACTTTTGTCTTTTAAAAACCGGTCCATCTGTATGTTTTTCACCCAAACCCTTTCCTTTTGTATGTCTTCACAACCGGCGCACCCCAAAAAGCCTCGGGGAGGGACTCCCCACTTCTTTTACTCCCCTAGCGGAGAAAGCCCCTCTACAAACAAAGTTTTTGGGAACACCACCATTACCATCCCCGTTTCCCACACCCCAATAATAATTTTTTAAATGATTGGAGCATAACGACGCAAATTTGTGGGTAAAAAATCTGTAGTATCCCCAAAACCCAACCCCCGTAAAGCACGAAATTGCCTTTTTTGTAGATGGAGGGGAAATAACATGAAGAATCTTTTTCAACCTTTTTCCCTTGGGCTTTGGGTGCAAGGAAAACCTTACCCAAATGATGTCCCAAAAATTCAATTCTTGAAAACCCGCATAGAGTTCGAAGGCCGAGCTGTCAAACCTGGGCTCTTTAGCTTTTCTTGCACTTCTCAACATCCCTTTAAATGACCCCACCAATCTCACTGAAAATGAGAATGTTAGTGAGTCAGCATTGCTTACTGGCAAATGATGATGCACCCCCACGTTTATTGAACTGAGGGGGAAAATTTCCCGTAAAAAAAACAGACCAGCCAAATGTGATCTCTCTCTCCTTCCTCTTCTCTCCTCTCCCCCTCTCCTTTTTCTTCCCTCTCTCTGTTCCCTTGGTTTCCCTCCCCCCCCCTCTCTATCTTTTCCCCTCCCCTTTTCCCCCTCTCTCCCCTCTCTCTCTCTCCTCTGTCTCTCCCTCTCTCTCTCTCTCTTCTTCCCCCTTTTCTCTCTTCTCCTCCCCTTTTTTCTCCTCTCTCTCTCTCTTGTCCGGGGGGGGGGGGGCCCCTCCCTCTCTCTCTCTCTCTCTCCTCTTTTCTCTCTTGTTTGGGTAACATGTGAAAATTTTTTGAAAAGTTATGCCAAAGCACAACTCAGGGTTCTTTTTCATGCATATTATGTGTGGGGGCCACAGGCCCAAAAAATGTTTGGGGGCCCGTCCCTTTAACCCACTCCCGAAATCCATTTAAACTGACTTTCCCAAAAGGAAAAAAAGAGTTGAAAAGTTTTCTATTTAAAGAAAAAGGGAAAAGGGCACAGATTAAAAGTCCCAGTAAATTGAACTTTGAAAAAAGGGGAAGGGGAAAAAAACCGGGGGCCTTTGTTGGGGAGGGTTTCCCCTGTACGAATTGTGAAAGGGATTCGCGCTCAGCAGGGTTTTCAATCTAAAGGAAAAGCCCCCTTCCAAACGAAAAAAAGAGCTCACTCCTAGGGAGTCTGGAGTTATGTCCGCAATGTTAATTTTCCGCTTGGGCCATTTCCCTTTTAGTGTCCCCCATCCTCTCTCTTTTCTCTCTTCTTTCCTCTCCTCTCGCTTTTTTTCTCTTTTCTCTCTCTCTCTCTTGACTTACTCTCCTCTCTTTGTTCTTCCTTTTTTTGGGCACCAGTCCCTTTTATTTTCCCTCTTTCCCCAAGTTCTTTTTTACCACTCAAAATACACGAAACCCCTTTCCCGTCCCCGCTTCTCGTTTTCTTTCTCTTTCACAACCCGTCCTTTAAACCCTTTTTTCCCGTTTCCCCCCGTCCCATATCCTCTGTTTTCAAAAAAAATTTTTCCCCCTGCTCTGTTCCTAACTCCCCCCCCTGTCCACCCATCCCCCCTTCCCTCTGCCTGTCTGTCGTCTGTCCCGGGGTTTTCCGCTGGCTGTCTGTCCGTCCCTCGTTTGTCTCTTTCCTCTCTCTCTCTCTCCTCTCTTCTCTCTTCTCCTCCTCTCTCTCTTCTCCCCCTCTCTCTCTCTCCTTCTTCTTCTTCTTCTTTTTCTTCCAAACCCTTTCCCCTTTCCTCTGCCTTCGTCTGTCGGGGGGCGGTCGCTTTTTTCCCCCCCCCCCCCCCCCCCTCTTTTCTCTCTCTCTTTCCTCTCTCCTCTCCTTCCCCTCTCCCTCTCTCTCTTCTCCCCCTTCTTTCCCCCCGCTCCGCCCCCCCCCCCCCCCCCCTTCATCCCTTTTTTCTGCTTTTACATATCCTTTCCCTTTCTACCCCTTCTTTTCCTTTTTTGTTTGGGGCTTCCCTCCAAACTTGTCCATTGTTTTTCCTTTCCCCTTCCCCCTTCTGCTCACCTCCTTTCCCCACCGCCAAAACCCCCCCCCCCCCCTCACCCCCCAAACCCCCCACCGCCTCCCCCAATCAGATTAACACAACCGCCTTTTTTTTTTGAGGGAAGCGCGCCCTTTCCCCGACCCCAAGGGCCCTTTTCCCTTTAGTGCCCCCCAACCCCCCCACCCCCCCCGTTTTACCTCCCCCCCCCCCCCCCCCCCCCCCCCCCCCCCTACCCTTTCCCCTGCCCACCTTTAAAAGCTCTTGGGTTTAACAAACCCCCGATCTTATACCTTAAATCCTCCCCCCCCCCCCCCCTCCCCACGTGACCTCATCCTCCCCCTCCCACCCCCTTTTTTTCCCCCTTCCATACCGTTTCCCCACGAAACTCCCAAACCCCCTCCTGTTCTCCCCCCCACGGCCTTTTCTGCCCAAAAAATTTTGTCATTTTTGGGACGTGGTCGCTGTTTCACGGTTTTCGGGCGGTAACCTGATGCAAATGGAAAAGGGCCCGATAAAACACTTGTTTTCCCCTCCCGGGGGTGTCTGTCGATCCTTCCCCGTTTCCAGGGGTTGCTGCGTTTTTGCCCCACTACACACTCCAGGGTCCTTTCCCGAAATTGAACGTTAGTGCCTAGTCGGATGATGATCTCCCCTACCGCTGCCCACGCCACCCCACTCCACCCCTCGTCCCATTCCATCACCTGAACCCTGTTGCTGTTCCCTGTCTCAAATCAATGCTGGAGTATCAAGTACAGTTATGGTGCCAAGCTTCTTTTTTTTAATTCAATGTGTTCATTGTACTTGTTACTGAAGTTTGCAGAATTTTCACATATTTGAATTAGGCCTTAAAAACTTGAAATGCGCTTGACTCAGATGTTTGTAGATGATGTAATCAGTCCAGAGCCGTATGATGTATACTTCACATATCCCCAGTGAGCATGTGGGGGAGGGAGGGGAGGGAGGAGGTATTTATGTGTGTGTGTTCCAGCTCTCTCTCTCTCTCTCTCTCTCTCTCTCTCTCCTCTCCCTCTCTCTCCTCTCTCTCTCTCTCTCTCTCTCTCTGTGGAGATTGTGTGCTTTTGAAGCTGAGGATGTAAAAGAAGGGAAGTTCTGTTGTGAAATTAGTTCATTCCTGTCGGGGTGTGTGTGTGTGTGTGTGTGTGTGTGTGTGTGTGTGTTGTGTGTGTGTGTGTTTGCTTGATGTGTGCATGCATGAGTGCTTGCGCGCTTGCATGTACACATGCTCATGTGTGTGGGTGTGCGTGCGCGCGCCCGCGTATGTATATGCTAGCATGCTTGTGCACTTGCGTGTGTGCACACACATGTGTGGTGTGTGTTTGTGTGTGTGTGAGAGAGAGAGAGAGAGAGAGAGAGAGAGTTTCTTTTTGTTGTTGTTGCTTTTGTTTTTCATTCGTAACTAAATTTTCAGACAATTGTCTGTTTTCTTAACAGATCAGTTATTCTATGAAGAACCAGTTTGACTGATTACATAATTGTTTTCACACTTTACAGCTGACTAGTTGATCTTATACGTATATTTTGTTTCAAGCTTTCCAGCTCATTGGCTGATACATTCTCCTTTGTCACTTTCCTGCTGATTGGCAGATTTATATTCTTCCTTTGTCACTTCCTGCTGATTGGCTGATGACATTCTTCCTTTGTCACTTTCCTGCTGATTGACTGATTACATTCTTCCTTTGTCATTTTCTGCTGACTGATTACATTCTTCCTTTGTCACTTTCTGCTGATTGACTGATTACATTCTTCCTTTGTCACTTTTCTGCTGATCGACTGATTATATTCTTCCTTTGTCACTTTCCTGCTGATTGACTGATTACATTCTTCCTTTGTCACTTTCCAGCTCATTGACTGATTACATTCTTCCTTTGTACTTTCCTGCTGATTGACTGATTACATTCTTCCTTGTAACTTTCCTGCTGATTGACTGATTATATTACTTTCCTTTGTCACTTTCCTGCTGATTGACTGATTACATTCTTCCTTTGTCACTTTGCAGCTCATTGACTGATTACATTCTTCCTTTTGTCAGTTTCCTGCTGATTGACTGATTATATTCTTCCTCTGTCATTTTCCTGCTGATTGACTGATTACATTCTTCCTTTGTCACTTCCTACTGATAGACTGATCACATCTCTCATGTTTCTGCTAATATGACTGAGACTGATTACGTTCTTTCCTTTCTCATGTTCCTCTTGATTGATTACACACTTTCTTTCTTCCTTTCCTGCTGATTTACTGATTGATTTTACATTCTTCCTTTCATGCGTTCCATTCAAATGACTGATTTTACATTCTTCATTCTCACTTTCTGGCTAACTGACAGACTGATCTTACATTCTCTCTTTTACATTTTTCAGCTGATTTACATGCTTTCCAGTTGACCAAGATTTTACACAAGAAAGATTTTTAATTAAGTTTCTGGCACGCTTTTAGAAGATGTATTTTAAAGAGATGTGTGAAAGGTTTTTTTTTTTTATGACTTGTGAGTTGTATTTTAACATGGTGACAGCCCTGATGTAGCCCTTTGCGGTCGGCTGAGCTATAAGCAACATTGCCTTACCTTACCTCACACTTTCCAGCAGATGGATTGATCTCACATTCTTCATACCATGTTTTCAAGCAGACTGACTAGTTTGATTTTCTTCCTTTCATACTTTCCAGCTGCCTAATTGGTGTTACATTCTTTCTTTCTCTTTTTCAAATGATCGATTTATCTGACGTTTTTCCTTTTACGCATTCCAAGCGATTCTTTGATCTTCTCTCCCTCACATCTGTCTTTACGTTTTCTCTGTTTCCGCCACCGATGTCCTCTGTTTCAACTCCTCGTTGCCTGCTCCGTTTCTAACCCCACCCTGTCTACCCATCTCCATACTTTCCAAGTGACTGACTGATGCTTTTTAAAAACTTGATCTTGCATTCTCCGCTCTATGATCTCCATATGATGTATTGATTGATCTCACTTTCATACTTTTCCTGTCTTACTCTGTTTAGAACCAGGACTGGTGACGACACAAAGGCCACTAATACCCAGACCCACTCCGCGTAGGAGAACCACCACCACAATCATTCGATTGGACGGCGCGTCCTTCGTCAGGTTCAACTTCGAGCGACTTCCTAAGGAGTATCTGGCTCGGGCCCAGGAAGAGGAGTTCTCTTTTTATTTCCTGACCAATCAGCCGGAAGGCCTTATCTGGTACCATGAGGAGCCACGACGTAATTTATACATTGCTATGAAGGTGGGTTAGAAGACTGATTCATCTTATTCCGAGTGGGAGCCAGAGATTGTATTTGGGATAAGATATGGAGAACATAGTGCAAGTGTGCATGCGTGTTTGCTTTTAAATGCGATGTTGCAGCCTGTTTGTGTTTATAACATTGTTTATAACATTGTTGACATACTGTTCTGTGTTTGTGTTTGTTTTTAACTTGATGCTGTTGTCTGTGAGTGCAGATGGTCACCTGGTCTTTGTGAATGACGACAAGAGTGGACGGCCTGAGCAAGTTGCCATTGGTGAACGCTACGGGGTTCGCTTCGATGACTATCGATGGCACAAGCTGAAAATCCGCCGCAATGGGCGTCGGGTGAGCACACCCACCGTTCTTCAGTGTTCTGTCTATAAGCATATATGCGCAAATGCGTACATACATACATAACATACATGCATGCTCTGTATATCCCTCTCTCTCTCCCTCAAACCCTCATCCCCCTTACCCCCACCTCTTTTTCCTCACCCCACTCCCTTTTCACCTCTCCTGTCATACACCCAACAAGATTCTAAGGGGAGAGACATGTGAATGGGAAGTAATTTAAACCAGGAAGCCTTCTGCCATCAGTCAATTGACCAGCTCTCTGGACAAGTGCCAGACCATGAGCAGACCATAGCAGCTGCTGGCTGGAATAGAGGGAAGGAAGGCTGAACATTGTGTTGGATATAAAATTGATCTGGGCAGTGGGGATTAGAAAAAAAAATGTGAAGAGAAAAACTGTTAAGGGGGGAGTGCCTGTACATGTTGGCACTTTTGTGTATGGAGACTCCAAATTATGTGGAGCAGTATCTTATATGTGGATAGCCAGAAATGTTTCCCCATGGGCCTTTTTTGTAACATGTGTGCAGGCATGTGTGTGTGTGTGTGTGTGTGTGTGTGTGTGTTGTGTGTGTGTGTGTGTGTTGTATACATTGTGTATGTATGTGCATATGTAAAGTGAATTTTCATCACTATTTTCCATTCCATGAGACAGCAGTACAAAATTGATAAGTGAATTTCTTTTGGGGGGGGGGGGGGGGGGGGGGAGATGAGAGGTGAGGGATGTGTGTATACTTATGATATTGTCATTTATTCTAGTGCTTGTCAACATTGTTGTGATTAGAAGTGAAGGAGAATCATTGGACAGGTGGGATGAAGGACAATTTTAGACAATGAAGGAAAGGACAGTGTTGGGACAGGTAGGTATAGGAGGATCTGCTGGGATGAGGCACAGAGCCATGACAGGAAATGAAGGACGATTATGGATAGTTGAAATGAAAGGATAATCATGGATAGTTGGGCAAAGGGACAATCATGGGATAGTTGGATGAAGGACAATTATGGGATAGTTGGATGAAGGACAATTATGGGATAGTTGGGTGAAGGGACAATCCATGGGATAGTTGGATTAAGGGACAATCATGGGTTAGTTGGATGAATGGACAAATCATGGATAGTTGGATGAAGGGACAATCATGGATAGTTGGATGAAGGACAATTATGGATAGTTGGATGAAGGACAATATGGGATAGTTGGGTGAAGGGACAATCATGGATGTTGGATGAAGGGACAATTATGGGATAGTTGGAAAAAGAACAGTCATGTAAAGGGATAACCGTGGGATAGTTGGATGAAGGGACAATCATAGGATAGTTGGATGAAGGGACAATTATGGGTTAGTTGGATGAAGGGACAATCATAGGATAGTTGGATGAAGGGACAATCATAGGATAGTTAGAGAAGGACGATTATGGAAAAGTTGGGCAAAGGGACCAATCATGGAATAGTTGGAATGAAGGGGCGATTAAGGGATAGTTAGGTGAAGGGACAACCATGGGATAGTTGGATGAAGGGACAGTTAGGGGTTAGTTGGATGAAGGGACAATCATAGGATAGTTGGATGAAGGGACAATCATAGGATAGTTGGATGAAGGGACGATTATGGAAAAGTTGGGCAAAGGACAATCATGGGATAGTTGGATGAGGAGAACCATGGGATAGTTGGATGAAGGGACAATCATAGGATAGTTGGATGAAGGGACAATCATAGGATAGTTGGATGAAGGGACGATTATGGAAAGTTGGGCAAAGGGACAATCATGGGATAGTTGGATGAAGGGACAATCATGGGATAGCTGGATGAAGGGCAATCATGGGTTAGTTGGATGAAGGGACAATCATGGGATAGTTGGATGAATGGACAATCATGGGATAGCTGGATGAAGGGACAATCATGGTTAGTTGGATGAAGGACAATCATGGGATAGTTGGATGAAGGACATCATGGGTTAGTTGGATGAAGGGACAATCATGGATAGTTGGATGAAGGACAGCATGGGTTAGTTGGATGAAGGGACAATCATGGGATAGTTGGATGAAGGGACAATCATGGGATAGTTGGATGAATGGACAATCATAGGATAGCTGGATGAAGGGAGAACCATGGGATAGTTGGATGAAGAGACAATCATGGGATAGTTGGATGAAGGACAATCATGGGATAGCTGGATGAAGGGAGAACCATGGGATAGTTGGATGAAGAGACAATCATGGGATAGTTGGATGAAGGGACAATCATGGGATACTTGGACAAAGGGACAGTCATGGGATTGTTGGTGAAGCGATGGTTATGGAATAGCTTGGTGAAGGTACGGTTGTGGGATAGTTAGGTGAAAGGATGACCATGGGGTAGTTAAGTAAAGAGATAATCATGGAATAGTTGAGCAAAGGAACAATTATGGCTTAGTTTGGTGTAGTAACAACAGAGATAGCCACTGGATAGTTAGGTGAAGGGACGGTCATGGAATAGATGGGTGAAGAACATTAATGGGACAGGTGGCTGAAGGGACAATCATGGGATTGTTAGGTGAAGGGACAGTCATGGGTGAAGGGATTATCACCAAAAAAGACGGTGAAGAACAGTGATGGGATGGATGGGTGAAAAAATGTCTTCATGCTGACTGGGATCAAGGGAGTGCTGCTTTCAGCATCATTTACGTCTGTTGTTTGTGATGTCTGAGGAATACATGCTTGTGGAATTGTATCAATATAAGGGCTACTTAGAACTTTGTCATTTTTGTTTTGTTTTGTATTGTTTTTGAGTATCCTGGCTCGTCTTCAGAAAGGTGGTTCAGAAAGTAAATGCTTGAAGATTGCATGACCTTTGTCGCGTCTGACCAGATCCGGATCACAGTGGACGACAACTACCAGCAGGAGTACATCTTCTCAGAGGACGTGCAGTTCCTGTCCCCGGCACAGGTCTGGCTGGGTGGAACCCCCGACACGGCCGACAGAACGGGGGGTAACATCAGGACCAACTTTGACGGGGGTGTGGCCGAGGTAATGAAACAGTCCCTGGATTGGCTGTGTGTGGCTTTGTTGTGGTGTTTTGCTGTGTGTGTGTGTGTGTGTGTGTGTGTGTGTGTGTGTGTGTGTGTGTGTGTGTGTGTGTGTGTAGGATGGGTGTGGAGGTATAGACTGAATTACTGTATCTAAGTTTTATCCATGCTGGCTTAGAGTGGTTCCAGTTTTTCTTTAGAAAACAAAGTGAAGTTGACCACGGATTACACAAGTTATGAAAAAAATCACAAAACTCAATGCCCATCTTGCAGTGAATTGGATGAAGATGAGTGATTGCTTTTCATTTTCATTGTCCTGATTGTTGTGTATCTTGCCTGAAGAAGACCTATGAGGTTGAAGCACGTCATGTTTTGTCTTGTGATTAGTTTGTCAATGTTTTTTGGGCGGAGCTTTATCAATTAATTTTTCAAATTTATATTCTGTTTTATATGCTTGTGGTGATCATCTTTTTTGTACTTGTTTTGGCTGTTGTTGTTTTTTTTAGCAAGATTTGATTTTCTTTCTTTTCTTTTAAGTTGTGCACTCTCTCTCTCTCACTCTCTCTCTCTCTTTCTCTCTCTCTCTCTCTCTCTCTCTCTCTCTCTCTCTCTCTCTCTCTCTCTCTCTCTCTCTCTCTCTCTCTCTCTCTCTCTTCATATCCCTCCAGTGCCCTTTCCCCATGCATCCTTCCCTTCTTCTTGCCATGTTTGTGATGAACAATGTTGCTTATAAACAAGTTTCATGCCTTCCCTAATGCTTCAAACATCTCTGCTCCAGGTTATTTACATCACGACAAATCGTGTAGGGTCCAACGTCTACCGGAACGAGGTGAACCTCATCGCACGGCTGTCTCAGGGGTCGTCTACTGGCCGTGTGGTGACCGTCACGATCCCCAACCCCTTTCAGCCAGAGCCCCCCACCTATGTCCCCCTGCCCTCACCCAGACCCACCCCAACCAGACTCCCCATCACCACCAGACCTCCCCCGGCGAGGACGACGGCGGTGACGGTGGTACAGCGAGGAGTGTATATCCCAGTGTATAACTACGACATGCGCGCTGGCAGTAGCATCACCTTCAACTTTAAGACTATCAACCAGGTAAAAGACTGTGTGAGAGAGAGACAGTGTGTGTGTGTGTGTGTGCACATGTGTGTGTATGTGTGTGTGTATTTGCATGTGTGGGTGTGTGCAGGTGTGTGCGCACACTTGCTTGTGTGTGTGTATCTGTGTGGAAGTGTGTGTGTGTGGAAGTGTGTGTGTGTGTGTATCTGTGTGTGTGTGTGTGTGTGTGTATGTCTGTGTGTGTCTGTATCTGTGTGTGTGTGTGTGTGTGTCTGTATCTGTGTGTGTGTGTGTGTGTGTGTGTGTGTGTGTGTGTGTGTGTGTGTGTGTGTGTGTGATGGGGAGGACAGACCTGGAGTCGGAGGACATCACTGGCAGATATCCAACTCATTTTTATATAAACAAGAAGATAAAAGCACGCTAAAATCTTAGAATTAAAAAAAGTTTCATCTTCCTTTTTCATCCTCCTTTTATCCAATTAATGAGCATCTTTGGTCTTTGTGCCTTTATTTCTTCACTTTGAGGAGCACTACTATTTTGGCCAAATTTGTTTGTCGTTTACAGAAGGTGCTTGCAAGAGTGGTCAGCTTCTTTTCAGTATCTGTTAAACTGACTGCAAATGAATTTTGAGCTTGGTTGATAAAATGCCTTATAATCCAGTACCTGGTCATAAATCTAGCAATAATCTAAGATGAATTCCAGTCCTTGCTTTATGTTCAGGTAATTTGGTAGATCTTCATCATAAAGCATTGAACCTCTTGATCCTGGAGTTCAGGTTTCAGTCCGATCCCCTCACCCCCCTCCCTCCCGCACTGTCCCTTTCCCTTGAGGCAATCAACATCCATGCAGACTTCAAGCTCCTCCAAGTTTTGTGAATGAGGTCCCTTGTGTGAACATATGCATTGAAATTTTTTTAAAAACTATTTTGCAACATTGAATCCCTTTCTGTCTGTCATGCCAGACCAGCCATTGGGTGTTGGTGGAGTGGATGACACAAAACAAACAGAACAAAACGCTGTCATCTTATTTAGATGTCATTCCTGAAGACAGAATGGAACTGCATTGATGGTGAAAGGAGGAAAAGGTCACATAGGCAAAACTCACACAATTGGTGAACGTGGGTTCTAAGTTAAGAAATGAACTGTATATGTTAGCACACTTTACATGAATTATAGATAGAACTTACGCAGACTTTGTCAGAAAATCAGGATTCCTCACTTCATAACCCTGTGAAACGATATTTGTGTTCGGTTTAAATATATCTGTTCATTGTATTGAGAGAGCTGGTTATTCATTTTTAATGTGTGTCAAATCACTGGCTCAGTATAAACAAGACTGTTCACTCAGTTAAGGTTGCATTCACTCAGTTTAGCCAGCTGTGGTAACCTAGGTTAGACAATTCAGCATGTTTACCAATTTCTTAAGAATTGCTTTCATTCATTTTATACAAATGTATTCACTATTTTGTGTTAACCCACCGTAGTTATATTCTTTTAATTTTGAATTCGTTAAATGAAAACAAGAGTGTTTGGATCAAAGAGTTGTAGGCAGGTTTCAATCAAACAACACAGACGAGTCTCAGTGCGTTATATCTCCTTGCTCAAACCCCAGATCCCCATGTGACCACCTTCGTCCTGTCCTTTGCCCACAGAATGGTCTGATCCTGTTTGCTGGAGAAGGGCGTGGCGAATTCATGGCCGTGGAGCTGGTGGATGGTCGTCTGTACTTTGTCAAGAACTTTGGCCGACGAGAGACGAGGACTGCATTCTCCCAGCGTTTTATGGCCGACGGGCAGCCTCACGAGGTGTCCATCAGGTTCTACGACTCCCACGTGGACCTGCGGGTGGACGACGTGCGGGAGAGGCTGGACCTGACCAGCGGGGACCGGCTGCCCAGCAACATGGGGACGCTGTACGTGGGAGGGTATCAACGCTACCAGCAGCTGCCCTGGAGGGTGTGGTCCAGGGAGAGCTACCTGGGCTGTCTCAGTGACCTCAGGGTGAGTGAGTCTGAGGGCTGAGGTGGTGGTGGTGGTGGTGGTGGTGGTGAGTGGATGGTAATGATAGTGATAGCGAGTGGTAATGATGGTGGTAGTGAGTGGTGGCAGTAGGTATCATTCAGGGTGAGTGAGTCTGAGGGCTTAGGTGGTGGTGGTGGTAGGTTAGTGGGTGGGAGAGTGAGTGGGTGTGTTTGTATGTGCGTGCATATGTGTGTGTGTGTGTATGCAGCGTGTGTGTGTGTGTGTGTGTGTGTTATGAGTTAAACGTTGTTTTGATTATTACCAATGTCACTACATAATACTCTTTAAGTTTTGTTGATTTACAAATTTCTGAGTATATGTATCTGTATTTGTATGTGTGCATGCACTGGCAGTTCAGTCTGCACATTTAGATAAGCATTTTTTTTTCAGAGAGTTTGTGTGTTTGTCTGTGATAAGATATATGCATCTGTCAGTGCTGGAGATTCTTCTTGATAAAGAAACTAAACTAGCAGAACACTGAGGAGTTTGCAGACCCTCCTTCACACAAAAGCATCACAGGGGAAGTAATTGTTGAAAATAGTTGTGCAGACAGAACAAGTTACTCCCCAAGAGCGTATCAGTTTTGCTGAACTGTCTAGCTGAACAAGCTACTGAATCAGGATCCGCTCCACAGATATAGCCCAGGTCTGGATGGATTCTTTCCTGGCCCATAATCCATCTATGCACATGGTTTCGTTTAAAGTGGTTGAGTATTTATGCGTAATGTGATATACAGAGAAATCTACCTACCAACAGAGTTGGGTGATAACATAACCTCCTTGACGGATGTCACAGTCAGGGTTATGACAAGGTAATGAAGTGAATTGGAAAAAAAAAATGTTACCCTTCAGTGCACCCACTCCCCAGCCCCAGTCCCCTCAACCCCATCCCCAAAACAAAACAAGTTGCTAGTTTGTCATCTTGTCATGAGTCCTTCCACGTGTGCAATGATCTGTGAGATTGGTTCCACTCTTGCTGCAAGATTTGACCTGGACCCATGTGGTTCCAGTGTTCACCTGGAAGAGCAAGAGAGTGGCGGAATGAGCAACCACGTAACCTGTCTGTTGAGGTTTTCAAGAGGGAAGGAGTTTTGTACAGAAGAAAGAAATATTAAGAAAAAAGGGGTGTTTAAAATGAAAATTCTGAGAGGAAAAAGAGAGAGAAGAGAGAAAATTGAATAACACACATATTGGAAAGATACACAACACTAAAAAGGTGTTAAACCGATCCCACAAGGATATTAAAAAGACGCTAGACAGCTAGACAGCTCCTTCGTTATATAGATACAGGACTTTAAAAACACTGTAAACAGTTACCACTTTGCATAGATTCAGGACACTAAAAAAAAGACATTAAAAACCTCATGACACATATACAGGACACCATAAAAACACCAGACACCATGCACGAAGGACACAGAACTCCAAAATGACTAAATAGTTTACACATCATAAGAATTTGGGACTCCAATAGCAGCCAGACTGGGATGAGGAGGGAGGGGGGGGGGACAAATAAAAAGCAAGCAAACAAACAAACAAAACAGGACACAAAAAGATGCTCAAGAGGACCTTCATTGCAAAGTGCAGGATACCAAAAAGAGATTGAACAGCACCTAAGTGGTGAAGATAAAAGACACTAAGAAGACACACAGCATCTGGATAGCTTCATAATCTGTAAAGAACACTGGAGAAAAAAAAGAACAGAAAAGAAAAATGCGAAAGACATACCCCAAGTGAAATATCAAGATTCTGGCCACCAAGCATCATAATCTAGGAAAGAAAAAATGTTAAAGAGAAGAAGAAGCAACATTCAACCAATGAATTAGATATCAACAGTCATCCATCTGTAGACAACTGCTTTTACGCCCATTTGCAGCAGAGGCAGTCTCAGCCAACACGATAAAAGTGTCCAGATATGTCTGCATACTTGTGACAAGAAAAATGGGCTCCTGCTCTCATGGTGACCTCAGTTTCAATGTACCCTCCACGTCTGTGGCCTTGGTTTGGTTCTGTCGGGGTCATGGGTATCAGTTAGTCCATGGGGGCTGTCGTTGGGTGGACGTGGTGGCGCCCTCCGGAGGGAGAGCTCACACACGCCGGCTCCGTGACTAGGCAGTCATTGTCATCAGTAGGGGGCTTAGTAGGTGGTGTCCTGCATATGTTAGATCAGAACAGGCACCACTGAACACCACCGAAGTGACTCGGCAGCAGTGCAGTGTCTCCTCCGATGGGTTGCCTCTTGACGACTGGACATTGACTGCTCCCTGTGGATTGCCGGTGCCGGGCCGACTGGGCTGTGGCTGTGGACGGGGTGTTGGAATGAGCGGCGTGGGTGCACTGCCTCTGAGGTGGCACAGAGGCTGGGACAGCAAAAAAAAAAAAAAAATGGGCTCAGACTCTTCACATCATCATCATGCAGTGCAGCCCACCTTCCTTACATCAGCTGTGATGACGGGTCAAACCTGTGTTGCCAGGGGACAGGGGGACAGCTCTTCAGGTTGTGGGGCAGTGCAGTGATGAGGTACCACCGTCCTGTGACTTCACCATGGCCTGCAGGACCGGCAGACCCCTCCCCTTGGAGAAGGAAAAGGTGGGAACGTCCCTCAGGTGCAGAGTGGACGTGGATCTTCACAGCGGCTTTTAGCAACTGCCTGCCTGTGCCCTGAGTCAGCCTCATGCAGAACAGGGCCATTGCTACTCAGCATGAAGACAGCTGCAGGGTAGTTCTGAAGAGAGCAACAAGGCAAGACACCATCATCACCCAGACACTGGTGTGGGATGATGGACAGTGGAAGAAGAAAACACCAGCTACAAATGGATGTACAACTTGACCGAGGCTCCTGCCATAGGAAATGACTACCCTGTGTGCCTCCTTCCCAATGCAGATACAGAACCCACCCAACCCTGCAATACACAACATGTCCTTATTAGCTATGCTATGAGGATGTTAAAGTCAACTGTCTGCCCTCTGCTCTGCAAATGAATAGTTTCATCTCATCTTATTTCAGAGATTGAGGAAACAGTCGTCTCCCTGCCAGAGATATTACCTTCAATACAACCAGAAAGTGTAGTCCAGAACAAATATGCAAGTCAATGATTTCCTTTTTAAACATTGTGTAAAGAATCATTTTAATTGCGCATTCTTTGCCTTACTGCTGCATGATTTCCTGGCATAGTTTCAGACAATCCTTCAATCCATTCTCAGGTGAACGGTCGCATTGTGGACTTTGAGGACGACGTGCAGCGGCTGTTTGGCCGCGTGGTCCGGCGGTGCCAGGCCATGCCACAGAACTGTGTGCGCAGTCAGCCATGCGTGCATGGCCAGTGCAGGGACTCCATGACCGACTTCTTCTGTGACTGCTCCAGGACTGAGTTCAGAGGGGAGCACTGCAGCTTTGGTAAGGATCAAAGGAAAGCGAGGAAGGTATCGCAGTGAGTGAGAGGATTTGCTGTTTGTTTGTTACCCTTTTAGAGAGTATGCAACCATTTTACTGAGTGCCAAGATTTATATTCTGTTTGACATTAGAATTCTTCTGCTGACTATATGAAGACCTTTTCTTTGATGTTTCAGCCTTTATTTCAGGAAAGAAATATTTTTCCTTTGTTCTAATTGATAAATAGATTCTTTTTGATGATTTGATAGGTCATTTTAGACTCTGGAATTGAATTGGTTTCTGATTCTTATCTTGGATAGATGTTGATACATGTCAAAAGTTTTCAGGTGCTGTCAGTTCAGAAGTGGCCTCTCTGGTCTGCTAGTCATAGAAACAAGACTGAGAAACAGTAGAGTGTGAGCGTGCTTTGCTCTCGAGAATGCATAGCTGTTGTTTGTTCAGACATTGACGGTGCTGTTTATGAACAAAGAGAACCAGTTGGGGCCAGCTCCAGTCTTCTGTTCATTGTTTTTCTGTTCATTGTTTGTTTTTTTCCTTTTGTTTCAGACGCCTGGACAGCCCTGTTCAACGGCTCTGTGTGGGGGAGGCTGGACTTCTCCCAGACCCTGGAGAGTCATGTTGACGACATGCACCTTCGCTTCCGGACTCCGCGCAGGGACGGCCTGCTGTTTGAGACGTTTGCTAGAGGGTCCAACGTCTTTCTCAGGTGCATGCTGGAAGATGGCCGTGTGAAGTGGAGACCAACCTTGGTGGGGAACTCAAGGTAGGGGTCTGTTCGACTGGCTGCTTAGTGTGTGTGTGTGTGTGTGTGTGTGTGTGTGTGTGTGTGTGTGTGTGTGTGTGTGTGTGTGTTGTTTTTGTTGTTGTTGTTAGTCTGTTTAACGTCTGTACTCTAAAAGTGATATTAGATGGATGTGTGAGTGTGTGTGTGTCTGTGTGTGTGTGTGTGTGTGTGTGTGTGTGTGTGTGTGTGTGCTTTCCTAATCTATAAAGTAGCTTAACCAATAGGTTAGAAACCTGGAAAGTGATTTCTGTATGTGTGTGTGTAAATTCTTACCCCATAAACCGGCTTTGTTTCTCATAGATCCTGGCATATATTCATGGTTGGAACTATCTTTAGAATTATATAGGCCTTCTAAACAGCAAACTTAGAAAATGAAAATCAACATTTCTCAAGTAGATTATGATGAATGTGTGGATTTTTGAAATTTTGAACATACAGTTTTTAAGAAGTCATTGTTGAACATTCTAGTTTTACTAAGATGAAGGGATGTGGTATCAGAATGTCGTCATACTTTACATTCCGTCTGTAAATGTTAACATCCTTTAAAAGGCATTAAGAAAAATTGATGCACCAGTTTCGATGATGTGTGCATGTGTGTGTGTGTGGGGGGGGGGGGGAGAAGGGGGGGGGGGGTTGTTTTTGCTGTGAGAGCAATCCATTTGTTTTGTCATTGTTATTTTATTGTATTCTACATCAGTCTAGCTTTCATCACTTTTCCATTTCATAGTTGATGTAATTTGGATGACTGTGTGGTGAGATGGTGATGATGATAAAGACAGTAATAATGAAGGTAGTGGTGAGATGATGATGATGATGAAGACAGTAATAATGAAGGTAGTGGTGAGATGGTGATACTGATGATATAGACAGTAATAATGGAGGTAGCGGTGAGATGGTGATACTGATGATAAAGACAGTAATAATGAAGGTAGTGGTGAGATGGTGATACTGATGATAAAGACAGTAATAATGAAGGTAGTGGTTAGATGGTGATACTGATGATAAAGACAGTAATAATGAAGGTAGTGGTAAGATGGTGATACTGATGATAAAGACAGTAATAATGAAGGTAGTGGTGAGATGATGATGATGATGAAGACAGTAATCATGAAGGTAGTGGTGAGATGGTGATACTGATGATATAGACAGTAATAATGGAGGTAGCGGTGAGATGGTGATACTGATGATAAAGACAGTAATAATGAAGGTAGTGGTGAGATGATGATGATGATGAAGACAGTAATCATGAAGGTAGTGGTGAGATGGTGATACTGATGATATAGACAGTAATAATGGAGGTAGCGGTGAGATGGTGATACTGATGATAAAGACAGTAATAATGAAAGTAGTGGTGAGATGGTGATAATGATGATAAAGACAGTAATAATGGAGGTAGTGGTGAGATGGTGATACTGATGATAAAGACAGTAATAATGAAGGTAGTGGTGAGATGGTGATACTGATGATAAAGACAGTAATAATGAAGGTAGTGGTGAGATGGTGATACTGATGATAAAGACAGTAATAATGAAAGTAGTGGTGAGATGATGATACTGATGATAAAGACAGTAATAATGAAAGTAGTGGTGAGATGGTGATGATGATAAAGACAGTAATAATGAAGGTAGTGGTGAGATGGTGATACTGATGATATAGACAGTAATAATGGAGGTAGCGGTGAGATGGTGATACTGATGATAAAGACAGTAATAATGAAGGTAGTGGTGAGATGGTGATACTGATAAAGACAGTAATAATGGAGGTAGTGGTGAGATGGTGATACTGATAAAGACAGTAATAATGAAGGTAGTGGTGAGATGGTGATACTGATAAAGACAGTAATAATGAAGGTAGTGGTGAGATGGTGATACTGATAAAGACATTAATAATGGAGGTAGTGGTTAGATGGTGATACTGATGATGAAGACAGTAATCATGAAGGTAGTGGTGAGATGGTGATAATGATGATGAAGACAGTAATAATAGAGGTAGTGGTGAGATGGTGATAATGATGATGAAGACAGTAATAATGGAGGTAGTGGTTAGATGGTGATACTGATGATGAAGACAGTAATCATGAAGGTAGTGGTGAGATGGTGATAATGATGATGAAGACAGTAATAATGGAGGGTAAGTGGTGATGATGTTACAGACGCTGTATGCGGGAGAAAATCTGAACGACCTGCAGTGGCATACATTGTACATCCAACGCCGCGGCAACGAGATGGAGGTGTGGGTTGACGATGGTGACCATGTCAGAGGTAAAGGACTAATCTAATCAGTGAAAAGATCTTAAATAAGATAAGATAATGTTGCTTATAGCCCAGCCGACCGCAAAGGGCCACATCAGGGCTGAAGAACTTGAATAGGTATGTGTGTGTGTGTGCTGTGTGCGTTTGGATGTGTATTTGTGTGTGTGTGTGTGTGTGTGTGTGTGTGTGTGCGTGTGCGTGCATGCGTGCATGCGTGCGTGCATGCGTGCGTGTGTGTGTGTGTACGTGTGTGCATGTGCAGGCGCATGCATGCATGCGTGAACGCGCATGCGTTGATGTATGTGTGTTTGTCTGCATTTAGTGTTAAATGTGGTTCATTTCCATTAACCGTAAACTGGAAAAAGGAAGAATGTTTTTGTATTTTTACTGCATCTGTAAACCTGCTGTATCAACAGCATAGAACAGCTTGGCCAGGGCCTGATGCCTTGTTCATCCTTGGGACTTGTTGGCAATACTAGCCACGATGAGCCAGGTCATGAAAAAGTTAAAGAGAGAGTGACTGTAAAACCAGCTGCCACCAGGAAATGCTGGGATTCCACAACAGCTGGCATCAAAAGGGTTAATGTGTGAAAAAAAGAACAATTATGGTATGAAGCTGTTCAAAACCAAATTACTAAAGCATCAAAAATCAGATAGTCGTAAGGAAATGTGGACCATATGACTTCAGTGTCATCAATTCACAGTAAGGGACATCAAGTTGTATGTTGATGGCTTGAGCAGGAAGAGGTAAAACAGCAAAACACAGTACTACTACCATTTTGTGTGTTTACTTGTTTGTTTTGACAGAAACTCTGGCAGGGTCGGGTTATAAGATGGCCGTGGACAGGATCTACCTGGGCGGCACCGATGGTTCAGATGATCGTTACATCGGCTACCTGCAGAACTTTTACCTGGGGGACATGGATGTGCTGGAGGAGATGAGGGGCACCGATCAGCTGATCGTGGGCAGCTACATCTCCCTGCCCCCCCTGGTGTATTACCCTGTCACCTTCCCTGACTTCAGCTCCTTCATCACGCTGTCCCCGCTGCGGGTGCCTCTGTCTATGGTGCTGCACTTTATGTTTAAGACGACAGTGAGTGGTGACCTTCCTTTTTATCGTTTGGTGTCGGTGTGTAGATGGCAGAGAGAGAAAGAGTGTGACGTTTGTTGGGGTGTATGAATATGAGTGTGGACTTGTGTGTAGTGTGTGTGTGTGTGTGTGTGTGTGTGTGTGTGTGTGTGTGTGTGTGTGTGTGTGTGTGTGTTGTGCTGTGTTGTGTTGTATGCATGTATGTGTGTGTTGTGTTGTGTGCACATGTGTGTTGTGGTGTGTGTGTGTCTGTTGTGTTGTGTTGTGTGCATGTGTATTGTGTTGTTTGTGTGTGTGTGTGTGTGTGTGTGTGTGTGTGTGTGTGTGTGTGTGTGTGTGTGTGTGTGCGCGCGCGCGCACGCATATGGGTTGTCCAGCCACTGAAATCACTGTACTGTCATCCAGTAAGCTGACTGTACATTGAGCGTTGTCGATGCAAAGTCTTCCAGATCTTGACACAAGTTTATTTTCATGATCAAAGAGTAGCTGTTCATGTGATGTAATAAATCAACACCTATCAAGCATTTCCAAATCATAAACTGTAGTTTTGCTCAGCCTGCTTCACATGTCATATTCTTCCATATCCACCCCCTCTTAATGTTGGAGCAGTACTGACTGGAAAGTAAATGGTTTTTTTTATTTCTATTTATGGTTCATCTTTCACAAATGCATGTTAAGTTATTTGACAGTGATTAATTTGATCTCATACTGGTAGTAATGTAGCCAAAATCTTGAGGATTGCATACTAAGACCCAAGGATTTGTACTAGTGTGTTTTTTGTTGTTTTTTTGTTTAGAAAGAATATCTTCATGTCTTTCCGCAGGAACCCAACGGGATCATACTCTTCAGCAGTGGGCGCAATCAGGACTACCTTGTTGTTGAACTCTTCGAGGGCAAGTTGTACATCCAGTTCAACACAGGCACTGAACAGCCTCTTCGTGCTACTGCCGAGCAGATTGTGAATGATGGAAAATGGCACACAGTAACCATCCGCCGATCGGCCAGTGACCAGCAGCAGTTTTTGGTGACCGTTGATGGGGCGACATCGTCTTTGTCATATGCTGGCGATGGACTGGACCTGCAGGGACCACTGTACATTGGTATGATCGTCGCATGATTGTGAAAAGAAATGTTTTGTTGAGGGAGTATGGTGAAAAGGGAAAGGAGAGCAGTGTGTGTGAAAATGAAATATAAGGAAAGAAAGAGAGGGAGACAGGTACAGCCCTGGTACAAAGATTACAGAGATTTTATAAAAGATTATATGTTAACAAGTTTCAAATTTGGTTAAATTTGTTGGATTTTGTCCGCATTATGTCTGCTTTGTTTGCTATAAAGGGAGATAATTTTGTAAGTATGTTGTTTGTGCATGAATCAAAAATTACAAAAAAATACTTCAAACTTTATTTATGTTATTGCTGTTGTTGGTTTTTTTTTTATAAGATGATTCAGAAATGGAAACTTTGCAGCTGTTTCCACTTTCTCCACCATTATTTTTTTCTCATCTCTGTCGTAAAAAAATTGTCTCATCCAAAAAAAGTGCAGAGTGAGAAGCTGGGAAAGGATTAAAAACTGCCAGCATTGCAAGCTTCTCATTCACCATCAAAAATATTCTCAAACAGCATGGTTTTTAATTCTGCTTCTTTTCCATGTCATTCATCAACATGGCATCGCATGAAGGTCCTGAAAGGAGTTTGCCACTGTCAAAAAGGAAGGAAAAAGTATGATGAGAGATTTATGCCTAGTGGTTCCAAAAGGAGGTACATAATTGCAAGGTCGGTGATATATGTTCAGGAAGACCAGAGTATCTACTTTTGCTGAAACATGTCCATCTCTACCGACTGTATCACACGCTTTTACTCAGTGTGATTAATTATGGATTAGGGCTTACAACACTGTCCAAACAGCAATCTTCTCAAATTAGAAAGAATTCAAAATGAAGCAATGAGATTGATCCTGGGAACCACAAAGGACACACCAGTTCAAACTATGCGATACCTGCTCGACCTTCCTTCAATGCAAACAAGACACAAGCTAGAACAGGTGAAGGCATATTTCAGAGCACTTGAAAATCCCCAAAACCCACTTCATGCCGCGGTCAAGGAAACAAAAGGCACTCGGCTAGGATGTGGAAAATCATGGATGGGACAGGCAGAAGACAGTATACAGCTTGTGTGCCAGTCATCAGAACTCAAAGAAATGAAGGAATGGGAAAAGTATCTGGACCACTTGAAACACTTATACCAAATTGCCATCGCTCCTGAACTTGGAAGACATTGTCCAGAGTGGCCAACACAGAAATTCAGATGCAGGTAGAAGACCTTTGCACAAAAGATGATATTGTAATATACACTGACAGTTCTTCGCCAAAGGTTAGTCAGGCTGGGGATACACAGTGAAGCAAAATGGCCGAACTATCCAGGAAGACAATGGTGCGCACAGTTTAACAACTTCAAGTCTAACAATGGAGGCAGAAGCAGTGACACAAGCACTCACTGGCTTTCATCCACCAGCCAGTTTCAAACTCAACAAGCCTTGATACTGAACTTCAGAAAGTAAAAAGTGGAATGGGAAGCCCTGCTTGGAATGAATTAATGTGCAGTCTTCCATTGAAGAGACTCGTATGGATGTACTGCCCCGTACATGCTGGAGTTTAAGGAAATGAGAGAGCAGACTCACTGGCTGGTGAGGCAGTGATAAGAACTGGATTACAGCTTGGCCGATCTGATTGATAACAAATCTGAAGAATTGCTTAAGCAAGCAAGAGCAAATCCACTATACCATAGACCATCTTTCAGATCTGAACATCAAGAGAGGAAGTGGCCGCACATCCAGAGTTAAGGGAAGAGCAAGCAACATCACCAACCAAACAAATATTGGAATAATCTCAAAGCCAAAATTGCGAAGACTCCTAGAGATTGGGGCAAACTCATACTGGGCCTTTCCAATAAATGCATACACACACGCACATGCGTACATGCCCACATACTAAGACACACACATATACACACGCATATGTACACAAAACTCCACTCCCTTTGTTGGGTAGATGGGATTAATCCTTGCCTATCTATACAGGGAGTGCCCGCAGGAGTATCAGCCTGCGTACAAGGTTAAAAAAAAAAAAAAATTGTAAAATTCCAGTCTTGCCAACTGAACCAGTAGCAAAGTCAACTCCAGGTAGGAGCCAGTCATGGGCTGATAAATCCACAAATATGAATAGCTTTGACGGGAATTGCACCCTTGACCTTCCAGCCAGGAATTCATGGTAGTAACCACTGTGTCACGGCAGCTGGTTCAAACTTGCTCTTTTTCTATGGTTAAATATGGCAGTCGTCTTACAAGCTCAAACTTTCAATGAGCAGGTTGTTCCATTGCAAGGATGATGTCCACATTTCTTTGAATGGATGAAGAACCCGTGGTGTGTGTGCTTGGTGCAGGCGGGGCCCCAGAGGAAGTGCTGAAGAGAGATTACATCAGAAACGGCGTGCTGTCTCGGACAGGGTTCAGGGGTTGTCTGGCTTCCATTGACCTTAGTGGTCAGGTGCCTGACCTCGGCAAGTTTGCCCAGCAACAGGGTGTCACCATCTATGACTCCTGCCGACGTAAGTGTATGTTCCCATGGAAGTATGTTTGACTCTCTGGTGTGTGTGTGTGTGTGTGTGTGTTTTGTGTGTGTGTTTGTGTGTGTGTTTGTGTGTGTGTGTGTGTGTGGGCGTGTGTGTGTGTGTGTGTGTGTGTGTGTGTGTGTGTGTGTGTGTGTGTGTGTGTGTGTGTGTGTTTGCATGTTTATGGTACATATTTTCTAGATAATCTGTGCAGTTGGTATGAGATGAAAAATACATATTTTCTTCATAATCTGTTCAATGTGTCACAGAGTATGCAATATCTCACTGACTAAGTGCATGCAAATTGTATTCATAAGGACGCTTCAGTGTGTGTGTGTGTGGGTGGGTGTGCATGCAACACAATTGCAGGTGTGTGTGTATATGTTTGTGTACACTGAAAATATATATACACGGGTGAGCTCTGGTCACGATCGAGGAGAGTCAGGCTTTCGAGAGCTGCAACATTAATTAACTCTTTTATGTTAATTAACATCCGATCAAGCCTCAAAATGCAGCTAAGTTGACCGAGCACCTGTTGCCTATCTCCACACGAGTTTTGGATTACTTTTTTCATGCATCAACGGCCCCGTGAAAAGGAAAATGTGGAACTTGTACTGTGAAAGTTATGGGTGGCGGAACTCGGAAAAGAAAACAACGCAAAACAGGATCCAACACTAGTTCCAGCTCGTCTGATACTTCAGTGACAAAGAATATCGAAGATACTGAAGTAAAGTGTACCCCAAAGAAACAGAAGACCCTAGCCACCAGCACCCCAGCACCATTCAAGGAGAAACTGTCTCGGTTTGTTTACCAGTCGAGAGATACGATGGAAAAAGGGGACGAACGCCCAACAGCAGCTTCAGCAGACTACCACGTTGTTTTCTCCCCTGACTTGTCTCCATCAAAACAGCAACTAGGCCTAAGTGAGATTACCAATGAACAGCTGATGATCAAGTTGTGTGCCAATGGAGCAGAAATCTCAAGATTGACACAAATGGTGGACGAGTTGAAGGCAACCCTATTTACGGTGCAGGCGGACAACGACAGACTGAAGAAAGAGGTGGCTGATGCGAGGAAGAGAGAGGACCAGCTGAAAACGCAAATCACCGAAGCCAAGTATCGAGCGGAACTTGCTGACAGTCGTGTCGAAGACCTGTCCGCATATGTACGCAGAAATAACTTGCGTGTATATGGCATCAAGGAAGAGCAGACGTCCGGAACCAGAGAAACACCCGACCAGTGCGAGGAGAAAGTGCTTGCTCTTTTCAACGACAAACTCAGAATCCCAGTGAAAAAGGGCGATATTGAGGCAGTACATCGGGTGGGCACTAAGCAGGCACGTCGGTCTGACGATTCTAGCGTCTCCAGGGATAGGCCTACTGGACGGGGCATCATTGTCAGATTCGTGTCGCGGCGCATTCGGGACAGCGTGCTGTACGCTCGACGCACTCTAAAGGGCACGAGGATCACTTTAGTCGAGGACTTAACCCCAGAGCCTACACATTGTTGTGTTCAGTAAAGAACGAAAACACTCTCTGTCAACAAGCCTGGTCAAAGAACGGGAACATTTTTGTGAAGACAGTTAGCGGGAAGATAGGGAGTGTGAAGTCTCTAGCCGACCTGAGACAATTGTATTGATGGATATGATGATGTGTTGCCTGTTACAGAAGGTCAGTAAGTTTGTTTGTTTTTTCCTTCGTGTATGTGCTTAAAAGTTTCGTTATAACAACCTTCCTCTGTAGAGGGATTTTGAGATTTTCCCCTTATTCCAAAATTTTATAATGTTTACCCTTTTCAGCTATTTCATTGGTCAATGTTTTGGGTCAAGGCAATTCAACAGCCGTGTGATAAGCGGGATGAGGAACCAGTGGATCTTTCGTTTTTTGAATTTGATATCCATGCTACATAATGGCGATCGTTGTTTCTTTGATAATCAAATAACTACCCGGCTGTGAGGATCTGCTTGTCTTTTTGGTCTTACTGTCGGAAGCACGTGGGGGTTTTGTTTTTGTCACGTGATAGATGTTCACGATGGCCGCTAACGGATTAGGCCTATACGACTGTGGAAAGGGCCTGTATACTTTTTGTTTATGTATTCTTTTTGCACTGTGTATAGCAGAATATGCTTGTTAAAGCCAGTTGATGTGGAGTGGGGCAATGGGCCTACAGATGAAACCTTTTTTTAGTTGTAAATTCTACATGTGTGCCTGTCTTGTTTTGTTGTCGTTTGTGTGTGCTGATACAGCAAACTTACATTGTGTGCATGTGGATGAGAGTGTGAACATTGAAATTAAGTCAGGTTGGATTTTTCAAATTGTCCTTATGATACTAGTTTTCCAGAAGACAGGGTTATCTTTAATTCGGTGGATTTCTGGATTGAGTGAGGTACTGTTGTTCTTTTTTTATAGTATGTGGAGACAGAAACAGAAAATGTGCTTAATTCATTTGATTTTACTATATGTTGTGGGAATAAGATATGTTTTGTACTCTGTTTATACCACTCCTTCTTCTCTTTCAAACTTACCAAATGGCGGGTGATAACTCCTTTAAAATATGCTCATTTAACTGTAACGGCTTAAACAACTCCAATAAGAGGAAGGATGTATTTGACTTCCTTAGGAAAAGAGAAGCCAACATATATTGTCTTCAAGAGACACATTTGAAAACAGAGTCAGAAAACTTCATAAGAGCAAGTTGGGGTTATAATGTCTGGCTCTGTGGTTCTGAGACAAATAAAAACGGGGTTGCCATTCTTTTTAGCAATAATTTTGAATATAAATTGTTAGATGTCATTAGAGATCCTCATGGTTGTTATATTGTAATGAAGCTGGAAATTCTAAATAAAAAACTTACCTTAGTCAACCTATATGGGCCAAGTAATAACGATACACCTGAATTTTTTGATGGTGTGTGCGAACAAATTGAGCGCATTGCCAATGAACATGTGATTATCACTGGTGACTGGAATTGTGCCCTGGACATGAAAATAGATGTCAGAAATTATGCAAGTGTGAATAATCGTCCTAGGACCAGAAAAAGAATTATTAACATGATGGTAAAATTCAATCTTTTTGACGTTTTTAGGGAAATGTATCCTGAAAAAAGATCATATACTTGGCGTAAATTTAATTCATTTAAACAAGGAAGACTTGATTATTTTCTAATTACTGAAGAATTATTGGTCGAAACAAATAACATTTTTACTAACCCGGGATACAGATCAGATCATTCTTTAGTCACTATACTTTTAAAAAAAGAGCAGCTTAAACGTGATAGGCCTTTCTGGAAATTTAATAATAGTTTGCTTAAAGATAAAAAATATATTTCAGAAATAAAAAGAATCATCAATGAGGTGAAAAAACAGTATGCACTATTACCTTACAATTTAGACAACATTGAAAATATTCCTAACGAAAATATCTCCTTTGAGATCAATGATCAACTTTTTTTTGAAACCCTGTTATTAGAAATTAGGGGGAAAACAATATCTTATAGCACTTACAAAAAAAGAAAGGAAACCCAGCAAGAACTCAACCTTGAAAAAAGAATAAGTAATCTTGAATGTGATTTGCATGAGGAAGATATTCCAGTTTTAGAAAACTTAAAAACACAGTTACAGGAAATTAGGGATCACAGGATTCAAGGTATGGCAATGCGTTCGAGGGTTCGCTGGATCCATCAGGGTGAAAAGGTTAGTAAATATTTCTGTAATCTTGAAAACCGTAACTACCTAGACAAGTCTATACCCTTTCTCGAAAAGGAAAATGGAACAATAATTTCAGATCAAAAAATGTTCTTAATGAAACAAAATGCTTCTATGAAAATTTATATTGCTTTAGAGAGGTAAACGATGTTAACATTACTGATGAACTCCCTGATGCACCAGTTCTATCTGATGAGGAGAGTGAATCTATCGAAGGCTTAATAACATTTCAGGAAGCTGCTTGTGCTTTGAAAAATATGAAAAATTTTAAAAGTCCAGGACCTGATGGCTTTACTGTTGAATTTTTAAAGTTTTTCTTTATTGATATTGGCTCTTTCCTTGTGCGTTCTATCAACGAGAGTTTTGACAAAGGTCAAATGTCAATAACCCAGCGGCAAGGAACTATAATATGTATCCCTAAAGAAGGGAAACCTAAACGATTTATTAAAAACTGGCGCCCTATTTCCCTTTTGAATACTACATACAAAATCGCTTCAGCTTGTATTGCTAGCCGTCTCAAGAGAGTTTTACCAAGTGTTATTCATGAAAGCCAAAAAGGTTTTCTAAAGGGCCGTTTCATTGGCGAAAATATCAGGTTACTCTACGATACATTGTTGTACACTGAAAATAAAAATATTCCAGGCATGTTATTATTAGTAGATTTTGAAAAGGCGTTTGACAGTGTGTCTTGGTCCTTTCTACTAAAATGCTTACATTTTTTAAAATTTGGCCCAGACATTATTAAATGGATAATGACTTTTTATAACCAAATTTCTACCTGTATCTCGGTCAATGGCCAGTACACTCCTTGGTTTTCAATAGAAAGAGGAGTCAGACAGGGGATCCTGCCTCACCTTATTTGTATTTAATCTGTGCAGAAATATTGTCTCTCATGATCCGCCGTAATGTGAACATTAAAGGAATTAAAATTAAAAATAAAGTAAACTTACTATCCCAATTTGCTGATGACACAACATTGTGCCTTGATGGATCAGAAAAGTCATTTATTGAAGCAGTACATACCCTTACAAGATTTGCACATATCTCTGGTCTAAAAATAAATTTTGACAAAACCCAAGTTGTTTGGATAGGTAGCAGAAAAAATTCTGGCATGCAATATATGCGTGATAAGAATTTTGTTTGGGACCCAGGCACTTTTAAGGTTTTAGGCATTACATTTTCCACCAACACTGACACTATTGTACAACTAAACTACGAGGACAAACTTTTTTCAATCAGACGCATCTTAGCGTCTTGGAAAAAAAGACAGATTACTCCGTATGGAAAAATAACTGTTATTAAAACCTTAGTGTTTTCAAAAATTATCTATTTATTAATTAATTTGCCTGACCCACCAGACTATTTTTTGAAATCTTTAGAAAAGAACTGTACATGTTTTTGTGGAATGGCAAACAAGGCAAAATCAAAAGGTCTGTGGTTGAAAAACAGTACTTTGAAGGTGGATTGAAGATGCTGAATGTTGGAAACTTTTTGTCTTCTATGAAGATATCTTGGTTAAGGAGACTGAACTCTGATTCTGAGTGGAAGGATTTTACCCCTTTAAAATGTTTCCTAGGTTAGGACATTTAAAACATTTTGGAGCCGAATATGCTAATATTATTATTGAAAATGTTGGAAACCCATTCTGGAAGGATGTTGTAAAACATTACAAAAAACTATGTACAAAATGTTGTGTATCTTCTGTGCATGAATTCATGTCTGAATGTATTCATTACAACATTAATATTTTACGGGGACGAAGGGTAGTTTGGGTGCGAGAATGGTGTGACTATGACATTTTCTATGTAAAAAATATAATTAATGATAATGGTCAGTTTATGACATATAACCAATTTCTGCTTAAGTACCCAGGTATTAGAACCAATTTTATATTGTACGAAGGTATTGTCGAGGCAGTCCGAACATATTGTCAAAAGTTAAATGTAGTTCTAACCAACAGATACAAAACTTTAGACTCGATGACATGGTCCTTTATTTATAAGGGCAATAAACATGTGCAGACCATTTTAAATGGAAATGATGCTATTCCAACAGCAGTCAAAAAATGGAACAACTTGTTTGAAACTCTGAGCTGGAAGCATATTTTTTCACATTATTATAAAACTACCAAAGATGTACAGCTCAGATGGTTTCAAACCAGACTATTACATAGACTACTCCCCACTCAGAGATATTTGTTCAGGATTAAAATTACCGATTCCCCTATTTGCAACTTTTGTAATATGGATGAGCAATGCATTTCACACATGTTGTATGATTGTGCTATTGTCAACAGATTTTGGACCGGTTTTGAACATTTGCTTAAGGAAAAATGTCCACATTGTGATTACCTTCAAATTGATAAAGAATTAGTTTTGTTCGGAGTAAAACAAAATATTACAACAGATAAGCCTTTAGATTTTATTCTGCTTCTGGCTAAATTTTATATATACAAGACAAAATTGCAAAATATACACCCAAATGTCCAGTTGTTCATAACATTTCTTAGAAACAGATTGGAATCAGAAAAATATGTATCTTTTTTGAACAACACATATAGAGAATTTGAAGAAAGTTGGCTGCCTTATTCCACACTTTTTTCTTGATCTTTGAAATACGGTTTCTTTTTATTAACAAAACTGGATAGAGCCCTATGGCTGCTGTCAAAGAATTTTATTTTATTACTCTTTTTCAAAATTTTTTGTATTTCTCTGTTATGGTTATTATCAATCATGCAATCTGTTTTCAATATTTATACTATGTTACAGTACTTAGTCGATTCCTATCAATATTATACAAGCTGTGTGTGGCATGCCGTGAAAGAAGAAAAGAAAAGAAAAAAGGAAGTTGTAGAAACCTACCTTGAGCATTCCGAAGAGGTCTCATCATACTCTAACTTGTCTCACTCCACGTAACTTACTACACAAAAACTAAACTATGTATAGATCAACTTCAACCGATACTAGCGATAAGAGTATCATGTATGCTGTATCATTTATGATAATCAACTAACAACTCTCTCCTGTATCCTTTACCTGTGTGTGTGTGTGTGTGTGTGTGTGTGTGTGTGTGTGTGTGTGTGTGCGCGTGTGTGTCCTTTCGCCTCTGTGTTGTAGTCGTGCATTTGTATATGTATTGGTATGTGTATTTGCATTATGTATATGTGTATGTATATGTATGTGTATATATATGTGTGTATGTGTATGCAGGTGTGTGTATGTATAGTCATATATACATGTGTATGTATATGTGTACATACGTATGTGTATGTGTGTGTGTGTGTGTGTGTGTGTATGTACATTGTGTGGGTGCATGTTATTTTCTCAAATTTATAGTACCTAGTATTACTGTTTTGTCACTATAATGTTCTGTGTTTGTCAGTTTGTTTGTAACTGAAAATGAAAAACAAACCTCCTTGTAACTACTACTTTTTTTCTCTTTTTTTTTTTCTTCCCCACTCATTCAAACTGAGTAAAACACAAAGAAAAATTGCCAGATTGTAACAATGGTATATTTACTATTCATAATTCATTTATTGTTTATAACTACACATCCTTACATTCGTACATGTACTGGACATGCTTATGTCAAATTGTTTGTTAAATCCATGTCGAAGGATGGGTGCGTGAAGAAGGGAAGAAAGTGAAGGAACTGTAGAGTGGAGGGATGAGAGAGGAGGAATAAAACATATTTTTAAAAAAAAAGAAAATATATATACACATTTATATAGCATATTTTCAGGATAATATCACAATGGATACAGAACAGTAATTTTCCATTGGGCTCATAGTCATGTAATAATGTATCCAGCCTTTTGCTTGATATTTATTTGTACTTTGTGTCATGCGCTTTGTTTAATTATCGTTTCTGTCTCATCACACCTGCCCTCATTGGGCCTCAACAGTCAGCTTTGGTCTAAACCCCATGCACTGACTGTTCTTGTCTCTCAGCCATCGTCCCCAGCGTGTGTACCTCAGTTTCCTGCAGAAACTTTGGCACGTGCATCGAGAGTGGCGCTGGTGCCTTCACATGCAACTGTGACATGACCGCTCACAGTGGTGCTGTGTGCGAGAACGGTGAGTTTTCTCATTGGGGAAAAAAAGAAATATATATACAATATATGAGTTTGCATTTTGGTGACTAAAAGGAAGGGGAGAGAATGAAGGGAGAAGGGAGATGTGTGTGAGGTCATGGAGAGGGGAGGGTGGAAGAGGGAATCATTAGACGCATGAAGATTGCAGAAAGTTGCCACCTGACTGTGGGGGTGTCATGAAGAGAAGGCTTTTCTGCTCAGTCTCATATAGATGTCAACTTGTTAGAGTTTTAATAATAATAATAATGGTTTCTTATATAGCGCCCAATCAAACAAATTTCTCTAGGCGCTTTAAAAATCATACTACATTCACCCTTCTCATATTCAATAATGCACCTTACACCCAACTACAAATGCTATTACTATAATAACTAACAAATCCTACGAGTATGACATTCACTTATTTTCAAGTATCACTACAAAAACTAAATCCTATAACGTTCAATTATACAACAAATAAATGTAATAGAGAACATACACATACAGTACATTTGAAAAGGCCCAGATGGCTATGAGTTAGGTTGTAACCCCCCCCCCCCCCCCCCCCCCCTCTCCCGTTGTTTGAGTTTTGTTTTGGAATTTTTTCAAAGTGATTTTTTTTTTCACTTTAACCCAATGCCTACCACATCGACCAAGATCGACCGCGAGATTTCCTCTTTCTGAATACCGGATCGACCAAGATCGACCGCTGAATACTCGGTCAATGACTTTTGCTTTCACCATCGCATACCCCAGAATGCAATTGCGACAGAAGAGTCTTCCGGTACTTCCGTTTCTGGACGCCATTTTGGTTTTTGTTGCACGAGTTTTGGTGGAGTAGTTTCACTGCTGTGAATTTTCAAATTTCGGATTTTTTTTCGCGAAGATTTTCTGGGAAAATGGCGGATCAAGTAACTATGCAACTTGCAGAATTCATTTTCTGAAGTGATATTGATGAAGAGAGCGTATTTGCGGGCTACACTCTTGAAGAAGATTTGAAGCAAGACGATTCGGACGTCAATCTTGACCTAGTTATGAATAAAGATCGACTGCTGACTGATTTTGAGGCCGGAATCAATAATGATTCAGGCGATGATAATGACGACGTCGAATAGCCATTGCTGCTGGGCCAGACCCCCAAAAAAAGAAAATTCGAAAACAAAACTTGCTAGAGATTCTTTAATTCTTGACTGGAGTGGTTGGCTACAAGAAGTGAAGTTTCCCTTGTTTTGACAGCCAGGAAACCGGGTCAGTCAGTGGGTGTGTCCCATGATTTGCCTGTGGGAGCATCACCTTTAGCCTTTTGATTTCAGAAGAATTTTGGCAGATTTTTAACGAGAAACAAATTTATTTGCTGCACAAAACACAAGCAGAAAAGGATGAACATAAACTCTGGCCTAAAATAAAAACTGCCTGTTTATCAAAAAGCAAAGAGGAGCCGGACAAGAGGTACATCATCACCACAGTGTGTGTGTGTGTTGGGGGGGAAGGGGGGGGTTGCTCAGTGCACTTGTGCAAAAGCACATTTTTGTTGAATTCCATCACAATCTTAGGGCTGCCACATTTCCGGCCCAGGCTGGAAATCCGGCCTCTGAAAATGTTTACAAGTGCTTTTCCGGCCTATGAAATTTTTGATAATCACTTTTCCGTCACAGCAAAATTTTACGCTATTTAATTTCTGGCCTCCGGCTTTTTCGGGCCTGAAATCACGACGTCGTCTGCCAAGAATTCTCCCTTCCGCACAATAAGCACTCTTCGGCTTCTGATTGGTCAAAACTCATCATAGGCAAGCCTAAGCGAGGGGTGGAGGGGGTGGGGGTGACACTGGTGGCAAGCTCTAGATATCGACTGACGGCATTATTATTACTAGGCCTATATTAGCAGAAGGATGGTAGAAAGAGGATCGAGAATCAACACACTTTCGGTTTTAAGACGAAGTTGAAGAGCGGCGAAACGCGGATCATCGGTGATAAGGGGAGGTCACTCCCACTCTATAACCAGCGATGACTGCGAGAGGGAACGCCATTGAAGTTTCAGCCTTCGTCAAGCAAGTTATCAACGCTTTTCTTAAAGTTCTGTGTCTAGGCCTGGATCAAGTTTATCAACGCTTTTCTTCAAGTTCTGTGTCTAGGCCTGGGTGTCACGGTTCAACGATGACGGACAATTTTCTAAAAGAAAAAGAAGACATTACAGCACTCGAGGTTAGCGTGAAAAACAAATGGAAGTGGTCATGACTTGAAGAAAGTAATGACGAAGGAACACTATCGAAAGGAAGACCTTCTTCAGTCAGCTTCAACAGAAAATTCAGCGAGCAGCAAATTTCAAAGAGATTGAAGACATTGCCAGGGAAGTACAGCACACTGTTAGTTCATGGCCTAACATGCAAACCTAATCTCACATCATCTGATTATGAGGCAGACTTGAAAGCTCATGAACTCTATCCAGCTGACGGGCCCAATCTTGTGCCAGTCATGATATGTGGAGATGGTAATTGCTTACCACGAGTTGCCTCCTTGTTATGTAGTGGAACAGAGGATCTTCACATGGAAATGCGGGTCAGAATTGTCTTGGAAGTTGTGCTGAATGAAGAGACTTATCTGGCAGATAGAGATCATTCAAAAGTCTATGCACAGTATTCAGATCATTACTGTTTGGAAGAACTCACCACAGACACGATAAGCAGTATATTTAGAAAAGAAGTGCGAGCTATTGCTGTCAGTGGGACATACATGGGTATGTGGGAGGTGTGTTCTGTTGCCAACATCCTGCAAGTACCTGTCTTCTCTGTATACCCAGAGTATGGAGGACACAGTGTCAGGAAAGACCTGCATCGTCTGATCCAGCCACATCAAGAAGTGCCATCATCACAGCCTGTGTACGGAATTATGTGGACTAGATTAAATGGCAAGGACCTTCCAGAGAGAACTTGGAGACCAAACCATTTTGTAGCATGCCTTCCTTGCATTGAAATTTCATCACAGTCGCAGCAACAAAAAAACAATCGGAAAAGGACATGGTCGATGCTGACATCAGGACCATGTTCGGGAAGACAATGAAAATGGAGTAACAAAATCTATCAAAAAATATTCAGATTGAACAGAGGTTTTTGTTTTGTTTTGTTTTGTTTTATATTGGACAGCGTTGGAATTTAGGTTTAGGCCAGGACATTCGGGTTTCAGGTCTGAGGATTTCAGAAAATCGAGGTTTCAGGCCTGCGGAATTTCTGGATCCAATTTTCAGGCTTAAGGACTTGAGGATAGTGGCAGCCATGCAATCTAAAGCCCAGTATTCAGTAATCTGTTCTTGTTATTTTTCCCCTCAGTAGTTGGAAGACAAATCTTCTTGTATGTGATGCCTTCAGTTTAACAAAATTGTTGAAGTTTGGGTTGTTGTTTTTTGCTTCACAACAGAAGTTGATTATTTAGTGTGCATACCATACAGAATACTTTGTTCCTGAAGGTTTCAGTACTTTGTTTAGACTTGGAAAATCACTCTGTGCTCCTAATCCATGATGTTCTGTGGGTACAGTGAATTGAGGGAAAATTGTTTTAGCACCGAGAACACTGAAGTAGAGTTAGTCTGTTCAGTTTTTTTTTTCCTCGAGTACCAGTTCACTATATGTGGGGGGAAATGGCTGTTTTGGATGGAGTGATGTCTTTGAATTTTTTTCATTACTTTTACAGAATAGATAAGTTAAAAACAAATTTTCTATTGAGGTTTCTTTATGGCAAGTGTGTATGTGTTGCAGAGTTACCTCTCTTGGCATGGTATTCTCATAGTCATATAGCACAAAGTCATGCGGTAGGCAGAGGGTTAAACTGCTTCAGTTTGGCTCACCGTCGTAAGCTGAACTATGAACTTTACAGTTATTCTTTAAAAATAGTCACTAATTAAATGGACCTTTGCAAAAGGACTGAAGGGTACAATCCATAAATGATTCTAAAGATTGGTATGTTTACTTTTGAAATGTCCAAAAATATTTTCCTAGGGTGTTCCTTGGAAATTTCTGCAATTTTTAAAAAGTATGTTTCTGAATTTTCAGAAAGAGGAAGTGTGAAAAGTATCTGTGGTAACCTTAGAATTTTTCCATAGTCCAACAGCAAATACAGTGGAAAGAATTAGATTTCAGTAATATTCCATTCATCATTTAAACATATTCAAGGCCAGATCCTTCCCTTGTCACAACTTCGATCACCTCTCAAAATGAGAATAGTGTTCGTTCTGCCATCTTGTTTAGGTAGAGAGTGACCTGTGACTGATCTAAAAAAAACAGCGAATGAAAATCACCATGTACTTGGTCTATGAGAAAGAACTGCTTACAGTAAAGTGGTCAGACTGATGACCAGAGTAGTTTCCTTGGACTGAAGTTCCTGTGTGCATAAGAACAGAAACCATGTGTCCTGCTGAAGTTATGATTTTCGCAGGTCATAGTTGTTGGCAGGGCGCCAGTGTTAAAATTCGAGCACACTGACGTTCGTTCATGATTTAAGCTGAGCTTTGTTTGTGGTTTACACCTGGTTTTTTTTATCTTTTGAAAAAAAATGAAAGACTAGTTTTGTGTTGGTGATACTTATGCTGTATTTTTTTTGTGCTTATGGTATGGACTGAGAGTGAAATATCAGTTCCATTGTGACTTCCTGTACTTGTCTCCACAGCCACAAGCAATGCTGCTCAAGCCAGGATGCCATGCATGCAGGACAATAGACCTGTTCTGATAAACAAAAACAAAAAATCAGAGAAAATAACACCTGTCTTGGGAAACAAATATCACATCAAATGCATGACATTTAAATCTGAATCGACCAATGATAATAATGAAGAGTGAAATCTGATGGTTTGTACCGCAAGAGTCTGCAGTACAGGTGTACCACTTTGGACCCATATTTTGACACTGCCTCTTTGATAGAACTGTTAAACTGACTCATGAGGCAAAATAGATCTATTCCAGAAAGAGAAAAGAAAATCTGGGGAGTATGAGGCATGTATGTCCATTGCAATAAGAGTTGTCTTTACTCAGTTTACACATCTGGAAAGTCGAATAGTTGAAACGCACACCAGAATAACAACCAGGATATTGACACTTTGACCTTCCCAAAAGGTCGAGAAGTGATACCAGGATACTAACTGCCTGCAATACAGGTGAACTGTTTCGTACCCATGTTTTGGCATTTTCTCTCTGGTTTAACTGTCAAGCTAGCTGATGGGGCTAAATTGCTTTGGGTGTGCCCACAAACCATAGCCATTCATCCTGTGAAGATGACAAGGTCACTCTCGCCATATGTGAGCTCTAACACAGGTTACCTCCTTTGCAGATTTGCTATGGTCTGCATCATTCATGGTCAAGCATGACGTAGACCTTATCTGTCTTAGTTGCAAATTGAGGTGACTGCAGGCGGAAATCAAAACAAATCTTAAAAAGTTTATGTAATAAATACGTCAAACATGAACTAACAAATTACAAGACAAAACACGGTGCATTTCGACCTCTTGGGTCTTCTGGCAAGATCAACAATGCTCAGGACAACGGAAATGAAGAAAGAGCAATCACTTATCTGGTCAAATTTAGCGCAAGATGACCTAAGAGGTTGAAACACGTCGTGTTTTGTCTTGTGATTTATTTGTTCATGTTTGGCGGATTTATTACACAAACCTTTTAAGACTTGTCAGTCTTGTGGAGTTTGGGACAAGCTGACAGCCGGTTTCTCTTCCAACAGAACCCCTCGGCTTCCTGTACCAGAACTTCTCCCGGCCAGGACTATTGATTTACGACCTGGTGCAGCAGCCCACCTCAGCCAGAGACGAAATTGCCTTTGGCGTCATGACCAGACAGGACAACGCTCTGCTTTTCAGAGTCTACTCAGAGCTCATCAAGGATTACATCGACTTTAGACTGGTAACATCGATTTTAGATTGGTAGCTTGTGTGTGTGTGTGTGTGTGTGTGTGTGTGTGTGTGTGTGTGTGTGTCCCTAATATGAATGCTTTGTGTCTCTAAATATCCATGATTTTAATCGATATTCTGATCATTTTGATCATTAACTTTGAAAGCATATAGTTTTTGCCAAATTTTGATCAAAGTAATTTCTTCTTTTTATCATTCTTTGTCTTCTTCTTCTTCTTCTTCTTCTTCTTCTTCTTCTTTGTCTTCTTCTTCTTCTTCTTCTTCTTCTTCTTTTTTCTTCTTCTTCTTCTTCTTCTTCTTCTTCTGTGTATTTGTGTTTCATAACTTTCCACAGGTGACTGTATTAATATGGATTATTGAGGGAGGGATAGAGGGAGATAGGGAGGGAGAACGGCACAAAAAGGCATTGGCACAATGTTTCATAACCCACTTCAGCATTGAAGTCGTCCAGTTTTCAAATCCCAATTCCCCTCTGTAATGCATGTACATGCTTCCCTCACAGTTAGGATGATGACTTCCAGTATGCCTTCCGAATGAAGAATCATCCCCTTTAAAGACTTTGAACATCTGGTGTATTTCTCTTGGTCCATCGTACATCTACCCCCTCTCGCCCTCCCCCAGCAAAGACTTTACCCCCCACCCCCACCCCCCATCCATTTAGTTCCTCTATCCCTTCTTGAAAGAAAAAAATGAAAGTATAAGTACTTCTGACATATTTTTCAAACAGATGAATTCCCAAAGTGATTCCTGTCTTTTCTTTCTTTCTGCGTACGCAGACTGATACTCCTGCGGACACTCCCTGTATAGCCAGGCAGTGGAGTTTTGTGTGTATGACCCTTTTTTATCCCGCCATTAAGGCAGCCATACTCCATCTTCGGGAAGGTGCATGCTATGTGTCACGTGTCATCCATACCAACGGCCAAACTGGCCTTCTCTTCCGAAAGTTGGTGATGGGATTTTACGTGTGTGCAAGATGTTATGCGTGCGTTCACACACGGAACCTCGGTTTATAGTCTCATTCGAAGGACTATATGGGGAATGGAGTCAGAACCAATGTTAACTCCGAGGGAAAAATCTCCCTATACCGAAATTCGAACCCGCAACCCCAGGATCACGAGTCCGGCGCTCTACCAACTGAGCTATCCGGCCCCCTTAGTGATACCTGTGAATTTCAAGGAAATTGACAGAATTTAGAGAATCACAGAGCCTGACAAGTATATTAATGTACATAAAGAAAATAAACAGAGACGAAAAGTGAAGATGAAGTTTTAACTGTGAAGTTTGTAACTGAACTTTTTTTTTTTTTGGGGGGGGGGGGTAATATCCACTGCATCTTTGTTACAAACAAATTGAAATATTGCTTTTAGGAGGTGAAAGGCATTAAGGAAACCTATTTTAATAACGTTCAACCACCATTTTTCCTCCAGGCTCTGAATATAGTAAATCCTATAATGGCCTGGGAAAGTTTTGAGAATTTTTACTCTCTTTTAGGCATGATAATTAAAATATTCTACTGCATTAGGAAAAATCACCCAGGCTATACAAGAAGAAGCTGTTCACTTGCCTTTCATTTATTTTCACAGCGAGACGGATACATAGTGGTGGAGTATGACACGGATGGCTCAGGTGGGAGGCAGACGATTGCACAACTCCAGGGCAAAGTGAATGATGGTGAAACCTACCATATTGTTCGCTTCATCCGAACACCGACTGAGTCAACACTCTTCGTCGATGACTTGGCAGGAGTCAGCAATGCCCATTCATGTGAGTTCAAGAGAAAGTGTTATTGTCAGAAATGTTGTGTCTGTATATCTGTGTGTGTGTGTGTGTGTGTGTGTGTGTGTGTGTGTGTGTGTGTGTATGTGTGTGTGTGTGTGTGTGTGTGTGTGTGTGTGTGCACGCATGTGTGTGTATGTGTGTGTGTGTGTGTATGTGTGTGTGCATGCATGTGTGTACGATTCCTTGTAATCACTTTTGAAGCAGTTGACAGAAGTATCTGCCCATATTTTTCATCATAGCATAAAATCAAATCTGTTTCCAAAGCAGAAGTCGGACAAGAGAAAACCTAATCTTAATGATCATTTTGAAGCTGTCTGGCCACGTGAAGAGGGCAAGTCAGTCTAATATTTAGATTGCAGCTCATGTTTGAACAGAGATCATTCTGTTCACCTCTCCCTTAGTTATTTTTTCGATCATGTCAACAAATTTTCATTGAGCTTGTTGAGACAAGATCCTGTCCTCGCCACCTATCAGGTGTGGTAAGCTTACCAGGCACAGCGTGTATCTCACCTTGACTTGCCATGAAAGACCACCCTGCAGGGTGCAGTGGGTGTCGCCGGGACAGACCACACAAGTCCTGGATGGACAGCACAGAGGACTGGACTGGTCACAGCACTTCTGTCCGGTGGTGCGCGGCTGACCACAGGGCTGTGGAGATCTGTCTCTGTTCGGCCATTCTTCACAGCATCCAGACTTTCTAGTCTTGGGTTCCGGTCTCATTGAAATGTCACTGCATGGGGACCTGTCCATGTGTGCTACCCATCTGTCAAGTTGCAAGACCATGCTGCACAGGATTTACAGCTGGTGGATAAATGAATTAATGGCTGAGATTAGGGAATTTAAGAAAGTCTCATAGATACATTTTAGCAGATGTCGGACGTGCACAGTAGCCCAGGGTGATGATGGTGAGACCTTGGGCATAACACATCAAATATTGTCTGCATCAGTTATTAGTCTTGTATGTGTGTGTTCATGTGTGTGTGTGCACATGTGTGTGTGTGTGTGTGTGTGTGTGTGTGTGTGTGTGTGTGTGTGTGTGTGATCTGTGGGTTTGTGTGAGCATGTTCTTGCATGCACACATGTGCCGATTTGTGTGTACCTATATAGTTTTGGGAGAATGACAAATATTGATTGTTCAGCGTGTCATCCATTTCTTTGTTGTATAAGCTTTTAGCACTTTGACAGAAAACAAACCATGTCAATGCTTTGTTTTCTTTTGCAGTTGCTCATGGTGATTTTGACCGCATGAGCAAGATGTATATTGGAGGTGGCTACATTACCAGAACAGGAGAAATCGAAGAGGGCTTTTCTGGCATTATTGGAGGTGTGTATGTGTGTTGTGTGTGTGTGTGTGTGCGTGTGTGTGTTTGTGTGTGTGTATGTGTGTGTGTGTGTGTGTATACATTTGATATTTGTGGTGAATAGCTGTTTAGAAGATGAAAGTTTTTCTTGATTAACAACAATATCAAAAACAACAACAACCACAACAATGATTATAATGATAATATAACAATGATGATGATGATTGTGGTAAAAACCAAGTAACTGATGAATATATCAAGTGGGATGAAAATACTAATGGTTATTATAATGATAATCATGATGATAATAATAATGATAGTAATAATGATTATATCAATGGAAAGGCAATGAATACATGAAAATTAAAAAAATGTATGACATAAAAGTAACAGAAAAGATTTTTTTAAATAGAAGAATGAAAGAAACAAAAGTGAAAGAAAAAGAAGGGGAAGTCACCTACACACAGTTCAACCAATCGATGGACATACCACTACCTTTTCACCCCTGCCCCCTTGTATCCACCACAGCCTGTGGAACACATGACGTGAGCAACCATGCATTCCATCTACTACCACAACCTCCCTCACCTCATGAAACCACGCACACCTGTAACTCGCTCACAAGATGGCCACCTCATTCTCACCATCCATCCACATCTGCATGTCCATGAGCATCGAAAGCACAGTGTCACAAAGCTGAGGTTCCCGTCAATGTCTGATGTACTTTAGCATGTGTTTCTTTCATACCACCAATGTGTCACCTGTTGAATATAGATAAATAAACTGATAAATCAATAGATCTATCAATCAATAAATAGATGCCTTTTTTTTACTTCCCATGCAAAGGCCACACATGCGCATGCACACACATGCATGCACTCACGCACGCATGCACGCACACACATACACACTTATATTTGCATGTGTGTCTTCACACATGTACAGACACACACACAGACATACACACACAGGCACACACACACAGATGCACACACACACACCACACACACACACACACACTCATTCTCACTCTCATTCACTCGGTCACTCACTCACACACACACTCACTCACACACAGTCACTCCATCCATGTTATACACTTGCATCACTTTACTGCACACTTACCAGAGCACATACAACAATTACACTATAATCAAGATCAGTTAAATTATCATTAATGAGTTGTTTTTGTTTCAAAATTGTATTCCTATACCCATACTATACCGAACAATTTTTGTTTTGCTTGTTTGGCGTACTGTGGGTTTGGAAATCAAAATGGCAAACTGTGGGTTCGGAAATTAAAATGGTTTGGGGAGGTAATTAAATTGTGCAACTTTTGTGTGTGACTTTTCTGCTGAGGGATCGCTGACCTTGATTTAAGTCTGATGGATTCATGAGAAAGATTCTTTTCTCAGACGGATCTAATCAGTATTTTTGCAAGAGTTGATTGTTTTTGGGTTTTAACAAAACTCAAATCACAGAATGTTGCAGTAACAATAAACAGATTCTGAGTACCATAAATCAAAGCTTACATAATGTACTCTAAACACATCATGATTTACAAATATTTTACTGTAGTTCAAAATTATTTGGCAGTAGTAATGGGGGGAAAAACGTTTAGACAATGACAAAGGAATGAGTAATGAAAATAAATGTACATCTTGAAAACACTCGGTCAGTGGTAATGACTGTGGAAAATAAAATTCTTTGTTTTATTCAATATTGCTTGTCTATATGGCAAGCTTCAGACCTGTTAACCCTTACGATTTTGCCGTAATTCTTACAGGAAAAAAAAAATCAAAGTTACGAGAATTACGGGGGAAATAAAAAGAAAATTGTTAAATGCAAAGTTTGGTCTGCTACCCTTTCGGTCAAAAGCAGTAAGAAGACATAAATTCCCAACGTACCTTGCGTCTTTCATGTTGTCTTAAACACGAATGGCGTCTCTTCCAAATCTTCAAAAGTTGCAAAAGTATTGTGATTATGAAAATTACAGTTTTTTCTTTGAAATTACAGGTTTTTGGAAAATTACATTTTTTTTCTTTGAAATTACAGGTTTTTGTCTGAGATATTACAGGTACATGAATTTGGGGTAAACAGGTCTGCATGCTTTCTTTTAGTGGTCCTACACTTCCTGATACTTACCTGGACTAATGGAGGCTATAATTTACAATCACTTATAATACATTGGTATGTTTGTTTCACTGTTTGTTTGTTTGCTTTTCTCACCAGGCCTGCATGTCAATGGTCTGAGGGTGTTTCCTGAAGCTGTGGGGCTGAGAAACACAGAGTACATAGGGGACGTAGTGGTGGCCCCTAGACCCTTCAGCTTGGTACCAGGGTAAGTGACCAGTATGAACACACACACACGCGTGCACACATGCACGCACGCACGCATGCACGTACACACGCACGCACACACACACATACACACACACATGCACCTGTGTAGTGCTTGCATGCACCAATGCACACAGTGTGTTCCACCAGCACTTCTGGAGGCAACTTCTCACAGTTCTTACGCCCATTAAACTGCACGCACTTTTTTGAAGATCTTGTTCAACACCATAACTACTTGCTAAAAATCCACGTGAGTTCAATTGTGCTTGCTAACTAGCAACTCGCCGATTCATTTGCAACAATTTTAGCCTCACAATGAAATAGCTTTTGAAAAGTAAGAGTTTAAAAGACGCACCCTTTCTAGTCAAGCAGATGAGCCGAAACTGCTGGGCAGGAGAGGTTGCCCAGGCTGTAAACTCAGAAGGGTTAAACAAATTTTAAATCTGTGTCTGGTTACCTAGAATGAAACAGGCTACAGCATTTTTGAGGACAAGTCAGAATACAGTTAAACACACAAGACGATGTGCAATGAAATGCTTTTTTTTTTATAAAGTTTTCAACAAATATGAATTCATTAAATGTCATATGTAAGAGACATCAAAGATGCACTGAACAGTACTTCCACATTACAGTTAGCTAGACTTAGGATTTAATTTACAAATATGTGACACAGCATGGGAAAAGGAGGCTTAAGTGCAAAATTTTCATTTTTTGTTTTTTTTGCATTTTATGAAATTTAGATACCTCCCAAATAAAATGCAACAAACAGAATGAATTTATCTGTTATAGTCTTTTTTCTACACGTGTTTAAAGTTTGATACTCTGATCACAACAAAGGGGAGTAATCAAGCTATTTTTACACACAGCGGGGAATGGCTAGCTGCGACTTTAGCCTCCTTTTCCTGTGCTGCGTCACATATTTCCCCAGAAACTGGTAACATTGCCTGTTGTTGTTTTTTTTTCAGGGATTCACATTCATCATTTCCAGCCCGACCCCACCCATCTTCTCTCTGACACCTTCCGTCATTCCTCCCATCTTCATCCCACCTAACATTCCTCCAGGCATTGGGGGAGGAGGGGCTGGGTGGGTCCCGGGTGTCGGAGGTGGGGGTGGAGTGGACGCCGTTGTGTTCCCAGGGGGGGACAGTGGCTCTGCCGTCTTGGTGCCCGGCGCCGGGGCCGGGGGGGCGGTGGCATCGGCACTGGTGGCTGTTCCTCCACCACTTCCTTCCTCAGGGCCTCGTGCAGGAGCAGTGGTGGGGACCATACTGGGGCTGATGGCTTTGGCCAGCAGCCTGATGTGGGCCTTCTACAGGTGAGTGGCCAGGTGGAGGCTGATTGTGGCTTGCCTGTGTGGTTTGTCTGTTCTGTTTATCTGTGTTGTCATTGTCTGTTTATCATTATGCCCGTTGTCTCAGATTTTTTTTTTCGGCATGAAAACCCTCTGTATCCACCCTGCAGTAAATGGGTATGTACCTGATTTAGTTCAGGGAAAGATAAAGGCGGTGGAAGGAGAGACATGAGCTCTTCTGTCCATCACACTGTCCCCAAGACATGATGAACCTCCAACAGGTCACAGCACTTACAGCCAGTAGGCTATGCAAACTGTAACCATTTTTTTTTTTATTGTTGATTGTTGTTGTCTTAAAACAAAGCCAAAATTTGAATAAACACACAATGCAGAGTGCAAAGTGTATTTACTACATGATACAAAGCAGACAAGTACCATCCACCTGTGGTTAAGTAGTTAGCATTGTGGACTCTCAGCTGGGAGGTCATGAGTTCAATTCTGATCTAAGCCGTTTATTTTTGAAATTTTTCTGCCCTGGCATGGCAGCTCCTATCCAGAATTTAGTTTGCTATGGGCTCAGGTGGGAAGACAGGAACTACACAGTTGAGTTTTATCCACTTAATTGATGCATCTCTGAGAGTGTTGCTCAAATTTCCTGACCAACACTGCAGGTGCCTGTTTCTCTCAGGCCTGGTTGACACTAGGATACCTCATGAAAGTAAGCATAGAGTACAGCCCTGTCACGCAGTCTCAGACCTGAAAGGAAATCCGTAGCATCACCTTCATCATTCCTCATCAATCAGCAAAAAAAACACCTCAAATTCTGTGGCCTTCCATGCCCTGCTCTCATGAAGACCTCATTTACGATTATTTCTCCACATCTGTGGCCTTGGTTTGATTCTGTCAGGGTCATTGATATTGGCAAATTCATGAGGACTGAGTTGAATGGATGTTATAGCGCCTTCCAGAGGGAGAGCTCACTCACACAACCATGCAATCATTGTCATCAGTACGGGGTTTAGTAGGTGGTAATCTGCATCTGCTGGATCAGAATAGGTGCCACTGAACGCCACCGAGTGACTTGGTAGCAGTGCAACACCTCCTCTGGTGGGTTGCCTCATTGTTGACATATGGACTGCTCCCTGTGGATTGGTAGGTTGGGCCGGGCTGCTGATGTGGACAAGAGGTTGGAGTGACTGACATGGGTGCACTTCCACAGAGGTGGCACAGAAGATGGACAGTAAAACAACAACAACAACAAAAAGAGAAAGAGAAGCTGACAAGCATATACAGGTAAATCTGTGTTTTTCCAATGTCGCGACACAATGAATACACCACACAATGCTGAGTGTTGTTCCCCAGTCCTCTTTCGCCCGACTGTTCAACCAGTTTCCTGCTTCGACCTGTCTTTCCACATCATCTTCATGTGGTGGTTGTGATGAGGCTAACAGTGATGGTGATGTTTGAGGTGATGGTGGTGGTGATGACGGTGGGTGATTGTCAAGACACGGCAAGTACTTCAGCTGCTGGTAGTGTTTTTGACAGCATTCATCATCATTGTCCAATGGTTTGATTGCAAAAATGGTGGGTGGTATTGGCATTTTAGACTTCTTGCATCAAGAAAAGGTCAAATTCAGAGAAAGAAAAAGCAGAAGAAAAGGCGCTTCAGATGATCCTGATTTTGACGCCTTACTGATGGTTTTTGTTGTCTGCCATTTTGATTTTTTGTAGATCAAGTCAAAGCCATTGCATGAAGGTTTGCTCGCTGTGCAGGTGTAAACCAGGTGCCATTTTGATTTTTTGTAGATCGTCAAAGCCATTGCATGAAGGTTTGTTCTCTGTGCAGGTGTAAGCCAGGTGCCATTTTGATTTTTATGTTGATCAAGTCAAAGCCATTGAATGAAGGTTTGCTCTCTGTGCAGGTGTAAACCAGGTGCCATTTTGATTTTTGTGTAGATCAAGTCAAAGCCATTGCATGAAGGTTTGCTCTCTGTGCAGGTGTAAGCCAGGTGCCATTTTGATTTTTATGTAGATCAAGTCAGAACCATTGAATGAAGGTTTGCTCTCTGTGCAGGTGTAAGCCAGGTGCCATTTTGATCTTTGTAGATCAGGTCAAAGCCATTGCATGAAGGTTTGCTCTCTGTGCAGGTGTAAGCCAGGTGCCATTTTGATTTTTGTAGATCAAGTCAAAGCCATTGCATGAAGGTTTGCTCTCTGTGCAGGTGTAAGCCAGGTGCCATTTTGATTTTTGTAGATCAGGTCAAAGCCATTGCATGAAGGTGTGCTCTCTGTGCAGGTGTAAGCCAGGTGCCATTTTGATTTTTGTAGATCAAGTCAAAGCCATTGCATGAAGGTTTGCTCTCTGTGCAGGTATAAGCCAGGTGCCATTTTGATTTTTTTGTAGATCAGGTCAAAGCCATTGAATGAAGGTGTGCTCTCTGTGCAGGTGTAAGCCAGGTGTCATTTTGATTTTTGTAGATCAAGTCAAAGCCATTGAATGAAGGTTTGCTCTCTGTGCAGGTGTAAGCCAGGTGCCATTTTGATTTTTGTAGATCAGGTCAAAGCCATTGAATGAAGGTGTGCTCTCTGTGCAGGTGTAAGCCAGGATGGTGCACGTGCCTGAAGCCAGCGGCGGCCTCCCCCATGTCCATCTCCTCCCCAAGAGCAGGTGTGGCCTCAGCTAGCAACAAAGGAGCCGTCATTGCTGCTGGTGGAGGGGTGGGCGGTGCTGGTAAGCTTGTTTGCTTGCATGTTTGTTTGTTTGTTTGTTTAGTTGTTATCTCTTGATTTCACTTGCTCTGTGCTTGTTTGTGGAAAGTGTGTGTGTGTGTGTGTGTGTGTGTGTGTGTGTGTGTGTGTGTGTGTGTGTGTGTGTGTGTGTGTGCATGCGAGAGAGAGAGAGAGAGAGAGAGAGAGAGAGAGAGAGAGAGTTTCTCTTTGAATTGATAGTTTTTTCTCTGCCAGTGGTGTTCCAGCTGGAAGCTCCTGTGACAAGATGCATACAACTCTTCAAGAATTATCAAATGCTGGATGAGGAAGCAGGATGCAACACGCTTATGAGATTACTGCAGCATTAGCCAGTAACGCATGAAAATGTGTTGGTAAAAAAACCAAAAAAAAACAGATTGTGTATTAGAATTTGATGAGAATATAATAAGGAGGAGAATACTGAACTGAGAGTTTAGTGTGGTGAAATTTTTAGCCTTAACAAGGTGACATTGACTTTCTTGACCAGTTACACAGAAAGAGAAGTGTTTGGTGAAAATCGTTTTGTCTGATTTGTATTGCATATTACGTGAGTGCCACTTTGCCCTCTGTTTTGTGGGGTTTCATGTATATTGGTTTGTTTCTGGTAATGTGACAGTCTGTTTCAGTCCTCTTTGCACAGTGGTGTGGTTTGGGTGTCGCATGTGTTAATTTGATGTGGAGTGGTGGTGTGTTGCAAGTGTGTTTCTGTCCCCAGTTTCAGTTGTCTCCATGATTAACACAAGCCTATTTTGAACTAACGACTGTTTTCCTGTCAAGCACCGATGACTGCCTTCCTGGTGAAGTACGTTTGTGACCTGTGGGCAGTGTACCACATTTTTTCCATGTTTGTTTGAATTTGTTTGTCGGCCGTTTATGAAAGTCTGCATGTTGCTGCTTTACCTGATGACTGCAGGAGAGTTGTTGCCCTTTGCACCATGTTCTAATAGGTGAGAGCAAAAGCTGAATCTCTCTTCAACCCCTCTGCTGGCAGAAAAGCTCAGAGGTAAACAAACCCACTGACAAACTGTGTCAACAGAACTAAGAGGAGAAGCATTGCGTCTGTTCTGTTTTGCCCTCTGTGTGGCCATGGAGTGAAGGAAATGACTGCGACATGTCTCCCACGTGAGGTGACCACCTGTCAAACCCCACCCCCACACCCCCCCCTTCTCACACCAGTTCAAGGCAAACGTCCACTGATCAAGTCAGGCCATTGTTAACATACCTGGCCACTCTGCCGCTACGCTGCTGCTGTACTGCTGAATTGGTTAGAACCGCACCTGTGCAGATGCAAGCTGTGAGAAAGCTGTGATCAGACACGACCGACATGTAGCCAACCTGCCAGCAATGATGGGTGGGGATTCCATCGCCGACAGGATTCCGTCGTGCTGCTGTTGGGTCTCTCTGGTCCTGTTTACTTGATATCCGTGTTGCTGACCAAAATGTGGTGGTACACTCCACACCTTTAGTTTGTAGAGCAAGCATGTCTCTAAGTTGCTTGGTATGAGATACATAGGCATCTGAGGGAATCAAAATGGCCATGCACAAGATGTATAGTGAGACGTCTTTTCTCAAACACATTCCTTGTGTTCGGTTTTTAGTTTCGTGGAACGACGTTGCTATAATTTTTATTTAGATTTTAAATGATTGTAACTGAAAAGAATTAATTGAAAAATATACATGACGAAGGGGACGACAAGCCAAATGCTGGATGGACAACATCAAAGAATGGACCAGGATGGATGGCCCTACGCTGATGCGACAGGCAGAGGACAGGGCCGGATGGCGGTGCCTGGCTTCGAGAGTGTCTCTCATCTCTCCTCTACGCCCATCATGGGCAAGAGAATGATGATGATGATGATACATGAGTGTGTACATGTGTGTGTGTGTGTGTGTGTGTGTGTGTGTGTGTGTGTGTGTGTGTGTGTGTGCTTGTTTCTGTCAGTCTATCTATTTACATATCATGTATATCCATATTCCAATGTATATTGTAACTGACATAAATATCATTATATCTGTTCTTTAAAATTGGCACAGACTCCAGCCAAGTTTGCTTATACATACACCATTGTAGCAAGTATGATTAAGTACACCTTGCATGAGATTCTAGTATTTGAAAAAAGAAAATGAATTAGGCTAAGAAAAGAAACTCTGTGCATTTTATGTGCAGCTCTGTTTCCCACTTTTGGTGTAAAAGACTTGAATAGATCATGACTCAAAATTAACAAACAGGAAAAAAAACTAAAAGAAAAAAAACAACAGAAAAATCCAAGAACAAAGATGAAAACGAAAAGTATCAGCCAGTTACTGGCAAGTGCATCATGGATAATCACCCCCATACAGAAAGAGGCTTGACACAGTTTCTTCCTCCACTAGGTGGCGCTATAAGTAGCGCCGGAGCAGGTGCTGGAGGTGCAGGAAGTGGAGGAACAGCAGGCGGCGGCTCTTTCAGTAATTTCTACATGACGCAGACGTCGTCGGGCAGTGCTGGCGGTGGTGGGGGTCATGGAGGTGAGGCGTATGACACGGCCACTCTGCGTGCGACTGGCACTTTCTCCAACAAAGGTGAAGTGGGGCAGATCCAGGGCGCCCCTGGTGAGGCAAGGCAGTGAGATAAGGAACAGAGAACTGAGGAATCATGGGTACACAGTGTCCGAACATCCTTGCGGTTGATCTAAACACTTGGAAACGAGGCTTCCGAAAATTGTTGAATTATTACTGCAAAATGTTAGTTCACATTTGTGATCATTATGCTCCAGGACACACTTTTGAATCAACCAACAAAATTGGAATGAAATCATGCGAAAGTGAACAGCAGCATGTCAAAAACAGAATGGATTCCACAAGATTCTTCTTTTTTTTTTCCCGAAAGTAAGTCAGTAACATGCCTGTACTCTTGAAATCTAAATGGAACATGGACAGAGTTCGATTTTCATCATAAACATAAAACAAGAGACAAGATCATTAAAAAAAAAAAGTGATGAAATATAAAGTCACTGATAACTATAAACTCCAATCTTTGTAGGTCAGTGCTTGTATATGTTACCAATAGCACAGGACTAAAACCTTGGCAAAATATGGATCAACAATATTATGAAATAATGAGCTGATGGCAAAGGGTGAATTACATGCTGCATGCCACTCCCAGTGATATGATGACGTGAAGACAAGTGCATGCGAATCCTATATCAAACATTTGAGGAACTGAGTGACTGTTTGACTGACTGACCTACCGGCTGACTGACTGACTGATTTGCACGATAAACTTGATTCACACCTGCATTCACTGTAAAAAGCATGAAGTCCTCTGACGGCTTTCTTCCCTCCTCCATTCAATGTAACTGTTGATTGCTTGGGGTTACCATTATTCTTTGAACACACATGTAACACAAGTGGGTGATGTTTGCCTTTGCGCTTCTGAGACCTGCGGTTTTCAAAGCTTGTTTTCATTTTCATTTAGGTTGTTCCTTTGATTTGATATCCGATCGGTTCTAATGCTATTGATAGCAACTATAGTAATGAAAATGATCATATTCGCAGTAATGATGTACAGTCTTACAAAAATCAGTTCCCTGGAAAATATTTCCAAGCTCATTGTGCTTTACAAATGTCACATGTGAACAAGTAATGCCAAAACACTAGGAAAAAGAGAAAAAAAATTACACAACAAAGATGAGAAGTTTCAATAAAGCAAATAATAACGATATCCATATATGTACCGATATATATACACACATCTTTCTACCTACCAAATGAAAGAGCTTAAACTGACCTCTTCAAACAACATTCACTCACACACACACACACACACACACACACACACACACACACAGAGGACAACAGGCAGAGAGCTGTTGGTAATACATACATATATCTAAGTTGCAGTGCACACCATTAGAACTTGCAACCCCCTGGTTCACCTTTATGGCTGGAACTGGTGACAGTATGTGACATCAGTGAAGAGGCTGCAAACACCCCGCAATGGCACCTGCCATTGGGCAGGTATGCAGACGAAGCCACAGATGGCATTCTGGGTAAAATCTCAGCCAGAATTCACAACTGCTGTCATTCTACGTGCCACATGTGAAGCTAGCAATCTGCACCATCCTCACAAACTCTCCACAACTTGAATGCAAAGTAGTCCATGAAAGGGGCGCTCGTTTGTTTTTGTGGTATGTGGTAATTTTTTGCATCCATACCTACAGATTTTGGTCCGTTATTTGTTAATGTGGCCAGTCCCTGTCAGTTTCATGCGCATGCACGATTGTATGTTTAGTTGCAGAATGTTCATTCTGTTGATAAAGGCTAGTCACGCTC
>CM031596.1:21242650-21250150 GCA_018398815.1 Conus ventricosus | reverse complement strand
GAAAACTGTGAAAAAAATCTATCACATTCTGTTGCTATTTGTACAGACAGGTATGGGTGAGCTTGTGTGTGAGTGTGTGTGTGTGTGTGTGTGTGTGTGTGTGTGTGTGTGTGTGTGTGTGTGTGTGTGCACGCACACAGATGTGCACTTTTCCATGCTAGTGTCTGAGCAAGGAGCAGAAAGGAACAGAGGGAACTGTCAGAGATTTACACCTGTCAGAGATTTGCACCTGTCAGAAGTTTACACCTGTCATTGATTTTGTTGTTGTTGTCTTGAAAGTATCTAGTTCATGATCTCTTTTCTCTCAGTGTCTCATGTTGACATCTGTAAATGAGTAGAACTATAAATTCAGAAGTGTGAAACTCGTACTGTTTAAAGTGCAGTCGAATAAATTTGTGGAATGATTTTTCGTGTTAATATTTGTGGAAAATTTTTCAATGTACTTGTTATTATGTGCGTTCTTTTTAAAGAAGATGAAGATGTACTAAACTGAAAATAGTTCATTGATGTGAAAAGCAGTTTTTATATAGGTTATTGTGTTGTTTGAAAGGCTATTTAGAAGCTGAATGGTTCATCGATGCTTTTAGCAGTGTATAGTGACTTATCAATACGATCTCATTCAACACTGTGAAGTTTTAATAGCGTATGTGTGCGCATATGCATGCTCACACATGTGCACACATGCACACACATGCTCTCTCTCTCTCTCTCTCTCTCTCTCTCTCTCTCTCTCTCTCTCTCTCTCTCTCTCTCTCTCTCTCTCTTTCAAACACACATCTCTCTCTCTCTCTCTCTCTCTCTCTCTTTCTTTCTTTCTATCTATCTATATCTGTCTTTCTTTCTATCTATTTATCTGTCTCGTACACACATGCACACAGGTACACACACACGCACGCATGCATGCACGCGTGCACGCACGCACGTACACTCGCAAGCACACACACACACACACCAAATTTTTTCCATGAAAGTTTTTGTAATAGATCTGCTAGACTTATGTATAATTTCAGAGTGTTAGTTGATACTATTCCCACTGTTTGAATCTCCAGCACGTGCTCTTAGTTTCCTAATCCTTTTTTCCCTGTAGATTAGTAATGCTACGCTACTAACCGCAAAGATCAACTAGTTGCATGAGCCAGAAAATCTGACTGTTTTTTCAGCCCAGTCATATAATTGATCTATGTAATGATCTGGTTAAGAATTTCTGAACCAACTATGTGCACAGGTCCTAAATACAGGAATCACAAGGTCAACTCGAAAACAATGTTAATGAATTAACCAAAAGTGTATTTCATAGAAATATCCTTTTTGAGTGGCATATTGCGTGTTGTTACCTATCGTATGTGAAGTAGCTGTTAGCTTCTTGTAAACTTGTGGAGTGTGTTTATGAATTTAGCTGTGTATTCTAAAATCTAGCTGTGCATCTCATGCATTCCTAAAATTTAGCTGTGTATGTCATTCATTCCTTAAAATGACAAGAATGGTGTATGCTTCTGATCCTCACAATGGTCACCTTTTAATAGAAGCTACTGACATGAAAGTAACAAAAGTCTATGTACAGGGTGTACATTTTCACAGTGTAACGGATAGTGTCATTGTGGTAGCCGTGTACTCGTCACTGACCAGTCTCACTGCCTCATCTTCACTTCACCTTCCATGGTCTCCCTTGAAGCGCTCTTCAGCCTTTTCCAACTGTCCCAGTCATCCCCCCAGAGACCCGGGGCCAGGATTAGGGTTGAGCCAGTAGTTGACATGGAACCTGGCAACTGGCATGAGCAGATGGCAGCACTGTGGGTACAGTCATTGTCTGCTCAAGTGACGTTGACAGGCTTGTGGTCAGGCTATTGGCTGACCATAACTCCCAGCCCAAGTCTCTCCTCGGTCCACACTCGTCCTCCACACCCATCGTTCCTTCTCCACTGTCTGTCCTCCTCTGTCCTTTCATCTTTACCCAGCATTCCTCAGGGTGGATGTCGTTTCATAGTCGATAATCATGTCCTCACTTCCCTTCCCTTCTTCCCCTTTCCTTCCCTCCCCTGTGGTGATTCCTACTATACAACTCTGGCAGCCATGCTAACACAGTGGTTTTTGCCCTGGTGTGTGTTGTTTTGATGTGCGTGCGAACGTCCCCGCCTCGATGACCCATAGGTACCAGTATCGGAACCCCTAAGCCAGTTCGAGCTCATCTTGGTTCCACAGCCTCTGCGGGCTCAGCGGGCGGCTACTCCGGCACATTCCAAGAGACGAGTCATGTGAGGTCAGCGAGCAGCAGTGCAGTCGACGGCGGTGGAGGCATGACCTCGTACCACTACGAGGGTGGCAGTGGGGGTGTGGGAGGAGGCTCAGGGATGGCCGACTATGACATGGTGACTGGTAAGTGTGATGACAAGAGTGTTGGTTGATCTTAAAGGCTTCCATATTCCCTGTCGTCTGATTCTTCAGATGAGACTTTAAAACCAGAGTCCTGTGAGTGAGAGCGTGCTTAAAGAGTTGTGCACTACATGAAGTCGCCTACAATGTTTCATAGGGGAACAGGCCATCATTGGATGGATGACATGGAAACGCTATGCCTATGCACTGATGAGGTGTTTTAACATCATGCCGAAAGATGGAATGTGGCAGTAGGATTAAAGATGGTCATATACGCAAAAATCATACAACTAGTTAACCTCAGAGTTGTAGCCAAGGAACGAAGAGAGAGGGAGATCCCCAGTCATGTGGAGACAGCCTTCCTGGTTGAAATCCAGCATCCTTCAGTGCCTGCGTTCAAACATTTTTCTTCAACCTATCTTAGGGTTTATCAACCTTTGTTCTTATAATGTGCTGGCTCAGACATGCCACTGAGATCAGGAATAGTCAAATTGAGGGACTCCTAAGTGCAGGGGATGATTGCAGGAAGGGGAAGGGTGGATCTGGCATTCCAGAACACCCAGTGCTCCTCTTCCTTCCCTCCTCCTCCACCTTACCCCACTCCACCCCCAACACCAGCCTCTCAGCTGGCTCCATTCCAAAAAGAAGCAAATGAAAAGCTCTCAAAATCTGCATGCAAAAGTCAACCGAAAGGAAGATTTAAAAAAAAAATTACAGGATGTGCTGGATGTTGTTAGTTTGTTAATGTGGAGCAGCTTCTGTTGATATTTTGTTGAGTGTACTTCTTTGTAGTGGCTGTACATATTATATAAAGAAATACAAGAATCCATCCTTTCCCACAATCTCTCATTGACAAAGTGATTTGTGTGTCTGTTGGAACAATTTCATACACCTGGGTGCTCAAAAAGAAAAAAATGATATCTTATTTCTTCCTGTGGTATATGTGTGTGTGTGTGCGTGCGCGTGCGTGCATACGTGCGTGTGTGAGTTTGTGTCTGTGTCTGTGTGTGCAAGCATGCATGTCTGTGTGTGCTCGTATGTGTGTGTGTATCTGTCTAAGAGAGACAGACAGACGAACAGACAGACCCATTTCAATTACAGATGAAAACATGTAAACAGGAAAGGCAAGGAAAGGGCTAGGTTGACGCATGTAGAACATTGCGTCTCAGACATAGTATATCCAATTAAGATACCATTAGTTATTCTCAGAAAGAAACTTTGTAGGCAAAATTACATGTCCACTTACAAATATGGTATGCACATCTATATCAGTAGTATTTATGTGCAAGTATTATGCCCTATGTAATATGTTGAATATGATTTTGGTTTGTTTTTGATTCGTATAGTTGACTTCTTTCCTTTTATAACAGGTACTTCTAACTACCAGAGCAACACGCTGACATCAGGTGGAGGGACACTGGGTGGAGCAGGAGCAGGAGGTGGAGCAGGAGGTGGAGGAGGATACTCCACCATGCAGTCCAGTTATAACTATGCTGTCAAGACGGTAAGGACGATCAGATGGGCGTACCAGCCCAGTATGTTTTTGTTGTATCTGTGAACAGACCACTGGATACACATGTGTGAATGGCAGTCTAGTCGGTTCAGAACCCATTAATTTTCAATGTGTACCAGAATGGCATGCAAATTAGGTCAGTCTACAGCAGTTGCATTCAATGTAACTTTTAACTCTTTCATCCCTGCCAACCGCTAGAGCGGTTTGACAAATCTTCTCCTTTCATTCCTGAAAACCGCCTCAGCGGTTCAGAGAAACATACTCCATTCCGTCCGGCAACCCGCTGCAGCGTGAACCGCAAACCGCTGCAGCGGTTCACGCCTTGAAATCTGCGCCCACCTGCCACATGTTTGTCGGGTCATAGCGGCCTTCGCCTTGTAACGGGACCCGCGGGATGTTTAGATAAGACCTGCCTGCTTACTTCCTCAGCGTGGGAAAGTGTCTGGAACCGAAATTTTATCTTGACTTGACCGTGAGCGCACACTGTTTAGTGCCCACTGAGAAGATGGAGGGTGAAGAAAACGCAGACAGCGATCAGTTTTCTGACGACGAAATGTACAACAATTTAGCCGATGACTTCGATCTGTTTGATCTAACAGAAGAAGAGAGGCAGAATTTGCCAATGCCATGAACGAATATGACAGTGATACTGGCGATGATGTGTGAAAAGTGCAATGAATATCTGTGTTGCAATAATCAGAAAGATTGTTTTAAGGTGTACTACACCCGTGTTTCCTTTGTGTGACACCTGGTTTCACGTGTGACACTTTGACACTGTGACACCAGCAGTGCATCATTTTCTAAGACTGACATGTTGTGTGTTGTTTGTTGACATTAACTTGAAGTGTGACTTTTGGACAGATACTGTGCAAAGACCGCTGAATTCGGTAAGACCATAGTGCAGAAGAAGTACTGTGGGAGCATTTTTGTCATTGCTGTGCATTTTTCCTTGGACATGGTGACACTGTGACAAAGACACTTGTGAAGCATTCTTTGAAGTGGATTTACCGGAGGACATCAGACTGTGAGTTACATGCATGGTTTTTGCTGCTCGCATGTTTTTGAGCGCTGTATAACATTATGTTTCTTTAAGTTTGAATTAATTAGTAGTTGTCACCAGTCTTGACACCTGTGTGTCACCAAATAAGTGACAAAGGGTCGGAAAACCGGATCAAAATGTGCCGGCACCATTTCTGTACACAACGGTGTATGACATGCCATAGTCTGGTTGAAACACCAGTCACACAAAAGAATCAGAAGTACACAACCTATTCTTTGTTTACTTTTTTCCTGGAAACCCAGGAATGAAGGGTACTGCTTGTAACTAAGAAACATAGGAATAAGGGGAAGTAATGTCCGGCAGAAACCTAGGGATGAAAGAGTTACATGCGCTGTGCCTGAAAAAAAAAAAATCCTTTAAAACCGACAGTAAAGTTGCTGAGAAATAGTTTTAAAAAAAGAAAAGAAAAAGAAAAAAAGAATGTGAAGGAGAACAGTTTTAAGGAAGAGGTTGTCTTCATGCAAGAACTGATTACCGGAGAGGGAAGGGGGTTTTAGTGGGGGGGGGGGAGGGGTAGAGGGTTGGATAGCAGAGGATCCCAGATAATGTAAAAACCATAATAAAGATTACTTCAATAGCAAAGCTTGATCAACTTTTATATTGTTGTAACATAATATTTCTAATAAAATTATGAAAATATTGAATAATCTTATTTTGTTTAAATCAAACACATACACATACATGCGTGTGCACACATGCACTTCCACGCATGCACATGCGTGAATGCATGCATGCCTGCACACACAGACAGATAGATAGACAGACAGACACACACACACACACGCACACACACACACACCACCACCACACACCACACACATGCGCACACATGCATGCACACACACACACACACACACACACACACCACACCACACCACACCACACCACACCACACACACTACACACACACACACACACACACACACACACACACACACACACACACACACACACACACACACACATACACAGCTTGAATTTATCTGAAATGGGAATGGGTCATATGTGTAACAATCAATAAACCCCAAGTATAAAAACAAAATGTGCTATGAAAATATCTCTCGTTCAAGTATAAAAACAAAATGTGCTATGAAAATATCTAACGAGAGTCCAAGTACATAAATTTCTGGAAAGTAGTAGAAACTTTTGTATAATGAGATTACGAGATTACTGTACCATATATGATAAATGTACAAGACTTTAAACAAAGATGGTCACTCGATTAGCACTGTCTGTGTTAATACTCATCACCTACAAATAGAGAAGGATAGACATACAAACACTCCTAGAGAAGAAAAAGGAGATGGCTACTCTCTGAATATTAACCTTATGTACTAAAACAAAAAAATTAATGAAACAACTGTCTCAGATTATATGAAACTCAGACTGGGGTAAAGAATGTCCAAATAAAAGAACCTCACCAATTGTGATTTACAAATCCATTTTGCAAAGTTTCCACATGATTGCACAAATATAAAAAGACAATGACGGCACCATGTAACAGTAACAGCCCATATAGATTATGGTTCAAGCATAAACCATGATCTGTCTCAGTACACATGTAAAACCATGTTGTCTCCAAAGACCATAGCAGGTTTACAGAGGCTTTTAAAAGTTCAAGCATAAACCATGATCTGTTTTAATGTAGGTGTGAAACCATATTGTCTCTGTAGACCCTGTCAGGCTCTCAGGTGCTGTTAAAAGTCTAGAGAGATATTCAGTCAGCATGGAATGCATCATCTTTCAAACCCTTCCTCCCAGATTCGCACAGTGTCGGGCCAGCAGCAGATCATGGGATACGCCGGCTCCCCAGCGATAGGGGTGCCACCTGGTGCCCTCGGGAGGAAGTGAGGGTAGACTGCTGTCTCATGACCAACGACGGCCACAGCGTTGTCACAGGGTCCAGCTTGGGCCCGCCTCAAGTGTGGGACATGCAGGTGTGTTGAGTGTGGGACATGCAGGTGTGTTGGTGTTCCCTGTCAGTGACTGTTGCATGACAGGGTTTGTGTGTTGAGTGTGGGACATGCAGGTGTGTTGGTGTTCCCTGTCAGTGACTGCTGCATGACAGGGTTTGTGTGTTGAGTGTGGGACATGCAGGTGTGTTGGTATTCCCTGTCAGTGACTGTTGCATGACAGGGTTTGTGTGTTGATCCTCTTTGGTTGCGTCAGGTTGTGTGTAATTCCATGTAGATTTCTTTCTGTTTTCTTTTTACTCTTTTGTTGTCCCATCGTCTGTGCCATCTCAGTGGCATTGCACCTATGCCACTCATTCCAACTCCCCATCCACAGCCGTAGCCCTGCCCGTCCTGCTGCAGCTTCGGTGCTGGCAATCCACAGGGAGCAATCAGCTTCAAGTCGTCAAGAGACAACCCACAAGAGGAGACACTGCACTGCTGCTGAGTCACTTTGATGGCATACAGTGGCATCTGTTCTGACCCAGCATATGCAGGACACCACCTAGTAAGCCCCCTACTGAAGACAATAATTGCTTGGTTGCAGAGCCAGTGAGAGTGAACTGTCCAAGGACAGCCCCCATGAATTTTGCCAGTACCAGTGA
>CM031596.1:21227646-21241650 GCA_018398815.1 Conus ventricosus | reverse complement strand
AACCTCTAACAAACCCCAAGTGACTACCTCACCATAAAGTTGGGTCGTTTGGCCTAGTTTGCCGCTGAGCTTTGCTGGTGCTGCCGCGCTTTGTAGTCAAGCGATCACATAGGTCGTTTGACCTAGTTTGCCACCGAGCTTTGCAGGTGCTGACGTCATTGGCGGCAAGCGATCACATAGGGTTGTTTGGCCTAGTTTGCTGTGCTCCTCTTTCTCAACCAGGCTTGCAACTGGCTTTTGGCAGAGTTACAGCAGTAATTGCTGTAGCCAAGCTTTTATGGCGGCTCTAATCGCCAGTAGTAGTACATCCGTCATTGTATATTTGGAGCATTTATATGAAGATAGTGCTGGCCACACACTACTCCTCTCCATACTGGTAGATGTACTAAGGTCTGCCTAGCCCTATCTAGTTTGTTTGCCAGAACATTCGAAAATCGTTATCCAGTTGCATAAGGGCACACTTGAAGGCAGATGAACTGGTTAGAATTAGAAAAGTAGAAAAGTATACACATCTTAATACACAGATCAGTTTGCCACATAAACACTGAATCTGTAGTTAACAATCAATCAAGTCTAATACAAACTAAGAACATTTTTACTTGGGAGGAACAGCAAAAATGTTTCAAATATAAGTTTTTTAGCATACGAATCAGCCGTGTTTACCTCCGCCTTAAGAAATGAACGCCATGTTTTTTAAACATGGCTTTAGCTGTCTCAAGCCAGCTCCCAACAATCAACGCGTGATGGTTTGTTTTGCTTCGGCCGACTTTCGAACAATCTCATCGATAGCCAAACACGTATTAAAACTAGCTGTATCTTTGTCAACAATATTGTCTTCAACAAGCCAACAAACCTTTAAGATACACAATTCTGTTCTTCGGTAAACCGTTATTAAAATAACACACCCACCGCACAGTAAACCGTCCTGCTCGTCTGACTGTCAGCGAAAGAATGTGTGGGTTACCTAGTCATGTGAGCGCCCGGAAGCATACGCTTAACTCGATGATTGGCCAGGCTGTAAGAGCGCCGCCACGCGGGCAGTGTTGGCTGATGTCATATGTTGTAACCGGGCAGGCTGGGTGGGAAGGAGTGGGGTGGGGAGTAAGTGCAGCAGTATTGATTTTTTTGGCCGGAGGCACACCTGCAATGTAGACAGGGAGCACGCCACCGTAGGTGAGGGGTATGCCACTGTAAACCAGGGACACATTTTTTTAAATAGTGTGTGTGTGAGTGTGCGTGTGTGTGTGTGTGTGTGTGTGTGTGCGTGCGCGCGTGCGTTCGTGCGTGCGTGCGTGTGAGTGTGTGCGTGTGTGTATGTTTGTGTGTGTGTGCGACGTATTTTGTGAAACGCAAAACACGTATGCCTATGGCCCCGTGTCTAAATGAAAATATCACAAAGAATCCTTCGCCACACGGTCAGGTTACGCCAGCCCTACGTTATGGCGCCATAATTACAGGTCATAGGATCCGTCCAGGGTACTGCCTGCCACAAACCCCAAGCCCTCTAATTAGGGGTGTTCGCACAGTGTCTCAGCTAAGTTTTAGTTTGGTGACTGTCTCTGCAAAAATGATAGTATTGAAAATGACTGTCTGCGCGAAAATGATGTTATTGATAATGATCAGAAAAACGCGAAAACTGAAATCTGAAAAGTTTAGTAAATTAGTATTAAAAACGAATAACCCTGCACAGTATGTTTGTTTGTAGATAATCGTTATTTTTTAGTTATTGAAGTCTTACTTGTCAGAGAACAGGGAAAGGGGCATTCTGGGTTACTTTCGCCCGAAACTGGTGAGGCGGAAGTGGCCCAGAATGCCCCTTTCCCTGTTCTCTACACATCTATCAAACTCATCTCTCTTTCTATTATTTTTAAACGTCTGAACAACTAATTGTCTAACAAATAACTTATTGTCTTACAAATGACTAATTGTCTAACAAATGACTAATTGTCTAACAAATGACTTATTTTCCAACAAATCGTCTTGCTTTAGTGATGCAAATGAATTCAGCAGTCCAGGGAAATCTTTCCTTCTTGAAGAGTTTTCAGCAGTACTGTTGATGAAGCTCCTCTCTTGGTGAGACAGTCTGCCAGTTTCTATGAGTGCCAGACCACTTCACTTCTTTCACAATGCCTTTCTCCGTCAAGTCTTTTATTCCACTGATCTCCAGCCTCAGACATTTTTCTGTGACATGTTTTGTTGACTGCAGAGCATCATGTAAAGACTTGCAGTCGGTCATGCAGACTAGAGATAGACCATCCGTGGTTGCTTTTCCTGTTGTGATCTCCATGAACAATGTTGCAATGAATATTGCTTCATCAATTCCTTCTGCCATCGCCAGTGTCTCTCCAGCCAACATGCTTCTGACTACTCTGCGAATTTTCTTTGAACTCCAGCAAATTGGAATAATGTCTCCTTCCTCGTTTGCTAAGAAGATAATGAATCCACCTTGAGTTCCTCCGTCATTGAGATTTCCAAGTGAAGCATCAGTGTATACCATCAGTTTCAATGGTCCTGATCCCAAATGATGAAACTTCAACTCTACATTTTCTGACTTGATTCTTTTGATGACTTTATTTGCTTCTGTCAGATGTTCTACTTTTCCATCTTTGATATTTGAAGCAAGCTGACAAGCATCGAATGACACATCAGGACGACTTTGTCGAGCTGTCCATAGAATCTGTCCAACTTTTGATCTGTAAGCCTGTTTCTCATGTGCTGTCATTTCATCCTGTTTCTGTTGAGTTCTTTTCTTTTTGATGGGGATCGGCTCCAAGATATCTGCATACTTGGTTTGCTGTAGAGAGACTTTGTTTCCATCAGATGACAGTTCCAAGCCAATGTACTGGAAAGCTTTGTTTTGTTCCTTTCCAACCTTGAACGTTTTTCTGATTTCATCAACAACAGTCTTTTCAAAGTGTTTTGTTCCGCCCCAGATGAAGTCGTCTACATGGCATGCTAAGACACCTGTAACTTCATTTCCTTTCATCCAGAAGAAGACTGCTGGGTCAACTTTTGAAATTCTTCCTCCGAGTTTCAGCAGTACATCTTTCACTCTTTTGTACCATTGCAAAGAAGCATCATTCAGTCCGTATACGCATTTTTGCAGATGCCACAACTTTCCTCTGCTATTCGCTTCATTTGGTGGTCTCACAAAAATGTCTCCGTCTATTTCTTTTCCTTGGAGAAAGGCTGTTTTGATGTCCATAGAGCATGGAGTCCACTTTCTTTGTGCAAAGACAGAGAGAATCACTTTCAATGATTCACTTGTGCAAGTAGGCGAATCCTTCTGCATGTCTTCATTTCCAATTTCTTCAAACCCTCTTGCTACAAGTCTAGCCTTTGTTTTTACTCCATCCTTTGTTTCTTTGAGTGTACAGATCCATCTGGTGGAAACACATCTTTGTCCATTGTCCTCTATTTCAGTGTACACGTGATTCTTTTTCCAGCTATCGTCGTATCGAAGCAACACATCTATCACTTACCAGTATGATATGTTGATATTCTAAATATAGGTATGTAACACCTCTCTCTCTCTCTCTCTCTCCTCCCCTCTCTCTCTCTCCTCTCTCTCTCTCTCTCTCTCTCTCTCCTTTGATAACGAATAGGAGGGTCACTTTCTAAGTGCCTCTGTGTGTGTGTGTGTCTTTGAGTGCGTGTGTGTGTGTGTGTGTGTGTGTGTGTGTGTGTGTGTGTGTGTGTGTGTGTGTGTGAGTGTGTGTGATTGATCTTTTTTCCTTATTCTGTGTTTAGTAATCACTTTCTTTCTCTCTCTCTCTCTCTCACTCTCTCTCTCTCCTCCTCTCTCTCATCTCTCTCTCCTCCTCTCTCTCTCTCTCTCTCTCTCGCTTGCTACTTTGATAACTAATAGGAGGGTCAGTTCTATGTGCCTCTGTATGTGTGTGTGTGTATGCGCGCTTGTGTGTGTGTGTGTGTGTGTGTGTGTGTGTGTGTGTGTGTGTGTGAGTGTGTGTGAGTGTGTATATGTGTGATTTTTTTTTATTCTTTTTTTTAGTAATCAATTCATTTATTCTTGATTGTTTCAATGTCCCTTTTTCTCAAGCTCATGTAGTCGTCAATATTGAAAGAGGAAAAAGCTCATCCATGTCATCATGTATTTTAAAGATGATTATGTTTGTTTGTAGGTTTAGTAGGTAGTCTTGCTTAGTTAGTTGCTAGTTACTCTTGGTCCCTCGGTGGGGCAAGGGCGGATGTAAAAAAGCATATATTTGCATATCTGTTACCCTTGAAAATAAAGATTACCATCATCATTATCATTATCTCTCTCTCTTTCTCTGTCTCTTTTTCCCCCTTCCCTTTGCTCCCCCCCCCCCCCCCCCCCCCCCCCCCCCCCCATCTTTTTGTTCTTTTGTTTTGTCTCTCAGAATTTTTTCTTTCTTCCTTTCTTTTTTTCCTTTCATGTTCCTTTTCTACCATCCTTCACTGTACTATCCATCTCTTTCAAGCTGTCAAAGGTGAACTTGTGTCGCTGCCTTGTAGCCTCCGTAGGGAGTCAAGAAGCCACAAAAGTAGAAGGTTTAGTGACTGACTGACTGTTACGTGTTGGTATTGTCTCAAGAGATCATCAGTCCATACCATTACCTGTAGCAATGCTGGGCGTTGCAACACAACACAACATAGACAGCACAACACAAAGCATTGCAACACAACATGCTACAGTGAAGCCAGTCTCAAATCTGACTAGTTCACTTCCTTGGTTATTGAATGTCATATCCACGGAGATTTTCCTTGTCCCCGTTTCAGCAATCACAAACATTTTTGTGGTTATTCTGCTTATTTCTTTACAGAATCAAAATCAAAAGACGTTTATCTGCATGATGATATGTAATATTACATTATTCATATTTTGTGATCAGTTAACTGTCATCAGCCAGTCTCTTTGAAAAATGAGCACCAAATGTTCAGACTGGCAAAGGTCGATGTATAAGTCAGGGACAACTGTTGAATCACGTCTCTGAAACCTTCTTCTCTAACTCTTTCCTTATTCGTTGACTTGTTTGTCCTAGTGGTGGCCTCATAGCACAGTAGTTATGCTGTAGTGCGTATGAGTTAGTCCACCTGCTGTGACACCACGTTGACAAAACTGGAAGTGAAGACAGAGGGAGAAATGGTGAAGTGCCCATGACAGAAGGCCAGTGAAGGTCATGGAGTTCAAGGCCATTTCCCTTCATTTCATAATGATGTAAGGTGTCTTTATCACCATGATCTACAGATCATTTTTCTTGTGACAGGACTATGCTCTTGTTTCTTTACAAGATGTGACCCAGTTTGGGGCAGTCTAAAGGGATACAGATATTTGCAGTGTTTGTCTGAATGTGTGTGTAACACACCATCATCATCAATCTCTGAAGTGAATGAGATGTGATTGTATGGTGGCAGTTGTTTCTATCTGATCCCTTAGCAAACATACTTTTGGGTAGTAGTCTGGAAAGAAAGATTTCACAACTATAGTTCATGTTCTGATCAGGATATGTGGACTGTACGTAAGTGTATTGATGTTTCTGTGTGTGTGTGTGTGTGTGTGTGTGTGTGTGTGTGTGTGTGTGTGTGTGTGTGTGTGTGTGTGTGCGTGCGTGCATGCGTGTGTGTGTGCGTGGATGTGTATGTGCGTGAGTGTGTGTGTTTGTCTGCCATATCTTCTATGCTCTCTAAGTGATACTACTCTCATGCCATTCCTTCCAGCTCCTTGATTCTTAGCCACAGGCAAACTGATCATGCCTGTCTCATCACCTGGACTCTGCAGGGAGCTGTCAGTATCAGATGCTCAGAGGCAACCCAACTGAGGAGACACTGCACTGCCACTGAGTCCCTTCAGGGGATGCGCAATTGCAGCAGTTCTGATGTGACGCATACCTAAGACCATCTATTAGTCACACACTGAAACGTGCATGATTCTGTTTGTTTCACACAGAGCGGGGAATTGTTACGAATTATGCAAGGGGAGACAGTAGGATCCACCAATCTCCACCTGGCCTGTAATGACCGTCTGCTGGTGGGTGCCATCAACGCTGATCTGGAAGCAAACCAGTCGTCTATACCCAAGGGGGTCCACAATTATATGTTACAGGTCAGCTCATATTTTGCCCCCTCTCACTCTTCTCACATTTTTTTTTTACTCTCTCTCTTTGTACCTCCCCTGCATATGCATGTGCTTGGGTATGCATCTGAGGTCAGAAGGGCGGGAGGAGGAGATGAGTATGTGTGTGATGAAGGGGATGAGAGTTGGGGGAAGGTGGTGAGGGGAGGATGAGTGTAGATGTGGTTGCCTTGTGACTTGTAAAGGGATGACATTAGACATCCAGTGCCCTCCTGGTCCTTTGGAGGAGACCTTAAAACGAGTGTCATTAAGTGAACACATCCCATCCCAACTTTCGGAGAAGGGCAGTCAGTCGTGTGCAGGTGGGATGGATAATACACATTTACACATGCCTCATGTTAAGACATCATTCTGGGAGAGTGATCAAGCCTAGGATCTAAGAAAACAAGAAAGAAAGAAACGAAGGAAGGGAAAAATTTAGTATGAGAAGGTTCAGCTCAAATGACGCAAGTCTGTACCCTTGAATCATAACAATGCTTTGTACACAGCACAGCACAACACAAAGCAGTGTAATGCACACAATACCAACACCACACTACAATAAAATATGATGCAATGCAGTAGAATAGAATGCAATGCATAACATTGTTATTTACCAGGAGAGAAATTATTTGGAGTGTGTGACTGAAATCAGCAGAAATGGTTATTGTGAATGCTGGGACACACATCGTAATTTCAGTCAGTGATCAAACAGCTGTAGAAAAATAAAAATGCTGATGCTGCTTCAGATTAGATTGTGATTGGGTTCTTTTTTACATAGGAAAAAATAGTGGCTGAACATAATTATAAACCATTCTTCTTTTAGCCTTAGTCCTTAAATGCAACATCCATCTTGTTTTATAGAGGATGAAGTGGATTTTAAACAAAAAGAAGCTGAATTACAAAAGGGATTGTTTAACCTCATCTTGTTTCCCATCTGTGTCTCTTTTCTTTATAACTGTTTACTGTACACGTCATGTATAAACCTGGTCTTGTTTCCCATCTGTGTCTCTTTTCTTTATAACTGTTTACTGTACACGTCATGTATAAACCTCATCTAGTTTCCCATCTGTGTCTCTTTTCTTTATAACTGTTTACTGTACACATCATGTATAAACCTCATCTAGTTTCCCATCTGTGTCTCTTTTCTTTATAACTGTTTACTGTACACGTCATGTATAAACCTGGTCTTGTTTCCCATCTGTGTCTCTTTTCTTTATAACTGTTTACTGTACACGTCATGTATAAAGCTCATCCAGTTTCCCATCTGTGTCTCTTTTCTTTATAACTGTTTACTGTACAAGTCATGTATAAACCTCATCTAGTTTCCCATCTGTGTCTCTTTTCTTTATAACTGTTTACTGTACACGTCATGTATAAACCTGTCTTGTTTCCCATCTGTGTCTCTTTTCTTTATAACTGTTTACTGTACACGTCATGTATAAAGCTCATCCAGTTTCCCATCTGTGTCTCTTTTCTTTATAACTGTTTACTGTACAAGTCATGTATAAACCTCATCTAGTTTCCCATCTGTGTCTCTTTTCTTTATAACTGTTTACTGTACACGTCATGTATAAACCTGGTCTTGTTTCCCATCTGTGTCTCTTTTCTTTATAACTGTTTACTGTACACGTCATGTATAAAGCTCATCCAGTTTCCCATCTGTGTCTCTTTTCTTTATAACTGTTTACTGTACACGACATGTATAAACCTGGTCTTGTTTCCCATCTGTGTCTCTTTTCTTTATAACTGTTTACTGTACACGTCATGTATAAACCTGGTCTTGTTTTCCATCTGTGTCTCTTTTCTTTATAAACTGTTTTCTGTACACGTCATGTATAAACCTCATCTAGTTTCCCATCTGTGTCTCTTTTCTTTATAACTGTTTACTGTACACGTCATGTATAAACCTGGTCTTGTTTTCCATCTGTGTCTCTTTTCTTTATAACTGTTTTCTGTACACGTCATGTATAAACCTCATCTAGTTTCCCATCTGTGTCTCTTTTCTTTATAACTGTTTACTGTACACGTCATGTATAAACCTCATCTAGTTTCCCATCTGTGTCTCTTTTCTTTATAACTGTTTACTGTACACGTCATGTATAAACCTCATCTAGTTTCCCATCTGTGTCTCTTTTCTTTATAACTGTTTACTGTACACGTCATGTATAAACCTCATCTAGTTTCCCATCTGTGTCTCTTTTCTTTATAACTGTTTACTGTACACGACATGTATAAACCTGGTCTTGTTTCCCATCTGTGTCTCTTTTCTTTATAACTGTTTACTGTACACATCATGTATAAAACTGGTCTTGTTTCCCATCTGTGTCTCTTTTCTTTATAACTGTTTACTGTACACGTCATGTATAAACCTGGTCTTGTTTCCCATCTGTGTCTCTTTTCTTTATAACTGTTTTCTGTACACGTCATGTATAAACCTCATCTTGTTTCCCATCTGTGTCTCTTTTCTTTATAACTGTTTACTGTACACGTCATGTATAAACCTCATCTAGTTTCCCATCTGTGTCTCTTTTCTTTATAACTGTTTACTGTACACGTCATGTATAAACCTCATCTTGTTTCCCATCTCGGTTTTATTTGCAACCATTGATCTATTTGTTTGGATTTGTCCTTCACCAGATTTTTAGTAATGTTTCCTTTGACTGGTGAGGAGAACCATTGGAATTCATATGTTGGTGTGGATGTCTTTCAGATCTGGGACTTCACGACAGGGAGGGCATTGGATATGTCCAATGTGGAGGTTTGCTCAGCTCTCGCACTGATGAGTGACAATGACAAAGTAGTCTTTGCCAGGTGAGCTGATGGCTTGGAGCTTGTGTTGTTGTTGTTGAATCTGTGTGTGTGTGTGTGTGTGTGTGTGTGGTGTGCGCGTGCGTGTGTGTGTGTGTTTCAGAGAGAAGATGTTCATGACCCATCTTTCCTCACATCTTCATTTATTCAAACACACTATCACAACCCAGTCCAGATACAGGTTGACACACATGACAAACCCAACAAGTCTTATAACCAGGTTTTAACCAAACACTCTTTTTTGCTTCATTACATTTTTGTGAAATCTCTGGCCTGAAAGATGCATGCTAGCTTCCAAAGTGCGGTCAGAAAACTTTAACAAGACTTTCAAAAGATCCACAAGGAGCTTAAGCTTAAAGTGTATGGTTTTAAACTGTCTAAATAAATTGTTGCATATCTTACACTGCCATAGAGTTCAAAAAGAAAAAGAAAGAAAAGAAGCAGTACACTAAAAATGAAAATCTCCCAACTTTGAGCTAGAAAAGATTCAAAATGTAAATGACCTCCAAAGGCGTGCTAAACTGGTTCTTTTGATCTGTCTGATTACAAAATTAGTGTTTAATTACTTAGTTAGCATCCTCTACATATGACATGCACTGCATCTAAATTTTTCTCATGTGATGCAACAGTGTTGTGTGTGATTTATTTTCACTCATAAGTTCCTTGCTCAGTAGTGTTCATATCCTGAAGAGGGGTGAAAACATCTGCAAATGGAGTATAGCAAGGAAACACAAAAATGCCTCTCGGGCAATCCTCTGGCCCTATGAAATGCATTCAGTCACCTGACATTTGCTTTGTGAGTGTGCAGACATTTGGTCACCACCACATAACACACACACACACACACACACACACAAAGAACACACAAAGACACAGCCACACACACACACACATACAAAGACACAAACACAGCCACACATACACACACACACACATACAAAGACACAAACACCGCCACACATACACACACACGCGCACACGCACACACACACACACACACTCATGCGTGCGCGCACACACACACACAAAAATTGCGGACTATGTAAGACAAATTTTAACCCTTTAGGTCTTTGTTTTCAGCCCTCCAGTGGGGATTTTTGCTTAAGGAGTCTCTTGCACCTACCAGTTTGATTTTAGACACCTGGGAAAAAATTATATGCCAGGTCTTCACAACTGAAGCTGTTGTTTTAACATAAAAATCAAATCCCTAAAATTGTGCACATTTAGATTTTATCCACAAAAAGCACCACTGTTAGAGTAAGTATCTAGATATGTATGTGGCTTCCGAAGATGCACACACAGGGGTATTGATACACAATGAAAACGACATATTTGCTGGACTCCTCTGATGCAGCCGTGTGTAACGGCAAAGAGCAGCGCATGGGTGAAGCTGTCTGTTACTGGTTTCGAACACTGGATCAAGCCAGACTTGGCAAGGATCAAGATGAGCACTGAAGTGAAAGGACTGTTTTTCTTCAATTATAGTCACCTTTGGCAATTGGAACATTTCATTAAGTCACTAATGCTGATTTTGGGGTGTTTTTACAACTGAATTAGTGGCCATTTTTAAGAACTGTGTTAATCTCCATGTGATGCCACATACTGTTTGGACAGGTCGGACAAGTTTGGTGGTGGCACCAACGTGGTAGTGTGGGACCTGCTGGGTAACCAGCCAATCAAACACATGCGCTACGACGCTCCAGTCGGCAACAACGACTATGTTCATTTCCTGGCTCTGTCTCAGGTGAATTACGGTTTATTACATATCTCTGTGTGTAGGCTGGATAGGGTGGGTGAATAAGCAAGCTGAGAGAGGGGGGGGGGGGTGTTTCTGAGAGTGGCTGGTGAGATTTTTGCCTCAGTAGTTGTGGCTGGGGAGAAAGGATGGGGGTAAGGAAGGGTAAAGAACGCCTTGCTTATCATACATGTTTCTTTTTTCATGTTAACATGAACACATTTTAATTTCATATTTATTTATTCATTATCATTTCTAGGGTAGCATGTGTGTAGGGAACATCCATTCCGGAGAAAGATGAAAACTAGAGCTGAAGCAGCAAAGGCCTGGGGAGGAACCAGCATGCAAAAAGCCAGAGTCTAGGTTGTGTAGTCGCCCAGTGGATAATGAGAGAATAGAGAACTTGCTTTAGCCTGTGGGCCATAGCCTGTCCGCAGTAAGATGTGTGTCCATGTAACCTGTGTAAGATAAACAGTTGTACACTCGCCTTTGATATAAATCTTAGAGGACAAGTTAAAATGAAACATTTTTTGGTAGAAAAGCAGTAACACAGGAATCACTTACACAGACTGATACTTACAGAGGCAGTGTATGTTGCGATAACAGATGGAATGTACGAAAGCATCAGTGCATGAGGAGGTTTTTTGTTTGTTTTTTCAAATAAAAGAGGTAAAGATTGTCAAGTAAGCTCTATTTCTCTTTATTTGATAAAGGAGAAGAAATTGTCTAAGTAGTAATAATGACTTTTTTTAACATTCATTGCAGAATGACCGTTATGTCATCGCTGGTTTCACCAATAGCTTCGACAACTTTGCGGAGTTTGTTGTCTTCGACATGGCTCTCACTTCCTACACTGTCTCTGACCCTTCCGTCCTGCGTCTCGATGCCAACCCAGAATGCACGGCTGTGTTGCCGCGTGATGAAGCTGTAACAGGCTTACGCAATGGGGACCTTGTCATTTGGAGCATGCGCACAGGTCAGCCAAGTCGTCAGCTGCTGTCAGGGACAGGGCAGCATGCCCATGGCCGTGAGGTCAAGGCCGTCGCTCGGTCGGAGGATGGCAAGTTCCTGGTGTCGGCTTCTGCTGACGGCACTCTGAAGTTGTGGGACATGGAGACAGAGAGACACATCGACACTCTCATCGGCCATTCTGATGAGGTTTGTGTTAGCATTATCTTCCTTTGTTGTTGCTGTGTATTAGAGCCTCACTGGATGATCATTCTGTCTGTCTGCTGGCAGACTGATCAGAAAGATGATTGATGGATGGATTACAAGCTTGTGTCTCACTGTCTTTTTGTATTTGTTTGTAACTCTGTGTGTGTGTGTGTGTGTGTGTGTGTGTGTGTGTGTGTGTGTGTGTCTGCTTGCCTGTGGCTAGCATAGAGAATGTGAGTATTTGTATATATGGGTTGTTCCAATCTGTTTCTGTTTCTTTTCTGTCAGTTGCCTACATAAAAAGATTACAAAGGATATGTGTAATGATCAAGTGTCGACTGATGTTGACTTGTTTGATTTTCTGACTGTTTAAAAATAAACTATTTTTAAACAGGTTTGGTGCTGTGCCATCTCCCCGGACAACGAGATCGTCGTGTCGGGATCGCGCGACAAAACCATCCGTTTGTGGAGACTGAAGAACGGCTCAGAGATCTGCAGCTTCAACGCTGGTGTCGACATCTTCCATGTCACCATGTCACGTGACAAGTCCACCATTGTTGCCCTGGGCGACAAGCTGGGAGCACGCAAGCTGATCATGTTGCAAGTCGTCCGCACCAAAGTGCGACGCCAAGTCAGCTAACTGCGCATCTTCTCGAAAGCCAGTCTGTCAATGAAAAGTTGTGTCCCCTCAGCAGTCACACATAGGTCCATGTGCGTTTCATTGACAACAATTTAACAAGTTTATCAAAGTGTGGTATCGGCAGTAAAGATCAGTTTGGTTTGATAATCTTCTCAGAGTGCATTTGCATAATAAATAGTCATACGTGGTTTGCAGTAAAAACGAATTTGTACCACACTGTGCATGTTATGAATTAAGATGGTGAATCTTAATTTTCTTCACTTCTTTATTTTGAATGTGCATGAGCCATTGCAGTGGTAAAAATATGCCAGCCATCAGATGAGTCTTCCCACAAGCTTGGGAAATATATTTTTCCTCATTAGCAATGACTTTTGTAGAGCACGGAAAACTTGTAAGACAATATATTATGAAAATATACACTCTTTTGTTTCTTAATGAATAATTTTGTCATATTCAGTGCTGGAAACCAAAATAGCAATTTGGTTTCTTTGAAAAATATTGACTACTATTTTTTTATTTGTGAGACTTTCAGGCCCTGGGCTTAATCACACAGCCTATTTTTCCTAACTTTCAGATATTTTTGCATGGTGAATGAAAACTAATGGTACGAACAAGGAAAGCCATGTAGATGCAAAATTATGGAATTATGTCAATGGGTAGTTTCTAAGAAGTGTAACGCCTGCATGTACAACCTGGTTCATCAACGATCATGCGAAACCGTTGTCATTCCATCAGCATCCAGTTACAGGTTGTTATCAAAAGGAGATCAATGCTGCATGGTTGTTCTCAAGGCTATTTACAACATATGAACTGAATTATTTATGTGCAATGCGACTACCTACAAAATTACATTGTGACACTTAACTTTTTGTGACTATGAATTGTACCTGTGTCGTTCAAGGCATTCATTGAAGGTGCAGAGCATGAAAAGTGCATTTCATTACAAAGAAAATTTTTGCTTTATATTCATACATGCTGTGTGTGTCTTCTTGATCATGACAAATGTGAAGACTGTGTTTATTGTTTAAAGCTCATTTATATTTTGTTACTTTTTAAGTGAATAGGTTCTCTGTATGAAGCAGCATATAATCTGTGACAAAAATACATTTTAACATAAACACTTTACAAATTGAAAATAAAGCAGAAAGAATGGAAGTATAATTCAAATTAAAAAACAACAAACACCCAAAGCATTTTAAAGAAGCGCTTTTGGTTTTTGTAAACCTTCCTCAGCTAACCATGGAAGTCGGCATCCAAAGAATGGAAGTATGTGTAGAAAGTATATATTTTATTATGATGTACTTTTTACTATACAGCATGCCTTTTCCTTTTTTTTAAATTTTAGTTTATATGTAAATGTGAAGATTTTTTCTGTTGTTTTTGAACATGTTTCTTTTTTGGCAAAGGCATTGTTCTACACCAGATCAGCATCAAGCACAAGTGGCAGGAGATCTTTGTGAGCAGTGGTGTCAGCACATGTGATTAAACATACCCATGCTTTCCAGGCAGATACAATCTTAAGATATTTTCTGATGACTATGACTTTACCTTCTTTACACAAACACTGTT
>CM031596.1:21217646-21225146 GCA_018398815.1 Conus ventricosus | reverse complement strand
GTTCCAAAGTTAAACTGCACCCTTGAAACTCTTCTGATATTCTGTTGCAGCTGCCACTAACATGATTCCATATAGCTCTGCCACTGAATCCCATCCACCAAGCCATGAGACTTCAATGCACAGTGCTTAAAAAAGATAGGAGAATAAATGAGGAACATGAAAGAAAACTTGAAAAGGCCTAGATCTCTGTTGCATATAGGTTAAACTGGTCTGGCAAAATAGCTCTACTGTCGCTGGGAGTTATTACTGAGATCTTGTACATATTTCTGTTAGTAGTATGTATTTATGGGCTGAAAGTGTTGTTTCCCCTGTAACTGTAGCAGGACATGAAAAATATGAAACGTCATTGTTTGCATCAACAGAAAAGTTAATGTCCCACGAAAATATCATACCTTATGAATATTTATCAATTGATGAATGCAGTTTTACAGCATTTGAACACAATTCCCCAGGCAGGGTCATTCAGGGCTGCTTGACTAATTTGAAAGCAATCCAGGCAGTAAACTGCACGAGCCCCTTCTGTTCCACCTAATCCCAGGTCCATCTGTGGGATGGGGCTGTTCGAGGAAGGCCAGCTGGCGTAAAGATCAGACCACAAGTGAGCTTCAAGGCCTGAAACGTGAGCTCAGGTGTGGGGGGCAGTTCATGAATGGCTAGATTTTGAGTGATGTCACCTGAGAAAATCTTTAGAAAAAAAACAAGAGAAGTTACTGGAGAGGGGGGGGGGGGGGGTCATTTGATCTATATTCAGCTTGATTTTGAATTATGGCTCAATTTCACGCTATGCTTCAAAATAGTTACCTGTGGATTGTGTACCATTTTAGTGCTAATTTGTATTTGTGGCTTGTAGCTGGAGTCTACCCAATATTTCTATTGCCTGCTAGACTTGTCACTCCCAAGTCCTTGTGCTGTGCTAATGGCGTAGGAACCCATGACGTTCACAAGTCATGCGTTATCCATAATTCACTGCCCCAAATTTCTCTTCACAGAAGCTTTCCAGCTCTTCAAAGAGCAGGTCGGTCACTTGATCTCTTCTGTAATTCCCTAACTCTGACCTTGTTTTTATTCACAATCAAAACGGTGTTCTCATCCTAAAAATACAATGTTTCTATGCACTTAAAACAAACAGAACAAACATTAAGCTTAACGTGGCACGTGAATAGGTGACATTGACTTCAAGATATAGCATCAGCAATAAGAATCGTTTTTGGTTCAGTTGCTACAGCCTTGTAAACGAAAGATGGCATAAGTTTTCACTTTGTCCACATCACAGCACAACGCCCTCCTTCATGGCTGGAGGCTGGTTATGGATGTTAAGGACTCACTGAGTCACCTGCTTGTCTTCCAAGCTTCTCAAAGCAGTCGCTTTGAGACACTCACCACGATATGGTGTCACTGATCAATTTTCCTGTCCCATCGTCAGTGCCACCACAGTGGCATTGCACCCACTCCGCTCAATCCGATCTCTTGTCTACAGTCACAGCCTGGCCTGGCCCGCCATGAACCTGGCTCCAGCAATCCACAGGGAGTAGTCACTGTCATGCCGTCATGAGGCAACCCACCACAGCAGACACTGCACTGCCGCCGAGTCACTTCAGTGGTGCCTGTTCTGATCCAACATAGGCCTATGCAGGACACCAACTACAAATCCCCTCCTGACAATAAGTGCTTAGCTGCAGAGCATGAGTTCTCCGTCCAAGGACATCCCCCATGAATTTGCCGGTGACCCCGAGAAAATCAAACCAAGACCATAGACGTGGAAAAGCCATCTAAACTGAGGTCACCATGAGAGCAGGCCACGAAGAGCCACACATTTTAAAGCTATTTCTTAATGCTGATCGACGAGGATGAGCATGATGAAGAGGATGTTGCTGATTTCCTTTCTGGTCTGAGACTGCATGACAGGGCTGCACTGTAATAAAACATCCTGGCGTCAACCAGGCCGAGAGATACAGACTCCTGCAGTGTTGGTCAGGAAACTTGAGCGGAAACTATCGGAGACGCATCCATTAAGTGGATGAAACTCAACTGTGTGGCCCCAGTCCTCCCATTTGAGCCCTTTGCAAACTCAACTCTGGACAGGAGGCAATCAAGACAGAAAAATCCACAAATAAATGGCTTAGATGGGAATCGAGCCCATGACCTCCCAGCCAGCAGTCCGCGACACTGACCACTTCGTCACGGTGGCTGATGAAGTGGATGGTTGTTAATGATATTGCTGGACAGACTCTGGATGTATCTCTTTGACCAGGGCTGAAAAGTTACCGGCTCGTCCTTTGGCAACATTCTGTCTACCACAAAGTTTGGTTAGAATGAGTTCTGTAGTTTGGTGTTATCTTCCAGAGACAAAACGCACAAGGACACCAACAAACGACTGTGGGCCCCTTACAGGTGGCCGTAAGCTAACAGCGACGCACACCCCTTTGCAGTCTAATCGTTCTTTCCCACAGACATGCGTGGCACGTGTTCGCACCAGCGTGCGCGCGCCCTCAGCAGAATACCCACACACTGAAAGATACTATTTGTTACTGGCATGCGAGCTCTCTCTCTCTCTCTCTCTCTCTCTCTCTCTCTCTCTCTCTCTCTCCCCCATCTGCGTGCGCACGCGTGTGTGTATATATGTGTGTGTGTGTGTGTGTGTGTGTGTGTGTGTGTGTCTGTGTGTGTGTGCGTGTGCGTGCGTGCGTGCGTGCGTGTGTGTGTGTGTGTGTGTGTGTGTGTGTGTGTGTGTGTGTGTGTGTGTGTGTGTGTGTTCCTCGTTCAAGATATGACAAAGCGATGTCAGTTCTGTGCGAGAAATGAAACTGTAATTTAACACACGCGCGAGCTCACTGTTACACACACACACACACACACACACACACACACACACACACACACACACACACACACACACACACACATCAATTAGCTATTAATTTACAACTATGAGGAGACTTGTCTCGCCTTAATGACCGTCCTGAAACAGAACACCACAACTAATTGTCACTGTTGACTGACTGGTGCCAGCCTGTGACAGCCACTGTTTGACTCTGTAAAACGTGTGTGTGTGTGTGTGTGTGTGTGTGTGTGTGTGTGTGTGTGTGTGTGTGTGTGCGCGCACGCGCGCGCGCGCGAGCGCGTGTGTAATTGTTATCTCCTTTACCCTGCTGTTTCAGTTGCATTACCCCAGCGCTGCTCTCCACGTTCACACCCACACCCTGATTTGTCCCACCACAGCCCCCATACCAGCAATCCACAGGGAGCAGTCAGTGTCAAGTAGCCATGAGGCAACACGTCAGTGGAGACACTGCACTGCTGCCTAGTCTCTTCAGAAATACCCGGTAGTCTTTTCTGATCCAACATGTGCAGGACAACAACTACTAATCCCCCTGCTGGCGACAAATAACAACGTAGACGCGGAGCCAGCATGAGTAAGCGTTCCCACTGGAGCGCGTCAGCATGTCCGTCCAGCGACAGTGCCCATGAAGGCTCCTGTACCGGCAACTTGCACACGACCTCACCAGGGGCATAGACACAAACCTGTACTGGCAACTTGGACACGAACTCACCAGGGGCATAGACACAAACCTGTACCGGCAACTTGCACACGACCTCACCAGGGGCATAGACACAAACCTGTACTGGCAACTTGGACATGAACTCACCAGGGGCATAGACACAAACCTGTACCGGCAACTTGCACACGAACTCACCAGGGGCATAGACACAAACCTGTACCGGCAACTTGGACACGAACTCACCAGGGGCATAGACACAAACCTGTACTGGCAACTTGCACACGACCTCACCAGGGGCATAGACACAAACCTGTATTGGCAACTTGGACACGAATTCACCAGGGGCATAGACACAAACCTGTACTGGCAACTTGGACACGAACTCACCAGGGGCATAGACACAAACCTGTACTGGCAACTTGGACACGAACTCACCAGGGGCATAGACACAAACCTGTACCGGCAACTTGCACACGAACTCACCAGGGGCAGAGACACAGAGAGGAAAATTAATGGAAACTGAGGTCACCGTGAGAGTAGGGCTTGGAAAGGCCACAGAATCTGAGACTTTCTGTTGTGCTGAGGATGAGGAGGATGAAGATAGTGCCATGGGGTTCGATTCTGGTCTGACACTGCATGGCAGGGCGGTACTCTAAGCTTACTTTCCTAACATGTCTTGGCGTTAAGCAGGCTTCTGTCGTGTTGGTGAGGAACAGATTTTAAACAAGAATTGTAAGTGAGTCCGCCAAACAACAGGGAACAAACAAGTTACAAGACATAACACGACGCGTTTCGACCTCCTTTGTTGTCTTAAGGCAAGATAAACAACATTCAGGACAATGAAAACGGAGAACGAGCAATCATTTATCTTCTCATATTCGGCGCAAGATGGGCATTTGGAAATTGGTAAAGAAATTAGAAGTGGTTCTGATGGATATGAATCCACGACTTTCCGGCCCGTTGTCCAGGAAGCAAACCGCTGCGCCATAGAAACTGGCTTGATCAGTTGCTTGATACGTTCTGACTGTACCAGTGGCATTGCATGAAGGTGTTGCTTACTACTTGCTGTTTGTGTTGTATATCATATAAACAACGCCAGTATACTCTTCTAGCACTGGCAAATAGTAAGTTTAACGACAATGTTTACACACACATACACAAGAAGACCTGCAAGTGCGCGTTTACACACATACACACGCGCGCGCGCACGCACGCACACACACACACACACACACACACACACACACACTCGCGCGCGCGCGCGCGCGCACGCACGCAAGCACGCACGCACGCCTGTTCCCGCGTTTTTCGCGCGAGCGCACAGTTGGAATTGAGATTATTTTGGTCTGCTTTTCGTGCATATGCGGATTATTTTAGACAACGCTGTACAAACAAGGAAATACAGACAGGCTAATAGAGCAACAAGTTAATAGCGACTGCTTTTCCAACTTTTCCTACTAGTCGCTAGAGAGTTGACCACAATTTGAAGAGTCATGTGATAGTGCGTCGCTGTATGATCCATACTTACAAGCAACAGAGATGAAAAACAAAGACTTCTTCAAACATCATAGACAATAAGCTATCACCTTTGCACACAGGACGGAAAGTCAGATCCATCATATGGCGGCCGATATAGCTCAGTTGGTAGAGCGCCAGACTCAATGTAAGGGTTGCGGGTTCGAATGTCCGCCGGGTCGTTTCGGTACAAAGGGATTTTTCCCTTGGTTCTGACTCCATTTCCGATACGGTCCTTCGAATGAGACTATAAACCGAGGTTCCGTGTGTGAACGCACGCATAACCATCTTGCACACACGTAAAATCCCATCACCAACTTTCGGAAGAGAAGGCCAGTTTGGCCGTTGGTATGGATGACACGTTACACATAGCATGCACCTTCCCCGAAGATGGAGTATGGCTGCCGTAATGGCGGGATAAAAAAAAACGGTCATACACACAAAACTCCACTCCCTTTGTTGGGCAGATGTCTATACAGGGAGTGTTCGCAGGAATATCAGCCTGCGTATGCAGAAGAAGAAGAATGTCCATCATATTCCACAACACACACCCAGCCAACCATCTGTTCCAGCTTCTTCCTTCTGGCCGAAGACACTGCTGTGTTGAGTGCAGGACAAATGGTATGGAGAACAGCTTCCACGCCTTGGCTATGACGGTAGTCGATCTGCAGACCTTGCCTCTCACTACCAAGCATGTCTTAAACTCCTTCAGTGACGATAAACAGTAAACAAGTGGGGTATGTTTTGCTCCCATAAAGAAACCTTCAGTGACGCTTTTTTTTACCTGTTTTTTTTTAGGATTTTTAAAGTCATGATTTCATAAATGTATCATAATTTCTGCTCCTTCAACTATTATCATTATTATCATTATTATTATTATTATTATTACTATTATTATTGTTATTATTATTATTATTATTAACACTATTATTATTATCATTATTGTTGTGAGTTTGTTGTTATTGTTGTTAAACTATTCTCTAATGTTGACAGCCATTCCACAGAAATAACCGCGCGCGCACACACACACACACACACACACACACACACACACACACACACACACACACACACGCGCGCGTGCGCGCGCGCGCGCGCACACGCACGCACGCACACACACATACACACACACACACGTGCGCGCGCATGAACATCCTCATGCACGCTCACGTTATTTTAAGTTTTGATAAAGCCATTATCACTACGAGTGCACCGCGCGATCTGATTTTTTTCCCTCGCTTTATAGACAAGAGATGAAAGGGCAACAGAAACCTTGCATGCGACTCAGTTTCAATCCCTTCTTCTCCCTTGAATGCAAACAAAATATCGTTTAGGGCAAGAGGCAAGAATATTAAAGATTTTTCTACTCATGTACTTATGCACCCTCCTCCCCACCTACCCCACCCCTATTTCCTCCACTATAGATATAAACGTCTTCTATAAATACACTTTATTCCCCTACCCACCCTCTTCCTCGCTTTTCCATACATACCACGTGCATAATATACATGCTTGTCAATGGACGCCCGCTACAATCGCTTACAACAACAGCAGCCCAAAGCACCGCGGTTTTCTCTCGTCAGGCTGTGATTTTACCGTGCCGTGTCTTAGGTTTACTGGCCTCCATGATTTTCGCCTACTAACATCCAAACACTGTACTGTCGTGCGTAATCTACTGTTATTCGATCTCATGACCCAGTGTTCAGTAGTGCCGCTTGTAGGTCACTATTACGAAAGAGTCAGTGGAACAGTCGGTACAGGAAGAACTCGAGCACTGGTTCATTTGATTGACAAGAAGGAGAATCAAAACAGAAAAAAAAAAAAAAAAAAAAACCGCCAGCAACAACTATAAAATTAGCACGAGAGCCGTTCCTAATTAATCAAAGGATCAGAAATCATGGGCGGCATTCGATCTTTTGAATCACAGAGCACGTACCTCTCTCTCTCTCTCTCTCTCTCTCTCTCTCTCTCTCTCTCTCTCTCTCTCTCTCTCTCTCTCTCTTTGTGTGTGTGTGTGTGTGTGTGTGTGTGTACAAGTTTCACTGACTTATCTGATCTCATCGCATTCTCATACGCGTATGCTCACACAAGCCCACAAATCACACACACACACATGTATATGCACTTCTGCACAAGCACACACATGCGCACACACACACACACACACACACACACACACACACACACACACACACACACACACACACACACACGCGCGCGCGCGCGCGCGCGCGCAACCACCCGTGCGAAAAGGGCACAACCAATGTTAAGGTAGGTACTCAAGGTCTGATCAGCGCGTTGGGCTCATGCATATGTCAGACATCTGCTAAGTCGTAGCCACAAGACCTTCTTCTTAAAATCTCTCAGCTTAGTTGTTAATTCATTTATCCATCAGTTTTAAATCACGCGCAGTGTGGTCTCAAAGCTTAGCGGGATGTGGTGTAGCGCATATGGACTAGTCTGCACGCAGTGACCCCTCCTTGAT
>CM031596.1:21197646-21212646 GCA_018398815.1 Conus ventricosus | reverse complement strand
TGGGGTAAACATATTGATAATTACCTTGAAAATTATCAGCAGAGTTTTTGTCTGCCATTGTATCCGTTAAATCTCTCTCTCTCTCTCTCTCTCTCTCTCTCTCTCTCTCTCTCTCTCTCTCTCTCTCTCTCTCCTGTAAATGCTGGACCACTTACATACATTTACAATCTTTGCATAAGTAATATCACTTACCAAAGGCTTTTAAGCTGCTAAAATGCTACCAATTCTTAAAACAGGTGATCACATGACACCAACCCCCCCCCCCCCCACCCCCACCCCCACCCTGAATATGTATAATTTAGAAAATTCGTTATAACTCTTGCCTTCATTTCTCTCAAGATAAATAGCAAATGGTTTCAGCTAATGACACTCTGTATCTCCTATATCATCTACTAGTTACAGTGTCCCTTAAGGTACAGTACTCTGTCCTATTTTATTTTTCATATATCTAAATGATTGATCTCTATTCATTGACGATCTATGTGAAATGTTCGTCGACGACACTGCAATATATCATACAAAAATTATAACATATTTACCGCTCTACGATAAAGTATTAGCAACATAATAATTTGGTCTGAACTTACTCACACGTGTGTGATTTATCCTAAAGAAATAAACAAACAAAGAAAAAAAAACGAACAAAAACTGCAAACCACACTACATACTTGATAATACCATCAGATGAAAGTGTCTAAACACACAACTCGATGTATCTTTGTGCAAACGGTGTGATAGCTGTGGAAGTTGATCATCACAAAATTCTTGGTGTTACAGTAGACCATAATGCGTCGTGGTCTGTTCTTCTCACGATACTCTGTTAACTTCTGTCTGAAGAGATTCACCAGTTTCAAACTAAAACATTTCTTGAACCAGCATTGTTGTAGGCTTTTGTTGAGTGCCATTGTAATTTTGCTTTTACGATATGCGATTCGACAAGTGCTAATATATATAAAAACCGCTACTAAATCTTCGTAGACAATTCTCCTGAAATCTTCAATCCTAGCGCATTTTGATTGTAAATGTTTGGACATATTGTCTCTGAAAAGGAAACTATTTTATAGACAAGTGATCGTTATGTTTGCGATCATGTCCGATCATGCCCCACCAGATCTGAAAAAATACATTTAAACCGAATCTAACCGCAGTGTCAACTTGATTTCGCTTCCCCTGCTTAACGTTTACCTTATTCATTCTGGTCGTTGTTCGAGGGATGTCTGCATTTTGTGCACATACATACAAAAAATCATAACGTCTTTAAAAGACATCACTTCTCATATTTTATGTAAAACTTTTTGAATGTAATTCGCCTTCTGTTCCATACCAAATCTCTCTCTCTCTCTCTCTCTCTCTCTCTCTCCTCTCTCTCTCTCTCTCTCTCTCTCTCTCTCAAAATTCGCACTACAAACTCTATCAGATATGAAATCCAACAAAGAACACCGTTACCTCCCCTCCTCTTCTCTATCATCGTCACTCTTACCGTTACTCATACCAGAAGAAAAGATCACAGCAGAAGAAAAAGAAACACCCGAAGGTGCTGGGGAGGACCCAGAGAAGCACTGTCTTCGCCCGCCTTTAGAGCAGTCCTGTACCACCCTTGGAGGCCTGCGCTGTGTTGACGATGGGTACAGGCACGCACAGGACACTCCATTAAGATATCAAGGGACATAACTGCTCCTGAACAGAGGTAAATTAGACTACAGGATGCAGCTCATAACAGCCTTAAAGTAGCACCCCCATGGGTGTACCAGCCCGTATTTCATGACTGCAGAGCCCACCGGCGAAAAACACCACCCTCCAGCTGCCGAGCACACCCCACAGACCCAACCACCCCTGCCCACGGACAGACGAAGACAGTGCCACTCCAGACACAGCCAAGCTTTCGCCATACGGTCTTATGTGCCCTCAAGAGAGAATCCAAAGTTGTAGTCTTTCCCACTGTCAACAGGACTTTCCCTGTGGTCAGTGGGTCTTTCCTCACCGTCACTGGACCTTTCTCCAGGGTCAGCCTAGTTAAGGCAAAGAAGAAAAAGAAACACCCGAAGGTGCTGGGGAGGACCCAGAGAAGCACTGTCTTCGCCCGCCTTTAGAGCAGTCCTGTACCACCCTTGGAGGCCTGCGCTGTGTTGACGATGGGTACAGGCACGCACAGGACACTCCATTAAGATATCAAGGGACATAACTGCTCCTGAACAGAGGTAAATTAGACTACAGGATGCAGCTCATAACAGCCTTAAAGTAGCACCCCCATGGGTGTACCAGCCCGTATTTCATGACTGCAGAGCCCACCGGCGAAAAACACCACCCTCCAGCTGCCGAGCATACCCCACAGACCAACCACCCCTGCCCACGGACAGACGAAGACAGTGCCACTCCAGACACAGCCAAGCTTTCGCCATACGGTCTTATGTGCCCTCAAGAGAGAATCCAAAGTTGTAGTCTTTCCCACTGTCAACAGGACTTTCCCTGTGGTCAGTGGGTCTTTCCTCACCGTCACTGGACCTTTCTCCAGGGTCAGCCTAGTTAAGGCAAAGAAGAAAAAGAAACACCCGAAGGTGCTGGGGAGGACCCAGAGAAGCACTGTCTTCGCCCGCCTTTAGAGCAGTCCTGTACCACCCTTGGAGGCCTGCGCTGTGTTGACGATGGGTACAGGCACGCACAGGACACTCCATTAAGATATCAAGGGACATAACTGCTCCTGAACAGAGGTAAATTAGACTACAGGATGCAGCTCATAACAGCCTTAAAGTAGCACCCCCATGGGTGTACCAGCCCGTATTTCATGACTGCAGAGCCCACCGGCGAAAAACACCACCCTCCAGCTGCCGAGCACACCCCACAGACCCAACCACCCCTGCCCACGGACAGACGAAGACAGTGCCACTCCAGACACAGCCAAGCTTTCGCCATACGGTCTTATGTGCCCTCAAGAGAGAATCTCTCTCTCAAAATTCGCACTACAAACTCTATCAGATATGAAATCCAACAAAGAACACCGTTACCTCCCTCCTCTTCTCTATCATCGTCACTCTTACCGTTACTCATACCAGAAGAAAAGATCACAGCAGAATCATCTTCCAGCGACTCGTAGCTCGCAGCCAACAGACTACATTCAAGAGTCAACAACAACAACAACAACAACAACAAAAAACCCATCTCTCCAAGATACTCATAATGAGGTCTAGTTTAAACTCAGTAATAAAACACCCTGCCAAGGATACATCCATAAGTATAGACACTCGCTAAAACACCAGCGCCTATTTCTTTTTTTTCTGTTTTTTTTTTTTTTTCAACAGGTACTTAAAGGTCGCTTAACAAAAGATGGAGACATGAAATGACAGTCCCTTTCCTACAATTTATGCAAGACAATTTTTAAAAATTTCAAAAATCTCTTCCTCTAACCACAGCTTCAGCGCTGTGTCAGCATCACCGCATTGCAGTTTTTCTTCATCCCCTTCTCTGAAGACCGTCTGCTGTCCAGCTCCTCCTAGAATTTCCTGCTAATTATCAAACAGGTGAAAGCGATTTCCATGATTACCTGAAACAAGGATCGTTATCTCCAGGTAGGGCTTGTCGGGGAGCATTGGGTGAAGTTGACGATGACGGAGACGACGCAGGAGACGATCAGGCCAATGAGCGATATGGTCTGAAACCCTTGCACGGTACTCACCCAATCTGCACAAGAAGGAAAGAAATCAGGTAAGAAGGAAAAAAAGGCGGATGTTTTGAATTATTGACCCAACTATAGTATAACAATCCCTGTCTTTCTTCGTTTCGCTTTCTTCTTCTTTTTCTTTGCTCTACCTGCTGTATGAGGTCGGTCCTGCAGAACTGTACCAGACGGTAACAGAACTGTTAACAGATAGAACTGTAACAGGCATCGACGGTAGTTCATTACATGGTGAACGACATGTGGAAGTACCAGCAAATACATGCAAGCATACATGTGTACATCAATAAAGAGGGCAAATCGATTTCTCCGTTGGAGGTAGGGTTGGGAGGGATTTTTCCTCAAATTGGGCACAAAATGACATCCATTTTTCGCCCAGTTTGAGGAAATAAGTGATTGTTCGTTCACTGTTTTTATTGTCTAAGATGCTGTTTGTCATGCTTGAAAGAAAACCAACGAGGTCGAAACGCGTCGTGTATGTTTGTTTCTTTTTTTTTGCGGCAGATTAATTTTTCTTTTAAGTTTGACCTTAAACCTGATTGTGGCAGAAAAAAAAATGTCTCACCGTGTACATATCGATATGTCTCACCTGGTCCTTTTTTTGTTTGTTTGTTTGTTGTTGTTTTTTGTTTGTTTGTTTTGTTTTTGTTGTTTTCTTTCGATAGTGTTTGTTTGCACGATTTCGGGCACCGTTTGTGCAAAAATTTATGCGCACATGTCCAAAGTTGTTTCCGTCATTTATTTTTGTCACGTTTTGCTGAGAATAAACACAGGTTTATTTTCAATTCAGATTCGGAGGTTATCGGTATCCTGAGAAGTTCATGTGAAATTAAAAAAAAAAAGATCTGTCTCACTGTGCTTTGGTCACCATTCCTCACCATGGGCCTTCGGGACTACAGCTACCATTGCTGCAGCCTGATGATGATGATGATGATGATGATGATGATGATGATGATGATGATGATGATGATGATGATGATTATCATCATGGTGGCGCGGTTCAATACTAACAGTATTTTAGATGTTCGTGATGATGATGACGATGATAATGATGATGATGATGATGATGATGAAATGATCGTTATCATCATCACCATCATCATCATCATCATCATCATGAATCATTATTCATCATCATCATCATCATCATCGTCATGAATCCTCATTATGAATCATCATCATCATCCATCATCGTCATCATCATCATCATGAATCCTCGTTATGAATTATCATCACCATCACCACCACCATCATCATTATCATCATCATCATCATCATCCATCATCGTCGTCGTTACATCATCATCATCATCATCATCATCATCATCATCATCATCACCACCACCACCGCCGCCGCCACCAGCGCCATCATCATCATCATCATCATCATCATTATCATCATCATCAACACCACTACAACCACCACCACCACCACCACCACCACCATCATAATCAAACATACATTGAAGTTGTTTCCATCCACTCACCAGGAGCGCCATGGTGGGGTGACACAGGCCCACACAGACCTTGTGAGAAAGGAATCATCTGCTCACACGTCTGCCACAGCCCGTTGTGGCCGGTGATGGACAAGAAGATAAAGGGATGCTCATAATCCATTCCCGTGTCGGATCCAGAAGAAACGGAAATGCTGTAATTGGTCCAGTTGGGCATGGAAAACCCCACGATGTACAGGACGATTCCGACCAACAGTAACAACAGGCCTGCTTTGTAGCCGCGCTGTCTTTGAGAAAACAACATTCTGCTTGGCTGGAGTGTGTTAGGCAAGGTGAGCCTGTCTGAACTGCTCTTTTCAGGGCTTTTCTGATTGTGTTCCTATGTATTCTTCCTTCGCGGCTTTCCTATGATTTTCAGTTCGCAGTTTCGGTTCCTTGATAATCATACACTTTCTTACGATGTGACTCTTCTTGTGGTTTTTCTTTTTTCTTTCTTTCTTTTTTTTTTTTTTTTTTTCGATCAGCCCAAAGTTGAACTTAAATCAGTCAGCTGGTTTTTCACAAGCAAATGGTGAATCCTGTTTTGATCATCCTTTTAAGCCTTTGGAGCCATTTAAAAATTCGATTTTCATCAACGTCCTCCAGCATCGACGTGTAAATGCTCAAAACGCAGGCGGAGATTCGGTTCACGGAGAATCAGACTGACGGTGTGGTCTGTGGGCTGCCTACGCCCTGGATGACATCTGGAGACTGTGCGACGTGTTTCTGTTCGTCGTCAAATCATGGGATCGGGTCACGGCCCTGGTAGGGCCAGGCTGACACGGGTTCGTGACTCACCTTCTGTGGGCGGCTCGTTGTATTCAGTGTCTAACCATTTGCCGATGACTGTGGCTCCCGGTTCACCACGAGCGGCAGCAATTAAGAGACATTCAATCCCGCATTCACAACTGACGGGTGAACGCCGCGACGACAACCAATCATCAGAACATTTACAGCACACGACGACCTGCTTCACACTTCTCTCTCTCTCTCTCTCTCTCTCTCTCTCTCTCTCTCACACACACACACACACACACACACACACACACACACCACACAGATTGACAGGCAGAGAGAGAGACAGACAAACAGACAGAGAGAGAGAGAGAGAGAGAGAGAGAGAGAGAGAGAGAGAGAGATAAATAGATAGAAATTATCTTATTTCAGTCAATTTCAATTTGTTGTCTTATAACGTGTTTTCAGAACAGTGGTTACGCTCTTATAATTGGTTAAGCCTGTCTTGAATCCATTGCCAACTCATCTATACCAAGTGTCCCATCACGAAACAAACCAGTCAGCAGGCCGGAAGGGTCATGGCACGAAAACTGCTGAGCTGAGTCACTCACAAGTTTTTGACGAAGGCAAATGAAAAGGCTTGTCTCCCTTACTGGCCTGCTAGACCTTAGTCTAGCATTCGACACGCCTGACTATTTCACTTTGCTTAACAGATTAACGATAATGATTGGTATTTAGGGCATAGCGTTGCTATGATTCTCATCATACCTCAATGGCCGGACCAAGTCCGTCATTGTTGACTTGGTTCAATCTGCCTGCCCCAAGCCCTCTTGCAAGTTGTGTGCCCCAAGGACGGACCAGTACTAGATCCTTTTATAGGTACCATATACACACAGCTACAGTCGGGCGTAATTATCGCTCACATACATGATTTCCACAGATATGCAGATGGCACTGAGCTGTTTAAATGCCCTCCACCTCAAGACATTTGTTCTGTACATGTACAAACAGATATTCAGTTCGATTTGGATTATGTATTATTCTGGATAAACAGCATCAAACTGACCCTGAATCCCGATTAAAAACTGAATGAATGCATGTTAACAATCAGTCTGCATCACACTAATGGCCAGTGGGTCTGCAGACATCGGTAGTAGAGATACTAAATATGTAATGTGCTGAACATCTTGTAATCTGATTGGGTCCAACTCTATCCTCTCAGGAGCATATTAGAAACGTTCAACGCACTTTTTTTGTTTTAAACTAAGACGTATTGCACTTGCTGGATCAGTTTATCTCATAACGCATTGTTTCGCATCATCACAGCCTTACCAGGCCATAGTTTTGTTTTCTTAACTGATGTCAGTAGATCTTCATTATGTCTGATGTTTAGTATCTTCCTGTAACATTTTGTTTCAAGGCTTGAATTCTTTCCAGATCCACTACGTGTATGTGGTGTGTGTGTGTGTGTGTGTGTGTGTGTGTGTGTGTGTGTGTGTGTGTGTGTGTGTGTGTGTGTGTGTGTGTGTGTGTGTGTGTGTGTGTGTCTGTCTGTCTGTCTGTCTTACCTGCGTTCGGATAGATGGAATCACTGGTACACACACGCCTTGGCTTAAGGCTGTGTCAGACCAATTGACATAGGCCAGAACACCAAGGCTACATCAAAATGTTGTTATGCTCTGCATAGTTATGTGGGGATTGTCTTCAGTCGTGACAAGCTCCTAGCATAACACAGTCTCCCAAATCCCCGAAGTCGGAGTGTGGCTGCCCATGTGGCGGGGTAATCAAAAACGGTCACACACGTAATGTTCTCATCCCCAGCTGATGCATTTGTGCCATAGTGTTCAAATGCTTCGGCTGTTCGGATGATCCCTGGAGTCTTTTAGCCAGGGTACGACAACAACAACAACAACTGGTACACACAGGACCTTATGTTTCATGGAAATGTTCTTGTCATTCCCTACAGGTGTTAGTCTGGACCCTAGTGATGCTATCCATGCTAGATTCTGTAACTTTGTTCTTAACGGTCATCCAGGAAAACAAATTCACCGTCTGCCAAGAAGTTAGAACATTGCTGCAAGGCTTGTATGAAGGGTGGGGGTACGGGGGGGGGGGGGGGGGGTGAAGGAAGAAAGCAAACAACAACGAACAGCAACACCAACACCAACAAGAAAAGCAGAACACTTCAAATCGCCGTGAAAGGAACTCCACTGGCTCCCTGAGAGAAAAAAAAAAGAAAAAGAGTCAATACAAGGTAGGCGTTTTGATGGTTCATGTCCGCTGTATTTATCTGCCTCATTAAGTACAAATCATTCTTGCCGTACACTTCGATCTTCCAACGAAAAGCTTTTGAGACTTCCGAGGCGCAACGTGAAACCTATGGGAGAACACAGTTTTATCCACACCACAAGCCTGGTACTCCCTGCCATCTAGTCTGCTCAGAATTTCATCTCTCTCCGAACTTAATTCAAAACTAGCCTGTAGACATACCTGTTTCGATAAGCATTTCCCTGACCCATGTTATAAGCTGTGTGTATTGTATGGGAGTTTCCCTGACCCATGTTATAAGCTGTGTGTATTGTATGGGAGTTTCCCTGACCCATGTTATAAGCTGTGTGTATTGTATGGGAGATTCCCTGACCCATGTTATAAGCTGTGTGTATTGTATGGGAGATTCCCTGACCCATGTTATAAGCTGTGTGTATTGTATGGGAGATTCCCCGACCCATGTTATAAGCTGTGTGTATTGTATGGGAGATTCCCTGACCCATGTTATAAGCTGTGTGTATTGTATGGGAGATTCCCTGACCCATGTTATAAGCTGTGTGTATTGTATGGGAGATTCCCTGACCCATGTTATAAGCTGTGTGTATTGTGGGGGAGATTGGGGGTGGAAGCATTCTGTGCGTTGTTGTGAGGTTGGTGGACGGGCCAAGGGTGAGGAAGTGGTTCTGGATTCGTGGTTTTTCATATGAATGGTGAGTGGACAGTGAAAGAGCTGCTCGTGCGAGATTTTGCGCTTTTGAATACTGTTAATGATTATTGTTATCACCCTAGATGTGTGTGCGTGCGTGCGTGCGAAAGGACAAGAAAAAGCTTAGAGACAGATCAGTCTCAGCTCCAGCTTTTTCCATTAGATGAAGTCTTCGATGCAAATAAACTAGGAAGGAGGGAAGGGCCGAGATGGTGGTGGGGGCTGGAGGGGGGGGGGGGGGGGGGGAGCGAGGGGGGTGCTGTTGTCTATTGTGTAAGGGCTAGAAGTAAGAAAAATAAGAATTTGATCATTTTTCTAATTGTACACTCATGGTTTCCCCCCCTTTTTTCCCAGTATGTACACCATAGCTAGAAACGTCCTCTGCTGGGAACACAGTATATATCTTCCCAGAGTCGCTCTTCTTTACCACACAGGTGCCACGTGCAAGTACGTGCTGCGTCAGTCTACGCCCCATGTAATCATTTAAAACACTGAAGCCCTGTAATTTGCTCCTGTCATGCTGCGTTTTTACCATGCCGTGTCTTAGTTTTACCAGCTTCCATGATTTGGGCCTACTGTTGTCCAGATACTATACCATTAGTCATAAACTCCTGTCATTCGATACCATGAATTAGTACCCCGTACTGCCTGATGTCCGTCGGTCACCCTTTCAGGGTCAGGCTGACGTCACACCAAAAACTCGAGAACAGGTTCATTCGCCTGACCAGAAGAGAAGAAGAAGAAAAAGAGTTCATCAAGAAAAACAGCTCTATGTAAGCACCTCATCACTCTCTCTCCCCCTCCTCTCATCCAAAATACAAATGATCACAATCTAAAAGAAAAGGAAACTTAGAATGTAATAAGGAATGAGACATAAGACACATTAATAGATAAATAAATGATAACGAATTATATGAAGCCATACCAAACAAACTGGCCAAAGAATTAGAAGCTGACATGGGTGACATTTGGTCTTCAGACTGCACGTGCAGCGCCCTCCTCTCTCTCTCTCTCTCTCTCTCCCCGAGTAACTGTACACGTCCAGCTCAAGCTCTGTCTGTCTGTCTGTCTGTCTGTCTCTCTCTCTCTCTCTCGCGCGCGCGCGGTGTGTTGAAGACGGACGTGTTTGTGCTGTGCTCCCGATCGGTGTGTTTTTGTGGGTGTTACAGTGTAGTAATCTTCATAGTTTTTTGTATTCCGTCTGGTTTTGATTGAGTGACTCAAAAGGTGCTGTGTTGGTGCTTCGATTCTTTTCGTGGAATCAACAATTAACATTTTAATTGCCAATACATACCTGTGAAGAATTCTACATTGATATGTGTTCACACGTACTCTACCCCTTTTTTAAAAAAAAATAAAAAAAAAAAAAAAAAAAGAAGGGGAAAGAAGAAAGGTTCGGTTTGCACGTGTTTTTTTCTCAACAAAGCTCGTGTGCCACCTCTCAAGTCTCTGGCCTGTAACACGGTGTTACTTGCAACCCACGACATGAAGTGTAACGGATTCACGCCTTGTCCCATGTCCGAGTAACACGTGCTGTGAACTGTCCAACACGTCATGCCCTTTCCGTTCTGCCGTGTGTGTAGCCTGCCATGGAGACCACCCCTGTTGACACTGGAAGCAAACTAAGGCCCACGTTAGACACTCGGCAGCAACGTTTTCCTGCTCTGAGAAGGAGCTCACTGCGTGGAGAAATGCCTTGTTTTAATCGATACACAGCAATAACAGACCCATCAGTTGTCTTTGAAAGAAATGACTTTGATTACAAGGACGATTATCTTTATCTTTCTTCATGGATTAGCGAACCGATACCACCTTTCTTAGCCAAGTCGGTCTTGCGCGTTTTCTTGGATGAAGTGAAACAAATCACTATATCTTTTTACTTTACCCGGCAAGGCGGTGGAACTTTACTATGCCAAGGCATTGACTGTGTCAAGTGGGGTAAAGAAGAGTTTTGAAGCATTGAAAGACATTGTGAGTGAATTCTGTGTTCATGGTGATCTGGCTGCCTTTAAGAGTGCGCTGCTGTCTTCCCCCTGACGTTTATGACTGAGGATGGTAAAGACTTTACCATTGTCAGCTCCGGATGACCTGTGCGGCATTTGAAAGTAGCCCCTCCAGTGGACCCACTCTGCTACTCCTCGGTCTCTTCCTCAGGTGCCAGGAAAGCCAGACTTTGAGGATACAGACTAGAAGTTGGTGTTTCTAATTTTTTTGTTGAGTCTGCTTCTGACTCCAGTGAAATAACTTTAGCAAAAGCCACACATACACTTTCAGGAAAGTCACACTCATCAAGATGGTCACACTGATACACAACATTCTGTTGTGAACTGTTCTTCTAAAAGAAGCCCATATAAATCAACTCCCAAACGTTTCCCATTGAAAAAACGTTATCGTCGACGTACCCTCTGCCCTTTAAAGCATGTTGACAAAACAGTGGCAAGTGACCTTGATAATATTAAAATTACTGTGGATACCATTCTTACTGACTTTCGGATCATGAAAACAACATGCTGTCCAGACTTGAGGATTCAAAAGTGTCTATCAAGAATGAAATGAAATGTCATATAAATCGGAAGATAGAGTCTTTACATTCTGCTGTCGAAGGGATCCACAGTGTAATGTAAAAGTTTAAAATCAACAATGAATATGTTACTTAAAGAAAACCTTTCATTAAAATCCACCTTGGGCTCACTTCAGTCCGACCTGAAACAATTAAAGAAAAAATCTCACTCAAACTAAGTGTCTTCACACAGTGTGAAAACCCCCTAAGTTGTGTTCCGGGTCATTCTTTCATCCAATGGAGGATAACTCTCAAAAAGGTGTGTCCCATCAAGTTGACACACACCCCACCCCAACAACTCTTCACACAACTGTGAATTTAAAAACCATTCCCGATTCTGTTACACAATCTCCCCTGAAAACTGTGGAGGACACACGTTTTAGTGGTCAGTCTACACTACCAGTTCCTGGCACTCTGTGGAAATTGTGATGTAACAGTCGGTAATCGTTTTGATGTACTTGCTCGTCTCAGTCCAGAATGAAGTACTTCTTGACCCCGATTCCAATAAACCTGTCTCCCCCCAAACAAACTCTGTCACATCTGAACCATCTGCCTCTGAACAGTTAGCTAAACAGGATCAAGAACCTTCTCAGTTGACAGAGGTGAAAGAAAAACTTTCTCCAGAGCAGGTTTTAAAAGAAATATCTATTCCTTTGAAATGTTCTTCCTTGCTAATCGGAGACTCTGTAATAAGGTACATTAATCCAAAGAGACTAGACACACGTCGTGACCGTTATTCAAAATATGTGTTCCTGGTCTGACTTTAGTGCATCTTGTTCAGTGGTTACGTACTTTAGAAATCCAGGACCAAGTGAACACTTTAATTGTGCATGTGGGTGTAAATGATTGTCCGGCCGGACCCATTGCACCCAAAAGATTAGCGTGAACTGATTGGTTTGTGTAAAACTCGTTTCCCCTCTGCATATATTGCCTTCGTTCTATTCTCCGGCCCGCGGTCGACACCAGCTAAATAACGCCATTGCTCCTTCTAATAGACATTTATATGCTACATGTACAAGTATGCATGTGGAAATGATTGACCATTTTGGGTCGTTTGTGACTCAAATGGTGCCCCCCCGTCAGGCCCTGTATAAAGATGCTCCCCACCCCAGTACAAAAGGGACAGTCTGTCTGGCACTAGGCTTCAAGACAGTTCTCCCTCAGACCGGCGTTCACATTTTGAACGACCCGGCTAACAACACAGGCCCCTTCAATAAGCCACACCATGTCCCCACCAGTGATCGGCCCATGCCCGTACTGTACAGAGGAACAGCTCTAGAAATGATGCCCTGCCCTACAAACAGCTTCTCGACAATATGTGAACTCCAGAAATTCAGGTGTTCCCCCCATGTCCTCAACAAGTGACTTCCCTCCATTAATGTCCCAAACCAATCGCAAATCAGTCATGAACCAGCCAGAGTTGACCCCCCAGGTTCCACGCCAGATCGTTTGGATAACCCCTGTGCTGGGGCTTACAGTCAGACACTGAACGGTGAAAATTCGCGTCCCCCACCAAGTATCCCCACCATCCCGACAGATGTCCCGCCTCCATTCCTCTGCACGAGTTACACGATTCCGCGCTCCCTTACCCCAGATTTCCCGCCCCTTATCCGTTCTCTATGCAGAGGGTTCAAGGATCTGGCTTTGGCCAAACACAGCCCCATTTTCCCTTGGGTTCAACAACTCTACCTGTCAATCCTCTGACACAGGAGAGTCATGCTGACACCCGAAATGGCCTTCATTTAACCTCTGGGTTATTGTGCGCAGCAGTTAATGACATTGGCATCACAGTTAGTGACGCAACGTGACCAACAGAGGACTGCCGCCAACTGGTAGAATGGGTGATGATGTTTTGATATATTGTATGATGTTTTGTCTTTCTATGGTATTTATTTGTGTGCGAAAAAAAGTGTGTGTGTGTGTGTGTGTGTGTGTGTGTGGTGTGTGTGTGTGTGTGTGTGTGTGTGTGTGTGTGTGTGTGTGTGTGTGTGTGTGTGTGGGGTGTTGATTCAGTCGGTATATTTCTCCCCATTCATTCTAGTCAAAATGTTAGCATTTACGTCTTTCATATGATTGGATATGTGACTGTTGAATTATTGTAAAATCTTCCCTATTTTTCGGCCGTATGATTACTCGGACTTGGGACATTTGAAATGGACTGTTGTTGAAGGACGTTGATTATTTGAACATTTACAATTCTCGCGTCTTCTTGAGGCATAGGTGTTTTGTGATTGCGCCCGTTCTTTAGTACTGAGTTACCTGTTTGAACTTATTGCTCATTGAGGTTGTTGTTGTTGTTGTTGTTTTTTGTTGGTTTTTTTTTTTTTCCTAACTTCTTCTCTGTATCATTACACGTTGCAGAGGTGTGCATTTTTGTGTGTGTTTGCTTGTTGTTTCTTTCTCTTTTTTTTTCCACATGTAATATTTACTTTTCTAATTGCCTGATATCCTGCAAACTGATTTTGCTTTGCATTGTACACATATTGAAGGTAAAGTGTTTTGTTTTTGTTTTTGTTTTGTTTGTTTTTGTTTGTTTGTTGTTTTTCCTTGTCAAATAATGGCAAATAATCCCAAGACCGAGAGTAGTAATGAATGGTTAACCAACTCAGGATTCAAAATTGGCTATCTAAAAGCATGTCATGTGTTAAACAAATTATGTGATTTACCTTCTATTTTATCTAATGCTAACAATTGTTTTCATTGTTTTTGTTTCTCTGAATCTCGATTATCAAATTTAGTCTCAGACGATTTAGTAATGATTCCAGGTTACAATTTTATTAGGAGAGACTCTCATCTAAGCTAGAAACAGGTCTTCTGGGATATGTACATCACTCAATGAACTATAAACTGATCCATCATTTTGATAAACATAATATTGAATGCATCTGGATAGAGTTTCGTTTAAAAGGGACTAAACCGATATTAGTAGGCTTTTTTATATAGAAACCCTGATGAACGCGTGGAATGGTATGATAGATTCGAAGCAATGATGGAAGATGTTTCAGATTATTCAACAGATGTTGTAATTGCTTGGTGACTTTAACATTGATTTACTTAAACCTCATGATAAATGGAAACGAATTTTTGAATCATATAACTTAACACAACTGATAGACACGCCAACAAGAATAACGCTACAGTCTGAAACACTCATTGATCATATATATGTAAACAATACAACAAATATTACAGAAACTTCCGTACCAGTTTATGGTCTCAGTGATCATTTTCCCGTATGCTTAACTTGGTCCAAAAAAGGCGTTTAAAAATTCCTAGATGTAGCCACAAATGCATTTCTTTCCGTAGTTATAAAACCTTTAATTCTGACGATTTTCTTCATGATTTATGTACAGCAGACTTTTATAGTGTTTTTCAGGAGACTGATCCAGACAAAACTCTCGAAGCTTGGTATAACATATTTGTCCCTATTTACGACAAACATGTCCCAACTAAGATCAAACGTGTCAAACCCAATGGAAAACCACCGTGGTTTAAATGATGAAATCAATGTGCTATTAAAATTCGTGAAAACTTGTTACAGTCAACAGGAAAAGATGCAAAGTTTAAGA
>CM031596.1:21137646-21192646 GCA_018398815.1 Conus ventricosus | reverse complement strand
CATTCTTAATGCGAGGCAATGATAGAGCCAGCGCCAAAATGTATCACTAGAATATAGTAGAAATCATAAAGATGATTATCTCCATGAAACTTTGCATGACAGAAGAATAATTTGTCGACATAGCATTTACAGAAGAAAGATGACAACACACATGAATGTAAGATACATCATGGTTTGCCAATGTTGCTGAATGTAATTGCATGGATACTGCTAACATAATAGTGACAGTCCCCCCCCCCCCCCCCCCCCCCCCCAAAGTAAATGATGGGTAAAATATTAACAGTGTTAGTATCTGATAATGTTTTGCAAGAGATGCTTTTGCAATGTCAGTGGTACAAGAGAACCTTGAGGACGAACAGACAGTCACTTATCTGTTTGTACTGGGTGCAAAGAGGCTACAGAATGGAGCCAAGGCTGAAGGGGAGACAATACGGGTTTAAAGTAATAGAAATAATTATAGTGATCTCGAAATAAAGAAAATAATGATGGTAATAATGGTAGTATAATCACATAATGATGAATGATTATAACTATGATAGTAATTGTATAATAATAATAATAGCAATACTAACACTAACAGTAACAGAAGAGGAAGGAAGAGAGGAGTTAGAGGATAGTTACATATATAGCAGCAATAGTAATAATAATAATTGTAATAGAAATGATGGTGATGATAATGATAAAAACAAGAAGAGGAGGAAGAGGAGAGGAAGAAGACAGAGAAAAGGAAAGCTATTAAGATACAATCTAAGAAATATAACAATAGTTATAACAATTTTTTTTAAACTAAAACTAGTTTTTGTACTACAATAAATGACGCTGTGAATAATCTAACCTGATCAGTGACTGCAGGAACATGAGTCAGTGCTTTGAAACACCTGTGCTACAGGAATGTTCGATGCTCGCTGTAATTGAGTGTAAACTCATCAAATAGATATATTTGTCAGGATAATGCTACGCTGACATTCCCCCTTCCCAAATAGTAACAGTTTTATTTGTCAAGATAATATTTTGCTAAGATTCATTGTCTCCTAATCATATAAAAGAAAGATCTCCTAAGACTCACTGAAGAGAGCTATTCTAATTACGCATGTAGATGTATGCACATATGAGCTCATTAAGAAACACAGGCATACACACACCTTTTTTTCAATACAGGTATCAGTTTGACAGGCATGTCCATTATACATGTAAGTCAGCTACCTTCTTTTTTCTGTAATTTGATGAATTAGAATGTTTTGAACTGCTTATTTCCATCTTCAGGATACAACTACCACATGACAGGAGTCTGTACACAGGCAGGTATACACATTGTTGACTTGGAAGACAGACACAAAATCCACACCCTTTATCCACAAAATCCAGCTGAAAATTGAGATGTGAGAGAAGGAATCAGAACACCACTGAACTTATTTTAAATGTAATTGATAGCGAACTGCCAAGAAAACATAGACAACCGAATCACAAGACAAAACACAATGCGTTTCGACCTCTTAGGTCTTCTTCAGGCAAGAGACAAAACACTCAGGACAGCGAAAATGAATGAACAATCACTTATCTTCATTCACTTCAGCGCAAGATGGGTGTTGCATGAAAACGAGGCTGTCATGTCAGCATCCCATCTCAACTTTCTAAAACAATACGCATCACCCCTCGCAGCTTCTTACTTTCTCACACCCCATTCAATCTTCATAATACCACTCTCACTACTACCACTACAAAGATTCTTTTCCAAGCCAGCTGTAAACTCGCATATTAAAACACTCAATTCATCCCTGGAATCTCTCTCCCGTCTTCTCCAACATTTCAAACAACAAACCACAATCATCATGCTCATTGCCACTGCGTCAAGACTCAGACAGCTCATCCACACATACAACCAATTCATTCACAATCACTGCAACTAAATCAAGCTAGACAAATTATTGAAATTACAAAACAAATACACGGCAAACCTCCCAGACCAGTCGGATCCCCCAACACACAACACTGATCCCTGTACCACCCATGAGCAACACCACCACCTTGTCCACTGCATCCCTGATAATCTTACCCTCACCAATGATGAAAGGTCAGCCTACCACCAATGAATATCAAAACCACGTTGATGTGAAAGATTCTTTAGAAAATTAAGATGGATGGCTGCACTTGACAATGTACCTAAGCCACCACAACCAGAGAGCTCAGACATTTTTACCCACCTTTTTCAAACTCCAGTACTCCGCCAACCACCTCTTGACAAATCCACTGAAGTTTTGTTAAGGACAGCCTCGTTTTCATTCAGTGCCCATCTTGTGCTGAAGTAAATGAAGATAAGTGATTGCTTGTTAACTTTAGTTGTCCATAGTGTTTTGTCTCTTGCCTGAAGAAGACCTAAGAGGTTGAAACGCATCGTGTTTGGTCTTGTGATTCATTTGTCTACGTTTTCTTGGCGGTTCGCTATTAATTACAATAAAAATTTGTTTAGATTTCCACCTGCAGTCGCCTCACTTTGCAACTAGATCTACCACTGAACTTCTCAAGGTACATGTACAAAGTGCAATAATTTGACAGACCTGCTTCTATAGTAGTTGTATAGCTGGAAGATCAAGTTCACCATCACCCAAAGTGACTGGGTTGTTGTTGTTTTCAGAAGCAAGTGAAGGTTTGGTTATTGGTGTTGACCTGGAGCACATGATGCCAGTGGAGGGCGCCTACATCCTGCACCAGAGTGACTTCACCTCACAGGGCACTCAGCGGCAGATCAGAGCTATCCTGCATGGAAGACCAGCAGATGTTGTGCTCAGCGACATGGCTCCCAGAGCAACTGGACAAAAATCGCTGGACCACGAACTCATTGTCAAGCTGTGTTTCTCAGTGTTAGTGTTTGCAAGAAGTGTGCTGAGACCAGGTGGGCATGTTGTGTGCAAGTTATGGCAAGGGGGAGAGCAGCAGAAACTGGAAGGTGCCATGGGCAGCATTTTTGAGAAAGTCAAGGTGGTGAAGCCAGCTTCCAGCAGGACAGACTCTGCTGAAATATTTCTTGTTGGAAAAAACTTCTGTGGAGTGAGGTAGTGTGAATAAATTATATGTACACATTATACTTGTCAGCTGTGTGAAAGGAGACACAAATTGCCCATAAATGAAAAAAACAAATAGTAGTGACGGCAAAGCTTCAGTCAGTGTAGGAAAATAAGTCGAGGCTAATATTTTTGGTTGTAGTATAGTAGATATTGCTGCTTTTTTTGTTGTTGTCATTTTTCTTCTTTCTTGTTCACCTCATTATATCATCATAGGATCGTGAGTATGGGGGTTATCCTGGTTTAAGTTGGTGCCTATGGCCAGGTACCGCCAACTTCAGCTGAAGTTTTCTTTCACAATGACTCGCCCATGGCTCCTGGCCCAAAGTCCTATCCTGGGAGCACTGGAGGGGATTGCTTCTCTGGGAGTCCCACCAGGACTTGTAAAGATCGCCCTTATCTGCCTGGTGATCCCGTCACAGGACATACAGGGCATATTTTGTGGGTAACCTAGCCAAACAATACACCACTCCGTCTGTGGTAGGATTGCCGTCAGTTTGGTCCAGGATGCTAAAATTTCACAGCCGACACACACATGTAGGCATCGCTCCCCTGTCTGCCTCCTGATGGCTGGTTCTGCTGGGGTGGTCTCCACAGCAATACACTCAATTACTGAGGGAGGAGTATCTCGCCCTATCCAAGTGTTTTGGTTCACAGACCTTCCTTCTCCTTTCACAGTCTTTGCTTAAGCATGGACCAGAGAAATGCCTGGCAAACACCCCTCTGGTCTTATCTGTTATCAACCTGTTCTTGTTTCTTGTATGGAAAATGCCAGTGTGCAATTGGCTGGATTGGGTGCTTTGACATAGGACTGATTATATGTTGATAGTTTGAACTTGTAGGCAGGTTTTTCAACCATTCACTGGACAAGTCTTGATGCTTCTTTAAAAGTTAACATGCTTCCACGTCCAGTGGGATTAGGAGCCTTAGGAATTGCAAGCAGGCACTGTGCTTGTGTACAGCGTTATGAGTTCAGAGGGTAAAATGTATCCCAGACTTGTTGCCTGTACGCATTTTGATGACATGTATGTATGTGTGTGTATAGTGTTATGCTTGTTGGAAAAAAGTCTTTTTTCTTTGGTTTTTATATCCAGGACTGTGTATATCTATATCTATACATCTACATCTCTCTCACTCTCTCTCTCTGTCTCTCTCTCTCTCTATGTGTGTGTATATATGTATGTATACTTGTATACATGCTTGAGCCTGTGTGTGTGTGTATGTCTGTCTGTCTGTCATCTGTCTGTGAGAGAGAAAGCACAAGCTACCTCATCAGATTGTTCAGTTCTTTATAGATCTGTGATGACACTGCGAAAAAGGAGAAGATGGTTACGCCATGTTAAGTTACATGGTCTCCCTGTGCATGTAAAGCATACAAACACATCTAATACTGACCTTCATTCAAAAGTTACATGACTTGTCAACAAAAACCAATGTTTTGTATATATTTATTGTTCATTATTGCAGACATATTTTGTCACATGTTCAAGATCTGTAGGAGAAAAAAGTCTCCAGGAGAGCTGGACAACAGTAGGAGAAGAAGAGCCTCTCCCCTCCTACCTTCCCTTTCCCTCCCGTCCCCCCTCATGCAAGTCAAGTGTTTCAGGCCTCAACTCTGTACATTCTTTAGGGCTGGTCACATTCAGGTCACAAATCATGGACGCCTTTGTCTTTTTTTTTTTTCTTTTGCGCTACCTGGATTTGAGTCTACCCCCCCCCCCCACCCAATCATGGTCAGGTACCACTAGGCCATTCCACCTTTTGATGGATGTCTTGTCTTCTTCACTATTACTTTACTTGTTGTTTCAACTGAGAAATTAAAGCCTTGAGGAGTGTACTTTTGTTCACGTTCAACCAGATCCAGCAGAAACTCTTCACAGCTGCTTCTGCAGTTGCCTTCATAGCTCTGATCCTTTTCTGTCCAGAAATTGAGAGTTGGTGTTGTTTTTTTTAATGAGATCCAACAACTTTTAGGGTGAGTACTATGGCTTAGAAGCCATAGTGCTTAAAACTGCTCGCCACAGTGGTGTATTTCTTACTTGTGCACGAGAGTGTGTGAGCTCTGTTTATGTAATACAGCCAGTTCAGTCAGGACCATTTGTTTCGATGAACGTGAGTGGAGTATTGATTTGATCTTGTGCCATTTTTGCTGCTAATTTCTGGAGCTTTTTGCCATTCTGGAAGGTTTACTGCACACTCCCAGTCATCAATTCCAACCATTCAGTCCTCCATCCATGCCCTGAACGCCACAGGTGCAGCCAACCATGATTTGCTGCTTGCTGCTATGTAGAATGTTCTTGCTGGGATTCTGCTTATGTGGTTTTACCTGTGGCAGGGTGAACTGCATGTGCAGTCTCTTTAAGCCCTTGGTCTGCCACCATGTCTAACTTCATTGAGTTAATTACACACCAGCTCAGCACATGCTCTACTATTCATCCGATTTCCTCTGTTTCATCACTTTTGTGAGGGCAGGTCATGTACAGATATGGGGACAATTCTAGTCCTTAGAGAGATGATATACCACATTTTGTTTCAGCTGATACTTCTGGACTGCGCTTTCCCTCTTGCTTCATTGCCCTTGTTGACCTTAATGGACTGCCTTCTGGATTCTTTTGACTACCACCTCATTTGTGTTACTCCCAGTCCCAGCCTGTCGGACTGTGTGTGTCCTATGATTTTCCCTATCTTCAGGCTTGCCTTTGCCATGTTCACTGTGGGGTTGGGCTTCACCAGTGTCACAACCTTGTCTCCTTAGTCCTCAAGCTTGGTTAACCTTTCTTTTCCCACTGTGTGCCTCTCAATGTTAGATGTCCAGGGGTGGCTTCATCTTTGTTTAGTAGAGTGCAATGTCAGTAGGGACCAGGAAGGACACCAAGCCATCTCCCTGTATCTTTGTTGAGTGCTGCCATATGTTGATTTTAGAAAAGGCCAGACAATCTTTGGGATCAACATGAACAGCAAGCATCAGACTTTGATTTGCAAGGGAAGCCACTCAAGTCTATCATCTGCTTTTCTACAGCCATTCACTTCATTGTTTCCCCTGTTTGCATTTTTCAAGGCAACGTCATTTCAGAGTCTTGCATGGTTCTTCTGTCACTGTTGGGATGGCCTGGTTGGCATCAATGTACCTAATAGCTACAGAACTTTTCCTGTGTGCAAAGAGAAACTGCATGATTACTTTGGTTTGAAATGCATTAAGGATGAAGCAACTATCTCGTCAGCTTGCTTTAGTACTCTGTATTTCGCCTTCATTTGTGGAAAGGACTGCTGTTGTCATCCATGAAGGTTTTCAGAGAGGGCAGGTGGTATGCATTTCTGAGATCTCCTGGACTTGTCCGGCTTTTAATCTGGAACAGAAGTGAAAAATCCAGGGGAATGTTAGGCTTTCATAGGGCAGCCTTATTTTGTATGCCACAAGATATCAGAAGGTAGTGTTCTTTTCTTTTTGAGAATGACTACTTTTGTTGTTGGTTTTGGGATGGTTTGACTTACTCCTGAAGTGACCTTTTTTTCTTCCATGTGAACTTGGCAGCCCTGTGTGGTCAGCTGGGTTATGATGATTAAAACTCAAAAACAAACAAATTTGAAAAATTATCGATAAAGCTCCACCCAAAAAAATGTGACAAATGAATCACAAGTCAAAACACAACACATTTCGACCTCTTATGTCTTCTTCAGGCAAGATACGCAACACACAGGACAACAAAAATGAACGAGCAATCACTAATTTTCATCCAAACCAGCATAAGAGCATCTTGCTTGGGGGGGGGGGGGGGGGGGGGGGAGCTTTAGCAATACTTTTAAAAATTTGTTTAGATTTCTGCCCGCAGCTGCCTTACTTTGTAACTAGATTGAAAACTTTAACTTGACCTAGTGTGTTGTGCCATGTTGAATACCCATGAAGGTATTTCCTTAAGCATTGATGTATATCATGAGCCAGTTGGATCTTCTTGTAAAGGACTGATCCATACACTTTTTTTTTTCTTGAACATTTTTATTCATAATGTGTAACGTAGCACGAGAAAGCATCCATAATATAGTAATATTTAAAGTAAAAAAATGACAAAAGAAACAAACAAAAAAGCAGCAACACCAACAGCAGACTACGAAGAAACTAAAAGAATGAAATGAATACCGCTAGTGGTTGAAAAAAACAGCTGGCTCAAAGATGGACATCAATGGATGAGTACATGTATGCTGACAGACATACAGAAAGACAGACGAACCAACAGACAAAAGTGAAATTAAAAGGAAAAAAAAATGAAAAGATTAATTTTTTTTGTGTGAGGCCAGTTCAGGCATTCCCAATGTGGGTATTAGAGGGGGAGGAGGACGAGAGGGGAAGGGGGTTGCAATTTGTGAATGGTTTATAGTAGCTTGTGCACTGATCCATACACAGTTGCCAGATCAAGCTATACCACATAAAGATCCCTTTGCTCTTCCTTACCTTTTGAATTGCTTTCCAAGTCCTTGTGGCATGCTGTACACGGCCAGGTTCTCCAGAAATTTAAAAGAAAGTTAATGATTATGTCAGAGACCTCTGGCAGGAGGATTAGAACACACAGACGGATAACAAACTCTTTCAGATCCGTCCAAAGCTAAAAGAGTTCCTCTCATCTACCTCTGGTGGTCGTGAAGAAGAAATGGGTTTATGCCAGCTGCACACCGGCCATTCGTATTTTGCTCATTCGTTCCTTTTAAAGAGTGAAGAAGCTCTGTGGTGTATTCCATGTCATGTACCACTCACAATGAAACATATTCTTTAAGAGTGTTGGGACTTGCATGATGCGAGACATAAGCATTTTACAGCAGGGATGTTCCACCTGATGTGATCTTTGAATTTTTGAAACAGATTAACAATTTTCATCTGGTCTGAGATTTTACAGCAGAAAGATTTTTGACAAAATTTCGGGTGTGTTTTTAGAAGATGTATTTTAACCTTTACCATGTTTCCTGGGTCTTCCATGACACAGTGACTCAATAAAAACATCATATCTTATGAACAGATAGAGCAATGCTCACAAAATCTTATGAGTTCCTCAACGATGTTAACGCTGTTGGTCACAGAAATGTCATGTATGGGCACAATCAATTATCAGCGTAATTAGTTGCGGTTCCCCAGGACCTATACATTTTAATGGGTCACACATGACCCATGCCATCGGGCGAGGAATAAGTTCCTGAACCGCCCTTTATCAGATGTGGGTCTTACAAGACCCATGCGATCTGAATAGAGGTAAACAATAGGAAAAGCCTCTACAAAATGTGGGGGTCTTGGGCAACCTGCACAATCGGGTCTGTGTAGTCAAAAACGTCATCCGGTAAAGGTTAGAGTTGTGAATTAATTACTTGTGAGTTGACTTCACGCAGTGACAGCCCTGATATGACCCTTTGCAGTCGGCTGGGCTATGAGCAACATTACCTTACCTTACCTTATGGAAGAGATTATTTTTCCCTCAGCATTCAAAAATGTTGGCCTCAACTGATTGAGATGTATCACTTGACTTCTGCTCATTTAGAATGTACACTCAGTCAGTTATTACCCACTAGTACATTATCATCAGATTCCTCCATGCTGATCTTAACAGCGTGTGGAGCCCACCTGACATTGGGGCACCTTTTAATTTATACTATAGGTAGGGTATTGCATCACAGGATGATTTGGCTTGGGCTTTCTTTACTACCTTTTTTTTTTTAATTTCATTCAGTGTAGGCGACTTGTCACTGAACTTTTCCCCTGGCGCTTCAGGCTACACTACACCCTGAAATGCAAATGGAGCCACACTGAGGGAACATGTTTCCAGTCTCAGTGTGTGTGTGTGTGTGTATTTTTTCCCCCTTTCTCATCTTCTTGTTCCACTTCCTTGGCATTACCTCCATCCTGCTTATTCTGGATCCCCAGCCACAGCCATACCTGGGTATGTCCCGCGGCAGCCTCGGTATCAACAATCCACAGGCAGCAGTCAGTGTCAAGTCATCGTGAAACAACCTACCCGAGGAGAGCCAGTACAGTTGCCTCGTCACATCAGTAGCACCTGTTCTGATCTAACATACGCAGGACACCTCCTACTAGGTTTCCTACTGATAGCAATAATTGCTGTTGTGGAATCATTGTGAACAAGTGTCCCATTCTGGAGGGTGCCATCTCGTCCATCCAACGATAGTCCTCATGAACTAATACCAGCAACCTCAACACAAACTCACCAAGAGCATAGATATGGAAAGGAAATAAAAACTAAAGATGCCGTCAGCGAGGGCTTGACAGGCCACAGAATTTGGGACCTTTTGTTTCTTGGTGGCCAGTGAAGAAGAGGAGGAAGAGGAAGATGCTATGGTGTTCCCTTTTGTCTGACACTGCATGTATGAAGTATCCTGATATCAGCCAGGCCTGAGAACTACAAACACCAGCAGTCTTGGTCAGGAAATATAAACAATTAGTCCAGAGACGCATTCATTTAGTGGATACTGGATGAAACTCAGCTGTGTGATTCTAGTCTTCCCAATTGAGCACATGGCAAAACAAACTCTGGCTATGAGCCAGTTGAGGCAGAAAATTCCCAAAATGAAATGTCTCCAAGGGGAATTGAACCCACAACCTCCCAGCCAGGAATTCATGATGCTAACCACTGCACCATGGTGGCTAGTCTGAATTTCTTTCTCCACCCTAAGTGTCCTAGATTTTTGGTGTTCAAATTTTCCTGTATTCTGCTTTCAAGTATTCGCAAAGCTTCAACAGTCCTTTTCAAATTCTGAAGCATCCTTCACATATATTTCTTTTTTCTTTTCTTCTGGACCTTCCCCATCTGTTGGTGGCATCTGGATATCTGAGGAGATATCGTCAACTTTTGTTTAACGAGAGCTGTTCAGTTAGAACTGTTCTCACTGAAACCATACAGGAAGTCCCCGGATGTGGCCAGGTTGTGTTCCAGTGCACTCTTACCCATCAGTGCATTATGGTGTTGGACTATTTTTCATCCAACATTTACCATGACTCTTTTCCAGTTGTGAACAGCAAGTCAGTTTCTGGCATTTAACACCAAGACCCTCTGGCAAATTCCTTATCCGAGTCATCAACATGAATGTCCTTAGCACTGTGGTTTGAGTTCTGGCATAGGTTTTCCTTTCCAGATAACTTATCTGCTGATACAGTGCTCTGCTGCTCATTCACCAGGCTGGTCATACAGACCTTTTTCATCTTGTGGATCTCCATGCTGCACAAAGTATTACAGTAGATAATCTATATAATTAGGCTGTTCTCATCTGTTCATTTCTTCTGTAGCTGTTACTATGTGAACTAGTGAAACCTTGCTGGGAACAGAACGGGGTGGGGTGGGGTCTTCTTCTTGCTTTGTTCCTTGTCCCTTTCATCTCTCTGTGTGCTAACTGGAAGTTAGTACAAGCAACACTGATATGCTTATGGCTTTCGAGTGAAAGTTACTGTACTTGTTAATTGTTTAACTCTGCACTCATTTACATTCTCTTGAACATTTTCAAAAGATGCAGGTTTCCCGTAGCAAAGCATGAAGAAAGAAATGAAATAAAAAGCACAGACTTTGCATTCACTCTTCTGGGAATTTTCATCGAAACTTGTAGCCTAGAAAGGAAAACACAAGCAGTCGGCGTAAGTGTTAACACTTTATTTGAGCTCACCAAAAAAGCAATAACCAAACCATAAGCTTTGAAGCCATGTAAAATAAATCTGCAAATATGGAATGTTGCCAAAACACTGCATGCAACAAACTGCAAATAAACATACAACAAAAGAAAAAAACAACTTAAAACACACATGTAATGACATGGTTTCAATAAAGGGTCAAGTGAACAGTCATAGTAATGTTGCTTTAACCGTATTATCTTTTTTTTTTTCTTTTTAGAGGGAAATGGACAGTATTTTAAGTAAATCTTTTCAGAGAAGTGTTCAGAATTTTCCCCCCAAAGATTGCAAGGGTCCACTTCAGTACTTGTGTATGACTATGACTGCATCAGTATCTGCTGAGTAAGGAACCATTAGGCAATTACCTCTTGAATTTACAGCCACTGAAAGGTTTCCCATCTTGTGTGTAAGCTACAAAGTACAGAACATTCATGTGGACCACATTTGCATTTAACCCAGTATCAGCTTTTTTGCAATCATCCACCCCCTCCAATCTGTCCTCAATAGGTACACACACTACTGGCAGCGTGTAGTTTGGCAGATAGTTTAAAAAAAAAAAAAAAGGCAACAAAAGAGACAGCTGTCCATGAAAAAAGGAGCCTGGCTGTGTAACATGCAAAATAAAGAGTAACCTGTGATAGACATGTAGATCAAGAAACTAGTCTTTAGGTGTTAGATCACAAACATTCAAGTGCACACAAATATCAGGTGAGCAGAAAAGGCTGCAATACAAAGCATATTAGATATGTAGTACTCAAAAAGACAGGGCGGAGTGAATGGCACATCTGCATAACTATTATGGGTTTGTTTGCTTGTTTGTTCTTCTTGACAAAAAAAGGAGAGAAAAAAATAAGCAGCTCTTAATATATGGAGCACCTGTATAAGACTCAAGGTATAAACTGGATTAAGATATGAATGACAGGGCTCAAGATCTAGGCACCCAGTGAGCAAGAACCGCTTATTACAAGTACTGCAACATGCTTGAGTCGATCTAACAAAGGATGGACTTGTTTCAAGAACTACAGCAATATCTGAATTAGGCACACATCCTGGCAGTTAGAATCTTACTAATAAGGCCAGACTGACAGAACAACTCAGTTTAGACTGAACAGCTTGATCTGGTATGCTAATGAAACAGACAAAGCCTGACAGAAAGATATCCACAAAGTGGGACTTCAACATGACATAAACTTCAGAAGTACATATGCTGCTAATATTTGCATTTGTAATGCCTTAAGTTTCTAAAATTTAAAAGTGTACTCAATTTGAGCACTGCTGCTGTTCCTTGTATTTCAATCTAATACAAAGAAAGATAACTTGTCTTTATAATATTCCTTTTTTTTTAACTTCATTTTACTTAATCATACGGGGGCCGGAATAGCTCAGTTGGTAGAGCGCCGGACTCGTGATCCTGGGGTTGCGGGTTCGAATTTCGGTATAGGGGGATTTTTCCCTCGGAGTTAACATTGGTTCTGACTCCATTCCCCACACAGTCCTTCGAATGAGACTATAAACCGAGGTTCCGTGTGTGAACGCACGCACAACATCTTGCACACACGTAAAATCCCATCACCAACTTTCGGAAGAGAAGGCCAGTTTGGCCGTTGGTATGGATGACACGTGACACATAGCATGCACCTTCCCCGAAGATGGAGTATGGCTGCCTTAATGGCGGGATAGAAAAGGGTCATACACACAAAACTCCACTGCCTGGCTATACAGGGAGTGTCCGCAGGAGTATCAGCCTGCGTACGCAGAAAGAAAGAAAAGACTTAATCATACATAAGCTGTTGTCCATGGAATGGTTATGGTTCCAGTGTATCAGTGGTTGAATCTCATCATAACCTGTTGTCCATGGAATATTCACTTTCATGCCATATCAGTGGTCGAGTCACATCATAACTTTTTGTCCATGGAATATTTACTTTTCTAGTCTATCAGATGATGAATGTGAAGTATTTTGTGCAATCACAGAAATTACCATTAATGTAATAAGAAGAAAAAGGACAAGTGGGGAGAGGCAGATTAAGAAAGTGAAAAAAGCAAAGCAAATGATAAAAAAACAGATTCTTTTCTTTCATTATTTCAATGCAAAACATTGAGGATAAGAATTGTAGGACTGAAGTGTTTAAGAAAAGTGAATGTGAATGATAAAGTAATCTTCACAATAAAGTTATGACCAAAATACAAAAAACTATTTGAACACGTCATTACATAGTGGTTTTAGAATAAAAGAAAAAAAAGGCAGGAAAATCAGTGGTTAGAAAGGAAATTTTAAAAAGGCAAGAGGGTCATTCAAACAATTCAAATGCAACATACCTGGGGAAAAAAAAGAGAAGCGTACTGATTTGGAATTAAGTATCTAGAAAATATAACTCTCGCAAGCTGACACTGAACAGACTTGGAGTATGCTCTATTTCCATATCAAAACTGTTGCAGGCCTCTCAAATCAAAAGTAAAGCAAACAAATAACTGAGAAAATTACACTGTTTTGTGTGACGCAAAAACAAAAAAAATCTTAATGCGGATTTGCTGTTCTAGTTTTTGCACCGCCACATATGCTGAAAATATCGGGAAATAAACACACACATTTGCAGTTTTGTCTCAAAACAGCACCAGAGAGAACAGGGGAGGATGGAAGAGGGGGGAGATTCAGGAGTCAGTGGATCAAGTTCACTGGATTCAGACAAAAATATCTCCAATGACATTCAGTGAAGTTCTGCACAGAGCAATGGGTGGTGTTCTTCAAAACAACAGATCGAGAAATAACAGAGAATGCAAACAAACCAACTGTGCCGTGAAAGCGCACTGTCATCATCAAATGCATGAGATCAGAAGTAAACGGGATGAGAGTGGAAGCCATAGGGCAAGAGCAAAGGACAAACAGTGAGTGTGCTGTCAACAGGCAGAACATCAAAATGGTACAACAACATGGAAATTCATGATCCATCTTGACAGTGATTAATACTGAGCTTGACCATCAAAGAAAACACTGCGGGTTTTTTTTTTCCACGTTTTTCTTTGCTGATACCTGTTCAAACTAATGATACATCTTTATCACAACCATGTTATTCTTGCAAGAACAGAATGCATGCAAGAAATGAAGTGTTCATCCACAACATATCATTCTATAAATATAGCAATATTAACACCCAAATCAGATGCCACACTTTCCTCTGACTTTCTCTTTTACAAAGTGCTGAGACTTCAGTATCTATTCAGTATGTTCAGGTCTGCATGACAGACAAATAAATCCACATATATAATTGTTTCATACTCTTAATATGTAAATCCATAGATGTAATTGTTTCATCCTCTTTTCAAGTCTTAGGAGAGTACTCTTACTGGGGTTTGTTTTGGTCACATGTGCTAAAGTTTTACCAATGATTTGATCTACCTCTGCACAAAAGAAAAAAAAAAGTGCTTTCCAACAATTAGGTATCATCTTCCTTGAAGACTTGTATGATGCATTTACCTCCAAACCTGTATTTTCAATTCCATCAAGTTAAAGCTTTGATTACACATTATGCTTTCCGATATGCAAACTTATCTTTCACTTATGTTTAAAACCGTTTATACAGATGGCACACAAGCACAAATTCAACCACACATTTCAAACCCCGTTTACCCACCATCAATCACTGACCTTATCTCCTCTACCCCATTTATTCTGAAAGAGAACGAATAATAATATAAAAGTGAATACATTCACAAAACTTCTAACATGATGTAAAATCATGGTGATCCTAGAAAAAAAAAATGTCTGTTCAACCTTTGAATGTATTATCTTTATTAGCAAAAACGGCTCCTGCTATCTTTGCCAATAAAGAGAAATACTTGATCACTGTCGCACTAGCTTTTATTTACAAACAAACGATAATTATATATAAATCATTTACCCACAAAAGATTATAATAAATAAATAGGCTTACGATTATCCATCCACTTGATCTAGCGCTTTATTTCAATATGCTTAATTCTCTGTTTGACAAATATCCACCACGTCCAGCCATTTCTTTCACAATGGAATCTTTCACAATGGAATAATTCCACAGGTTCATATGTAGACAAATCTTTTTCTTGTTTGTCCTGGAAATTAAACGGAATAAAATTTAAATACATGAACAAATTTTGTGTAGCCTATCTCAACCATACGGACACTTCATCATCAATCACTGCAAGTAGACGAACATGAACATGTAATCCTACCATAGCTCAAGCATATGTTAAAGCTGTTATTTGTAAAAGATTTCACCTGAAAGCTTGTAAGGTTTTGATTTTTCCTCCCAGCACATTTTCCATTCATACACCAATGTAGCACCATAATTACAAAACAGAAAGAGAGCTGTGGTCATTTGCTCTCCCTTTCACTGACAAGATGCAAAAAAACATCTCATTAAACTTTATATACTGAAAGTATCACTTTCATCACAACCTTGTTTCACAAAGAAAATCAGATAAATTTTTGATTATGTATCAGAATTCTAATTTGAGGAGTAGTGAGAGTTTTTCTCTGCATTCACTCAGTTATGTATTGGCATACCAAAATTAAATCACAGACTCCTTTTACCTTGTACAACTGTGATAAGAATATCACCCAAAATCAGAGTAAAGAACAGAAAAGGTGGTTACACTGACAAGAAGTGTCGTCCAAAAGGACGCGTTCATGTTTGTAGATACTGTTTCTTTTTCACCACATGCACAACAAAGAATGATTTTCGTTGTTAAACAATTATTGTATTGAAAAAAAGAAAAGAGTATTAATTATCCACAAAAGTGGAAAAGATTGCTGACCATTAGAGTATGTTAAGAAATGTTAATCCAATAATGCTGATCGCAACAAATATTTGACTTTCACATTTACAAACATACATACACGTATCATACAATCCCTGTTACAAAAACATATTTCAGCACCACAAAATTCTATGTCACCTTTCTAAATAAGAATACTGACACTACTGAAGGAACAGCTACACAATCAAATAGTAATGTATTATATTTTTATGTCAAAGCCACAAAAACTGGTTCTGTGGTACCTTTTTAGAAAACTGCTTTCTTTTCTTTAAATTCACTTTTTGACTAATAGAAATAATTTCTAATATACTTAGAGCATAACCAGGGTGAAAAGAAAGTACTGCACACCATATTTTTGTACATAATCTGAATGTAAAGAAGCAGCTAGGAAGAAAACTGAAGCTGTTATTTATCAGATTTTTGTTTCTTTTACGTGTATGTTTACTTAATCAGGCATAACCTTTTGATGGAAAAATGACAAAGCAGACACATTTTTGTGCGTTGTGCAGTACACTAATCGTCAACATTCAAACTAAAGTGAACTGGTATGGGAGAAAACACATCGCATGTATTTTAGGATTTTTTTAACAAGAAAATATTACTGGGTATTTTTTCGCATCCTGTACAGTGTACTGCAAAGCATCAAGCAAACAAAAAAAATTATAAAAGAAAACGAAGCATCACTTGAAACTTTGATCAAGACATACTGAGAAGGTCTACCAAATCAAGCGAAGATTACATGAGATTTGGTCTATCTGGCTTCCTAACATCCAAACATTTCTTTTCAACAAATGCATGGCTAATGTCAGCATATCACAAATTCATAGCTAATGTGATCTTTTTCACTTGATGTCTGCACAAACTGTTTCAGCCACATGGCTGGGAAGAACAAGTCAACCTGATCCAGATTGTGTTCCACCATGGCCTCACGTTTGAAACCAATGAAGACGTCCATTCTGACCTAGCATGCCATATTTTACTGAAGCTGATGAACAGACTATCCTACCAAAATGAGAGACAGCTCATTTTAGGCCCATGAATCCTGATCTATAAACACAAGCCCAAACCCAGCTTACAACGGTTATGGTAGTAAAAAAAATAAAAAGGAATCAACAAAGTTTGAAACAATTTCAATATTCAGTGAAATATTTGAAGAGCAAAAAATGAAAAAAAAAACACAAGTTCCTGTCAAGGAATTTCAACAGCTTTTATCTCCAGGCTTCCCTTCCGACTTGCTTCAGAAGCCCAAACAGCAATCTCCATCCATCACAAACTCGTTCAGATTAGGTTATCAATAATCCTTCCCAAACATAAGATCTGTGAACCAGTGTCTACGACAAGTAAAGTTTGTTTGTTGTGCAACTACAATGTTACCCACCTCACATGGAAAAGAATAACATCCACCCACATTGTTTTTCATGTTTACCTTCCTCACATACAGCACAGATGATTACACAACCGCATTGATCGTCGGATCTGTTTTATGGCTGAAGGGTTCTTTTCTTTCTTCTGTTTGGCCCCTTTCAAGTGGCTGTGATGTTGTGCACTCTACAACTGGCTCAAAAACTGGTAGTAACTGGCTCAACTCACACACATATTTACAATCATAAATACACATTTCACAAATCACTATTTTCACTAACCGTCACTACAACCTTGTCCAAACAGTGATCATAGCTACAGTCATCATTCCATGAACATAGTCTTTCCATCATGAAAAAACATTATTGCCAGTTTTTACAATGATCAACATTAATCCAAACGGAGCACAACTGTTTTGAGATTTCATACTACTCAGAAAAGTACAGTGGATTAACATAAATGGATTTCTCTTCTTTCCTGAAACTCGAGCAGATTTCTCTGCATTTTGACACCTACCTAACGGGCTGATCAAGCCATAGTAAGCTATCTCCTCTAGGACCCTAAAAGAGTAAAGATGACATTCGGTGTACAGTATATGCTTACATCTTAACTGTTGAACAGGATGAACCATACTTAAAAAGTTTAGTAACCATTTACTAAAATAACTGAATATATAAGCCTCTCTCATCATCATTTATTGATTGTGTGTAAACATTCACTACACTTGGTTACAGTCTGTGGCTTTTCCCAGGAGCACATATCAATACCCTTTCTCATCGGCCAGATCTATCAGTAATCCTGCTTGCCATGGTCAGAAAAGATGTCCTGGCATGCACAGCTTCCCCTTCCCATGGGAAAGTGATGGGGGGAGGGGGCGTTCTTTCTTTGTTTCATTTACCCTTTCCTGGACATGATCCAAGGCAAGTGTTGTCCCTCACTTTTACACTACAAAATGGCAGTGGAAGATGCAAAGCTGGTGAAGACTTTTCATTCATATCAGCAATGACCTTTTTTTTAAAACCAATCTGAGATGACATGACTATTTTTTCTCTGAATCTCTGACATTATAAATGTTGATAACCTAAACAGACATATGTTTTGATGTAACAGCATGGTGACATGGAAGACACAGTGACATATTCTGTAATTGTATACCGTGGTTTTCAAAAGCTGATGACATGACAATATCTGCTGGTGAGTGCACTGGTGTTTAGAGTTCAAGTGAACTTGCTGCTGTTTGCATGGATATGATTTCCTCTGTTTGCTTATGACACAACAACTGTCACATGTCACACAACAAGCATACAATTTTATTCAAAAATGCTATCGGAGTGGCAATATCAATTCTGTTTGTGATAATGTATCACACTTTGTATGTATGCATACAACATACAGAAAGAACGAAAGTACCCTCTTTCACATTTTCATTCCCTCTGGAAACTGAGAGAAAAATTCTGAGTAAATTCAGATCTTACAGCAAAGAAGCACTGGCCTGTTAAAGCTGCTGACAGTAATTAAAGAATTAGACACTGTGAGGATAAGATCACCAGAGACTCAAGAGTCACAAAAACAACATAAGAAAGCTCAATCAATTCTAACTTGTAAAACTGAAAATTAACAACCCCAAAACTTTCCTTTATCACTCAATACCAAGGTGCTTTTTTTGTTTGTTTTGTTTTGTTTTTCAAACTATGCAATGCAGCAGTGAACACCCATACTTTCAATGAAATAATAATTTAAAAAACAAATTGCAGTGTTTAAAAAATCTATACACTGAACATTGTTATGAAAAAACGAAAGGAGGGGAACAAAAACAACCATCAACTGTCTGCAGACATTGCTTTTAGTGAAGCATTGTTAACAATTTTAAGTACTGTATATTTACATCTATCTAATATGATAAGCTGAGCACAGCAGAAAAAAAAGTTAAATTATTGTTTCTATAAGCGTTTACTGATCTGTCCCAAAAATCTAATCAATACATTTGTCTACACTGACTATGGCAGTTATCAACCAAATCTTTCATATAAATCCAGCATACCCTGTGACACATCTCTGCAAAATGCATATTATGAAGTTACTCACTTCGACTTCTCTTACACTGACATTCCCTTATATTAGACAGAAAATGTCCAGTCACTGAACAATGGGTGGGATAATGTTATACTTGACTTCAATCAAAACAGTAAAGTTCACTGTATGCCAACCATGGCATTAAGCACAGCGCAGCGTTTAAGTCAACTTCCCAATGACCGGTTGAAAGACCATTCCATAAACAGACCCCATCCAAAAATACGCTCTAGGGCGGGATGCACAAACACTTGCACTGAATGGACTTGTGAACAGCAAAAACATGTCCAAACCCAAACATGAGGAATTCATGACGTTTGTTTAAAACACCACTGATGATGACAACATGACTAGACCGCTGACTGGAGACAGAAGTGTGTGCGTGCATGGCGCTATGTGAAGTGGTTCCATGCGCAGTGTCCACAACAGTCAATGCTACACAAGAAACATGGCTGCTGGCAGGGCCTTGCATGATACATCTTTGGCTTGGTGGAGAACTGGTGTGAGCTCTACATACACATGCACCACACATAGACAGCACTACAGTAGTGCGGACTCCAGGGGTCCTCCCTTGGGCACCACGCGGATCAGAATGGGCAGTTTCTTCAGCTGCACTTCCTGGGCTTCGGTGAATGGCTTCTGGAAACAGCACAGTTCAACGTGTTGGGTGTGTGCGCCCTGTGTGTGTATGCATTTCTTGACAAATTTTTTTTTCCATTCTCTGCAGTACACATGGATCATCATCATTAAAAGAAATAAACAAAAAAGCCCATAATAACAAGTCATAAAAATCAATAAACAGAAGACAAATCCAGTCTCCCACCCAATGACATATATGAAGTTAAATCCTTTGAGACAAAAGAACAAGTAAAATACCTAACCTTATACAAACCTAATATGGTAAATTTAAAATATTCAGTAAATTTATGAACAGAATATGATTTACTATTAGCAAGCTGCGCCATTTAATACGTTTCAGTAACTATTCAGAATGCAACATATATGTAATGTGCCTCTTCATGGTTGATGTTTTTTTGTTGTTTTGTTTTTTAATAATAACCAGATTACTGTTTTCTTTAACTCTACTATGATGTGGTAAATTGTTCACTTTGGTGGCTTGGCAACAAATTGTGATGTGCCAAAGTTAACTTAGGCAGGGCATGGATTGTTTTTTTTTCCTATACACACATGTATAAACACAAATACAAGGGAAACTACCCAGGCCATCAGCTTGACCATAGAAAGATAGGCAGTTCTTTCTCATTGACTGAACACTATGCAGCTTTTCCTTCTACAGCATTGTTATGAGAAAGATCAGAGGTCACTCTCTACCCAAAAAAAATGGCAGAACAAAGCAAAGATTCGTTCTGAGAGATGTCAAACTTTGTAAAAGGTGAAGAATCCAAAACTGCTTATATAAAGAAAGGATCATGATTTTGATGGGGAAATTCAATTCTTTCTTCTGCATTTGCTGATGGACAGTAGAAATATTCTGCAATGAACATGCATACCTTTCAAACTGTTTTTTTTTTCTTCAGCATTTAGAGAAAAAGAAAGTGCAGAAATTTAAAAGTAGCGCTCTTGAAATTATCTTTTTGGGACAGTATAGATTTCAAAATCTATGCCAACTCTCCCTCTCAACCCCCCTGCTTTAATGACAATGTTACTGGAAAAAATTATGTCACTTTCAAAGTACGTAGCTAGCTTCACTCCTCATCCTCTCCTCTCCCTTCCCTCAGCTAAAGCATGTTCTCTCTCTGCTAGATCAGAGAGAAACTGTCAACCCTCTTTCCTTCTCTAACCCCCCCCCCCCCCCCCACACAAAACACACACACACACGCTGACAGTCATGCCTGCGGCTCACAAATGACCAATTATGCTAACAGCGCTTTGTCAATCAGCGTGTAGGCGCACATGCAACAACCCCAACAGCTAAGGAAGCGCATTTTCCTATGTTCAATACTGTTCTTCCACTTTAGGGGGTGGGAGATGATCAGCCCCCCCCCCCCCCCCCCCCCACTTTCTTTGTCTCTAGTGACACAAAGCCAACCAGAACGGGAACTGGAATAGGTAGTTTGGTCTATAAAAAGGGGAAAGCCCTGGTGGACACTCACTCTTCCACCAGCTGTAGACACAATACAGTGTAGCCACAAAGACAACTGAGGTAAACCACAGAGAGGGAACGTTATCTCACCTACTCTGAATCTTCTTGTCTAGGATTCACTGATCTCCCAGAACTTTTAAGTTGAAACTATGTTTCTAAATTTTGAGACTACGCATTGATTGTATGTACGCCATGTGGTTTAACAGTATAACTTTATGTAAATACTTCGTGACATCTATCAAGATGATGAATGAGTATTCTGTTGGAACTAGTTTGCCACAACTTGGTACAAACCATGCTTGGTTAAGATTCTTGTTAACAATCTGACCACCATTCTTTGTGTACAATCTGACTTTTGCCAGTAGGCAATTCTAAGTGTTAAGATGATAACTGAATGATAAATTCTGAAAGGAAAAGCAGTATGCCTGTACTAGGTGAAAACTGTTACATTGATTTATGAACACTGGTGATTGTTGGAGTGCTTTGTAGTGTGTGATTCTAAGTCTACACCCCATGTGTACTTGGGTTAGGTGCATTCTAAGTTACTACAATTCAATTCATAAGAAAAACTGAAGAGTTATTTGACTAACATTATTCAGCATTGTTTTACTGTCTTCTACCCTTTGTTAACTCCACTAAAAATCTGAACAAAAGTGGAGATGGTTAATTATAGCAGATATATTTATGCTAATTTAAATCCTTTGTTGGATGAGATCTCACACATTTACTGAAAGCCAGAGGGCAAGTGTGAGAACTTGACAAGCCAGACTCTCAGCTACTTACCTACAGACCAGGTTCTGTTTGTTTTCACCCCTGGGCATACCTGGTAGTGACCACACACCTCAGCCCAGCATTTGAGCAGCAGGTTTCCATAGGAGTGGATCAGTCAACAACAACTAGAGAGAAATCAACTATCCTCTCCAACATCAGGTAAGTTCTGATATTCCCAGTGGACTCCAGCTCAACTCATCAGAACTTTCCCTCTCTTAATGATGAAACAGTGGGAACCAAAACTCAGCTCGAACTGACTTTGGTGAATTTAATTTGAATATTTCACCCTTGTATAAACAAGTAAAGTTTATGTGTGAAAGTGCACTTAACTTGTGTCAGTTTTTTGTTGTTCAATCAGTATTGAATTTGAATATTTGAACTTATCTCTAATTCTGTCTCTTGGAGCTATGGGGTACTTGTACAAGCCCAAGGGAAAATTATCCCTGAGCCACTCCCGAGTAGTTTTAACAGTCCCAAGAAAAACAAAATTTCTTTCAATGATAGTACCGGTAGGCTGCTCCTTCCATACTAATAAGTGAGAGGGTTGAGGTGAAATTTTAACATAACACTAATAGGGAAAACATTCCAAGTCCTTTCCCCAGGGGACACAACTGACCCACTCCCAACTCTAATCACAGAAGGCTCTAACTGTCTCATTTCATTCAGTCTTTCAGCTCAACTGTGCTGAAAAGTGGGTTGCCCCATATTAGACTGAATGGTTTACCGACACTTTGTTCAGTCCAGAAAAATGTCATTCTTTTCAACTGACATCAGCTGGTTCACTTTCCACTGGAGTCATTTCATGTTGCACCATCTTTTGCTGTGTATGTTTACTTTTCTGTTAGCAGTCATATTCTTTTATATTTGATATGATTTCAAGACCCAGTATTGATTTACCTTCATCCACACATGATGTGAAAACAAACAGAAAAAGACAAACGAACAAAAATCAACTATCAACCAAACACTGCATCAGTAAAAGTGCTCAAAATATCCTAACATTCCACACACGCAATCAATAGCACGTTTAAATCAGTACCTTTTCTGCGTCTTGAACAAATTCCATTTCTTCTACCATCTCCTCCATGAGTTCACTGGAACAAAAGATCTACATGCACACACGCACGCGCGCACACACACACACACACACACACACACACACACACACACACACACACACACACACACACAGTTCACACAGCTATCTAGCTTCACATATTCTGGAGAAACGGCATGGAACAATTTACCTTCTTATCTAAAATCATGTCCTAAACTAGCATAAAAGAGCACTGAAAAAGAATTTGATGGATAAATTACAAAGCAATCTATCATTCTTTTATTTTTGAAGATTCTCTCTCTCTCTCCGTGTCTGTCTGTCTGTCTCTCTCTTTTGGTTTCTCATTTTGTCTTCTCTCTCTCTCTCTCTCTCTCTGTCTCTCTATCTCTCCCTGTCTGTCTCTCTGTCTCATATGTCTAGGTGTGTCTGGTCTGATATGTTGTTGTTGTTGCTGTCATACCCTGGCTAAAAGACTCCAGGGATCATCCGAACAGCCGATGCACTTGAACACTATGGTACAAATGCATCAGCTAGGGATGAGAACATTACTTGTGTGACCGTTTTTGATTACCCTGCCATGTGGGCAGCCACACTCCGACTTCGGGGGATTTTGGAGACTGATAATGTTCCGCTAGGAGCTTGTCACGACTGAGGACAATCCCCACATAACTATGCAGAGCATAACAACATTTTGATGTAGCCTTGGTGTTCTAGCCTACGTCAATTGGTCTGACACAGCCTTAAGCCAAGGCGAGATATGTTGTACAATGTTCATCAAAATATTAATTGCGATAGTTGTTAGATGTTTCACTGTTTCATTACATGTTTTTTTTTAAATTTCTATGTTTGGATTGCTTTTGTTTCTTTTTTTTTCCATTATTGTAATGCTATTTATTCTTTTTTGTGAAGGCAGGATGAAAAACAGGTGTAAAGCTTATTCTTTAACCCTCAATAAAGATAATTTTGACTTGACACACACACACAGAGGCGCACACAAACACACACAAAATTATACCCAATGGACCAACTCCACAACAATAGTGTATTAAGTGAAAGGTAACCACCATGTTCCTGAGCTTGGTGACTGATCCGTGCATTCAGTGCAGGTGGTGGGTTCCAGCTGCTGAAATCAACTGCACCCTGCACCACCAGTCCCAGTGACATGGACTCAGCTGTACCTTAGCTTCACAATAGGACTGTTGAAGTCATCTGGTTTTCCTTCAATATGACAGCCTGGATGTGACCTCCACAGTCAGCTGGGCTATAAACATGACTTGTCTTCAACATTTCATCAGTGTTGTACCAAGAAACTTTAAAACTGAATGGCTTCTAAATATTGATCTCACACCCTGTCAAAGAATATCTGTCCCACTGTTTACTCAGACACACCCACATTAATGCACAAGTATGTCCAAACACAATGTCCACTGCAGACATGAACTGACACGCTGGGTAGAAAACCCACTTGCTTTTCTTATTCATCCAGGTCACTCACCTGCAGGTACTGGTCAGAGCACTTGATGGGATCTTCACTGTTGACCATCACATTCTCCTGACCCACCAGCTCTGGGGGCACGAAGTGCACCGCCTGACCGTCGGCATTGTGGAAAATGAAGAAACGCCCCTTGCCAAGACGACCTCTGCTCACAAACAGTAGATACATGACCTGCCTCGCCTGACAGGAAAACTCAAGATTCTGAGGCAGGCCACCACCTTATTTCCCACACCCTACCCCAATTCATGTTTGTTTCACTACACATAGCACTGTCACCTGTGCAATTAAGACCAGACACAGCTGTGGAAACGTGACAGAAATTATGATTTTTTTATAATCCGGGTTTTGGGTCGGTTTTGATTCTCTGACATCTCTTTCAATCAGTACATAAATGTTTTGCATGTTTGAGAAATGTCATTAACATTACAGATAAAAGTTGATAAAGTTTGTTTACTGAATTACATGTTCAGTGTGTTTCTTTTTCTGTCAAATTTCACCCGTGAGAACAGGGCTTTAACGAAGCCAAAGCAGATCAACAAAAATAACCGAGTGTGCATTTACACACCTTTGAAATCACCTGGTGAATGGGCAAGAATTCACAAGGACCTACTTTTTTTTTATTTGAATCCAACCAATAACAAGGCAAGAACAAATTTCAGGTTCAGCTTCAGAAAAGAGTATGCATTTTGACCTCTACTTTGGGCTGTAGTTCCATCCCTAAATGCATTGTGCACAGTGTTGTTGTCAGTAAACATACTTCAGAGATTCATACACCTGATCACGGATTCAAGAGCCATTTCATCAACATGTTTTCCCTCAGTGTTTGATAAAAAGCAGCAACATATCTGGGCCTAAGTCCAAAGTAAAGAGGTCAAAGAATGTGCAGCTGTCAGCTGGTCGCCTACGCCTACGCAGAAACAACAGTAGGCCAAGTGGTAGTGCCCTGGACTAGAAGAAATCAAGAGAAGAGTATGCCGATTACTGTGCTTCAAGACGAAAAATGGAGACTATAGGAACAGCTGAGCAGGTTGTGAAGGTGTTGAGCAGTTTTGGAGCATTGTTCACGTTTCAGCTGACATAAGTGTGTGATGTTCTATGCCCCCAGTGTATGGAGACTGGGCTGTGTGTCAGCAGTGCCAAAATGTCATCTCATATGCAAGAGAGTTGACAAAAAAAGTGTTGCATAGGAAATCAACCCCAAATTGCTGCTTTTTAGTCATGAAGTGGGAGGCAGCCACACAGCGCTTCAAAACTTTTGCTGCTGCCACTGGGATGCCAGCCATTCATCTAAAGACATATCAGTGCCATGACCGAAGAGTTACAGGTTAGAATTGTTTAAATTCAGTGAGTGAGAGAGAGAGAGAGAGAGAGAGAGAGAGAGAGAGAGAGTGTGTGTGTGTGTGTGTGTGAGTGTGTGTGTGTGTGTGTGTTTGCATCTTTGTGTGAAAGAGAGAGGGAGAGGGTTATGAAACTGTAAACATGCACAGCATTCTGTGGGTGTGCACTGGTTTATGTAACACTGTCATTTGTGGTATCCTCCTCCTGATTAATACAAATTCTTAAGTTGATGCTGGTACAGTTCTCAAACTTTGCACAGCCTTCTTACATCATACCATCTAAATTTCGACAAAGAGTGTTTGGACTGAAAATTTTTGCAGTCTTAGTGTTTAAGTTTGGGGGACATACATATCATACACCAGACTGAAATTTTTGCAGTCTTAGTGTTTTAGTTTGGGGGACATACATATCATACACCAGACTGAAAATTTTTGCAGTCTTAGTGTTTTAGTTTGGGGGACATACATATCATACACTAGACTGAAAATTTTTGCAGCCTTAGTGTTTTAGTTTGGGGGACATACATATCATACACCAGGTAAACTAAAGAAATCATAGAAATTAGACAAACTGCAAAGATGGAAAAATCTCTCCACAGAATCATGATAACATCATTCTGTACACATCAATACAACAGAAAGTCTGCACATGCACACCAATAGGCACAAACACCACTTATTTATTTAATTATTTGGCAGCCATTTTGCTCTGTGCTCATGGCAATGGGCACTTAAAGAAGTAAAAAATTAACACTTTTCATGGTACATAAGTGATGTTACATCAGTTTCATATGAACAAACTTGTCAATGCTGCAAAGAGGAAAATGTGAGGTTCTTACTGTAGTGTCTGACCTTACTGTCTCTTAAGTTTCAAACCTACTCAGTCTCCTTGAAAACCAGACCAGAAAAGCCAGGAACAGACTTGAACAAGTAATTCAAAGTAGAGGAGAATATTTACACCTCATCCAAATTACTTTCCCACACTGTCTCATATTTGTGTATGTGTTTACATGTGTGTGAGAGCTGTTTCAAAGCATTCACTTCCTAAAAGAAGCCCAAGATGCTTTTGGTGAGAAAGCATAGCTACAAAACAGAAAGAAAGAGACATATTCTCAAAGACTTGTGTTTACTTTGCAACAGTCACAAAAAAACCTTAAACTTGGAAACATACACACATACACATGGGCAAAAGCATATAACCCCCATTCGCCCATCATTCATGGATTTGCTGACAAATAGAGGTCAGGGGGAATGCACCACCTCAAGAACAGACCCACCTACCTGATAATGAGAGGAATCAGTTCCGCTGCCTCAATGTCAAACAGAAGTTGGATGCCATCCAGAGTGACAACATTCTCTTCCTCCTCTCCTTCCTCCCCTTTCTTTTCCACATCCTCTTCCTTGGTGCCCTCAGTCTGTTTTCGGCTCTCCCCCTCTCCATTGCCCATGTCTGTCTTTACCTCTGCAGGCTTGGCTTCCTCACTGCCCTTCGTTTCTGACACCTGTGTGTCAGGACCAGTTGTGTCACCTCCAGCTTTGTGATCATCATTCTCCTTGGTGTCCCCTTCTGCTCCACTAACCTGGCTGGGTTTGCCTGAGCCTTCAGCTGACCTGCACGGAATATGGAGCAGAAGGTGAAATCAACTTCCTGTCAACCAGAGATTCTGAAAGACACACTGTCCAAGACAAAGTATGGGAGTCTAGGGTAAGGGGAAAAAGGATAGGGAGAGGGGTTAATTTCATTTTCAGCATTTCCACATAGAGCTGAAAAAATTATCTAGGAGAGGGGTTAATTTCACTGTCAGCATTTCCACAGAGTCGAAAAACATTGTCAGGATGTACAAACATTTTCGAAAATGATCTGAAGTTTGACAGGGCTGCCATCTTTTTACTTATTCGTGAATTTTAACGAAACATGTAACTGAAAAAGCGCAACAAAAAAAACAAAAATAAGCAGAACAAATGCAGCAGGAAGAAAAAAAAACGTGGTAGCAGAATCTCTGGACTGATGATAGCACTCTTAGTATGCTAGCAGATGACACTGACATCAAGAGATCTTGATTAAATTGCCTTTGTAAGGTGAACAGATGCCATTTTGTATGCATGACAGGAGGCAAAATTATATCATGCACTGATGGCATGAGTTAGTAAGATGTCTGAAAAACTGTGACTGACCAGAACAACATGAAAAGGGGACAATATATTACACTAGGGTTTGCATCAGACTGCACTATTTTGAAAGCTCCAAATTATTCGACCCTCCCTCTTTGGATCAGCAGTTTTTTCATTTTTCACAGCAGACCCCCGATTTGAGGAAAGCAATGTTACAAACATCTTGGATGTAGACTTGTGTAATGTTCCATCTGATGTATTTGCTTTCTTCTTTTTTTCAAAGGAGATCAATGCACACCATCTGTTTTCATTCCCAAGAAGGGTCCAACTTTCATTACTTTCAAAATTATAGCAGGCATACTTTCATAACCAGAGATTTTCAATGGTGCATATTTCAGTCTTATTTTGCAAACCTTGAATCATTTTATGAGATATCTAGAAATAAAATACAAACATTTGTGTTGTTTCAGTGCTGTTCCAAACTTGCAGTGCAAAACCAATATTCATGCAAGTCCAACAGAAATATCTTCAGCCCAACAATCAAGCAACACTCACTCTTCATGCAGCATTGACCAAGCACAGAGGGCAGTGACATGACCAAGGTTGGAACCGTCTGTCTCAATGCCTTCATTCACCAGCTGCACCAGACTAGGGTCTCTCTCAAAGATGGACTGATCACGCAGCATATCTGTGATGAAGTGCGGTCCAACTCTGGAACGCCAATTCCACAATGACATATATATAACTGCATTTATAGTTTTACTGTCGTTTCTGTGAATGACATGCAATGACCAAAACTGGTTTAGAGAACATAGCAGAATGCTTATTAGATTTATTGTGCATGCGTGTGTGCATGCGTGCGTGCATGTGTGCATAAATGGAAACACTAATAAAGACATTGTTAGCTTTTTTCACAATTTTCTACTTTCTCCTTTTACACTGCACCATTTTGTTAGCTTAGTATATTTATGTATATCTTCTCTATCTATCAATCGATCATTTTTGTTTTTCTTTTCTTTTTTTTTTGTGATTTCACTGCAGCCGAGTTCTTTCCTGAGTATTGGAAATTATCATCATTTGATGAACCCTGTACTGTTTGCACAGTCGGATTTCCTTTCCTTCGTTCTAGAGTTCTGAGCAATATTTAGTCGACCCTCACTGGCTTGACAACTAGTTCACTAATAGGCTGGTCTTGCCCAACCTATGATTTCTATTTTTAGTCCTCTGTGCCAATGGCTTACCAAAGAACACAACATAGCAGCTATTTTGAAAGAACCACTCAAAAGATAGAAAACAATTCTGCTGTCTGAACATTCTATTGTCAATGTCAACCTCGGGTGATATCGATGGAGGAAGGACTAGCGCACAGCCCAAACACACTCACAGCTTGCTTACGATCTCATTCATATATCATGCATTCGTCACATCAAGCCACTAGTAAAGTCTATAACTTTACTACACATGATCATAGAGCGAAACATCAATGCATATGGAATCAAACAAAATAAAACATTCTCTCTTTCCTGAACTTCACAAAATCATTTATCTAAAACATCATTAACTAACCCGGGTATAAATAGATTTCTACTTTACCTGGCCAGGTGATCTTAACTATTCACGAATCACTGTCTTTTCTTTTCTCTTTTTTTTTCTTTTCACTGTCACTTTCACAAGCACGACACAACTGCTGGTACTGGTGTTGGTCTGCTGGCACCTGGTCAGGTCAGACTGCCGGCACTGGCGTTGGTCTGTGGTTCTGCTTGACGAAGTGGCGCTGCCAGGTATGAGGTCGAACCCCCGGTTCAGATGGAACAGTGACTATCAACATCGATCTGTTCTCCTTTCTTTCTTCCTGCATTAACGCATTGCACTCTCTCTCTCTCTTCTAGTCTGCTCTATCAAATGGACATGGTTGCTTTTCTTTTTCTTTTTTTTTTTCTCTTTTTTTTTTTTCTCTTCATTAGATAGCAACTCTCACTCTCCACATCTCTCCTTAGTCCTTCCTCTGCAGACTATATCTCGTGCTAATGCCTCAACTTGGTTCTCTTCTCTCCTCCCCTCATCTCTCTGCTCTTCTCTCCTGCAGAACCTCTTCCTCTCTCTCTGTCTCTGTTCGTTCTTCCTTTTCTCTCTCACTCACGCATTACTTTATCCCCTACCTACGTGCCCAAGGGTGAGTACCATTGGTCAGTATTTTTACCGCCTCGTACCCGAAGTTATCTCCCTCTAATTCCATTGGATATTCAAATCATGACAGTCACGCCTACACGCCTTACTCTCTGTGGTGGTCAATTGGTCATTTAATTGATTAGCTTGATTTCACCCCCACCACACACTACCTTCTCCCTCTCCCTTTCCAGCAACGTCGTAAATTGGCTAGATCAGTCTGGCCCAGACCTATTGAGACTCGTCTGACCAGACATCGAGGCGTCGGTCAGCTACTTAGTCTGTCTGGCTGGACAGACCGTCTCCGTGGAGGATTAGGATTAGCCTCCTCGCTGTGCCTAAATTGGCCGGATGAGTCTGATCCGGGCGTCGAGACTCGTTTGACCAGACATCGAGGCGTCGGTCAGCTATTTAGTCCGTCTGGCTGGACAGACCGTCTCCGTGAAGCCTCTCCGCTATGCTTAATTGGCTGGACCCAACACATGGGCCGTCTGCCTAGCGCTCAGAATATTTGAGTTTGAACTTATGTCCAAACAGCCTGGACCACGACTTTGGTTGTTTATTTTTTGTCCGTGACAATTTCCCCCTTGCAAAAGACTATGCACCGCATTGTCTCAAAACAACGGTACAAAAAAGACAACAACCGAATTTGCTGACACACAGCTACACGTGCAAAGTTTGAAATATACTTTACAACAAACGGTTTATAAATTATAAAATAGACCATTAGTGAATACCACTCCAATGAGTTATCATTGACGTGCGCTCTTGCGTTATTTCAACTCATTTTATAACAACCTCTGTGCGCACTTATGCAATTCCCCTACCTGCGGATTTGCCATCTCTCCTCTTCACAATTCTTATGAAAAGCACAATATAATATGATCACGATCCATGACACTTCACTGAGGAATCTCCATCCTCACTTATTGCAAATAATGCGTCACTACACAGCGACTGTATGCTCCAAGCATAACTACATTCACATGAACAAGTCTCACAAAGAAAATATGAACAATAGCCAACTGGGAATGAACCCATATCCACTCAACATAACTGTAATCAACACATATTATCAACAAAGCACCCCGGATATGACTGACTTCCTCTGAGTTGCAGCTTGCTAGACTACACGACTTAAATAGTCAGCTCCGACATTCTGTCGACCTGGAATGTACTGCACTCGGTACCTGTAGGGCTGCAATGCCATTGCCCAACGCAGCACTCTGCTGTTTTTCAGCTGCGCCTCCTGCAGGAATTTGAGTGGTTGATGATCAGTCTCTATCACGAACTCTTTCCCGTACAAGTATTTGTGGAATTTCTGCACGGCCCACACGACAGCTAAACACTCCTTCTCTACAGTTGCGTACCCTTCTTCACCCTTTGTCAACTTCCTGCTAGCATATCTCACAGGGAACTCGACCCCTTCATGCTCCTGCAACAATACTGCACCTATCCCACCACCTGATGCATCTGTCCGTAACAGGAATGGTTTGGACACATCTGGTAGCTTCAAGATGGGACGGGAACCTAGTCTTTCCAGCACCGTCTGCAATGCTTGCTCTGCAGCGTCTGACCATTCGACCACTGCCGGTTTCCCTGCCTTGACCAAATCACTGAGAGGACTCGTGATTGCTGCGAAATTTGGAACAAACTCCCTATAGAAACCAATAAAACCTAGCAGACTCCTGACTTCTGTTTTGGTCTTTGGTCTCTCTGAATTCATCATCTTCTCCAGCTTTCCTCTTTCCGGCTGCTTTGTGTCGCCTCCGACAACAAAACCTAGGAACTCCAGGCTTGGAAAAACCAATCTGGCACTTTGTTGGTCTGGCTGTGAGATTGGCTTGTCTCAACCTCTCTAAAACTGCTCCTAGCTCCCTCATATGCTCCCCCATGTCTCAGATGCTATCAGAATGTCATCCATGAAATTCACAACGCCTTCCAATCCCGTCAATAACTTCCCCCATCATCCGAGAGAAGACTGCAGGTGCGTTGACCATCCCAAAAGGGAAGTACTCCCACTGGTATAGCCCTTCATACAGTGACACATCCCTGTATGACTCTTCGGGAAAACTTAGGCAAAAAAAATCTCCCCTTCTTCTGCTGGGTCTCTTTCACCTCATCAATGATTGCGGCTGCGCCTATGTGCTGAGTCTCACGCTGAATATATTTGCGGAGAAAATTCGCATGGAAAGTTTTAGTTTCCCATTCACATCAATTCGGTAATCCCGATCTACTTTTTCAGTGATGGTGAATGGCCCTTTTTCCAATGCATCAGCAGCTTGTTGTGACCCGTGGGAAGCAGTCCCGGGACTTGATCTCCCACCTTGAGGGATCGCTTTCTCACCTTCCTGTCATATTGTTTCTTCGACGCCCCTAGCCTCCTGCAAACCTTCCCTTGCAACCTACATGTCTCATACCTGTGCCCCCCTTTTGGGAAACAGGGCGAGATTGGGCCAATCAGATCAACAGCCACTCTCCTAAATGGTGTGTCAATTAAAGGAGGCTGTTTAAGAGGTGCCTTCCTCTTCACCCCTCTTGTGGCTGACCTCTGACACACTCACATGACATGCAGAAACGCTTGATGTCTGCCTTTTCCCCCGGGCCCCAATGAAATCACGAAGATTCGCCCAGCTGTTTTGCTGGTGCCGAGATGACCCGCCATGACGACTCGTGACCCACTGACATGACAGTGTCACGATAACCTGCTGGTACCTCTAACGAGGGGTTTCACCTTACCTGTCTTCCCCCTTGGGAAACACTCGGTACAAACAGCCCGCCTTTCACAAGAAATTCTGTCTCACCTCCTCTAACCACCTGTTTCTCTCCACCTCTTGCCAACCCCCAAGGGACTTCACGAGCGAAGGGTCTTTTTCCCTTTGCGCTGCCCTAAACTCATCAGCGACACATCTATGCCTGACTTCCTTGCTGGAAACAAACTAACGGTTTATCAACCTTTTCCTCCTTCTTTGCTCCGTGTTTGAACTGCTGCCCCTGTAGCAGCAACAACTCAGGACCCCCTGGATCCCTTGCACCTGGAATATTTCCGATGATCAAATCATGAAGGGGTTTCTCCATCACCAACGCAGACAACTCGCCGGGAAAAAGAAAGGGGGTACTATTTTCTATCTTAGCAACGGGAAAAACTCCCTCACAGTCCATCGATTAGAGTACGGGTCTGGATTGCCCTGTCAAATCCCCTTTCTCGACCAGCATTGTTTCTAACTACACCACATGAACAACCAGTGTCTCGTAACACTTTCACCCTCTGCTGGCCAATCCACCCTTCTTCCACTGGTAACGAACCACTCAGCCTAGTGCCCTCCATCCCTGAAAACTGACTGCTGTCCAGTGCTGCCATAGGCTGCACTCCACCCTCTTCAGACTGAATCCCTTTGGTTCCACTGAAAGGTCGTTTCCCCTGGCGACCCTTATCGACTTCTTGCAAGGCTGCTGCCTTCTGGAACCTCATGCGACAATCCCTCGCCACATGTCCCTTCTTGTGACAAAAAACACCTTTGTCCCTTTGTCCTCCTTTCTCCCCCACCACGGGGTTTGCAGACTTTGCGGGAAAACTCTCCTAGTCTCCTTGCACTCTTCTCACCTGTGCCTAGCACCTGTTTCTCCTGCACCTTCGTGCCCAAACGTGCCTCTCTATACCCTCTGCGAACTTCAACAACCCCCCTGCTGTCTCTGGCTGTCTCTCTTTCAAATGTATAGTTAACTCAGGGCCGCAACCTGACAAAATCTGTTCTTTCATAACTAGCTCTTTCAATTCAGCGAACTCCTTTTTCGTACCACTAAACCCTCTAACCATTTATCAAAATAGTGATCTAAACGTGCACCAAACTGAGTGTACGTTCCCCTGCTTGCAACTACCCTGAACGAAATTTTTCTTTCTGAATCCTTCCTCTGTGAGGTCAAACCCCCTTCATCAACGATTCCTTCACAGCACCAAAATCAGAATTGGGTGTCTGCTGGTAACGCAGTGAAAATCTGTAATCCTTACCCGTAAATAGCGCTGACAAAATGACTGCCCACTCTTCTGTAGGCCACCCTGACTGGTCGAAAAACGTTTCGAAACGACTGATGTATGCATCAATCGAATCGGTTCCTTCAAAGAATTTTGGCAACTTTGGTCGGGGGCATAACTGTGCACAGGGTTACTGGAAACTGAGCTACCATCCTCGGTGCTCTCCCTTTGTAATTCACTTTCTCTAACTCTAATTGAACCTTAATCTTTCTGTTTCCTGCTTCATTCTTTCTGTTTCCTGCGTTTCCCTAGCCTGATTATCATTAGCCTGAATCCTTAATCTTTCTGTTTCCTGCTTCATTCTTTCTGTTTCCTGCTTTTCCCTTATTCTTCTGTTTCCTGCGCTTCTACTGCGATACGGCGTCTTTCCGCGCGTTTCCATCTTTGCGGGTTTTTTCACGAATGCTCGCAACTCTTCTCCCGAGTAGCCTAGATCACGAGCGACGCTCACGAGTTGTTCAATGGGGTGTTCTTTTTTTTCCGCCATTATATCCCTTTTTTTTTTTTTTTTTTTTTTTTTGAACAAGATTTTATTACTACGACAGCCAAACTGGTGGTTACCGACACGAGTGACGTAGTAGCACAATCCTATAATGATAATATTAGTTTGGGGACAACGTAATTAGTTTTTATAAGACGCCCAGCGCCTGACCCAACTATGAGAGCGAATTATAGGCAATCTGTGCGAAATAAGTACTCGGGCTGAAATGCCAAGCCAGAAATAACTATCTTGGAAGCAATGCCAAGCCTAGTATTTAACTATCTTGGGAACATACAGTAAGACAACACCTTTTTTTAGGATTACAACACTCGAATCCCACCCACTTCCTCTCTGAGAATTTTGAACAATTATAATAAATGGGCCAGAATATCCTGGCAAGCTCGCCAATAAATTGGTCAAACCTCGGGTGATATCGATGGAGGAAGGACTAGCGCACAGCCCAAACACACTCAAAAGCTTGCTTACGATCTCATTCATATATCATGCATTCGTCACATCAAGCCACTAGTAAAGTCCTATAACTTTACTACACATGATCATAGAGCGAAACATCAACGCATAGGGAAAACAAACAAAATAAAACATTCTCTCTTTCCTGAACTTCACAAAATCATTTATCTAAAACATCATTAACTAACCCGGGTATAAATAGATTTCTACTTACCTGGCCGGGTGATCTTAACTTTTAAACGAATCACTGTCTTTTCTTTTCTCTTTTTTTTTCTTTTCACTGTCATTTTCACAACAGACACAACTGCTGGCACTGGTGTTGGTCTGCTGGAAACCTGGTCAGGTCAGACTCCCGGGCACGGGCGTTGGTCCTGTGGTTCTGCTTGACGAAGTGACGCGGGCCAGGTATGAGGTCGAACCCCCGGTTCGATGGAACAGTGACTATCAACATCGATCTGTTCTCCTTTCTTTCTTCCTGCATTAAGCATTGCACTCTCTCTCTCTCTTCTAGTCTGCTCTATCAAATGGACATGGTTGCTTTCTTTTTCTTTTTTTTTTTTTCTTTTCTCTTTTTTTTTTTCTCTTCATTAGTTAGCAACTCTCACTCTCCGACTCCTTATCCTTCTCTGCAGACTATATCTCTTTGCTAATGCCTCAACTTGGTTCTCTTCTCTCCTCCCCTCATCTCTCTGCTCTTCTCTCCGCAGAACCTCTTCCTCTCTCTCTGTCTCTGTTCGTTCTTCTTTTCTCTCTCACTCACGCATTATTTTATCCCCTACCTACGTGCCCAAGGTGAGTACCTTTGGTCAGTATTTTTACCGCCTCGTACCCGAAGTTACTCCCTCTAATTCCATTGGATATTCAAATCATGACAGTCACGCCTACACGCCTTACTCTCTGTGGTGGTCAATTGGTCATTTAATTGTTTAGCTTGATTTCACCCCACCACACACTCCCTTTCTCCCTCTCCCTTTCCAGCAACGTCGTAAATTGGCAAATTCAGTCTGGCCCAGACCTATTGAGACTCGTCTGACCAACATCGAGCGTCGGTCAGCTACTTAGTCTGTCTGGCTGGACAGACCGTCTCCGTGGAGGATTAGGATTAGCCTCCTCGCTGTGCCTAAATTGGCCCGATGAGTCTGATCCGGGCGTCGAGACTCGTTTGACCAGACATCGAGGCGTCGGTCAGCTACTTAGTCCGTCTGCCGGGACAGACCGTCTCCGTGAAGCCTCTCCGCTATGCTTAATTGGCTGGACCCGACACATGGGCCGTCTGCCTACGCTCAGAATATTTGAGTTTGAGCTTAATGTCCAAACACCCTGGACCACGACTTGGTTGTTTATTTTTTTGTCCGTGACAGCCCAATCATTTCTGAAAAAGATAAGTTTTAAAAAAGAAAAAAAAAAAAGAAGTCATTAATGTAAAAGAACATAGCTTGTTCAGGACAGGGAACAAAATACTCATTCATGGTTAATGCTCATATAACTTTGAATAAAAGTTTAAAAAAACTTTTGGTGGGGAATGCATGTACTAAATTATCATTTCTTTAGACATTAACTTAAATTAACTGAAAATAAGTGTGACAAAATATCTTCCGTATACTAACAAAGGTGATAACTACATGGGTGACACTTTGAAAATCTAAAAAAAAATGAAACTGAGGCGGGGGTCCAGGGCCGCCCAGGCCCTGGCGGGGTGCAGGGGCAGTGCCCTGCTGGGGGGTCCGGGGGACGAAGCCCCCCGGGCCGAAGACGATTTTATGAAATTTTAGGAGCATTTCATGGCCTCTTCTGGCATAAAATTTGGGAAAAATCAAAGTGTGTGTGTGTGTGTGAAAATCAGAGATTTTCTTTGAATGACTCTGTGTGTGGGGTGTGTGTGTGTGTGTGAAAATGAGATATATTCTTTTGAATGACTGTGTGTGTGTGTGTGTGTGTGTGTGTGTTTGTGTGTGTGTTTTGTGTGTGTGTGTGAAAATGAGATATTCTTTTTGAATGACTGTGTGTGTGTGTGGGGAAAATGAGAGATATATTCTTTTAAAATGGCTGGTGTGTGTTGTTGTGTGTGGTTTTGTGTGTGTGGGGTTTTGTGTGTTGTGTGTGGGGTGTGTGAAAATGAGAATTCTTTTGAATGACTTTGTGGTGTGTGTGTGTGTGTGTGTGTGTGTGTGTGTGTGTGTGTGTGTGTGTGTGTGGTGTTGTGTGTGTGGTGAAAACGAGAGAGGGAGAGAGAGAAAATTTCTGATGACATCCAAGTCCTTTGCTCTTTGGAAGAGAGAGAGAGAGAGGGAAAGGGGGAGGGGGAGAGAGAGGAGAGAGGAAGGGAGGGAGGGAGGGAGAGAGAGGAAGGGGGGAGGGGGAGGGAGAGAGAGAGAGAGAGAGAGGAGAGAGAGAGAGAAAAGAGCGTACAGACACCCACACACACCCCACCACCCCCCTCCTCTTTTTACATATACCAAGGGGGAGTACGCTTGCAGGCAGCTTTGAACAGCCAGACCACACGGGATGACAGCTAAAAGGATGGGAGAACAGTGAGAGGTAGGTAGAACTGATGGGGGTGGGGGGGGGGGGGTGGGAAAGATAAAAATAAGATAAGATAATGTTTGCTTATAGCCCAGCCAACCGCAAAGGGCCATATCAGGGCTGTCACCACGTTAAAATCAACTCACCAGTCATTAAAAAAAAAAAAAAAAAAAAAAAAAAAAAAAAAAAACACTTTCAACATCTCATTGAATGACCGTCTACAAACGCACCAGAAACTTTGTTAAAAATCTTTCTTCCGTAAAATCTTAAATCAGATGAAAAATTTTAATCTCTCTCAAAACTAAAGGGATCACATCAGGCGGGACACCCCGAACAGGATCTTCCAGGGACTCCGCTGTAAAATGTTTGTGTCTCACATCGTGCAAGTCCCAACACTCTAAAAGAACATGTTCATTGTGAGTGGCGCATGACATGGAATGCACCACGGAGCTTCCTCACTCCTTAAAAGGTAAGCATGGGTAAATACGAATGGCCGGTGTGCAGCCGCACAGAACCGTTTCCTCTTTACGACCTCCCGACGTGGATGGAGGAAGTCCTTTTAAGGTTTGGACGGATCTGGGAAAAAGTTTGTTACTCGTCTGTGTGTTCCAATCCTCCTGCCAAGGTCTCTCACATAACGTTAACTTTGGGTTTCACATCTGAACAGGATATAAATGTTGGACAGTTTCCCCTCTTGTGGGGTTCTTGGCTAAACGATCAACCATTTCGTTCCCGCCGATGCCAACATGACCAGGAACCCAAGCAAGAGTAATTTGTAAAACCCTCCGCTTTCAACTTGCTAAAAAGTTCAAAGAAATGCAAAAGTTCTGGATGCTGAAGGTTGCGGCCAGCTATGGCTTCCAAACTGACAGCGAATCCGACAGAACCAGAAAGTCCCCTTTGAAGAATGTGAGATTATCTTTAAAGCCAGTACCAGAGCAGTAAGTTCAGCAGAATAAACAGAAGCATCGGAATGGATATGTTCCAACAGTATCTGAGAAGGAGCCCCCCGGGCAGTAGGCGCACAGGCCACTCCATCCCAGACTTGGAAACCGTCAGTGAAAAAAAATTTTTGAATGGATGGGGGAATTTCGAACAGAGGTCAGCATACAATGCCTTGTACGCCAGAGAGCTGTAGACTCTTTGCGAAAAGCGCAAGATCGAAACGAATCTCTGGTGTGAAAAAGGTCCACGGAGGTTGATCCGGAAACTTGGAAAAATCGGGAAACTACTCCCAGGTTTAGACCTGCATTCCGCACGTGAGGCTGGGATACGAAGACCAAACGGCGGAAACATTTTGGGTTGTTTTTTAAACTTACTTTGGAATGGAGGGTCAAAGACACAGTCATAGGCAGGATCTGCGTTCTGAGAACAGTCGGATGTAATAATTCAAAACAGTTTCAGCCTGCGGTTGGACAGTGAAAGGGTTTACCCGCCCTCTGCGGGACAGGCTGTACACAGGGGTGGTGCGGAACGCTCCAAGACAGAGACGAAACCCCTTTATGGTGGATAGGGTCCAAGAGTTTGAGGGTAAGATGATCTTCGGAGCCGTACACAGCACAACCCCTAGTCCAGTTTGGAACGGACCAGGGCTCTGTAGAGGTGCAACAAAGTTTTCTTATCAGCGCCCCAGTCGGTGTGTGCTACGACCCGCAGAATATTCAGGCCTTTTGGCAAGCAGTTTTGAGGTTTTTAATATGGCTGAGAAAGTTAAGTTTTTGGTCAAAAATGACTCCCAGAAATTTGGCCTCTTAACAGCTGGAATGGGAGAAATTTTTCCCACTTGAAGTTCCGGATCTGGAAAAAACTGACGGAAATTATGGAAGTGAATACACTGGGTTTTTTGTAGCAGAAAAGGTGAAACCGTTTTCATCCGCCCACCGATGGATTTTTTCTACGCAAAGCTGGAGCCTGCGCTGGACACTCGGGTACAAAGGGTTCCCGTTGCGTAGACAGCAAAATCATCCACAAACAATGAGCAGTCTGAACCCTGCTGAACTGATTGAACAATGTTGTTGATCTTAATACTAAAGAGGGCAGGAGATAGTATGCTCCCCTGTGGAACACCCAACTCCTGCTCGTGGACATCAGAGAGAGTGGTGCCAACCCGGACCTGAAACTGTCGTTCTGCCAAAAAATTTTGAATAAAAAGCGGAAGATGACCTCGAAAACCCAGATCGTGGAATCATGAAGTATCCCCGACTTCCAGGTGGGATCGTAGGCCTTCTCCAAGTCAAAGAAAAATTGCCACTGCATGCTGTTTGTTCAGAAAGGCGTTCCGAAGTGTAGATTCCAGACAATCAAATGGTCCAACGGGAGGGCCGATGTTTGCGGAAACCACACTGTTCTTTTTCCAAAAGGCCATCGGGTTTTAAGTTTCCACATGAGCCTAGCATTGACCATTTTTCCATCAATTTAACAAACACAGCTGGTCAAAGCTATGGGACGGTAATTTGAAGGATTAGAAAGATCTTTTCCAGGTTTGGGGATGGGAATAATGAGGGTTTTTCGCCAAGAGGGTGGAAAAAAACTGTAGTCCACACATGGTTGTAGACCTGTAGCAGTAAAGTTCAGACCTTCTAGCGGAAGATGTTTCAACAGCTGATAAGGATTTCATCTATTCCTGGAGAGGAATCGCTGCAAGAAAGCAAGGGAGATTTTAGCTCGTTTAACGTGAAAAGGAAGATTGTAGTCTTCCATGTTGTCGGACGAAAAAATTGCAGGGTGATTTTCTTTTAGGGCTTTGTATTTGACAAAATGGCAGATTTATTAGAAGAGGAGGAATTCTTTTCAATGGTTGAAGCAAGCAGATTAGCAACTGCTTTCTTCTCTGTTATTAAAGAATCCGAAAACTTGAGATGATTCACAGTGGGACAGGTGTTCTTCCCTTTATTTTCTTAATGATGTTCCACACCTTTTTTCTTGGAAGTTTTTGATGTCGCCTGGAGCAGAAGCTTCTCCAGACCGACGTTTACTGGATTTTAAAAGTGTGTCTAGATTAGCACGGAGTTTTTGATGGGCTCGAGCGTTGGGACCCGAAGGTCGTTGGTACACCTGACGCTGAGCCCGTTTTCTAACCTTGGAAATTTGTTGGCAGTCTGAATCAAACCAGGGGGATTTTTTGGGATTTGAAGTTTATCGGAAGACACTGGAATACAAGCTTTAGCACACTTGATCACAGTGTTAGTCAGTGATTCAGCTGGGTCCGGACTCTGAAGAAAGTCAGTGTCCTGGAATTCTTTAGAAAAAGTGGTTGCAAATAGATCCCGTTTGCTTCTTGTAATTTCGATGTTGAGAGACAGAGACGTGTTCAGTTATGACGGGCTGTAGTAAGACAGGGAAATGGTCACTTCCGTGCAGATCGTCATGGACAGACCACTCATAGTCCCCGGACCAGCGAGGGGTCACAAACCGACAAATCTAAACACGAAAGGAACCTGTGGAAGAATGGAGGTAAGTTGCAGATCCCTCGTTCAGACAACACAAATCCAAATCCGAAAGGGGCATCCTCAATCAGCAGACCTCTGGATGATGTACCGGCACTACCCCCCAAAGAGGGTTGTGAACCCTTTAAAGTCCCCCCAACAGCAAAAAAAAGGGCGAGGAAGTTCTCTTATCAGACGACAAGGCCTGACGACAAACCGGGACAGAAGGAGGTAGATAAAGGGAACAGATTGTCACAGTCTTGTGGAGAGTGACTCTCGCAGCTACAGCCTGAAGGGAGGTAGACAGAGCGACAGGACTATACAACAAGTTTTGTGTAGGAGAAGGGCAACACCGCCCGACCGTCCCAAAGTGGATGGTTGTGCAGGTTTTGAAAGAACATTAAAGCCAGAAAGAGTAAAGGTCTTCTGGCTTTGAATTTGAGTTCCTGAAGAGCCACGACAGAAGGTTTATAGATCGACACAGAAGCTGGTAACTCCTCAAAGTTGGAATTTAGTCCACGATATTCCAATGGGATATTTTACTATCCATGGTGCAGGGGCGAAAAGGAGAGAAATCAGGTCATCTCCTCCTCAACGTCTGCTTCTAATGGAGTGAATTTATTTTGAAGTTTCACTGAACTGTGTTGTTCTTCAGACCTGCTGGCAGACTTGCCAACAGGCAAGAAGGTCTGGATTTGGGAAACGTGGAAGGTTTCTTCCTCATCTCCACCATCTCCACACTGGGGGAACTCCCCTTTCCCGCACGGGCACTGGACAGAGGATTCGAGGGGGGATTGCTGGTTTTTTAATCTGCCCAGCAGCAGATGTTGTAGACTGCTGGCAGTCTGAGGGGTGGCGGATTTTTTGCCTCCACCAGGGGCATTCCTGTGGTTTGGGAGTGGTGGACCTGCTTCCACCAGAGCGACGTTTTTTCCTTGCAGTGTTTTTTAAAAGATAAATTCATCAGTCTGGCAGCAGACTGACCGAGTGGATACTTTCTTTACGGGCCGAGCAATAAAAAAATTCTTGGGGGGTCGACTGCCCACAACCTGTTTACGGGCCTCAAAAAGGAGATTTTCTTTTTAGTTTTATTCGTTGGATAGTGGATTCCTGAATCCAAAGAGGCAGTTTTGTGAAGAGGAGGGATGGTCGCCACCGCAGTTGGCAAAAATGTGCCGGATCTTTGCACGGCCCATCATGGGTTGCCTTGCAGCAAACACCGCACACCCCTGCCCAGAACAGCGGTCTCTGACATGTCCAAACCTCTGGCCCCCGGAAGCATCTCAAAGGGACGGGACATACAGCGAACACGGACGTTCAGGTAGCCAACTTTGATGACCCGAGGCAGCACAGGTTGCAGAAGGTCAGAAAGAGGGTGTTGGTGGCCCCTCTCTCTGCACCTTTCTTGACTGTCACCCTGCGCACCTCCGTCACACCCCGGGACGCAAGTTTTCCGTTTTTATTTCTGCCTCTGAGACCCCCCGCTAGATCTCTGCAGCGAATCACACCTTTGGATGAATTTAACTGTTATGGGGAGTCACCCTGATCTCCCTATCCACTAATTTTGTTCCCTCAACAGCTGTTCGGATTGTTTTCTTGATCGACATTGAACCAAAACGAACCATTCCTCAACCTTTTGACGGACTGGGGTCACCTGCTAAGCCTTTTAAAGCCCTTTTGGGTAGCAAAAGGCTCAGAGCGGAAAGGGGTCTTTCCTGCTCTGTCCCTTCTAAACCACGAGCCAGGAAGCCCAGAAACCTGTTCTCTGTCGTACCTCCGTGCAGAATCGCTATCAGAATAACGGGCCCCTGAAATAGGGGATGCTGCTTTCCTCTTCCTTTTGGGGGGATGTTTTTTGATAAAGCCATGTTTAGTTTAGTATGTTTCATCTCTCCCTTACCCACCCACCTTTGGGGTCCAACTAAGGGGCCAGGGCCAAGAAACCAATGTCTTGACCCCTTCTAGGCTTCGGGAGAGATATAACGACAAACAGAAACTACCAAACCCCATCCCCCCTGATCAGCTTTAACTCCCGGGGGCAGAGAGCTGAGCACTGCAGGGGTTAACTTGGGCCCGTAGGGGAACTGTCTGTCTTGACCCAGCCCCAAGAAGGGAGCCGATTAGTACACCCGGGCCAAAGTGTACTTCCTGTCTAGGAGAGGTCCGAGCCAAAGTGATGTGTTTGAAGCGCTGGCCCTCTCAATCACCAGGATCTCCTTCCCCTCCGACACAGGTCGCACCGCACGGCAAACACGGGGGATCTTAAGGAGACCACAGAGAGAAAAGGATGTGGAAAAGAAGACTTGAAGGGAGACGAAGTAGAAAAGGGCCAAAGAAAGGCAGAAAACAAGAAAAGGAGAAAGGCGGGTTACTCTTAGTCAGGATCCTCACCCTTAGCCTATCTGACATGGGAGCCCTACCAGGGCATCAACTTTTTACCACATTTCGCTTAGGCCCTACAGCATCTTCACCTCTCAGGCCTACAAGCATGTGGAAAAAACCAGCCTATCTCCCCAAGTATTGATGCCCCCGTCAGCATAGCCTAAAGGATCACGGACCACGCAAAACCCTCCGACCACGACAAGGTCGCAACCCCCGGAGGGGGGGGGGGGGGGGGGGTAGGTGATAAAGGAGAGGAGTAACATCAGAGAGAGAGACGGGGGAGGGGGGGGGGGTCGGGGAAAAAGGGAAAGGGGACGAGTAAGCGGCAACAGGGGGGGGGGGGGGGGGGGGGGGGGGGGGGGGGGGGGGGGGGGGGGAAGGGAGCCATTCCCATCTCCCCTTGTTCTTCACCCCTTTTTTCAACAGTAGCGAGATTTGAATCCCCTTCTTGTAAACGGCAAAGACAAAACTTTACGTTGCCTAACTGGAAAAATTTTTCTACCAACACAATGGCGCGACGTAGGCTTACAAAGATGGCTGGACCTGTGTTGTCTTCACCGATAGAGAGCGCTTCCTCATTTCCGGTCGTCTGCTTCAGTGCTGCTTTTGGTCAAAATACCGCCGATTCAACTGTTTTCTTTCCCCCAAAACTTTTTTTTTTTTTTTTTTTTTTTTTGAATGATGAAACTTGAAAAACGGAATTTCCGTCTGGGACCTTGCCGAAAAAACGGATTTCCGTCACCCAGACGGAAAGTGGCACCCATGTAACCAGTCAACTAGTCCATGGCAGACATAACAAGAACAAAAAAAGGAAAACGTTTCCAATTCTATGAAGCAAATGCTTTGTTTTCATTTCATGAGATATAACCTAAAGTAATACACACACACACACACACACACACACACACACACACACACACACACAGAATAGCACACTTAGATGATCACATTTACGCAAACACACACACAACACACACACACACACACACCACACACACACACAGTGACACGTATACAATACAGAAACTGATTCACACAGAACTCAAGAGACTATTATTAAGATTCCATGACATAATACTTACGTAGGATCTTTCTGTAGAAGCTCAAGGATACCGGCACCTTTCCAACGTTGAGCTGATCGAACTTCTTCATCCGTTACGCCAACAATCTGTACACAATGATAATGTTATCAGTCTGAGTAATTCAACTATAATAAGCTGTAAACAAAACAAAACAAAAACTAAGGTGCATCACAAAGGCAAAGAATGAAAAAAGTTTCATTCAAGGGGGAATGGAATAAGACTAGTTAACTGACCATGAGCTAGTTTCAAAGCGAGGGACTGAAAGTGGAAATTGAAGCAAATTTTAAAAGAGCCTCTGAGTAACAGTTATCCCTACAGCATATCTCTGGTAATTTTATCATAAATCAAGACCTAATGCACAGCCCAATTGACCATGGAGGCTGTATCGGGGCTATAAGCAAGTTAAAAACAGAACTGGAAAGAATGATTAAACATAAAAAAACAAGTTAAATGCTGAAACTAACAGGCAAAGCTAAAACAAAACATATAGCCAAACAAATGTAAAGCAAATCAAAGCAAAAATACACATTTCCTTAACAAGTAAAAATCACATACCCATGGAATGCCACAGTTTAAATGCAGCTCACATCCCAACATTCATTCTTGCCCGTCGCTCCCGGTGGAGCATAGGCCATCAACGACTCTTCGCCATCGCACTCTGTTCTGGGCTGTTCTGGTCATTCCAGTCCATTGGTCCCTTGTTGTTTCAACTCCGCCTCAGTGTCTCGTCTCCAGCTGTTGCGAGGCCGGCCTCTCTTTCTCTTTCCCTGCGGGTTCCAGGTCAGGCTTGGCGTGTGGTGCTGGATGCTGGCTTCCTGAGGGTGTGTCCGATCCAGCCCACTTCCTTCGCAGTATCTGCTTGGCCACTGGTTCCTGTCCCGCACGCTCCCACAGATCTTCGTTTCGGACCTTGTCCTGCCATCGGATTTTGTAGATGCGCCTCAGACAGGTGTTGAAGAATGTCTGAATTCTTTGTTGCATCGTCTGTGTTGTTCGCCACGTCTCGCATCCGTAGAGCAGAACTGATTTCACATTGGAGTTGAAGATGCGGAGTTTGGTTCTTATGCTGATTCCTCCAGATGCCCAGATGTTCTTGAGCATGACGAAAGCTGCTCTTGCCTTGCCGATTCTGGCTGTGACGTCTCGGTCCGTGCCTCCCTGTTGATCAACACGCTTCCCAGGTAGACGAAAGACTCCACCTCCCTGATGGGCTCTCCATCGACTGTGACTGGTGTGTTGGCAGTGGTGTTGATTTTCATCAGCTCGGTCTTCTTCCTGTTAATCTTGAGCCCTGTCCCGGCTGATGTGGTCTCCAAGCGAGTGGTCTTGTCCTGCATCTGGCTGTGGCTGTGTGACATGAGCGCCAGGTCATCAGCAAAGTCAAGGTCATCGAGCTGCGTCCAGAGTGTCCACTGTATACCGTTGTTTCTGCCTGTTGTAGTGGTCTTCATGATCCAGTCAATGACCAGGAGAAGAGGAACGGCGACAGCAGGCATCCCTGCCGAACTCCGGTCTTCACCTTGAAACTTTCAGACAGGTGGCCGGCGTGGGCAATCCTGCAGTTCATGTCCAGGTAGGTGCACCGGATGAGGGAGATGATCTTCTCGGGGACTCCGTAATGCCTCAGCAGCTTCCACAGCATCTCTCTGTCCACACCTGTCGAAAGCCTTCTCATAATCTATGAAGTTGATGTAAAGGGGGGAGTTCCACTCCAGCGACTGCTCCACGATGATGCGCAGGCTGGCGATCTGGTCGGCACATGATCTGTTCTCCCGAAGCCTGCCTGCTGGTCTCGGAGCTTGGGGTCGACGGCCTCTTTCATTCTCTCCAGTAGAAACCCTGTTGAGAACCTTGCTGGCGTTGACAGGAGCATGATCCCTCGGGTAGTTGCTGCAGTCCCTGAGGTCCTTTCTTCGGCAGCTGATGACGATTCCTTCTTTCCACTGAGCCGTACCTCTCTTCTACCCAGATCTTGCTGAAGAGGCTGTATAGCATGTGACAGCTGTCTCTATGTCTGCTTTGATGGCTTCTGCTGGTATCTCGTCCGGCCCTGCAGCCTTCCCATTTTTCAGAGTCATGATGGCCTTCTTGATCTCTGCCTTGAGGGTTTGTCACAGCTGATGGGCAGGTCTGTCTCTGCAGGTGGGATGTCTGGTGGTGCGTTCAGCAGCTCCCTGAAGTGTTCTGCCCATCGTTTCCAGCTGTTCCTCGGTTGTTGTCAGTGGGTTTCCGTTCTTGTCCTCACTGGCTTGTCTGTCTGCTGAACTTACCCGTCAGCTTCTTGGTCACCAGGTACAGGTCCTTCAGATTCCCCTGTCCGGCTGCTGCCTCTGCTTGGCTGGCCAGGTCGTCAAAGTAGTCCCTCTTGTCCTTCTTGATGCTCTTCTTTACTTCTCCGTTCGCTGCTGTGTGCTCTTCCTGTGCCTTTGCCCTTGTGCTCTTGTTCGGCTCGTGTTCAGTGTAGCTTTCTTCTCTCTCCTTGTTTCCAACTTGTGGATGGTGTCGGCAGAGATCCATTCTTTGTGCTGCGCCTTCCTCTTGCCAAGGATCTCTTCACATGTGTCATGCCAGAGCTTCTTGCAGTGTTCCCACTGTGTCTCGATGTCCGTCTCACTGTCTTCTATCAGCTCTTGTAGCGGCTGGAACCTGTTGGAAAGGCTGATCTGGAATGCTGCTTGTGTGTCCCTGTTCGGAGCAGTCCGACATTGTACCTTGTACGTGTGTTGTTGGTGTTGGTGAATCTCTTGAGGCGAAGTCTCACTGTTGTTAAAAGAAGGTGGTGGTCTGATGACACGTCAGCACCTCTCATCACTCGTACATCCCGCCATGATCTCCTGAATTTGCGGCTAATGCAGGTGTGGTCAATCTGGTTCTCCGTGACATGGTTCGGGGATCTCCATGTGGCCTTGTGGATGCGCTTGTGTGGGAAGATGCTTCCTCCTACACCAGCTGGTTCAGGGCGCACAGGTCTGCAAAACGCTCACCATTCTCGTTCATCTGTCCCAGTCCATGTGTCCCCATGATGTCCTCATAGCCTGTGTTGTCCCTTCCGATCTTGGCGTTAAAATCTCCCCATCAGTATGGTTATGTCCTTTGCTCCTCTTTTGTCCATCACTGTCTGTAGTTGCTGGTAGAAGTCATCTTTCTTCTCTTCTCCGCATCATTGGTGGAGCATAGCACTGGATGATGTTCAGCCTGATGTCATTCTTCTTCGTGGTAAACTTGGCTGTGATGATGCGGGAGTTGACAGGTTCCCATCCGATGAGTGCCCCTTGTGCCTCCGGTGCCAGCATCAGGGCCACGCCCTCAGTGTGGGGGGCTCCATCCTCTGTGTGTCCTGAGTACAGCAGCTGTTCTCCAGATGAAAGTCTCAGCTGTCCTGATTGTAGCCACCTTGTCTCACTCAGTCCTAGCACTCCGATCTTGTAGTTTTTCATCTCTCTCGCAACTTGGATGGTTTTTCCTGTTTCAAACATCTCGTCCTGATGTTCCATGTGGCTACTTTCGTTGTTGTCCTGGGTGTTAGAAGGGGAGTCGGCCTTGCAGCTTCCTTTCGGCTTTCACTGCACTGCGTCATAAGTCTCCGGGATGAGACCCTTCATTGCCCAGGTGAATGCTTTGGTTCATTGTCGTCAATGCTTCTGTAACTCGTCTTTTTACAGGCAGGTTGTTAGCCCTACGCAAACCCCTTTATCCTCGGGCGAGGTGGTCCTGCCTTAGTCGCCTCTTACGACATGCATGGCAGGGCAGTGGGTCTATTCTATGCCCAACCCACAGGGCAGTCACATCCCAACACTCAATATAAAAAACTACGGAGTATGTTACTGGTGTTCATGGAGCCTCCTTGCTCTTTAAGATAAGAATGAATAAAATAAGTGTTATCAGTACAGAGTCCACACAATACTGTTCCTTCAATACAGTTTCGGGAGATAAGGAAGAGTTTGTTCAGTCTGGATGGATCTGAGCGTTCTCATTGTCAGTTTATATGCTTTATTCCTCCTTCTAGAGATCTTAGATATATATTATTTTAAGTTTGAAGACTATGAATGAAACGGACATTTTTGAAAATTCTTCACTTAAGGCATTCTTGGAAAGCTGATCAACAGCCTTGTTATAAACAAAGCCAAAATTACCAGGAATATTATCTCCATCATGAGATTAAAAACATACTTAATCATCAAAATTTCTTTTCTGATACCCAGTCACAAGATCAAAATTACACAATACTGTACAGATGTACTTTTTTTAGCTACTAACATTCTTGAGCACTTGTAAAGACTAAAATTCAACAGTGAAAATTGAAAACAGGTTCAGCCTGTCAAAAGAAAAGGGACAAAAACTACTATATCATTCTTCAGTACACACTGAAATGCAATCAGCTAGGAAGAAAATGAAACCTGCTTCTTCATAAGAATTTTAAACAGTTTGTACCTTAGCTGATAAGTCTACCTCGGTGCTTAATTTGTTTCACCTGCAATCAAGTTTCTGTCCAGTTTACCTGCCAATCTAAGCGCTGTGTTTTTTTTTACATGTTTTTTGTTTATTCTTCCCTCTGTTCCATCTCCTGTGCCACATTGATGGCACTGCACCAACACTGCTCTTTCTAACTTCCCTCGTCCATAGCCACACCCTGGCATGACCCACCACAACCCTGGCACCAGCAATCCACAGGGAGCAACCCTTGTCAAGTTGTCACGTGGCAACCCACAGAGGAGACACTGCATGGCTGCCGAGTCACTTCGGTTGTGTTCAGTGGTGCCTGTTCTGATCCAACATATGCAGGACACCACCTTCTAAGCCCCCAACTGATGACAATAATTACTTAGTCGTTGAGTTGAAATTGGTGAGCTTCCTCAGGACAAGCACCACCACCGCCGTTGAACAACAGTCCCTATGAATTTGCCGATCCGATACCAGTGACACCAACAGCATGTAGCACTGTGTTCCCCATAGTTGGAGTATGGCTGCCTTAATGGCGGGATAAAAAAACGGTCATACACACAAAACTCCACTCCCTTTGTTGGGCAGACGGGATTAATACTTGCCTGTCTACAAAGGGAGTGTCCGCAGAGTATCAGCCTGCGAACGCAGAAAGAAAGAAAGAAATTTAGCACTGTTTTACCTATTTCATGAAAATGTTTCTCTGTTAGTATACTGTTTGTGAAAGACTTCTGAAACAATTTTGGAATGAAGGTTTAACAAAGTAGCAGAATATTTAGAATGCAACAGAAACTTTTCTTTTTCCTGTTTTGCTGTGCTCCTTGCACAATGTTATGTATGTATTTGACAACTGCAACAATTTGAGACAATTCTGTTATTCTGAGTGCATCTAACGTGAACAGGGTTTCTGGTACCAGCCAGCAGCACATAATCATACTGATTCTACACCATCAGCATACTTAGCATTTATTTTACCTGTCTAAAACTGGGCAGTTCCATACGGTGTGTCCAGGTCCAAGAGCTGTGGTTCTTCGGCCACCAGCATGTGTTGGATACGGGAGTCTTTTCCACCATCCAGGGGTTGATGCCAAGGAATGTGATCACCCACATGAAGAATGTTCCCTGCATCATCAACCATCTCTTCACTATGTGATTCAAAATAAACAATAACATGCAACACTATTGCACTGTGTGTACAGCACATTCATTATTGAATCATTCTGTTCACTAGCATGAAAACAAATCTTTCATGTAGTACCCTAATTGTCTGACAACAAGCAATACTTTTTCTAATCCTAACAATGACGCCTTACATCATTAAGAACCTTCTGTTAGTAAAATCAGTCTGGACAACTGTGTATGCACGATTTGCAGTCTTCTTCAACATCCTTGAAAACAAAGCTCCAGAATCAGATGTCCAGTGTATGTGTCAACCCAAGCATAAGAGGCATACAACTTGTGAATATTTAATTCAGACTGACACAATGCATTAAAATTTAATATGGGACAAAACTATTAACAATCGCAAGTACTTTCAATTTTGTGAGAATGGAATCTACTGCAATACCGCTCAGTGGAGTGCTGAAGTTTTTGTGTGGTATGAATTATTAGAAAATCATGTGTGTGTGTGTGTGTGTGTGTGTGTGTGTGTGTGTGATGTGTGTGTGTGTGTGTGTGTGTGTGTGTGTGTGGTATGGCAATCACAATGAAGAAATCATACATGACAAAATTTAAGAGTGTGAGATCTTTTTATGGGCAATTTTCAATGATCATGCTTTTCATCTGAACGCTTGAAATAATGATAACACTCTCTTTGATTCAAAACTCTGACATTCTGCCATAGAAGCCTCAGATTCTACATTTCTCTAAATGAAAATGGTATGGATAAATAGATAGTAAACAAGCCTAGCAAATATTATTTTCAATTTGTTTTTTACAAAAATATTTTGCATGCTTAGCACACATAGACCATACATTATGCAGGCTGTCTTATGCAATAGTTATATACAGCATTTATGTTGCCAAATTTGATTTTTTTTTTTTCAAACATTAATCATCGTAAAAATACATCTTTCTGTCACCATACACAATGATTATAATATCTTTATCATACATTACTCATCTTTAAATATATGTCTGTGTCAGCATATACTCTACTGAATCTCGCAAGAGCAGCTGGTAAAATAATCATGAAAATCAAAATCCTTGATTTTTCATTTCACAGAAAATCGATCATGATGAATATATTTTTGACTAAAGAAACAAAAATCTCAAAACAGTAAATCTGATGAATGTAATCTATAATAAAGAAAATAATAAAATTGGATGTACCTGTATGAAACACGTACGCAGCTAGTTTGTTGAGCAGGGTAGTTGGCCACATGGGTGGCCCCGTTTCTCCTTCAGCTTTTTTCAAGCGAAACGTCAGCTCAAAACCAAATCCACTCAGGGCACCTCTTCCAGTAAAACTGGGTGAATACATAGAAATATGCCTTCCACAACATATTTAGTCACATACACCTAAACCTATATTGAAATGTATACTTATTACTGAAATTTTTTTCAAGCAAATTTCAGCTTTGGAAAATTTCTTTGTTCCTTACACAATGAATCGAGGATGATGATTTATCTGCTTTAATAAAATTTCTTTTGCAACTAATAATTTTGCTTGAAAAGCACAGGACAAGACACAATGCACTCTTTCCAAAATTTGCTTCATTTTACACCCTCAGTCACTCCATTTTGAAACATAATTTGCTTGATTCTACTTTCACACGAAATATAAAGCTAACGGCTACAAAACTTGACACAGATCTACATGAGTTAACAATGTGGCCTTAAACTTTCTTCACATTAAGCAATCTAGAAGTTTAACCATATTTCTTCTTCCATAATTTGTGAATACCTGTGCACCCTGTCATCTCCATGCAATTCTGTAAATCCATAGGTGATGTAATGCCAATGTGGGGGAATCCCTTGCTCTGCATCTCCTTCATTGGAATACATGCTGATGTAGTCAGCGGATGAGGGCCCCCTAGCTAGAAACAATCAAATAGTAAAAACAGTAGTTAATGAGAGGTGCTGCTGATTTCAGTGACGAGTAACTGTTATCTTATTCTTCAAAATAATACCATCAATGGAAATGTTTTTTTCTTTCATTCAGAGCAATTTCAGTCTGTCTATAAAAAAAAAATTCAATTTCAGCAGAAATTGGATTAAAAGATTCAGCAAGCCTAGTACTAGTCAGAGATTTCTGCAATTTTGGTTTTCCTCACTCAAGGGTCTGAATCAAAACTACCACACAATGAAACATACATGATAAGTTATTTCCATAAAAGACAACATGTCTCTTGAGACTAGCACTCTCTCTCTCTCTCTTCCCTAAAACTCATAAAAGAAATAAGCTGCAGTCAGAAAATTATACACAATATTCCAAAATTGAAGTAGCATCAGTGAAACCACCTGAAACTTCAGAAAATAAACAATATTTTAAAACAAGCATCTTGTTCTACAAAAATGATCAAACTACAAGCCTGACTTGTGCACAATTGTTTATGACTGAGTTATATTGGTGTTATAAGTTTCTCTCTTCACCTGTCTTATTTTGCTTTCAAGTGGGTCGATTTTTTTTTTTTTTTTTTTATTCCTCTTCTTATTGTTCTAATCTTTTTCCTTTTCCGGCACGGGCAGCAAACATCAAAACAACAAAACATACAAAAATTTAGGGAAAAAAAGGCCCACTAAACGCCCCCTTTCCCCACCACAAAAAGGAATACCAACATCATTTTTGCATTATAACCTTATAACATATACCCACTTCACAGTCCCCCGAATTTTTTTAAACATTACTTTTTAAAAGGTTTATACAACTATCTTTACATCTTTTTTTTTTAACCTTAATCATATTTTTCCCTTTGCAACGTTATTTTTCATTAGGCACTGCTGACTGAAAAAAAGATAGGACCCCCACTAACCAATAACCTTGACATAACCATAGGGGAAGGGGGAAATTTTTAACGCCAAGATCAAGGACAACACAGCTACGGGGACATCAGGGGGACAATGGAGGGGAAGATGAACGAAAAGTGAGGGGTTTGCAGACCGGGTGCGCCCTGAACCAGTTTGGTGATAGGGGGAACATTTTCCCAAAACAAGCGCATCCCAAAAGGGCCCAAAATGGAAACCCCAACCGGGCCCCGGAAAACCAATTGACCACATCCTTTAAGTTTCAAATTCGGGAAAGATCATGGGGGGATTCCCAGTGATAGAGGTGCTAAACTTTCCCACAACCACCCCCCTTCTTTTAACAACATGAGATTTTCGCCTCAAAAGTTTCCCAAAAGGGAAACAATGCCGGACTGCTCCGGAACAGGGACAAAACAACACATTCCAGATCACCCTTTTTCCAAACGGTTCCACCCGCTACAAGACTGAAAGAAAACAGTGAGACGGACATCGAACACGGGGAAAACCCCCGAAAGAAGCTCTGGCATGAAAACTTGAAAGACCCCTTGGCAAGAAGAACCCCCAAAAAAGAATGGATCACTTCCAACCCCCCCACCATCCACAATTGGGAAACAAAAAGAGAAAAAAGCTACACGAACACGACCAAAAAGAGCACTAGGGCAAAGGCACAGGAAGAGAACACAGCAGCGGGGGGGGCCGGAAAGAAAAGAAGAGCATAAAGAAGGACAAAGGCCCTACTTTGACGACCTGGCCACCAAAGAAAGAGGCAGCACCGGGACGGGGAATCTAAGGGAAACCTTTTACCGGTGACCAAGAAGCTGAGGGGTAAGTTCCAGAAAACAGACAACCCCAGTAAAGGGACAAGAACAAACCCACTACAACAACCGGGGAACAGCGAAACGATGGCAAAACATTTCCGGACTCTGACCGCCCCGCCCCTAAAACGCACCACCAGACATCCCACCTCCCAAGACAACCTCCCCAAACCAGCTGTGACAAACCCTCAAAGGCAAGATCAAAAAGGCCCAAATCATGACCTGAAAAGGGGGAAGGGCGCGGGGCCCCGGATGAGATACCACAGAAGCCATAAAAAGCAGACATAGAGACAGCTCAACATGCAAAATGCTAAAAAACACCCCCTTTTCACAAATCGGGAAAGGAAGGGGGAGTACCCGCCAGTGGAAAAAAGGGAAATCGCATAAAGGGCTGCCAAAGGGGGAAGGAGACCCAGGACGCAAAACCCCAACCGGGGGAAATCAAGCTAAAAACAACCCCAGCAAGGTTCCAACGGGTTTTCTACGGGAGAAAAAGAAAGAGGCTGTCGCCCCCAAAGCCCAGACCAGCAGGGATTTTTCCCGGGCAAAAACAAATCATGGCCACCAGATCGCCACCTGCGCATCATTGTGGAGCAGTGGGGTTTTTTGGGGGAAAAGGGGGGGGAACCCCCCCTTTACATCAACTTCATAGATTATGAAAGGCTTTCGACAGGTTGGGCAGAGAATTTCTGTGGGAACTGCGAGGCCCCTTACGAGTCCCCGAAAGACATCTCCCTCCCTTACCGGTGCACCTACCAGACATGAACGCAGGGTTGCCCACGCCGGCCACCTTTCCGAAATTTCGAGGGGAAGACCGATTTTGGCCCGGGATGCCTTCTGTCGCCGTTCCCCTTCCCCCCGGTCATTGACTGGATCATGAAGACCACTACAACAGGCAGAAACAACGGTATACAGTGGACACTCTGGACGCAGCTCGACGACCTTGACTTCGCTGACGACCTGGCGCTCCTGTCACACAGCCACAGCCAGATGCAGGACAAGACCACTCGCTTGGAGACACATCAGCCGGGACAGGGCTCAAGATTAACGGGAAGAAGACCAAGCTGATGAAAATCAACACCACTGCCAACACACCAGTCACAGTCGATGGAGAGCCCATCAGGGAGGTGGAGTCTTTCGTCTACCTGGGAAGCGTGGTTGACCAACAGGGAGCACGGCCCGAGACGTCACAGCCAGAATCGGCAAGGCAAGAGCAGCTTTCGTCATGCTCAAGAACATCTGGGCATCTGGAGGAATCAGCATAAGAACCAGAGGTTCCGTTAGACCGGCATATGCCGGTTTTTACAGGTAAATTTATATTTGCCTTGTACCGAAAAAATTAAAACCCGCCGGTACCGTGTACCGGCAGAACATCTGAGCGCTTTGACTCTCCTCTAT
>CM031596.1:21047646-21127646 GCA_018398815.1 Conus ventricosus | reverse complement strand
TACTCTTGGTGTGTGTGTGTGTGTGTGTGTGTGTGTGTGTGTGTGAGTGCGCGCGCGCGTGTGTGTGTGTGTTCTCGGGTTTTTAAATCAATCGCAGTTAAATTTTGGTTCTAAAATGTGTGAAACCACTCATTTATTTACCTTTTTTTTTTTTTTTTTTTTAGAACAGAAAGATACTGCACAATGAGAGGGAAATCCTATTTAAGAGCCCCGCCGTCCCCTACCATTTGTTCTTTCCATAACAAAAAACGTTTACTACATTTATAATGCAGATACTGATGGCTTTGTGACACCGACAGGCCCCCTGTACAAGTTTGACCTCCCCACGTTCCATAAGCTTTGCAAACAGCTGAGGCTAACCTTTACAAGGTGGTGGAGAAACTGATGCTGGCAATTCCTTCTATCCAATTTCAGTTTTCCAGAAGCCTGGATAATTTATCTATTCCGAATCTTCAATTGAGGACTTTTAAACAAATCACCCAGTTGATTATATATTAGAAATAATGGCTGTTGCTACACAGTGCCTTGGTGCAAACTGTAATGCAACCCACATCAGTAGTTCTTTCCTCAGACTATTGTGGCCTGGAACTACCTGGACAATTGTACAGTCCACACAAAAACTATACAATCCTTTAACAGTTAAAAGTCTGCCCTTACAGTGGTGAGATGCTGATAAAGCTCCAACACCTATGCTGCAGACCTCTGCTATTACAGTTACGCCAGTTCATAGATATTAGCAACATAAATGAACAGAACAGAATTATTTGTAAGGAACAAGAAAAAGGGCATGCATGCATGCATGTGATAACAGTCACACAAATGCAGGTGCACAAAAAATGCATGCATGAGCACACACACACACACACACACCACACACACACACACACACACACACACACACACATGCACACACATGACTTGTCACACCTTTATAATAAATCATATTGTCCATTAAGCATTATTTTAAGAACTATCATGCAGTAGGTCATCATGCAGTTTAGCGGACACTATGAGTTAGAATCCACTGCAGTGGAAAAAGATTTATCTGTCATGATTGTTGTGAGACAGATTCTAACTTTGTTAACACCAGCAACTTTCCTTTGAAGCAGAGGTGGCTTTGCTTTTATGTTAACACCAGCAACTTTTCTTTGAAGCAGACGTGGCCTTACTTTTGAAATTAGGACTTGAAGATTAAGCCATTCATTAAAAAAGAAAAAGAAAGGATGTGGAATGGTGCATGCATACAATATTGCATTACAAATACATATCTTGCAATGGTAAATGGTAATGTTGCTTATAGGCCAGCCAACTGCAAAGGGCTGTCACCGCCTAATCACTAAGAAAAAGTTCATAACATGTATCTACTTGTAATAATGTAGTACATCCAGATAATAGGGTTCAAAACAATTGTCAGTGGATGAATTAATACCAAATATTATCTTCTGTTGTAGGTGCGACTATATTCAGCAGCTGCACGTCAGGAACCAAGCGAAAGCAGTGCACCTTTACCACCACAGGCACCAAAAGTACTGGATCCTGTGTTTGTTTGAACACTTTTCATCTTAGTTATATCTGTTTATCTTCTTTCCCGCTTTATGAGATAGTTAGCCTCTTTCTTTTTTTCTTTCTCTCAGTATCATTTAATTTAACCTCCCTTCTAGAGCTTCACCTCTCTCTCTCACTCTCTGAGTTTCTGTTTGTCTGTCTTGTCTGTTTCTCTGTCTCTCAGTCTGTGAATATTTGCTATCATTCTCTGTCATTTTTTTGTGGGTGTGTCTGTCTCTCTTTGTCTCACTGTTTGACTGAGTGTACATGTATCTTTCTCACTGTCTCATAAATTGTATTTGTATTTCCAAGGTGAGTAGATATTTGACGGTTTTTTTTTGTCTCTTTCTTAGTTTCTATGCGTTTTGCAAGTTTTTTTTATGAAGAGTCATCTCTTTTGTGTTATCATCTTTCTTAAGCAGCAGATTATCACAACTGAGTAATTATTAGTGCTAATGGTATGCTTTCTGCAATGTAATAAGTACAGTAATTTCAGGTTCATTGTAAAGGTGTATAGTTTATCAGACTTGTGAAAAATATTAACAGATATATATGTGGTAGCAAGTGTACATCATTGTTTTGAGGATATGGTTAGAATAGTGTAAATCAGATGCTTCATTAGCTGTTTGACTTTAGTAGGAGAAAAGTGAACAATCTTGTGTCAAAACTTGTTTAGCAGTGAGTCACTTAAAGAGTGAAGTTAATGTATGAAATACCATTCTCAATATTCAGTGATATAGTATCCTTATGTAAGTTAAAACTATGAACCGTTTTGAATCATGTGCCTTGCAAAAAATGGGAACCCATGGCTTATTTGTCTTTTAAACTCTTTATATGCATATCTACTGCAGCCCTGTGGCCAAGCCTTACGTTCACGCATTGTGTGTGTGTGTGTTCTATGCAGGAGGCTGCGAGCTGGAAACAAACAAAACCCAACCATGTTTATATGCAAGCAGGATTATTAAGAAATATAACAACTTTTAGCACCCATTCATCTGGACATCATCCATATTTTCAACTTAATGATAATGCAAGCATACATCACTGGCTAAACACCATAAAGTGTCTTCAAAAGGAGTATTTTAAAAACTGTCAGAGTTTTATTGCATGGTGTGTGTGTTGTGTGTGTGTGTGCATATGTGCACGTGCGTGTGTATGTGTGTGTTTAAGTATGTATATTTTGCTCAGCTGATTAAAAGGAAATGGACAGAGCTACTTGGATATAATAAAAACAAATGGACTGAGAGGTATACATCCAAACATTTGGTGTGTTCTTTAGCTGACCAAACTTCCCAATGGAGTGACGGTAGCTTCCATAGAGAACTATTCTCCAGTATCCCGTGTTGCTCTGGTGGCCAATGCTGGATCACGCTTTGAAGATGGAGACAACCTGGGCGTCACCCACTGTCTTCGTCTTGCCTCAGGGCTGGTAAGCTTGTACAGCTCTCCTGACAACTTAAAAAACTAATGTAACCATTAATAGTTGTCCTGATAACTTAGAAACCACTAATGTAACCATTGATAGCTGTCCTGATAACTTAGAAACCAATGTTAACTGGTAGCTGCCCTGAAAATTTAAAGGATGTTGTTTGAATGAAGACAACACATTTGTTACCACCCCCTCGTCTTTGCCTGCTCTTTCTCCAGCCACACATTCGTCCACTTGGTGTATTTTACATGTATGTGTCTATGTCTGTGTCTGTGTGTCTATGGTTGGAGTGTGTGTGTGTGTGTGCGTGCGTGCGTGCGTGCATGTGTGTGAGTGTGTGTGTGTGTGCGCGCGCATGTGTTGTGTGTGTGTGTGTGTGTGTGTGTGGTGTGTGTGTGTGTGTGTGTGTGTGTGCTGAGTACAACTACATCTTCCCTCCTCACTGCTCTTATTTTATATTTTGAATTAAGCTTATTTGCAGACTTTATTTGCAGAGCACGCTAAATTCTACATCCTTCAACATCACAAGAAGTGTTGAACAGGCAGGAGCAGAGTTCACGTGAGTTGATACGTATAGATCTTCAGATGTCGGTTTATTTGTTGAGTTTGCTGATGTTTTGTGAAGTTACATAACTGTTTAACATATTGATTTAGTGAAAATGTATGTTCAGTATTACCCTGTTTTTTTCAGTTATCCCTTTATTCGTTAAATGTGAAGTTTTTCATGAAAAAGGTTAAGAGATTATGAGGCTCTGGTTATTCAGTTAAAACAGGAACATTAGATGAAAGAAAAGTAAGAAGAAAGCAATGAAATAATTTTGCTGATTTTTTTTCACCTTCAAAAAGAGAGAAGTTCTCTTTTCATGAAATAAAACAAACATCTACATGTTCATATAGTAACACACACAGCAATATGATCAAACATATACGAAATATACAAACATCATGTTAAATCAGTTCAAATTAGGTCAGGAATAATTTTGATTTGATATGCATTGTGCAAAAGCCATTGAGAATAAGGCCACACACACCTTTCTCCCTCATCAGACTCAATTTCAACCACTTAGTCACCTGCCCTCCCCTCTGCTCTACCCCCCCCCCTCCTTCAGTCTGCGCCTTCTCTCTCCCCATGCCTAACTTCCACGCCTCCACCCATCTCCAACCACGCATGCATGCATGCACTTTCATCTGTACGCTTGTTTGGATCAGGTATAAGCATATAAACGAATTGTGGCAAAAAAGTGAAATGGAGCAAAATATCCATCAAGTTGCCTTTTTAGTATATGCAGTAAGGTTGTCATGTAAAGGATGTATTATGCAAATTATGCTAGTGGCAGTCACTTTTTTGTGAACAGTTTAAGTTTGTGACCATGGAAGACCATCTCAGGTTTATAAAGGTCATCTACTTGGAGTTTATGTACCAAGCAGCTTTGAGTACAGTTTCCATTTTTTCTCATCTTTCTAGTGTCACATCTCCAAAAGATACAATTGTTTCTTCTATGTTTATGTTATGTTTGTTTTACGAAGACTGTTGCACATGGTCAAATTTTACTCATTTAATGTAGTGAATGATAAAAACATGAGATCAAAAGATCAAACAGTTCATCTGTGTGTGTTCTTTCATTAGATTCAAATAAGATCAGTTCTGTATTAAAGTGTAAGTTTGTGCAATTTTCACATTTTTCTTTTAATGTGTTATAATTCTGTCTAGAAATTGTATTGAAGAAAGTACAATTCCAAGGATAATGATTGATGTAATATTTTTCAAGTATTTCATCGTTAATTTTAGAATGGGAGAGAAGAATCTGTAAAGGATGAATTGATCAGTCTGTTGGCAGGTTGATATTTTATATTGGACATATTTGTGTTTATTGCAGATGCTCTTCCACGCGTGAGTACATGTTCTACAAGATCGACTGCCTTCGAAATGAATTGTAAGTTATGCTAAAATCTGTTGACTGATAAATAGCAAGATATACTAGAAAAGATTATAGAATTGTCTTTCTTATAGCAGTGTACTGTGTCGAAGGTCACTGGTTCAGTTGGTTGTGGAAATCAGCCTGTCATGATGTATGAGCTTGCCAGTGCTGACTAGAAGTCACTGATGAAAAGCATATGTTCAACACCCAGTTTTCTGTGTTAGGATTATTAACAAGTTATCTGATTGTGATATAGGACCAACAGTGGAAGAAATATACATTATCTTGAATTGTTATCCCGTTCGTCTTGAAGTAGATGCGTTGTACTGCCGTTACACGCCAAGGGCCAGTACATCCGTCTTTGGCGTTGGTTTTCTTGTCCGAGTTTCCCTCTCGTAGGCGACTTGCCGACCAAGGCTGATGAGCATCCCCTACCCTGGTTTGTTTCTCCAAGGTTTTCCTTCCCAGGGCTAAAGGTTTTTTTTTATGCGCCTCTTCCTCGCATGATGAACCCGTCACAGGACACATGGGGAATTTGATATGGTGTAACAGTGCCACCTGTTACCCCGCCCTGTCCTGGTAGGAACATCGCCAGTTGGTCCGGGACTGCTTATTCGACCAGGCAAGCCTGACTTACATCGCAGCTAACCCTCATATTTGGGGGCCGACCCCGTATCCGCTACCCGGAGACCCGCCGGTTGGGTATAGTTGTCCCGCCCGGATTATCTTGAATGAACCCAATGCGTTGCCAGAAAGCATATATTTAACACATAATTTTTTGTGTTAAGATTATTAAAAAGTTATCTGATTGTGATCATAGGACCAACAATGGAAGAAATATACATTGTCATGAAGGAAACCAACGCGTTACTTCTCATGCCCAAGTTTTATTTTGAAGTCAAAGCTATTGATATTATAGCCATACTCGGATTTGTTGAGAAGTCTAGCATTAAGTCCGTTCTGAATAAAATTATAAACTGTATCTTTGAAAACATGTTAGTGTCTAATTTCAGAAAAACATAAACACATGTTCTTGCTGTAAGTCGTACCATACCCTGTGCATTTGTGATCACAGTTTAAAGGAATCAAATCAGTTAACAGAGACTGATGTGATATGTTTGGATCTAGCGAGGTATTTTTAATTTCTGATGGTTGCATGTTTCAGGGATTTGGTGAGCAAGATCTTGGCACAAGTGACAACAGCGCCAGCTTTCAAGCCATGGGAATTGTCTGAGCTAAGCAGTAGCATGGCTTTTGACCTGGCCACCCTCAAGGCACAGCCCAACATCCGTAAGCCTTAATCATTTCTGACTTGTTATGAAGAAAGGAATGTATGCAGCCCACTGCTATAAAGGTATCAGGATGAACAGTAAATACAGCCACTGCATGTAAAAGCAAATTGTGTGTGTACATAGTTAATGTCTCAACTGTTCTGAATTGCCCCTCCTCCTTGTGATCCCTGTCATGGGAAAAGAAGGGTGTGCTTTACTGTACCTCCTTTTTCTTCCCAAGATTTTGGTCAGGGGTGACCAATTTTACAGATTTGTTTGATAAGTTTAAATTATTGTATGAAACCTTGAATTGTTAATACAGTAATTTTCCCTGTCATGAAGGACAAGAGCTAAGGACCTTTCATCTGATGTTTTGGCACCACACATACAAGATTGCCCGGAGTAACAGAAATCTGACTGTCGACTCCCAAATTCAAATGTTGTTGGCGCTCTCTCTCTCTCTCTCTCTTCTCTCTCTCTCTCTCTCTCTCTCTCTCTCTCTCTCTCTCTCTCTCTCTCTCTCTCTTTTAGTCTGTACTATGCCACCTCAGTGTCAATACCCCATTCTGGCTTTCCATCCACAGCCACATTCCTGATTGTGCCGCCACAGACCCTGCACCAGCAATCCACTGGGAGTAGTCACTGTCAAGTTGTCATGGGGCAGTCCAGCAAAGGAGACAGTGCACTAACTCCACGTCACTTTTGAAACATTCAGTGGAGCCTGTTTTGATCCAACATACTCAGGACTCCACCTACTCAGCCCCATACTGACGACAGTAATTGTTTGGCCGTGGAGCTTGCATGAATGAGCATACCCCTCTCTAATGACAATCCCCATGAACTTGCGGATACTGGCAACCTCTAAACTAAATCTCCAATGGCACAGACTTGGAAAGGAAATAAAAACTGAGGTCACCACGAGAGCAGGGCGTGAAGGGCCACAGAATTTGAGACTTGAAAAAAAAATTCCTTTGGCTTATTGTTGCAGATTAGGATGATGCTATAGAGTTCCATTCTGGTCTGAGACTGCATGACCTGGCTGCAGTCTACGCTTACTTTCATAATATATCTAAATGTCAGCCAGGCTCTAGAGATACAGACTGCATGACCTGGCTGCAGTCTACGCTTACTTTCATAATATATCTAAATGTCAGCCAGGCTCTAGAGATACAGACTGCATGACCTGGCTGCAGTCTACGCTTACTTTCATAATATATCTAAATGTCAGCCAGGCTCTAGAGATACAGACTGCATGACCTGGCTGCAGTCTACGCTTACTTTCATAATATATCTAAATGTCAGCCAGGCTCTAGAGATACAGACGCATGTAGAGTTGGTCAGGAAATTCGAGCAACAGTCTCAGAAACGCATCCATTAAGTGGATGAAACTCGACTATATGGCTCCAGTCTCCCCACCCAATTGAGCCACAGCAAACTCACTCTGGGTAGAAGCCTATTGGATAAAAAGTATCCCACCAGTAAATGGCTCTGATTGAAATTAAACCCATGAACCATTAGCCACTGCGCCACAGTGGCTGGTTTGTCGGCACATTTCAGTTGAGCATAAACATGTTGACAACACAAGATTTACTAAGAACTTGAGTGTTCATGCATCAGTATGTCCATGATGAGAAAGACAGTTTCCGGAGATACAGAGACATACTTTTTGTGTTTTTTTCTTCTTTCTTCCATGATTTGCCCAAGTATCATAATATAGCATAAAGTAGTGTATCCAAAAACCTCCAGAGATGTTGACATGTGCCCATTCTGTTGTGCAGAGGTGTTTGACCTGCTGCACAAAGCTGCCTTCAGGGACACCCTGGGTCGCTCCCTGTATGCCCCAGAGTTCATGGTGGGCAAGTACACCAGTGAGCAGCTGCTGCACTACATGAAGACCTACCTGTGTGCTGGCCGCCTGGCCCTGGTCGGGGTGGGCGTCGACCATGATCAGCTGGTGGCACAGGCCAAGCAGATCACTCCCTTCACCTCTGCAGGTGCTAACAACAACAAGGCCAAGTACTGCGGAGGTGAGTTCACTTCCCGTTCTGCCCTCTGTCTCGTTGCTTTGCTTGGCGATGTGCGACTTCCAGTGTTCTGTTGACAGTTCGTTTCTTCCCTTTGATGGAATTATGGAGGTTTCTTGTGGCTTACCTTTGTTTTGATTTGTATTGTTTAAATGATATATGATACTGTGAACGCAGTTTGGTAGGTCTAGTGTTTTATATTTCATGCTGTCTTTCACATTGATACAGAAGTTTGGGGGAACATTGCTAAAGTGGGCAGAAAGCATTGTAACCGATGTTCTATGCGATCTGTGATTAAATGTGGAAGGAAAGCTTTGTAGTTTGTGACACATGAAGTTCATTACGTGTTGAGACAATTCACATTCTTCTTTTGCATTCTTAATTGCAATTTTTTAAAATAAAGCCGTTGCCAGGGGAAACATGAACTATCCTGTTCTTTTGCAAAAAATGATGACAAAAGTATTGCTCTTGGTTGACACCTAGCCATGATTACATGGGAAGCAACAAGGTTGTTGACCAGCTTGCCAAAGAAATGCCAGAATTTTTCTTTAGGAAAACCTCAGTCACTTGACATTAGCATTTTGCTTCAGGCTCTTATGTGATCTTTAAAAAAAAAAGCTCTTCTGATGTGATGTTTCAGTATTTAAAAGAAATAAGATTTTTTCATTATGTGACTTGTAAATCATGATAAAGTGGTTTTAGGTTAGTCTGTTTAGGTTGAAAAGTGACCTACTTTTTCAGTTTTAACTTTGGATCTTTACTGTACTCTAAACATGATGACATGGCCTTCATGGTGGGATGAGGTATACAACACATGACTTGACTAGCAACGTTAAAGTGGATAAAATCTGACAGAAATACCTTGCAGAATTTTTAAAAGAATACTATTACACAGTTTATACCATGAGTTATGACTGTTCCATTGGAAATCGATACTCCCAGTGTAACGTGTTGACGGCATTGGTTTTACTTTTTTTTTTTTTTTTTTTTTTTGCTGTCCCACTTTCTGCGCCACCTCAGAGGCAGTGCACCCACGCCGCCCATTCCGACACCCCGTCCATCCACAGCCACAGCCCGGTCGGCCCCGCCGCAGCCCCGGCACCGGCAATCCACAGGAAGCAGTCAATGTCAAGTCGTCAAGAGGCAACCCACCGGAGGAGACACTGCACTGCTGCCGAGTCACTTCGGTGGTGTTCAGTGGCGCCTGTTCTGATCTAACATACGCAGGACACCACCTACTAAGCCCCCTACTGACGACAATAATTGCTTAGTTGCGGAGCCAGCGTGAGTGAGCTCTCCCTCCGGAGGGCGCCACCACGTCAGTCCAACGACAGCCCCCATGGACTCGCCGATACCGGTGACCTCGACGGAACCAAACCAAGGTCACAGACGTGGAGAGGACATCGAAATTGAGGTCACCATGAGAGCAGGGCATGAAGGGCCACAGAATTTGAGACATTTTTTTTTTATGCTGATCGATGAGAATGAGGATGATTAAGATGATGCTACGGATTTCCGTTTCGGTCTGAGACTACATGACAGGGCTGTACTCTACGCTTCCTTTCATAATATATCCCAGCGTCAACCAGGCCCGAGAGATACAGGCACCTGCAGTGTTGGTCATGAAATTTGAGCAACACTCTCAGAAACGCATCCATTAAGTGGATGAAACTCGACTGTGTGGTCCCAGTCTTCCCAACTGAGTCCGCAGCAAACTCAACTCTGGGTAGGAGCCGGTCGGGGCAGAAAAAACCCACATGACTTCTGATGGGATTCGAACCCACGACCTCCCAGCCGGGAGTCCGCGACGTTAACCACTTCGCCACGGCGGCTGGTTGGTTTTACTTTTCATCAAGATGAATTTTGAGCTAGTTATATTGAGGTAGAATGTCAAAATATCTGTCCAGACATCATGGCAGTCAGCATTGCAAGTTGCCTTATGGTTGGCTGGTTTCAGATGAGATACGGATGGAGACTGGAGGAGACTTTACCTACGCAGCTGTGGCAGTTGAGGGTCCCAGGTCAGTCAAAATCTGTTCTGTCGTTGTAGCTGGAATGGGCATGATTCCCAGTCAGTGCTTAGTTGCAGAGTTTCCAAGTGCCAATATTTCGGTGTAGCATACTACGATTATATTAACAGTGCTATGCTGCTACACTTTGAGACTAATGTTACACACAAAAAACATGGATTATGTGGCAGCTCAAACGAAACTGTGAAAGCATAGATCTTTCGACTGTAATCTTATTTCTGCAAAAAATGGCCCAGTTCAGGAAAGAGAGGAGGATAAAAATCGCTAAAAACAGTCGCGATTTTGCCACCTTATTGATAGGTTCATAGCCGTTTTGATTTTTCTAGGTCAAGTCAAAACCATGGGATAACTAGCCAGATTTGCATCTTCTTATCTACGATCATATAGTGTGTGAAGCGAAGTGAAATTGAAAGTGTTGTTGAGCCTGACGTGTAGCATCGCATATCAGTGCTACACTTAAACAGTGGAATGCTACTCTTGAAATGGCAAAATGCTACAATTGGAGCCTTTGAAACCTTGGCAGCTCTGTATTTGTTCCATCCTGTTCTAGAACACAGTCGTCTCTTGTTTGTGGTCAGTTTTTCACGTCCTTCCATTTACCTAAAACACCCCTCCAAATAGGAAAGAGCTCAACTCATTGTGTCTTTTGAATTGTATGGTTATGATTGTTTCAGTATGTGCATGTCTGTGTACTAGTGAATCAGCAAAGAATTGCTGGCCGCGTCACAAGTAGAGAGCTCAGCCTTTCTTAGGTGTCAGAAAAACAACCTGAACAGTTGATAGTGATATTAAAGTATCACCAAGAATAAACTGTCATCATGGCTTTCCATACATGTTTGGATCGATCTGACTTTACAGTATTGTGAGTAGATTTTATGCAATGGAAGGTGGTAAAGGCTCGACGTTAAATCTATCACCTGTTCTCATTTTTAGGTGTTTTCCTGTCTTAATTAGTTGAGAATTATGGTATGTGCAAGAGTGTGTGTCATCATTTGCACTTGTGTACATACACGCAGGTTATCATTTTGTTCTCATTGCTTCGAGATCCAATAAATGCTCATTTGATATTAATTTTTTTGTTTTTTTTTCTAATTTTGAAGCTCAGGGTCCTATGGAAAGAAAGGCCGGTATGTCTTTACCTTTTTAATCTTATTGTTATGCATCATTACATTCATTATTAATTACATGAAACTAAGTTCTTTTTCAATGGGTGTGTGTGTGTCTAGAAGTGTTGGATAAAATGGTCTGATGCAGATTTGCTCCCCTGTTTCCTTGATGCGTGTTGTTGTAGTTTATATCAGTTTTTTTTAACTGTTGTATGTGTTGCATGCATTGTGTTTGATCCTGACATTTCATTACAAATAAAGAAGGTAATAAATCTGAACATTATTTCTTGAATATTTTTTAGTTGTTTTTATTCTTGATCCGTGGTAATTTGAGATAGATGCATGGGTGAAACCACACGTCCGGAAAATCCGGAATCCGGATTTCGTATTGGTCGTTTGTCCGGAAATCCGGACATCGGCGTTCGTTGTGGTCGATTTTCCTTTTTTGGGTAGTTTTCGGTGAAGCTGCGTTCTTGAACAACTCGCGCATGCGCCGTCCAAGTTGTTGCAAAACTTGTCTTCTGATTTGCGCCATTTTCACGATAGCCTACAGCGTGTTCACGTCTTCACGTCGCAACGATCTTCTTCACGTCGGAACGATCCCGTCTACCTAGATCTAGTCTGAATCTGCGGCACTTCATTCTCTTCTTTGAGCACGATGCCGTTTGTGGCTGTGAATGAAGACACGTCGCTGATCGATGTTTCTGTCCCCAACAAATGGTCTTGGCGATGGCTGACGAAAGAGGTCCGGACAATGATGGCGAAATGGGAAAGGGCGACACATTTCTGACTTGGTGCCGCAAAACCACAGCTGCTGGCGTTGCCCGGTGCATCGTCTGCTTGCAGGACATCAAGTATGGAAGCTCTGGCATAACGGCACTCAAAAAGCATGTCAAATACAAGAAACACCAGGAAAATGCAAAGGTAGACAACGCTCTCTCTCTCTCTCTCTCTCCCCTCTCTTCTCTCTCTCTCTCTCTCTCTCTCTCTCTCTCTCTCTCTCTCATCATGTTGCTATGTTGAATTGTCTGTATGAATGATATGTGCTGAAGTAATGTATGCTTGACAAGGACAGATTGTAAGACTAGGCTTTGGCCTAAAATCTTCATCCTTGGGTATTAAAGATCAATCAATCAATCAATCAATCTCTCTCTCTCTCTCTCTCTCTCTCTCTCTCTCTCTCTCTCTCTCTCTCTCTCACACACACACACACACACACACACACACACACACACACACACACACTTTTTAGAATAGGAGTGGGTGGTCGGCTTTTATTGTGGGTTTTTTTGTTGTTGTTTTTTTTTTTTTTTGGGGGGGGGGGAGGGGTTGTCAAAATAGTGTGCTAGATGAACATAGACGGATGCTCCTGAAAAGGAAGGCTTGTGTTCAGAGCACCATTAGAAAGTTTTTTAAGTAGGTATAAGAGGACACATGCTTCAAAGACTTGTGAGCTGTGTATACTACATTGGACATATGAATGTATAGACTTCCAGGATACCTTGCTTGAGCATCTGGGCTTGGACACTTTCTGCAAGGTTTTGTGTTAATATGTGCTGTATGGACTCCTTCATGAATGTGATCGTGTGGGCTATAAGAATACTGTTCTTGGACATCTGCGTTGTAAAGATTATTTGAACACCTGTGGGTTTGTTTGTTTTTTGGATAGTGGGCTTTTTCAATTTTGTAACTGCTCAGTGATGAACATCTGGACACCTGCTGCTGCTGGATAATGCTGAATACATTCCTTGGACAAGTAATGCACCAGTCTGTAAGTAAATTCTGCATAACACAAAATTATGCTGGTTTAGTGATTTTTATTATTCTTTATGATTCACAAGTTTTCTTTTCTTTTTTTTTTTTTTTTTGGAGGGGGGCAGCATAAGTTACTCTGGGACACAACATTAGTCTTATTTCACTTATAAGAACATGCTGAAAGTACCTCAAAATGGTCTGATTTTAATAACGAAAATGTAAAAATGCTTCAGCTTCAGGGGCTTCGCCCCCTGACCTCCGACAAGGGGCTCTGCCCCTTGACCCCGCCAGGGGGCCTCCCGGCCCCCTGGACCCCCACCTTTCAGGATTTTCAATTTTCCCAGGTTTCACCCATGTAGATGCAATCATATTTTTCATCAATTTATTTGCAGGAGAGTACGATTATTTATCTAATAGAAACTGGAAAATGTCAGTCATAATTGTGCTGTTCAGTTAAGGACAGGGGTCAATAAGTTTGCATTTTTTGTTCTCCAGCCAGCCTGGCTGGTGGATCCAAAATTCCACTAGCTCATCAACATTTTGTACTGGCTGAAGCTTTGAAATACATCACAACTTTAAAAAAGAAAAACTTTTTTCAAAGGGTAGCAAGCATCTGAACCTAAAGCATAGAGCAACGCTCCCACCTCCCCTATAAAAACGAGAAGAAGATACCATAAAAATAACTTAACTTCTGTGGTAGGTCAAGATGAAGTGGGGTAAATTTCTTTCACAACAGCATTTAAGAAACATCAGTATTAAAATTGTAATAATTAAATGTGTGTGTGTGTGTGTGTGTGTGTCTACAGTACTTTTTATGTAGGGTTCATATTGAAAGAGATCCTAGGATTGTGTGGGTGTGTGTTTTGAATATGTGACCCTGAATGCTGACACTTATTTCAGTCAGCAAAGCATGGCACACACTTGATATTTGTGGCATCATGTCAGTGCTTATGGAAAAAAAAAATCTTGAGTCAGTGTTTCATTGTGTTGATCCGCGTGCTTTGCATGGTTGTATGTACTTATTGCTTTGTTGACAAATGTTTGACCTACAGTTTAGATTATGTGGGCGTAGTTAGCTGTATTCCTGCTACAGAATGGCATAATTTATTGATTTGTATTGCTAATACAGCTCATACTCTAGGTAGGCAATTTTTTGTCATTATTTTTTTTTCTTGGAAGTCATATCTAAATGGTCTACACAGTAATATAGAATATCATATGCACCATTACAAAATAAATGGCTGGTTTATAATTGATGATGTCACCCCACACAATGATTCCTTTACATTTTGGTATGTAATTCACAACACATACATTCTGAAAACCATGAATGAATGCATATTTACACATTCTGAATCTTGATACATCTTACACCTGGTTGTTGCATGTGCAGTGACCTGGACATTAAGTTTATCATGACTTTTCAGTTTTGATTACCTGTGGTTGTCAGAGGATGAAGGACCCTGAATATGATATAAGAAGAGGGGTTCTAGAAACATCGTTTAAACTGTATGACATAATGATTAGTATATTTTAGCTGCTGGTTTTAATTTATTCGTCAGATTTGAAAATGCTGATTTTGTACATGGATATACATGCTGATTATATAGCTTTATGTGTTTTAGTGAAAGCTTGGTTATATTTAAAGTTGAAACTGAAACATATGTGTGTGTGTTGTACCTTCGAATCCACATAAAACATCACTATGACCAAGATCAAACTTGCAAGTTCATGGGAGCCAATCCATTCATGAAAATCAACCATATGACCAAACATGACCTGTAGGAATGTGCTTTCAGTTCTGTTTCTGCACAAACATATTAATTCAGTAAATTTTGTATATTTTTTAGGCTCTACCTAAAGGAATGCACAGGTACAGAATACAATCCCACAATACATTTCAAAAGTTGCAAATCTTTTTATAGATCATCACATTATGTTCAAATCATACCCATCTCTCTTATGATATTGAAGCTATATTCATTTCAATTTATCTTTTGATTTCTGTAGTATGTTGATTTCTGTTATCTCATTATTTCTGTGACTGAAAGATGTGGCTGAAACTTGGGTTTGGTTCAGATTGGGGGGAGGAAGCGACAGCAAAATCTATGATGATTGGGCATAATTTGGGAAAGGAATAAGGTAGCTGCTCTTAATAGTTTTTTCTGATGGGTTAATAACTGTCCTTTAATGTTAATGAAAGTGATGTTAGTGTTTTTCACCTATTTGGTGAATTTGAGGAAAATTATAAGATCAGATAATAAAGAAATGTTATCTGCATTTCATGCGAGTTAACGCATGGCTTAGATTTGTTTAACAGTTTGCCAAGTTTTGGCTGCTATTTTTGTATGTACTTCATTTTCACAAAACTAAAGAAGGTGAGGTGGATAGATGGTTGTGAGGGTTGGATCTTTTTAAACTGAAAAAAAATCTATAAAAAAAAAAGCTGTCAGAACAAAAAGCAAACTGTTGTTTACAGTTCCTCTTCTTGGCCTGGTTATCATATTTTTGAGAACAGAAGGGGAATATTGAGAAACAAATGGAAAGCAAAGTGTTGTACGTTGCTGCTTCTTTCAAAATCTTCTTTCACCTGGACTGTAACACAACCCAGCAGTCACAGGTAAGCTGCTGTATGTGTGGAGGATGATGTGGAGAGTGGCCTGATTGCAGCCTGGCTGGCAAGGACTTGCTGCATGCCGCTGTTCTGCAGAACGTGATGGGCATGGGCCCCTACATCAAGTACAGCGCCGGCAACGCCACCTCCCGCCTCATTCAGGCCGCCACCAAGGCCACGTCACAACCCTTTGCTGTGAGTGGTTTTCCGCAGTGCCAGCTCTTCATCAGATGGATCTTGATTTTCTGCTCTGTGTCTTGTGCAAAGTCAGAAAGTTGCAGGTCGTAAAGGTTGACTTTTTTTTTACACTTGAACATTAAGACTGTGGTGACATACTAAGAAAGGACTGGACATCTTACGACATGGTGTTTTGGCCATTTTCTTGAAAATTCAACAGATTGCTCAAAATGACTAAAGCATACAAGCTGTTTATTCATTTCCGCAAGGCTGAGATTTTTTCAGGTGCTACTTTGAAAGTCACTTAACTCTAAAGTTAAAAAGAATGTATCAGAGGTATGTGGATTTACTTTAGAATGTTTGTACTATCAGCAAATGCATTGTGGAGAATGAAATGTTTTTCCACCAAAGTACTGTTCCCACCATCATGTTGGTATGTTTAATTATAGATTTTCCAACTACACAAGTAGGACAACCTCCTCAAAGAAAATTGCCTTCATTCCAAAACCTTATAAAGGAAAAGGATGACCCCTGATCTACCCATAAAATCTTTGTTGAGGTTAGATGTTGTTTACAAGTAAGATTCATTGTTGAAGTTTGGAGTATTGTAAGTATTGAAAAAGAAAATTACTTATGGGTGTCAAAACCTTCTGGAGCAGCAATGTGCGGTTTGTGTTTCAGCTGTCCTGCATCAATGCCAACTACACTGACGGTGGTCTGTTCGGATTTTATGCCATTGCACAGGCCAGAGAAGTGGAAAAGGTTGGTTTATTTCCAAATTTGTGATTTGTTTGTTTGGTAGGAAAGGCTGGCTGAGGTAATTTGTGTGAGCTGGAAAAGACTCCCAATCAGAAGTGAAATCTGTAGCAGTGCTGATCGGATGTCTTTCTTCGGAATGGGCAGAAAGAGTTTGATTTTGAATACCATAATGGTATTGAGGAAAACTCTGCAAGATGTTGAGCAAGAGATCTCCCTCTTCCTAAGACCTTTTCGAAGGAGGAATTCAGAATGGTCTTCAAAGAAATCAGAGATGAAAGGCTAGCATGTTTTTCAACATTTGTGACTGACTTTTTTTTCAAGATGCTGACAGTATGTAAAGGTGGAAGAAAAATAAAACAATATTTAAAAAGATAGACACAGAAGTAAAAAAAAAAAAAAATGTGTGGATTTTACAGTGCATCAGCAGGGCCTGAATAGTGCATAGTAACATTACTCTTTGGTCACTCTTGGTTGTCTTCGTAAACACAGTCAACTGCAAACTGTGGAAATTTTGTACCTAGTGTGACTTTGTGCTTAAAAAAGGATTACTTGTTGCTGGGTGTTTTCTTTTGTTCATCAGGTGTTCACAATTTCAGTATTTATTTCTGGTATTTTCCCTGTTGTATCCCTGGAATTTGTGATGTGTTTCTGATTTGGAAGATAAGGGTTCCTGTTGTATCCCTGGAATTTGTGATGTGTTTCTGATTTGGAAGATAAGGGTTCCTGTTGTATCCCTGGAATTTGTGATGTGTTTCTGATTTGGAAGATAAGGGTTCCTGGAAGTAGAAAAGGAAGATAAGGGTTCCTGGAAGTAGAAAAGGAAGATAAGGGTTCCTGGAAGTAGAAAAGGAAGATAAGGGTTCCTGGAAGTAGAAAAGGAAGATAAGGGTTCCTGGAAGTAGAAAAGGAAGATAAGGGTTCCTGGAAGTAGAAAACAGGGTGGGCAGTCATGAGACTGTCAACAAAAAGGGAGGTAATCTGTGCTGGACACCATGCATACCTCAGAAACTGTCGATATCCAGTGTAAGAAGCTTCTGGTGCTCAGTGTTCAATGACATGTGCTGATAGCATTTTGACTTCTTTGGCTTACTCTTTAGCAATGAACCACTTTTCTTTTGTTTCTGTGTTTAAACAGAAATATTGGAAAAGTCTCCACCTGTGTGCCTTTATAAGTATATTTGTAAATTACACTGAACCTCAGTCTGGGGTTAGATTGCGAGTGTTTTTAGAACTATGTCATTGTTAACCTAGAAAATAAAAGAACATGATTTTAGAATGTTATTGCGTAACTACAAGAGCTTATTTTGGCTGACTCTTTTATGCATGGCTTCTCACGGACTGTTTTGTAAGCAGCCTCAGCACTTTGCAGTCCTCGTGGAACAGTCATTTTCATCATGAGGCAGCCCATAGGAGGAGACACTGCACCGTTTCTAAATCAGTTTGATGGTGTGCAGTGAGCTTGTGCAGATCCAACATCTGCAGGGCACCACCTTCTAGTCCTCCTGGTGATTACTATAGTTGCTATGGTGGATTGCCAAGGTAAGCATATCCCCCATTCAGAGGGCACATTAACACAGTGACTGACCCTGTGAGCTTGGCGATACTGACTTTCATGTGAAACTCACCTTTGGTATGATATAGATGTGGAGAGAAAATTCAAAGTGAGGCGACCTGTTGAGCACAGTTTGAAAGGTCGCACAGTACGAGACTACTTGTTATGATGGTCAGTCAGGAAGATGCTGTCAAGTTCCATTTTGTATTGTAACTTTATAACAGGGTTGTACTCTGCACTTAGCTGACATAATATATCCCAGTGTCAGTGTGGCAAGAGCAAAGCTCTCAGTGACCCATCCATGAAGTGGGTGAGACTTTGTAGTGTAGTTTCCCATTTGAGCCTAAAACCTCTTAGCGGGACCCTGCCAGGACTGAAAAATCCTACTGAGAAATAAATGCCTCTGGTGGGAATTGAACCCGTGACCTTTCAGCCCACATTCTGCAGCGCTAATCACTGCACCACAATGCCGGTGGGAACAGAAGTACAGTATTGTGAACCAAGGAGAAAGGTAGTGGCTAGAGGGAACGTACTGTGACATGATGCACTGAGGTGAATGTGTTTGCTTAGATTTGTGAAAAGTATTGTTAAATACTGTGAAGTGATGGAAGAAGATGAGTATGCGTATTTGATAACTTTCTTCCAAAAGCATTAAACCTCTTTGTAGCTTACATGTAAGGAGTTGAAGCAGTCAGATCAGATGATGTGTCCATTTGCAGGTTCTCCGTGCTGCTTTCAACCAGTTTGCTGCTGTGACCAAAACAGGCTTGGCAGAAAAGGACGTGGAGACAGCCAAGTGAGTATCCATCATAGAACGAGATTTAGACAAGAGATTTCCAGTTTGACCATCTGAAACATTCTTCAAAGGAACTAGGTCAAGAAAATAAAAGAAGAAATGTAACGTGGAGATAGGGAAGACAGTGCAGGACTTGGTGCCTGTGGATAGTGTGTTGAAGTAAATTATTGTGAATTTCATAAGCGAACTAGGTTAGGAGAAAGAAAATAGGAATACAACTCAGAGCGTGAGTGGTAGTGCAAGAGTGGTGTTCCTAAAGATAGTGTGGATGTAAACGTTATGATAGACTGGCAACTATGTATAGAGAGCAGTGGATCAGAGTGTGAGTATTACGGGTGAGAAAGTGATTGCACATTGATCAGGAGACGGTAAGCAACAGTTCACAGAGTGAGTGAGTGATCAGAGTGATTAAACTTGCCGAGTCTGGCCATGGCCATAAAGAAAAGAGGACAGTTAAAAAAATGAAGAAATTTCTTGACAGCGGAAGCTGCCGAACAGCTGGTATCTTTGTAGGTGGAGGTTGGCTCTGGCACAATGACATTTCTGTGACCCTAAGACTGACTGCGATAGTCTTAGTCAGGTTGACTCGGTATGAATTATTTATTGTACAGTGAATAAAAGTGCCATCCACCAGGGTTTTCCTCTATAGTGACTGAAACAGCTCGGAAAGAGGGAATGTGGGGGTGGAGAGATAGTAACTATCATATTACTTTTATTATCGTCGTGGATTTTTCTTCCTAAAATTGTTGCTGTTTTCCTTAGAAGAACACATAACCATAGTCATTGGGCCACAGTATTCTTGCAGATTGTGTGTGCGTTTGTGGTGTTTACCTATCAAAGCAGATTTTCCCAGAGAACATTGCCATGGACAACTCCCATATAACAGCCGATTGTTTGTGTGCACCAGGTGCATGCTATGGTTAGGATTACCATTTATCATTTCATCTGAAGACTGGAGGGTGTAAGTATAGCTGTGAACATGAAAAGTACCTATCTCCCAGAAGCAGACAGACATCAGGTTTTTTTCCATTTATTATTGCAATATGTGAATCAATAATGATAAATGAGAGACAGGATTGTCAGAACCTGTTCAATGAGTAGGTCTGCTTGTTTTTCGGTATTCTCCCTCAGTAACTCCTGTTTGTGGTAGCTGTAGTTGTGATGATGGCATTGTGTAGTTCTGTTGTCTCAACCAAATTATGTATGCAAGTTCATATCGAGGGTTACCGGCCAGGATGTGTTATCTCGCTCAGAGGTACTTCTGAGAAAATAGCTTTTGAAAGTTTGACACTATCAGATAGACGGTATATGAAGTTTTTATTTCCAAATTTACCTTATAGGTAAAGACACATCTGCTCTGCCAGCCTCTGATACTTTTTTGCAGAACAACTGAGTGCTAAAGTAGTAATTAACCGTTAATCAACAGGTTTTGGCCGTGACTCTTCTGGGCACGCTCCCTAGAAATGAAAGCTTTGGCCCCGAATAAGTTAGTGACAGCTGATACACAGAGGTCCGCACCCTTCCACAGGGTGGAGAGGGAAAGTAACAGTGCAGCTGTGTATCACCTATCGCTGAAACTTGTAGGAAGAGTGGGGAAGCGAGAAAAGCAGAGGAAACGCGTGCGCGGGTGTGTATCACCTTACGCTGGTGCGTACCGGCAGGTCACAGGGGTCAGAAGGGTGGGGGGGAAACTTTATGCTGGTGTATATCACCTTTCGCTGATGCGTACCGGCAGGTCACAGGGGTCAAAGGGTGGGGGGAAAACTTGAGGCTGGTGTATATCACCTTCACTGATGGTTGTCTGCAGGTGGGTGCCATCTTAATGTTTGCATTACCGCTACCCTATCTGGCCTTACTGACCCCAGCCTCTCACAGAGGCAGTGAAAAGGAAGGCCCAAATGTGTTATGCAGGCACTGTTACTTTCTCATTTACTTGCTCTTAAATAGACCAAAAAATCGCTCATCTCACAATTATTCCAGGCATTACACGCACTAAGTAAAGTTTGTATATTCATTTTATTTTTTTCCCCGATAAAAAATTGTGTTGCTAAGGTCATGCAGATGCTTCATTACTGACATTGACAGTGAGCAAATTGTTGAAAGTATAACAATACGACAAAGAATAATCTCTCTCTCTCTCTCTCTCTCTCTTCCTCTCTCTCTCACTCTCTCTCTCCTCTCTCTCTCTCTCTCCACATTATACTGTCATCATAATTATAGTCATGCTTTGCATCTTTTTTTTTCTAAAGTTTATTTTTGGGGAAATGCATTTCAGTTTTAAACAAAAAGATGATCAAGCTGACTAGAAATTCCCATTCCATCAAAGTCACACACACACACACACACATGCACGCAACACACGCAAGTTCACCTTAACAGCATTATCCAGATCCAGTTAACCTTAAAAACAAAAAAAATATATATATATTAATGCAATGTAAGTTAAAAGTATGCCGATCCATAACAAATACAATAACATGCCATAATTAAACCATACTGACTGGAACTATTGACTGAGACATTTCTAAGACTATCTGATTACTGGGGGTGGACAAGCAAGAAAAGCCGGAGAGAAAGAGGAGGTTGGGGGGGGGGATCATAGAGGCAGAGACACAGTTTGAAGGGACCAGGACTTCTTTTTGTCCTCTCTAACACACACACACACACACACACACACACACACACACACACACACACACACACACACACACACACACACACAACACAACAAAACCACACACCCAGGTGCACGCACGCACACACACACAAACACATACACACGTACGCGAGTTCACCTTCTTAACATTATCCAGATCCAGTTAACCTTAAAAAAACACACAGTATAATATTAATGCAATGTAAGTAAAAAGTATGCTGATCCATAAAAAAATTGCAATAAAATGCCACAATTAAACCATAGGAAACATTTCAAGACGATATTATTACTGGAGGGTGGACAAGCAAGAAAAGCGGGAGACACACACACACACCACACACACACACACACACACACACACACACACACACACACACACACACACCACACACACGCACAGGTACACGCACGCACTCACACTCACACCCACCCACAGACACGAACATACGGACGCAGACATGCGCTCTCGCGTGACACTGATTCAACATTTGTTCATAATGGTGATGACAGAGGGCACAAAGGATTTTAACATTCTGGTGATCGTAGTTTTCAGTTCTTGCATGTCAATGCTTGAAATCTCTCTCTCTCTCTCTCTCTCTTTGACTAATCAGTCAATCATGATTAGCCGGTCAACGAATTAATCAATAAAACGAATACAAAAGGTTAATCAAAAACAGCATGCAATTGTTCACCGATTGGGACAACACAGTGTAACTACTCAGTGTTTTTCTTTCTTTCTAACAATGACAGATCAGAGGTTCTATACCATTCTGACATACAGCACAGAAACCAATACGTTCTACTCCATTATCATAATCAATCACTGAGCCTTCCGCATATATTCACAAACCCCATCCTGTCCCCCTGCACTCTTCAATCCAAGACTGGTGGGGAAAAGCAAGGCTTCTGAACAAACTGACCACCTCATTCTGAGTCACTTTCAGAAGAATCTTCCATGTCCGGCTCTGGCAGCTTGTCTTTGGCCGATGAAGACCACAGGCAGCGTTCTGAAAAAGTGGTGGTGGTGTTCAGGAATGATCCCAGAGCTGCACAAAGACATCAGATCACAATGCTTCTCCTTTGAAATAGACAGTTTTGCGCTGTACAAGAGTGGGAGTGTTTTCATTGGTGCTGGTCGATTTCGTTTGGCTGATCCAGCAAGGCGTATAGATCTAAAGTCTTCATCGTAAGATGTCTTGAAATTCATGATGTCGCCTTGGCCTTTGCACACTTGCAAACATCTGATTTGCAACCAGTTTCAGACGTCGCCCGTCTGTGTCTATTTTGGTGTTGCGGATGGTTGACCTGGCCAACCTCTTGAAATCATAGATTGATGCATTTTTCAGTGGAATGACAACATACGGTTTTTGTCTCCGTGCAAATCGGAGCACTATGTCATACTCGCTTGGGACATAAACATCCGTAGTTTCTTTGCATGCGATATTGCCGCATGCATCGAGTCACATTCCATGTGTGTGTGCCCAGTCTCCAAAAACTTTTGAGTGATGACCTCAAGATGGGGAATAGTATCCACTGCATGCATGAGTGCCGCTGTCAGATTTTGATTCCGATTTTGCCCTCCGCAGCAATCTGAGAAGATGGTCACTTCCCTTGACTGTGTTTGGCAGTGACTCCAAGTACATGAAGATGCAAGTGGCAATTTCACAAGAACCTCTTTGACCCTCTGTCTCATCCCAGATGTAACAAAAGCCTTGGCCATCTGCCAGGGAGTAGACTGTGAAATTGTACACAGACAGTTTTTCGTTTGTAGTACAGCTGGCTGACATTTGTACATGGAGCCTGCAGAACCGCTTGCAGATCGACCGTGACAACGTGCTTGGAAGGGTCCTTCTGGGCTGCTTGCTTGTCCTTCTGTTTTTCCTCTCTTGCTCTTTCTTTTCGGCCCAAATGTTGCTTTTGCGACTCTCCCTCTTTTTCGCCAACTTTTTCCTTCCAGTTTTTTCATTTGGTAGATGGTGCAGGTGGAACACTGGTCCTTTTTAGGTTTATGAAAGGACAGGTTGAAATTTTCATTGAATACTTTCTATACTGTCGTGAAGAAACTGGTTTGATGTTTTTCTTTCCGGCATTCCTCCACATAGAGCTCGTGCATCTTCTTGATGTTGAGGTCAGATGCTAGGTACTCTCGTTGCGTATCTTTCCGGTATAGGGGAAGGAATGGCAGGGAAAGCGCAATATGCTGCTTCACTCTCTCAACATCAGTATCTGGAACCTTGTTGTGAGGACGTCTCTTTCCACTGCTTTGAGGCCCCACGTACACCGCCACTGCGCGTTTTCTCCAATGCGTCATCCACATAACTTTGACTGACGGCCAGTGTGGATAGATAAAATTTCTTACAAACCTGTTCCTTGTTTCCATCGATGGTGAAATGGTATTGCCGGCTTACATGCCTCTTCTTTGCGATTGCTTCATTGGTTTCGTCATTGTGTAGGGTTTTTTGTATTCTGTTCAGTGACATGGCTGCACACGTACTGCTTCTGTTTTTCGTATGTGTCAAGTGTGTAGAATGACTCAAAAATCTCTTCTCTCCTCTCCACAAGTCTATCACACTTCAGTTTGCACTTTGAACAGTCTACTTTCCGTACTGCTTTCTCAGGAATCTGTTTTCCCTCTCCAGACAAGTATGACTTTCCCTGTAAGCGCAGTTGTTTTCGCACATTCTTTTTCCATGTATGCGGCTGAGCAACCTTTTTCCTGGTTAGGACTTTCTTAGGGGGTGATTTGTAGTTTCCCTGTTTCTGGGTGTGTCTAAACCAGTAGAACGACAGGTAGGAGGTGTACATTGCTGAGGCAGGTTGGCTGACTGGCCATCATGATCTGGTGGTGCTAATTCTTGGTCCATTGCAGGTGGTGTTGCAGGAAGGTCGTCATTCACTGCGCCTGTGTTCGGAGAGCTTTGATTAGCATCTGTGTGAAACAGCTGATCTGGCAGAACAGACTCCTGCTCCATGGCAGTGGGGTTCACCTGATCCTGCGAAATCAAACTCTCCTGATTGGTCAGAGAAGTGCAGGCATTGTAATGGGGTGCTCCAGGATACTCCAGCAGTGCAAGTTCCAGTACAGGAGTGGTTTGTTGCACATTGGTACGAGTTGGATGAATATCAACGATTGGCCTCCGAATGTTGCTGGAATAGATCCGGACAATTCTTTGTGTCCAATTCGCTAGTGCCATGGGCAGCATGTCACCTGCACTGTTGCTGTACTTGCCGGGATTTCTCAGCTCTTGCACATTCTTCATGTACTCGGTGCATCTGCTGTCTTGGTCACCTGAAAACACCAAGAAATCAACAAAAATGCCCATGTTGTCCTCAAGACAGTCACACAGACATTTGCGTATATCCTCTGCACTGAGGTTCAGAGTTAACGAACATGCATGAAAAAAAACAATTCCCATCAGCTGGAACATCTACCAACTTCAGCCCATTGGCTGAAAGAAGGTTTTCTAGCCTACGCTTGTGCATGGTATTGTCATGAGCGGATTTTTTTGCAGCATTTGCACTCATTGAGACTGCTCTTGCCAGATCGCGATCCCGTCTTTTCAATCGGCGGCGACTGTGAGCAACTGAACACAAGGGTTCGTTGTCGGACGTGACAAACCCTTGATTTGCTGGTAAAGTCGCATGCTGGCTTGCTGTGTGCAGGTTGATCAGGGGCTCGTTGTCGGACATGACGAACCCTGGATCTGCTGGTAAAGTCGCATGCTGGCTTGCCGTCTGCAGGTTGATCAGGGGCTCGTTGTCGGACGTGACGAACACTGGATCTGCTGGTAACGTCGCATTCTGGCTTGCCGTCTGCAGGTTCATCAGGGGCTCGTTGTCGGACGTGACGAACCCTGGATCTGCTGGTAAAGTCTCATGCTGGCTTGCCATCTGCAGGTTGATCAGGGTCTCGTTGTCGGACGTGACAAACCCTGGATCTGCTGCTGACGTCACAGTTTGCCTCGTTTCATCAGGCGCATCATATCGGTGACTGCTAGCAGCAGTGTCGTCTATATCTTCAGTGAAGGAGGGTGCCAGACTCAGGTATACGCTATCATCTTCCCACTCTCCAGACATCATACACCCTGAAACAATGTAAAATAAAATACCATGCATCAGTTTCCAGCCTTGAGGTAAATCTGATTACTCAATCTGTTCCGCCTGCGAAAATGAAGAAATTAACCTCTTTTCACAATAATCAATCACAGCTTTTAAAGGGAAAAAAGGACACAACGAAAGGGAAATGAATTCTAACCTGAATAAATGGCATTGTGATTAACATTCAAGTTATTCATTGTCATAAGTATGTATCTACTGAATATTGCAAGTACCTGGCTGGTTACTTAAAAGTCTTTCATTACTGAATTTCTGAAACTCGTACAACCCTTCAGTCCGGATCGCCACTTATGCAACGGACAGTGGCGACTAGACCCTCCTTCCGATGTGCCACTTTAGGGCAAGTAACATTATGCACAAAGAGACAGGGATAAAGGGAAATGGGATAGTTTTGCATTTAGATATTATTATCACCCTTATGGCTGCATGACCCTTATGGGCATTGGGTAGTCAGAATTTGTATTGTTTTAATGTCTGTTTCCTTCTCATGCCCCTTCCCATTTCTTCTTTCCACTGCCCCCCCCCCCCCCCCCCCACCCTCCGCTACTTTCTTTCTCTCTCTCTCCCTCTCTCACTCTCTCTCTCCCTCCCGTCCTCCCCCTCTCCCCTACTCTCGTTTTTTCTCTTATCTCCCCCTTCTTTTCGTTGTCCCCCCCCCCCCCCCCCAACCTCTTTGCGATCTCCCACCCCCCCTCCTCTCTCTCTTTCGCTCGCTCTCACTCTCCCCGTTGCCTCTTCTTTTCTTATGTCTCACTGTTGTTTCTAAAGCTCGTTCTCTCACCCCCCCCCCTCCCCCCCCCATTTTAAAAAAATAAAAGTTATACTAATATTGTTGTTCCCATGGTTGATTGTACATTTAAATCTTTTTTAATCCAGAATGTCTGCCCATGGGTTTTCATAACAATGTTTATTACATGATTGTATTTGTATTTTACTTGTGTACGTGTGGGGTGTATGCGGAAAGTTGGACGAGGTGCGTGTGGGTGCATGCATCAGGGCTTGCATGGGTGAATGGGTATGTGTTTGAGTGGGGATGATGGGAAGGGGGCCGCGTGTATGCTTATGGGAGCGTGTGTGGTGTGTGTGTGTGGGTGTGTGTGTGTGTGTGTGTGTGTGTGTGCGTGTTGTGTGGTGTGTACTGTGTACAAGCGTGTGTGTGTGTGCGTGTGCAAGCGTTGTGTGTGTGTGGAATTTTCAACTTCACATTTATTATGAAAATTTCACATGCAGACAGCAAGTGTAAAATTTACGATCAGTCATTCCGATTAGTTCCTCACTTGGCTTGGTTAATAAAATATAACTGAATTACAATAGTTTAAAACGGTTCTTACCTTTGACAGCACTGACGATCACTGTTACACACGTGGTTTCACTGAGAAAGGATGAGTTGAAAGTACATGCAGTCTGGAACACTGGAATTCCCAGGGCGGTAAAGCAAACAGAAGTAAAAAATGATGACTAGTAGTGCCGGCCACTGTCAGCGCAAAAGTGTTTCGGAAACTGATTCTTCTCAGACCAGAAAAAGATGCCAGGGCCAGAGCTTATACACAACCTGCCATCACATTCCAGCGCCAGCAGAGTTATTGCAGCAGTGCATTTTAGGGTCAGCAGCCAGCACACACCCAACCCGCCACTATTGTTTTCCCCAAGATAACACTTTCGGCAGGATATACCTGAACAGCTAGCCTGAACACTGACGGTTGGAATACACTATCACACTTTGACTTTTCCGGCAGAGCAGACATACTCGTTTTGAAGATGATACATTCAGGCTTTGTTAATTAATTACGTGATTACTAATTAAACATCAAAACTGCCATCATCACATGAAACCTTACGCCTCAATTATACCTTTATGCAAAAAACTGAAAAATGTGAAAAAAGTCGAGATGACACATCCTGGCCCGTAACTCTCGATATGATGGGTGCAACATGAGTCATGCAGCTGCCGTTTCATGGTGGGCATGTTTGTGAGTAGTGGATGTTTGTGTGTGTGAGATGAAATGGGTGAATGAGAACCTTTTTACCCACTGTTGACATGCGATGTCTGTGTTTTTCAGGAAGCAGCTGAAGGCCCATATCTGCATGTACAGAGAGGGGGCGGATGCTGTGCTGAACGACCTGGCTGAGCAGGCCCTGGGCAGTGAGGCAGATCCTGAGCACTGCTGACCTCATCAGCCTTGTGGACAGCATCACCTCCGCTGATGTGACCAATGTGAGTTGGTCTTGTCTTCTCCTTCTCTGTGTGGTGTGCAGAAATCATTTAGCTGTAAATGGACCGTTGATTGAATGCAGTAATGATTATGAATGAAAATTAGGAAATTAAGTCATGACATGAATTCTGTATTGTAAGATGAGGAGAACATTCATATTTTCAGTTCCAACTTTGAAATAAAGTTTGTGAATTTCCAAGATGAATGAGGAAAACCTATGCATACTAACAGGAAGAAAGAAACTGTGTGAATTTACAAAATGAAGAAGATAGTGAATTTACAGAATGAAGAAGAAAACCTAAACAAACTGATGGGGGCAGTTTGGGAATTGTGACATCTGAAAAAGACATGCTGAAAAGTAAGCAGTCTATTTTGTATGTTGTATGAAATAAGCATGGCTTTGCCTTCTGTTTTGTGTGTTTTTGTCTTGGCAGTGCATAATGACTGTAAGACCTGTTTGTTTCATGTGTCTACGAACAGTTTTGAAGAAGTATAACGAGTTCACAGGATGACGGACTCCAGTCCCTGCTGTTGATGTTGTTTTCAGGTGGCCAAGAAGCTGGTGAACGGCAAGCCCAGCATGGCTGCTGTGGGCAACCTCTCACGCACGCCCTACCTTGACAGTCTTTTACAGTAAACCCTGTAGTAAGACCGCAGCATCTCCAAGTAGTCAGCTAGAAAGCAGCAGAAATAGCCCAGCAATGTCCACAGCTATCTTCTGTGACATGGGACTAAACAGATAGGACGCAACAGTTGTGGAACAGCAGGTTTTGAGTGAGGATCAAAACACCATAACTGGCCGGGTTGTATGCTAGACTTAAAACCATAACCAAAACGTCTTTTGATTAAAATGTCACACAGACTGTGTTGTTGCTAGACTCCACAAAATCAGTCATCAGGGAGAAAAGAAGTCATCGGTGAGAGAAAATGTTTTCATAAATTGAATCAGTTATTTCAGTAGGACTGTTGTGTTTGAATGGAACAAATTGCACTGGTAAATTTTACCAGGGTTTGTTCAAATAAATATTTAAAAACTTTTATATTATGTGTCCTTTTAATGTGTGGAGGATCTGACACCCCTCCCCTTCACTTCCCCATCTCATCTTCTATGCTGCTTCAATGGAACTGGACCCAAGCTGTTCACACTCCTTACTCCTCCTCCTGTCCACTGAAAAGTTTCTGGATAAAGCTGCTTGTGTGCAGATTGTGTGTGTGTGTGTGTGCATGTGTTGTGAGCTTGTATGTATGTGCAAGTTTGTGCTCTTGTGCGAGTAAATTCAGGAGTTTGTGAATTATTTTTTCCAGAAATACCAGGGAAATTAAGTGGAAAACGTTCAGCTGCAACAACCCCATAATTGCAGCCTTAAATGAATTTCAGCTTGTACTCTTGTCTGTAATGACTACACTCCATTCTTCCACCTTTCCACCTCCTCGTCAGTCATCCTCACATCAATAATCGCTTTTTCTTAATGTTTATAGTTACCAGGTAAGCTGGTTCAACGATCGTCATCGGTTGACATTGTCAAGGAAAACTGACGTGGTCATGCACGTAGGAGTAAACTGCTTGTGGTCCATTTTGAAAATGAAAACTTTGCATCAAGCCAACGAATCATCTGTCACAGGAAATTTCAAGCAAAGTTGTGATTTATTATGTGTTCAGGTCTTCTTGCTCTGACGGGGCCATGATCAAGTACTGACCTTCAGCAACCAAACTCAGTCCCATAACTAGCTAAAACATTCCGAATTTCACAGTATGCACAGCTGCCAACCGTCCTGAATTTTTCTGGGATTTCCAGATTTTAGAAACCATTCCTGAAATCTCAGATTATGTAGAAATATCAAGAATGTAAAAATTTGGGTGGAAAAAAAATGTTCAGTTTAGGGTATTGTTTTTGAATAAATTTGGTTGGGTTTAGGGTGTTGTTTTTGAATAGAGCTGATAAAATAGTGCAGAATTAAGTCCAAATTATGTTATGTGAATTAAAGCCCAAATGATGCTAAGTGAATATCAGCATTATACTTTGCGGATAGTGCATTTTTTCTTTAAGCTCACATGTGTGGGCTGAATCAGGAAGGGGTGAATATGCTTTCAATCTAAAACTTTTTCAGCCCATCCTACCCCTCCTCATCCTGATTTTTCACTCCAGAGGGTTGGCAGCTATGATGCGGAGTCCCGTAGACTAGTGTGAATTCCAAGAATGTTTTCACAGTAAGCAGTATGCCTGGAATGAAGGCAACCATGGTAACCAGGAAGAGAAACTTTGCCTGCCTTCATGTGGCAGGTTTGTCTGCCAAAGGTGGAAGCTGTTCATAACTGAAAAGCTTAGCAGGGATAAACTGTACAACGATCAAATAAAATGTCAAACCTTCATCCAGGACCGAGGTGAAATCAGATGTCAACACTGGTCCGTCTTCAAAATACAAAGATTACAAACATCAAGAACAGTGTTACAAAAGTAAGCCATAACTTGGTGTTCTTCGTAGTTTTGGTTGTGCATAAGCTTAGACTTGTAACAATTTGTTCTATTATACATCAGTGTGCATACTGAATGTTACACAAATGGCAGTTATCAACGACAATATGCATGAGATCTAAAAATTTTCTGCATTCGTTAGTTGCATTTTGCATGCTCTATTTTTACAGGCAGGCATTTAACGCACACAGTGGTTCTTTTACCACTATTCAGGCTATCATCTTTTCAGAGGGCTGTACATAGTGGCTGTTGGCATGCTTTGTGTATCATACTGTTTTACTGGGACAGTTCAGTGCTAAGAAATCTACAATGTATCATACTGTTTTACTGGGACAGTTCAGTGCTAAGAAATCTACAATCTACTTTCAAAGACCTGAAAAAGCACTTGTGTAACCCAAAGCCTTAAATAATCTCCAATTCTGGCAAGTGTGCCTGTGCGAAGTTATGCTATTTAGTCTCCTTCAGCATGTCTCTGTTCTCCAGTTGACCTTTGACTTCTTTGTACCCCTAAATTAAGGACCTCAAACTGATGGTGAATGCCGATTCACTTTTGCAGCTCCTTCAGTTTGAAATGAATTCTCTGCTGAATGAAATTAGTGGTATTCAAGCAGTTCAGTGTTCTAAAGAGAAGTTTCGAAAACTTGGTTGATTAAAATGTATCCCTGTAGCTATTTTTCTGCTATGCATGTGTATATATATATATATATGCATGTGCGCATTGCAGGTTTGACCTGGTAGTACTTGCTCATGTTTACAAGTTATGATGGTAGTAGGAAAGAAGAAATGTGGAAGGTGGGAGAAGGAGAGGAAGGGAAGTGGGCTGAGGTGAAGGGGAAGGGAGAGTTGTATATGTATTCTTACATTTGTTGGCGCGGCTTAAATCGTTCTTTTGGTGTTCGTTACTCTGCACTAAGCACGGAATTCCATTTTGTCTTCATTAACAATCTGACATGTCAAAAGACATTTGTTGTGTTATTTAAAGTGTAGCTGTCATTGGCATTTTACATTAATATGTTCCGTTTTAACTTTAGTTCAATCCAGACTGGATCAGAGCTGAACACAGACCTGTATACCACAAATTCGTGTACCTCTAATATCTCGGACAAAAATCTGAAATTTGAAGAAAAAAACCCCCCCGTAATCTTCATAATCGCAATACTTTCGCAACTTTTGAAGATTTGGAAGAGCTGGCCGATGGCGTGTAAGGCCACTTCGTCGCCATCTTTGACAAGGTAAAAGACGCAAGGCACGCTAGGAAATGTCTTCTTACTGCTTTTGACCGAAAGGGTAGCAGATGAAACTTCGCGTTTAACAATTTTCTTTCTTTGATTTTTTCCCCATAATTTTTTTTTTTTTTTTTTGAGAGGGGGGGGGGGGGGGGGGGGCAATTCCTTTTTTTTTCTGTAAAAATTATGGCAAAATCGTAAGGGTAGACAGGTCTGTGAACAATGTGCAGTTAGTATGAGAGGGTGCCATTCCAGCTTTAGAGGATGAAAATTTCATTTTATGTCCATAAACATCTATTGTGAGGCATTTGAAAGACTGATATTATTATCTGCCAAGAGCTTGTCCATGGCGGCTCTGTGTTCTATACTTTGTATTCAAAGGACCTCAATGCTTGGAAGTAATAATAAATGAGATTTATAGAGTAGTTCTTTCTTTTCTTTCTGCGTACACAGGCTGATACTCCTGCGGACACTCCCTGTATAGCCAGGCAGTGGAGTTTTGTGTGTATGACCCTTTTTTATCCTGCCATTAAGGCAGCCATACTCCATCTTCGGGGAAGGTGCATGCTATGTGTCACGTGTCATCCATACCAACGGCCAAACTGGCCTTCTCTTCCGAAAGTTGGTGATGGGATTTTACATGTGTGCAAGATGTTATGCGTGCGTTCACACACGGAACCTCGGTTTATAGTCTCATTCGAAGGACTATATGGGGAATGGAGTCAGAACCAATGTTAACTCCGAGGGAAAAATCCCCCTATACCGAAATTCGAACCCGCAACCCCAGGATCACGAGTCCGGCGCTCTACCAACTGAACTATTCCGGCCCCCATTGAGTAGTTCATTTCCTAATCTAAAATGGGATCATCCATTTGCTAATAGGCAGACAAGGCAGTTAATATGGGGGTTAAGAAAATAATTTGAATCGGTGGAAAAACAAAGGAGACAACCAAATGGTTTTATGGTGCAGTTCTTTCTTTTATCCAGTTCTCTCTCTCTCTCTCTCTCTCTCTCTCTCTCTCTCTCTCTCTATATATATATATATATATATTAGGAATCTTTCAGACTCCAGATGCAAATTGTGACATTTTTCAGGATTGATGGTATGGATGGGATGGTCACAATCCAAATTGGTTGGATAGCCCCTGTTCAGTTTCAGACTGGGGACCCTTCCCCACTTGCACCCCTGAGGCCAGGATGACCTGTGACCATCACAGGGTTAGGAATGAACACAGGTTTTGAAGGGAGACCCACCTTTTTCTGTCCCAGAAGTTAGTGAGATCTGTGAACTGGCATTTGGAACAAAGGCGTGCAACATGACCTTGATCAGAATAAGAACATCTGCTCCTCTCCTTGACAGATAAGTTCTGTAAGTGTTCTCTCGATGTTTTTGCCAGATGGCCACAAACGTTTAGTGGATGTAATCAAAAGTGATGAGACCTGAATGTCATTTTATGTATCCAAAAGAAATTATCAAATTAGATGTAGGGGTCTGCTCATGCAGAGAAAAGAAGATAGATGTAGATGCTGTGGGACCCTGAGAAGAGCTGTCCTGTATTGTCCAGCCTGGATCCATTGCTCCCAGCTGATTGGTTCGGCAGTGTAGGACAGTATTTCTCTGGCTCCCACGTAAGTGTGTATGTTTTACTTCTTAGGTGTCTGTTCATATAGACAGACCAGTTTTTCTGTGGCCAGGTTTACAGAGTCGAAAGAGACTTTTTTCCAAACATTATCACTAAGAGTTACTTTGTCATCGATATTCTGCTTGGGAAGCTCACAGTTGCTGCTTATTTCTATACTGGAAGTGTTCTCTTTATGTTTTTTTTTTTACACCACACATGAATTCCTCTGTGAGTGACAGTATAAAATAATATTCTGAATTCTTCACAAAGTATGAAATCCATACATGGGCAGTTCCAAGCTGTCAGCACAAATGGAACTCTGCTATTTCATGAAGATGCAATCTCTCACAAGGCTGCATCGCTGTGACCTACCTTGACGAACTAAACAAGGCATCCAAGTTATTCGCTACCCACCTAACAGCCTTGACTTGACTCAATGGGACTTTTGATCATTTCTTTTTTTTGAAACAGAAACTGAATAGAACAAAATTTTCACACATCCAAGGTATGTCCAAAACCGTGCTTTCAAAGTGAAGTGACTCTTAACGGAAATTGGCACAAACTTGAAAGAAAAATTACTATTCCGCTGAATGAAAGAGCCAGACAAATTAGAAGACAAAACATGACGACGTGTTTCGACCTCTTCGGTTGTCTTCAGGCAAGACTCACAACCACCAAGACAATGAAAACGAAGAATGAATGATTTCTTCTAATCTGTCCGTCTCTCTCATTCTGCGGAATGGTATTTTTTCTTTTCAGTGTTTTCAAAACACCCTCTGTTATCTGGGTATCTAAACTCATTTGATTCAGGTCGAGGTGTCTTCGACTGTGTGGCCCAAGAAGAAATGCATGCCAAAGAAACTCTAATCCAACTGTTGGTCGCTGTTCTACAATCTCAAAGACAATACATCACGATGGGCCCTTCAAACAAAGTGCATTCATACAACAGCAGCATATTTGGCAGTGGTCACAGTCCATTTCCCAGTGGATGCTGGACGAAAATAGCCTTGTTCTTTCACTCAATCCACGAACATTCCAATCAATTGTTTCAAAGTTTAGTCACACCTTGAACATTTCATTTCAGAAAAAAAACCCACCCAAGTTCATTTTGATGTGAAAGGTTTCTGGTGTACTTATGAACACATTTCTGCAGATTTAGAATAGTATCCTAAAATGATTGCTTGTATGGGTTCAATCAGATCAGTTCAAAACATGATTGTGCGTGTTAAAAATGGGAATGGATTGTCAGAAAAGACATGCTTCTACTTCATTCCTATCAGATGCCCAGAGCAAGAGCTGAAGAGTGCTCTAAACATTTGGTTATCGTAAATCCAGTGACTCAACCCATCCAGCCACGCATCTGTGACATTTAACACTCAAACTCGAAGTATAATCAAACTCATTTTGATTAAAAATCCTTTCGTGCATGTCTGTTGTATTGCATCACTTCTTTCTTGAAAGGAAAAAAACCAACCTTGTCACTGGCAAATGCACAACACTTCTAAATTCATTTTCTGATTTTTCCCCCCAGTCTTGCAAACACACCTCCTACAATGGTTGTGTGATTTTTAATTTTGTTTTTTTAATTCTCGGAATCTACATCCAAAAACATGGTGTATTCAATGTACAAGATTCTCTAACAACATTGTTTGATGCTAAAAAGAACCCTGAGCTTCTTTTACAGCAAACACTTTGCCTCCTGCACTACAATGAAACAGTACTGGCAGTGTGTAGCCACACTGAAAATTTACAGGGTTTTTTGTTTTTTGCATCCATCAAACAAATTTTCCCAGTGATCTATGAACCGTTGGTCCATCTTCTAAATACCGTAAAGTTCGGACTATAGCCGCGACTTTTCCCCCCAGCTTTAAACCCTGTGGTTTAAACAATGATGCGGCTTATTTGCGGATTATCCGATTCCAGGAGCATCACACCCTCGTCTATTCTTAGCTTCTCTGTAACTCACCATATTGTATTTACTGTTCATGAATTTTTCAACAAGCAAGCTTTGCTCATGTCTGCCAGTGGATCATGACCGCATAGGGTAAAGTCAAGCCAGTCCACCATTATCAATGGTTTTCGCAAGGCTGGACTGTGTGCTGCAGCAGGCGACAGTGCAAGCGACGGAACAGCAGTGACCTTCACCTTGCCTCAAGAGGAAAGCGACGGTGAAAACAAGGCTGAAGTCAGTGACAAGATGGCAGAGGAAGCGCTACTATTTCTGTTCAACTCTGACGCTGAAGAAGAAGACTTTAGTGGACAGGACGATGATGACACTGAATAAATGGGATAATCCTAAGATTATGAACTTTATTTTTGTTGTATATATCTGTGGCTTATAAACCAGTGTGGCTTATTTGTGAAAAAAGTTCAGATTTTGTTTTAATTCAGTAGGTGCGGCTTATATACAGGTGCGCTCAATAGACCGAACTTTACAGTAAACATGTGAAGATAGACTTGAACAAAGATTTAAGTTACTATGCTACACACTGGCAGGATGCGGCAGGCACAATGTTTGTGAGTCGTAAATACCTACAGATGGTATGTACAAACAGCATATTGTTCCTGTGTAGCTCAGTCACCGACAACACATTCCCACTGTGTCTACATGTAACGCCACCATGCCCTTTCATCTCTTGTTGAACCCTCTGCCCTGTCCATACCTTGGTCCTGCCATCCCTGACTGCATGTGGCCCCCTCGTGGTCCCCCCCTCAACCCTCCCCTACCCCTGGCCCTCCCCCTCCCATCCCGGTCGCCCCCTGCATTGGGGCCTTTGCTCTTGGGTGTGGGCGATTTGGGTCGCAGCCGCTCTATCTCCTCTGTGCAGCCTGTGACCAGCTCCTCTGGCTTCTGGAAGAGCCCCGCGTACACCTGCACAAGGAAGCACAGCTTGTGTTGGTTGCAGAAATCTTAATCTGGATGAATACGGTAATCTTATGGCATAGCATTTTTGTCATTAGGGAGCTTAGCTGTGTCCATATGCTGGATCAGCGTGGGTAAACTGAAAACTACCACCAAAGTGACACAGCGGCAGTGCAGTGTCTCCTGTGCTGGGTTGCCTCACAGTGAACAGCTACTAACTGCTTTGTGTGAGCTGCGGAACTTGACAGCGAAGTTACACTGTATGATAAAGCCCAGGTACCACCTGGGGCCTTCTTAGGACTGTCAAAGTCATAGAGGAAAAGCAGGTCGCTTCCTGGTAGGCCCTGATCCTGAAAAAGACACTGACAGAAACGCTTCAGACAATTCATGACATAGCAGCTACACCACGGACATCCTGGTGGCAGAACAGACCACGCTGTGCTGGGAGTGCCCGCCATTCTGCTGCATCACGCTGTGCTGGGAGTGCCCGCCATTCTGCTGCATTTTTAAAGTAATTTGTTAAGATTTAATACAAAAAGCATTTTGATGTCACACACACACACCACAAAACCCACCTTGGCTTAAGGCTGTGTCAGGCCAATTGACATAGGCTAGAACACCAAGGCTATATCAAAATGTTGTTACGCTCTGCATAGTTATGCGGAGATTGTCTTCAGTTGTGACAAAGCTCCTAGCATAACATTATCAGTCTCCAAAATCCCCCGAAGTCGGAGTGTGGCTGCCCACGTGGCAGGGTAATCAAAAACGGTATCACACGTATGTGTTCTCATCCCCAGCTGATGCATATGTACCATAGTGTTCAAGTACTTCAGCTGTTTGGACGATCCCTGGAGTCTTTTAGCCAGGATATGACACCACCACCACCACCAACAAAAAATGCCATATCAACACAGCAAAATGGTCAGCTAAAGCCTAACCTGGACTGTAAGTATTACTTAAGGGGGGACTTGACACCTATTTTGGGGCATTTTTGTTTCTCGGCTTCTACATGAGCTATTGCCATGAAATTTTGAACAAAGGGAGATAACTGTATGAATGCCTTTTCTACAAAGTTTTAGAGGTGTAGGTAGTATATGAAGGATTTTATTATTTTTTAACTCTAGATTCAGTCACGAAATTCGGGTATGCTCTTGCCCCTCTTGGGATATCTACAATTGTAAAGTTAGGAAGCTTTAGTGAGTACAGAATGAAAGATCAGTATCAGAGTTACAAAGTAAGGTCATTTGCAGATATGTCTACACTCATGTTATGGAGACATACCCTCTGTACTTTAGATAAAATTTGAAAACCGTACACATATGACTTTAAAAAATTATATCGGGCAAACTATCAAAGATACACACTTTTTGATTGTCTCACTTTGTTCAGGAGCCATTTTTACACCTATGTGCAAAGTTTTATGGCAATAGCTGCTGTGTAGCTCATACAAAAGTGGGGGCAAGCTCGCACCTAAGGAAGAAAAACAAGTTTTGAGAAATTAAGCTTCAAAGATAATGTTTACTTAGAACATTCATAACTAAATTTTGCTAACTCTCAGTCACACTGCTGTTTGCATCTTGTAAGTTTGGTACCTTGACAGTGTTTTTATCCATAGATATATGGATTTACTATACTGAACATGATGACTTAGAACTGTCCAGCCCGTAGACCTCTCCTTCTCTGTCACGTCTTTTCTGTTGTTCTTTACGCCTTGCTATCTCAACTGAACTCTTTTCCTCCTCTCTTTCTCTTTGTCTGATGACTTTTTGGTGGCTTTGGACACCCTGGAAATGTCCTCTTTCAGTGCATACTCCTCCAAAGAGGATCCTACCACCAAATCCAGTTCCTTCATCACATCCAGGAGGGCGGTGGAGCCTTTGTTGAAGCGTTGGACAGCAATGTTCAAGGCAGTATCCACAGTCCTTAGCAACTCTGGTCCTCCCTCCAGTACCCTCAGATTCTGAAAACAGAAGCATTGTGTTTTGTTTTTTAGTGTCTGTGCATCTTTTTATGTGCATGTCTCTCTCATTCTCTCTCTGTCTCTGTAAGTCTGTCTCTGTGTACGTCTGTCTCTTTCACACATACATGCATGTCACACAAAATCAACCCCACCCATAATATACACACACATACAATTTCTGTGCATGCACACACACATGCACACACACAATCAACCCCACCCCCTACATACACACACACACAGTGACACACACACATATACAATTTATGGGCACATGCGCGCGCACACACACACACACACAAAATCAACCCCACCCCCTACATACGCACACAAGTGACACACACACATGTATACAATTTATGCACACACACACACACACACACACACACACAGTAGGAAAAAAAAAAACCCAGAGTAAAACGCAACACTCGCACACACACACACAATTTATGTGCCCACATACACACAGAGTAGGAAAACAAAACATGCTTACACACATACACACAACACAACACCACACACACACAGAGTAAACACAACACAACACACACACACAGAGTAAACACAACACAACACACACACAAAGTAAACACAACACAACACACACACACAGAGTAAACACAACACACACAGAGAGTAAACACAACACAACATACACACACACACACACACAACACAAACACATGCAGTGAAAACAGACTTACTGGCTCTTTGCACTCTGGGCATAGGGCACCACTCTTTGTGATCAGTGACTGCAGACAGCTCAAGTTGACGATCACATTCATGTCAGAATCTGGCACAGGTTCAACCTCTTCCTCTCCCTCATCTTCCTCCACTCGGATCTTTTTATGACTCGGCCCTGATTCACTGTCACTGTCACGTGGAGGGTACTGCCTCAGGCTCCTCACTCACATGGTCAGTTGACTGAACATCACTGCTTTTTTTTGCTGCACGCTTCTTCCTCTTGCGTTTCCCGAACGCATACACAGTTCCCTGCTTCGTTCCTACCTTTGGCATTGTGCAAAACAGTGAAAAACTTGATGAAACCGTGAAGGTAACAATCGAATCGAAGCAATGGCGATGTAAACAGCGTCATCCGGAAGAAAGTGATTGCTATGCGATCAGCCAACCTGAAGCTAGGATTTCGTCACGTGACTCGTGAAAGCCAATCAGTTTCTTGCAATTCTAAAACCGGTCAGGGTGTTCTCTGGGTCACAGTGCGGCTAAATTTAGACTATTCTACTCATAAATAGGCCAGGGGTGAAGGCCGTTTCCTGCTGAAGAGAAAGAGTGGTCGCTTTACTGGTAACACCAGTCGCAAAGTGGCCGTTGGCTAGGGCTTGAAATCGGCGTTTTTTTTGGCTTTTTGCAACCTTTTTTGTAAATGTTTCTTGCACAGTTACCTCAAAAAAACATAACAAATAACACATTTAGAGGGTGAACAATAACAAAAGACATTTGTAATGTGTTAGTTGAGTCTTTATTCTGTCTAAAACAACAATAAATCTCCAATCACAATTTTAAACGATTTTTCATCAAAAATGGGTGTCAAGTCCCCCCTTAAATAACTTGTTGCCCAATAACAACAAAAAAGCCAGCATAAAGTAATTTGTGCCAGAAATAATTCTAAAGGTTTCAAGAACAGAGACAGGATAATGAAAGCTGAGGCCACAACAGGACCAGTATAGGCAGGGCAGGTGAATGAATTGGGGGCCACATCAGTGTGGATGTTTTGCTGCTTGAGCAACCATGAATACCAGCCTAAGGGAACAGCACTTCATGGCCACAGACAAAAGCCTGCCATATAACCAGCCAAGGGAACAGCAGTTTATGACCACAGATGTAAGCCTGCCAATAACCAGCCCAAGGAAACAGAAGTTTATGACCACAGACATAAGCCTGCCATATAAACAGCCTAAGGGAACAGCAGTTTATGACCACAGACGTAAGCCTGCCATATAAAACCCGCCAAGGAAACAGAAGTTTATGACCACAGACGTAAGCCTGCCATATAACCAGCCTAAGGGAACAGCACTTTATGGCCACAGATGTAAGCCTGGTGTATATCCAGCTAAGGGAACAGCACTTCATGGCCACAGACGTAAGCCTGGTGTATAACCACCACAAGGAAACAGCAGTTTATGGCCACAGACGTAAGCCTGCCATATAACCTGCCTAAGGGAACAGCACTTTATGGCCACAGATTAAGCCTTGTGTATAACCAGCCTACGGGAACAGCAGTTTATGGCCACAGATGTAAGCCTGCCATATAACCAGCCTAAGGGAACAGCAGTTTATGGCCACAGATGTAAACCTAACGTATAACCAGCCTAAGGGAACAGCACTTCATGGCCACAGACGTAAGCCTGGTGAATAACCACCACAAGGAAACAGCAGTTTATGGCCACAGACGTAAGCCTGCCATATAACCAGCCTAAGGGAACAGCACTTTATGGCCACAGATGTAAGCCTGGTGTATATCCAGCCTAAGGGAATAGCACTTCATGGCCACAGATGTAAGCCTGCCGTATAACCAGCCCAAGGGAACAGCAGTTTATGGCCACAGATGTAAGCCTGCCATATAACCAGCCTAAGGGAACAGCAGTTTATGGCCACAGATGTAAACCTGCCGTATAACCAGCCTAAGGCATCAGCACTTCATGGCCACAGACGTAAGCCTGGTGTATAACCACCACAAGGAAACAGCAGTTTATGGCCACAGACGTAAGCCTGCCATATAACCAGCCAAAGGATCCCCCGAAGTCGGAGTGTGGCTGCCCATGTGGCGGGGTAATCAAAAACGGTCACACACGTAATGTTCTCATCCCCAGCTGATGCATTTGTGCCATAGTGTTCAAATACTTCGGCTGTTTGGATGATCCCTGGAGTCTTTTAGCCAGGGTACGACAACAACAACCAGCCAAAGGGAACAGCACTTTATGGCCACAGATTAAGCCTTGTGTATAACCAGCCTAAGGGAACAGCACTTCATGGCCACAGATGTAGGCCTGAACAGCACTTCATGGCCACAGATGTAAGCCTGCCGTATAACCAGCCTAAGGGAACAGCACTTCATGGCCACAGATGTAGGCCTGAACAGCGCTTCATGGCCACAGATGTAAGCCTGCCATATAACCAGCCTAAGGGAACAGCACTTCATGGCCACAGATATAAGCCTGCCGTATAACCAGCCTAAGGGAACAGCAGTTTATGGCCACAGATGTAAGCCTGCCATATAACCAACCTTAGGGAACAGCAGTTTAAGGCCACAGATGTAAGCCTGGTGTATAATCTGCAGGGTTCCCACAGATGTGACCAAACAAAATTCCAGACTTTTTCCAGGGCTTTTCATAATTTTTCCAGACCCCAGAATGTGTGTGTGCGTGCACCTCTGTATGTGATTACCATGCTAAACACATCAGAAAAGAACTGATTTAAATGATAGCAGGGCATTCAATACTTACCAAAAAATTTAGTGTGTGTGTGTGTGTGCGCGCACACGTGCGTGAAAAAGTCAGAGAGACACAGAGAGAGACAGAGACAGATATATAGACAGAGACAGTGTGAGAGATAGAGAGAAAGAGATAGACAGTGTGTGTGTCTATGTATGTGAGAGAGAAAGAGACAGTGTGAGTGTGTATGTGTACGCGCGCGCATGTGTGTGTATGTAGATGTGTGAGAGACAGACAGTGTGTGTTTGTGTGTGTGTGTGTGAGAGAGAGAGAGAGAGAGAGAGATATGGTATGGTCAGGTCAGGTCAGGTAATTAGGACACTAGGCCTCGCTGCCTCTCAACTGTCCTTTCATTTTAATTTGGATGTTCAACATGGCCGAGTACTTACAAGCCAATGTGCTCTCTATTCAATTCCGTATTTGACATTTTTGGATAAGAGAGAGAGAGTGCGTTAGAGACAGTGTGTGTGTGTGTATGTATGTACGAGTATGTGTCTAAAAATAGGCCAGTGTATCGCCCTTGGGCCCTTTCATTTTCTCTACCCCCCACCCCACCCCATTCAATGCATGATCGCATCCCATACTGAAGTTAAAAAAAAATCACCTATCACAATCCTTGGGCCGAAAATAATCAGTCACGGTCATTGTTCGAGTCCGAGTCGTTTTGTCTGAAAGCTGCATCATTTCTTGATGTTTCGTGCCTGCCGCATGGCTTTTCAGAGCAGCTCGCCATGTTCCCGATGTAAAAGTCTTTCTTGCACAGCAGGCACCGTGCTTTTGTCTTGCATCCATCGGAAGCAGGAGCAATCCATTTGCGATAATTTGTATTGTCTAGCCAGGCCAGGCTAAACACACATTTTCCCATGTTTTCTTTAATACTTCGACGCTATTTTCCCTCACAGCGCTGTTGACTTGAAAGGAAGTTAAGCAATGGTACCAACTGCGCATACGCAACGCTTTTCACAGTTAAAGGAGAGCTACTCTGCAGAAAAAAATGTCGTCTGCTAAACCTCTGGCCAGAGGAAATCTGAAAACCGCGATCATTGTGCGTGATTTAATTTCTGTTTTTATTCCTATTTCAATGTTTTTGTAAAGAAACTTAAAGCAAAATTCGACATCATGAAAAAGTTTGCACATCTTTTACAAAATTCCAGGACCTTTCCAGACCCATGGCCACAAATTACAAAATTCCAAGACTTTTCCAGCCCCGGAAATGATTTTTTCATTTTTCCATACTTTTTCCAGACTTCCAGGACTCTGTACGAACCCTGAATCTGCATAATCCAGGAGCTTATCACCTGGGGTCTGATGTTGGCGCTCAGCCTGCTGTGCCACAGAAGGGAGCACAAGGAGCCCGACTGTGTTCCCTGTAGGCCCGTCTTCAGTACTCTGACCGAACACTTAATCTGCTCCACCTTCGATCACCTGGGCCTGGGATTGGACGACAAAGGGGCCAACGGAGGCAAGGTTACCGTCTGGGGCTGCTCTTTGGGCTTAGCGGTCTTGGCTAGAAATGACAGGCACAGCAAGAGTGTCACTGGGCCGTCATCATGCAACTTCAAGGACCATGGAACCGTGGAGAAGGCATGAACCTCACTCGCTCTACAGGCAGAAGGCATGGAGACTAAAATGCAAGTCTTCAAGGTAGGTGCCTGACAAAACATTCAGCGATTACATTGAAGTCACTGGCAGACAGATAATGGAAGACCACTGATACACTCCTCTATGGGGCAGTGACCGTGTCTTACAGGTCATAACAGGCAGTCTGCATGCCAAGTGGAAACAAGGTATTTGTTTGGACAGTAAGGATGAGTAAAAGGGTTGCATGTAAAGCGACTTCCTCTGGCCTGACTGATCTTATCTTTAGCGGGAGGAGGCCAATGAATGAGTTGAGAGCAGCTTAAAAATAATCAGAACTGTACAAAGTAATCTCCCAGGACTGAATTCCCAAAACAAGTGATGTCATGAAATCAAACTAGTCTTTAAAACACAAAGCACCGTGGACCATAAATAAACAATGTTCAGAGAAGCACAAACAACACAAGTCATGCACTTTCATACACAAACAACACTATCACAGTACGATTCCACACATACATCTGGGTCAAAGTTGCTGGAGGTGAGACCCGAGCCCAGTGTAAGCCATCCTGGACGAATGGTGGAGTCCCGCCCAAACAGGTGAAGCCGGCGTCTCCCGAGGCAGAAGTGCTCGATGATGTGAAAGATCTCCACCGGCTTGTCCTTGCTTCCAAACTCTGGTTCATCTTCAATGATGAGATCGATGTCCACATTGGCGTGGATGAAGTCGCCGTCAGTGCTCCGCTTCACGGTGCCCTTAATACCCATGAGGCAGTGCTCCTGCATTTTCATGACATAAACTGATGCAAGTATCTGAGTAAAGAGTGAGAATAGCAAACCATTTTAAAACTTTTATTTCTGCACATTTGAGTCAAGACCAATGTAAACCTTTGAAATCTGTTAACCTAAAACCACAAGTTCCTACATAAATGACACAGAGAACTTTGAGGCAACACATAGATCTACAGATCACACATATTTACAGAATGCAGTCCACATAATGCATCATCCACACCAAATCACTATAAAGGCACAATTCAACTTAGAAGAAGCTGATAGATGTTCCATGCACTTTTCTTATTCGCAGATTCCTGTATATGAGCGAGACTGACTATCCAGTATATGTGTATCAACGAAGTTTCAATGTTTGAAAGTGTTTCCAGTATGTAACTGCGTGAACAATTCAGGATGAAGATGAATGTTTTTTTTTCCCATCACATCAACCAGGATGTGATCAAAAAAGATGTTCTGGAACATGGGGAATCTGACACCAATGAAAAATGCTTTTATTTGCTTTTTTCTCAAAAGCAGGCAGAACAAGGTAGGTGGGAAAATTTTAAGAGTAACGCAGGGAGGTGGGACAGATGAAGGATCAGGAACAGCTCAATCAGCTATTTCATCAACTATTCACCTGTTGAGAGACCATACCTTTGTTCTGATGAATACAGCATTTGGTTCCAGGCTCCTGTTCTGTCTGGATTTGATGTTGGTCTTTATCCAGCATATGTCTTCACATCTCCGGAATCCCCAGCGCTTCAGACACTGAACAGAAAGCACACACTCCAAATGTACGGCCTGATATCACACCAATAAAGGTATTCCTCTCACTGAAATATGAATGACAGTGCTAAAATACAATACATGGCAAGAAAGCAGGCTACCGGCAAATTTTCTTAGATGAATACATGTTTAAACAACACATTATCGATGCGTTTACACTGCAGCTAAAGCTTCACGGAAGAACGCAATGTCATCAGTAATAATACCAAAAACAACACAAATATTTCAAATATGTGATATTACTATGTCTGGAGCATGACTGAAAAATAAACTATTATCAATTAGGCCTATACTCTGTAACACATCTTCTCTTCACTAAATCACATCTGGTCTAGCAACCATCCAGAGGCAAGTTATGTTGCTTATGACACACCCAACCATGGAAATGTTCTAAGGGCTGAGAACTTAGGATGACAACTACCTAAGAGATTTTAAAAATAGAAGAAAACTGACATCCTGTTTCAAAAAACATAAAAACAAACTAACATTATTGACAGCACATGATTCTGAGAGTACTGAAGCATTTGACACAAAATGGCCATGAGCTGCTGTTGTAATAAGAAAACTTTGTAGGATGTACCAATTGCCAGTGCAGTAGCTAGAATAACAGACTGGCAGAATCCCCCTTCACATCCCAAAGGGGGATGCAGCACTATTTCTGACTGCCATGTTTATATAAATAAAAATATGTATATATATATAGAGAGAGAGAGAGACACACACACACACACACACACACACACACACACACACACAGGCAGAGAATGAGACACACACACACACACACACACTAAATCACTATCGCTGACACTCTTCGCGTTTGTTGACAGAGCGGAAGCAATGGCTGCCAAGGGAGACCACCATCCTTTAGATGGTAACATTGAAGTAGAGCAAGAAGTTATCTCCCATCAAAAGAGTGTCTCAAATGTTGAACTGATGAGGAAGCTAGATGTGGTGTTGACTGAAATAGGTGCAAATGGTGCAAGATTAGTGAAACTGACAGACACTGTTGAGGAGCTGCGTAGCAAGGTCTTCCAGCTGGAACAGGAAAATGACAGTTTAAGAACAGAATTGGCTAAGGCAAAGGAGAGGGAGACAGATCTGTTCCAGAAATGTGACAATGCCTTTGTTTTGGCTAAGCTTGCTGACAGAAAAAGTGAGGACACAGCTGCATACCACAGAAGAAACAACCTGCGTGTGTTTGGAGTGGAAGAGAAGGCAAATGAGACACAGGAGGCTTGTGAGCAGGCAGTGTTGGACCTTTTCAACAAGAAGCTCCAGGTGAAGGTCCAGAGGGAGGACATAGAGGCTGTGCACAGGCTGGGGAGGAGGCAGCAGAGAGACACTCCCCGTAGCATTATTGTGCGGTTCATCTCCAGGCGCACCAGAGACCAGGTGATTTACTCGCGTCGCAAACTTCGTGGCACACGCCTGGTGATCGCTGAGGATTTGACCCCCACAGCCTATGCTCTCCTAATGGCGGTCAGGGATGACCGCGACGTCTGCCAGCAGGCCTGGACACGGAACGGCCGGGTCTTCATGAAGGCCCACTCCGAGGAGGTGGCCCCCATTGACGACCTGTACAACCTGCGTGGGGACCAGAGGCGCAGGAGGCAGTGGGCAGGCCAGTCTTCCCAGGGCTCCGGGGAACGCACCAGGAGAGAGGACCTGTCCAGGCAACAGCGACGAGTGGAGAGCAGCGGGACTGGGTTGAGAGACAGCTCCAGGGAGTCCAGGGACAGTCACATGTCCGCCATGGACATGATCCCAGAGACTCAGGTGGCGGTCGGAGCCTCTGGCTCTGGGGCTGACACTGCCGGAGGTCCTCCTGGGAGATCACCGCACCAGCAGGGGAACAGAGCCACAGCCAGCAGCCGGAGGTCCATGTCTGAACTGTCTGTTCTGGAACTTTTTTCCCAGGTGAGGCAAAAGCCATGAAGATACTTGTTCATCAATAGCAAAGACGGTGATTGTAGACTTTTTGTCCTTTTCTTTCCTTTTTTTTTTTTTTTTTTTTTTTGCCTCACACATTGACAGGTTTAGCAATTTTTTTTTATTTGTTGTTGTTGCTATTACTTCATAGGTAGTGTCAAGGACGTTTCTTTTTGCCTTCCATTTAATAAGAACAACTTTTTCTTCTTGAAAAGAAATTTGTTCTCCTTGGAGTTTAATGTGCAATACTGAATACCAAGAAGTTTATCTTTTGTCAACAACTGGGTAAACAGAGCGGTACACTAATGATTTGTGAATTGGATTTTTCAAGCTATGTAACTTTCATGAAATGTGTGTAGTCATTGAGTCATGTTTTGCATATTGTATACTTTTCAGCCCTTTTTCCTTGAGTTATGTTTTGCTGGGGGGGGGGGGGGGGGGGGCAGTCTGTCTCTGTCAGTCTGTCTGCCTGTCTTTGCGTCTGTCTGTCAGTCTCTCTTTACAACCGAGTGCTCCACTTTGGAGATGCCCCCCTAACCTAGTTTTACGGCAGGCTTGAGGACATAACCTTTGTTGTTGTTGCTGCTATTTGCCCTTGTATATTGTAAGGGTTCAGTCATCATTGATACTGTGCTTATACTTTTCATTGTCATTCTATTTTGATATTATTCATTTACTCTTTTTAATCAATAATAGATTATTCTGCCGAAAGTTTCGTTGTTGGGCTTTTTGCTTGGGTTTTTGGACTAGTCCGCTGGGCCCTATTTCTTCGACCTTGACCCTGTCACTGATGTTCCGGCCATGCTGGAAAACGCGAGATATTTTTGTGGTTTTGAAGTTTGTGTGTGCTTGTTCAGTGTGTTTCGATATTAAAAAGATATGGATTACCTTTAAACATCTGTTGGTTTTTATAGCCTGGAACTTTTCAAATATTGCGGTTAGTAACCGAATGGAAAGGACTGTATATCGTGTCTTGTTCATGTTGTGTGTTGTATTTGTACTCGTCTCGTCTCCATCATGTTTATATACATATTCCTTTTTGGTTCCATTGTTCGGAAGAACATGGACGTTTCTTCAGCTATTCTTCAGTCTGTTGCTTTTGCTTTCTTTCTGCGCTCTTCTCTGTCCGATCGTTTGCTGGCAAGGACTTGGAGGGGGTTTTATCTGTCACTGTCTTCTTTGTTGGGCTGTCTTCAGCTGTGTTTTTTTTATTGAGATAAAATGCAGGTCTGCTCAGTATTGTTTATTGAGGATAATAGGCCTACATAACAGTACGATGATGTTTCTTGCCCTGGGAAAAGGCCTACATGTTGTTTTGGATTTTTTACCACGATGCAATCTCCTGTTAGTGGTTAGGCCTACACCAGGAAGAGATTTTTTTGCTCACGTAGTGTGTCAGCTATTGAGAACGAGTGTCAACCCATTCAACTTCACAATGGTTAATAATACATTCAAAATATACACTTGTAACTGTAACGGTCTAAATGACTTTAAGAAAAGAAAAGATGTATTTGATTTTTTGAGATCCTCAGATGGTAATATCTTTCTGATTCAAGAATCCCACCTACCATATAAAATTGAAAACTTTATTAGATCATGCTGGGGATATGAGTGCTTTTTAGCTGGAACTGAGACAAACAGAAATGGGGTTGCGATATTATTCAAAAATAATTTTGACTATAAAGTGCACAGAGTAGAAAGAGATCCTGCAGGTCAATATTTAGTGTTGGATGTAACCTTGATGCGAAAGCGTGTGACATTAGTCAATGTGTATGGTCCCAGTTCAGGGGACCACCCAGCCTTTTTCAAAGACATCAGTCAGTTCATACATGCCCTTGACAATGAATTCATTATTATTGGTGGTGATTTTAATGTTGTGTTTGATCCTAAGTTGGATGCACGAAATTATGCAAGTTATGCAAACAAACCAAGGAGTAGGAAAGCTATATGTGATATGATGGAGGAGTTGAATCTAGTTGATGTTTGGCGGGACTCATATCCCAAAAAGCCTGGTTATACATGGCGAAGGTTCAACTCTTCCAAACAAAGCCGGTTAGACTTTTTTCTGGTATCTAGAAATTTGATGATTGATGTGAACGGTATCGATGTACTACCTAGTTATCGTTCAGATCACTCGGTGGTTTCCTACACTTCAACAAAGAAAACAAACAAGGCAAAAGGTACTGGAAATTTAACAACTCTCTATTAAAAGATACTAATTACATAGAACTTGTTAAGCAAACTATCACAGAATTGAAAAAACAGTATGCTGTACCAGTGTACAACCTTGATAATATAGACAAGGTACCCAATGAGTGCATTGCTCTTACAATAAATGACCAACTATTTTTTGAAATGCTGCTTCTTGAAGTCCGTGGAAAGACAATTTCTTACTCGGTATACAAGAAGAAAGAAGAGAGCAAATTGGAGGAGACTCTGCTAGAAGAAATAAGAAAATTAGAAGAAATAATAGATGAAACAAGACTAGGTGAGCTTGAGGAGAAAAGGAACAGACAAGAGCTACGAAATAAAAAATTAGAAGGTATGCTTGTGAGGTCTAGAGTCCAGTGGATTCAAAATGGAGAAAAACCAAGTAAATACTTCTGTAATTTAGAAAACCGTCAATATGTCGAAAGAGCTATGCACTCTTTGGAGAAAGATAATGGTGAAATAATTTTTGAGCAAAAGGAAATTTTGAAAGAAGCTCAAACTTTTTACGAAAACCTGTACAGTGAGAGGGAAACTGCTGATGTTGATCTGTCTACACTAATACATGATGCTCCCGTGCTGAATGATGATGAATGTGAAATGTTGGAAGGAATTGTCACATATGGTGAGGTTTATGATGCACTCAGAAAAATGAAAAATAATAGAAGTCCTGGTTCTGATGGCTATACAACAGAATTCTTCAAGGTTTTCTTTATAAAGACATTGGTCATTTTTTGGTTCGGTCTATTAATTATGGATTTTCAATTGGTCAGATGTCAATTACACAGAGACAAGGAATAATCACCTGCATTCCAAAAGAAGATAAACCAAAACAATTGTTGAAAATTGGCGACCTATATCTCTACTAAACACATCATACAAAATAGCATCTGCCTGTATTGCCACCAGAATCAAAGAAGTGTTGCCAAAGATTATTCACTCTGATCAGAGAGGCTTCATGAAAGGGCGTTACATAGGAGAAAATATTAGACTTGTTTATGATACTTTGTTACATACACATAACGAAAACATCCCTGGCCTTCTGCTTCTAGTTGACTTTGAGAAGGTCTTTGACAGTGTTTCCTGGAAATTCTTGAACAAAGCATTAGAGGCATTCAATTTTGGTCAAGATATAAAGAGGTGGATCGAAACTTTTTATAACAATATCAATACATGCGTGTCAGTAAATGGCCACTATTCAGACTGGTTTCAAATTTGTAGAGGTGCTCGTCAAGGAGACCCACTTTCACCATATTTATACCTAATCTGTGCTGAAATTTTGTCTATAATGATCAGGAAAAATAACAGAATAAAAGGTATTAAAATCAATGAAATATATGCACTTCTCTCACAGTTTGCTGATGATACTTCCCTATTTCTTGATGGAAGTGAAGACTCTTTAAAAGAAGCCATAAAGACACTAGATATATTTGCTAATATCTCTGGGCTAAAAATCAACAAAGAAAAGACTCAATTAATCTGGATTGGCAGCCAGAAACATTCAGAAAGAAGATACCTCAGAGATCAAAATTTTTGCTGGAATCCTGGCATCTTTAAAGTTCTAGGAATTCATTTTTCTGTTGATGTAGAACAAATTGTTGCACTTAATTATGATAATAAAATACAGAAAGTAAAAAGTTTGTTAAAAAAATGGTCAAAAAGACATTTAACTCCATTTGGGAAAATAACAGTTATAAAAACTCTAGCAATGTCAAAACTGGTGTATCTATTCCTCAACCTACCTGATCCAGGAGATGATTTTTTACACCAACTTGACGCATTATTTTTGGCTTTTTTGTGGGATGAAAAACCAAGTAAAATCAGTAAGAAAAACGTTTGCAAGAATTACAAGGAGGGTGGTTTGAAAATGTTGAATGTTTTTTCTTTTTTGAGTACCATGAAAATTAGTTGGTTAAGGAGAGTTTTTGATAATGATTCTTACATGCAAGAATTTGTGCTGGATTTGCACCCAAAGTTTGTAAATCTGGAGAATTTGGGCTACGAATATGTGAATGTACTTTTGCGTGGGCTAAAAACCCCATTTTGGTCAGATGTTTTGAAACATTATAGACGATTATGTGTAAAACTTCTACCTAATAGCATTGATGCTTTCAATGCAGAATTCATATTTCATAATGTGAATATTCTTAAAGGTAGACATGTCATTTTTTTGAAAACATGGTTCAATAGAGGTATCTATGTGGTCAGTGATTTACTAGATGATACGGGCAATTTTTTAAGTCATGAGGCATTTTTGAGAAAATATGATGGAATAGTAACAGACTTTGTTACATTCAGAGGGGTTATTCAGGCAATAAAAAGTTTTCAAAATAAGATGAATTTAACACCTACTGCAAGTTATAAACTGCAGAAAAATGAAGCCTGGCAACTTATCCACAAAGGCAACCATTATGTTCAGTCTTGGTTTAATGTAAATAATAACACTGTTGCTGGAGTGAGAAAGTGGAATATGCATTATGACAACCTTAAGTGGAATACAATTTTTCGTACTGCTATTTCAACTAGCCCGGATGTTCAACTGAGATGGTTACAGCTACGTATTTTGCATAGAATTCTACCAACTAACAGATACCTACACCTAAGAAATGTAGTAAACTCACCACTCTGTTCCTTATGTGAAACAAACTGAAACAATTTGCCACTTGTTATGGTACTGCCCAATGACCACCACTTTTTGGCAAGATTTGCAAAGATGCTTATCTCAAAACTGCGTTCATTGTGTGAATTTTCAATTTACAGAGGTTCTCGTAATATTTGGGGTTGAAGAAAACACTATAACTGACAGAGTTCTCAACTTGATAATACTTTTGGCAAAGCAATACATCTACAAATGTAAATGGAAGAAAGTAGCACCAATTGTCAATATTTTTATTAATATACTCAAAGATAAATTCAGAACAGAAAGGTATCTGAGTGTTGTGACTAATAAACTAGACACTTTTTTGATGGATTGGCTTCCTTATCAGGACTTGGTTAAATGAGGCTTCATCAGGACTTGGCGAAATGAGGTTATATTATTATAGTCTGTGATTAATAACATAGTTAACACTATACCATCTAAAAGAACTTAAGGCTATCCACTTGTTTATTCACTCACTGTGGATGCTGACTTATTGCTTAACTTCCTGTTTGACTGTTATGTTTTGGTTACTCTGTTTGGGCAGCATCCCTTTTCTTTTTCCCCCTCTGTTGTTCACTTTTCCTCTCTTTCCTCTCTCTCGCTTCTTTTCTCTTCCTCTACCTTTTGGTCTTACTTCTCCTAATAACACTTTTGTTTCATGCATGTGATGTAGTTTTGGTTGTATTGTTTGTTTTTTGTGCATGTGTTTGTATGTACAGAAATATGACAGTTGTTTTTTTGAGTGAATGTGAATCATAATGATGTAACCTGCTTTTTTCTTTAAAAAAAAAAGAACCTTCATAGAAGGTTAAAAAAAAAAAAAAAAGTTAGCACCAGGCTTTAAGTAAGCACTGGGCCTGTGTCATGCAAGTTAGTGCCAGGCTTTAAGTAAGCACTGGGCCTGTGTCATGCAAGTTAGCACCAGGCTTTAAGTAAGCACTGGGCCTGTGTCATGCAAGTTAGTGCCAGGCTTTAAGTAAGCACTGGGCCTGTGTCATGCAAGTTAGCACCAGGCTTTAAGTAAGCACTGGGCCTGTGTCATGCAAGTTAGTGCCAGGCTTTAGTCCAGTACAGTGACTGGATCAAATAAACCAGGAAAATATGAAAAAAAAAACCAAACACACCTGACGCCCTCGTGCCAAGCCTTCCGCGTTGCCACACCAGATCCAGATAAAGGACCTCTGGGCTGCCACAGACGGTATATCCAGCTGTTCAATCTGTGCACAACATTCTGCCATGAACGAAAATCCAAATGCTATACATGTATTAATATATTCAGACAACTCGCACATCAATATGCAACCTGACAGGCTGATGCAACATACAAAACCTCTAGAAACGCATTCCATATCACGAATGGCAAGAAATATTTAAACTAGAAAGATCACTTGGGAAAGTGCAGATCTCTGTGAACTTGAACTTCAACCAGGCCTTATCCGAATCCATCGTATGTATCTCTCCATATATCTCCCCAGCAACCACAGACAGATACATGGCAAACACTGTGTACCCAGCTCAAACCTCACAGTCTCAGTTGCAGTTGAGTAGTTCAGGTTTCTTGCTCATTTTGTAACTGTACAGTAACTGAAGAATCAGAACCCACCCAGTTCTCCCTTATGAATGTTATGTTGCTCACTGAACATGGGTCTTGATCTGCATATAGACCAATTTCTCTTTCTATCACATATTACATGACTTCCTGTCAAAACAATGAGTTTCATAAATATATCCTAGTATCCATGACTCTGGAGTTTAGATTATTCACAAACAGATCAGATCTGCCCCCCCACCCCCCACCCACCCCCATTTCCTTTCACCTTCCACAGTACTTTACAGGCATTATTCCCATGCTGCTCATTCATGTCAGCACGTGAACAACTAAACCCTGGCTCACTGTGTCACAGCTCCAGCACAGGAAGCAATCACCGTCAGGTTGTCGTAAGGCACCCCACTAGAAGAGACACTGCACTGCTGCCAACACCCACCATGCTTCAGTGTTCAGTACTGCCTGTTCTGATCCAACATACTCAAGGCAACACCTGCTAAGCTCCCTACGACAGTAACTGTTTAGTTACAGAGGAAGTGTCACTACCTCCATCTGCCAATATTGACAAGCTCATGCTGAGCATGGAGGTGGGGAGGAAATTGAAACTGAGGTCACAATGTAAGAAATTAAATGAAGGGCACAGACTTTGAGTCTTCTTGTCAATAAGAAGACCCGATTTCTTATCATCAAAACAAACATGACACAAACTGAACTGACTGATAGCTATCAACTTCCTGGAGACAAATTTTGGGCACTAGGGTATGAAAGGGGTGGGGTGGTTCTGAACAAGGGGCAGTTCAGCTTTTCACTGGACGCATTTCTAACCCCCTTACGTTTCAGTTGACAAAAATGGGGTTTCAAAAAGACAATGCAGTTTCCTATACATACAACTTGCCCACATCCACATAACGTCATTTGGACTTTATTCCGTAATACATTATCATCCCTGATAAAAATTTAAAAAAGAATAAAATAAAATAAACCCCAAACCCTACTTTTTAAAACAGAATTTTGCAATTCTGGATTTTTTTCATTAAATTTGGGATTTCAGGTATCATTTTTAAATTAGGAAAATTCCACACAAATTTGGGAGAGCTGGCAGTTATGCTAAGTTACATTTAAACAAACGAACAGAAAAAGAGATAATGGCAACACGCTGACCTCGTCCCAGTCCCAGTACTTGTTGAAGACAGCTCCCTGAGTTCTCTGGTACTCCTCCAGCGGGGGCTCCACAAGGATGACATCAAACTTGCTCCTCAACTCACGCAGGTCATACGTTTCCAGATCACATTTCAAGTACCTGTACATTCAGTAACCCCTTCATTACCTCACCCATTTCATGTTCAGTCACAACTGTTTGCCAAGGGGTTTGAGGTCACAGAGAGACGTGGTAACAACAGGGATTAAAGGAAAAATGTCATAGTCAACTTCTGAAATCATCTCACACTGTTTACACGAAGAAAAAGAAAGATGCATAATCTATTCCTTCTGAACAGAAAACAAACTGGGTGTTCATTATGTTTCCAAAAGCACTCCACAATTTTGTTAACACTGAAAGTGAATGCCAATATTTTTCATACAGTTTCAGATATTTTTATAGTCTTCTTCTTCTCCCTGAACTCAATGCAAAGTCACTGGTACACCACACTGAAGAACAGTTAATTAGGTTCTTCCAGTTCTGTCAGCTACGTGTGGCAAGGCACGCTTCCCTGCAAATGGTATGTATCCCTGCACATCTGCAATGTTGTCAGTCCATCGTTCTTCTGTCTCTCTCTCCATCTCCCTCCCTTAACAGTTCCTTGGAGGATTATTTTAGCAAGGTTACTGGATTCTGTTTGAAGACCATACCAATAAGGGATCTTGAAATCCTCGCAAGTTTTCTTAACTGATGTCAATTGATATTAATTATGTCCCAAGTGCAGCCTGATGATCTGACGCTCTTGTTCATTGGTGATATGATCAGTATGCCTGACGTGAAATGTTTTGTTGTAACACTTAGTTGCCAAGGCTTAGATTCTTCTTCTCAGATCCATTGTGAGGGTCCACCTCTTGCACACATATAGGAAGACAAACTTTTCCAACACATGCAGGAGCCTGATCTTGTATTTTATAGCGATGTTATTGTCATTCCATACAGGTTAGTCTGCACAATACTGATGTTATTTTTTGCAGCTCTTGTAAGGATTCCTGGAACCCTAATTGCTGATGATGGATCCTGTTAAGTGGCCTGTTGAGCTACTTCTAGCTTCTGTCCATGGACTATCATATCAGAGTTGATGGTTGTATTATGGCTGGCCATCATCTGAGAATTCTTGCCGCTGATTTCCATGCCATAGCTTACTGATGTTTCATCCAGTCTTTTCACGAGGTTGGCAAGTTCTTGTTCACTGCCTGCCAGACTGAAGCTTTGTGATGTTTTTTCCCCTCCAAAACAGCTGACTATGATGACCTAATCTTCCAGTTCATCAGTCATGATCGGGGCCGGAATAGCTCAGTTGGTAGAGCGCCGGACTCGAAATCTAAAGGTTGCGGGTTCGAATCTCTGCCGGGTTGTTTCGGTACAGGGGGATTTTTCCCTCGGAGTTAACATTGGTTCTGACTCCATTTCCCATACAGTCCTTTGAATGAGACTATAAACCGAGGTTCCATGTGTGAACGCACGCATAACATCTTGCACACACGTAAAATCCCATTACCAACTTTCGGAAGAGAAGGCCAGTTTGGCCGTTGGTATGGATGACACGTTACACATAGCGTGCACCTTCTCCAGTGATGGGAGTATGGCTGCCTTAATGGCCGGATAAAAAATGGTCATACACACAAAACTCCACTCCTTTGTTGGGCAGACTGGATTAATCCTTGCCTGTCTCTACAGGGAGTGTCCACAGGAGTATCAGCCTGAGTACGCAGAAGAAGAAGAATCAGTCATGATGTAATCCAGAATGAAGTATGGAACCACTCTCCATAGGCACCCTACACAGCATGGCACTGGTCACTTTGGAGCACAGTTGCTGAATGGCGTTGATTAACTTTGGCCTGAAGTTCTATTTCTTCATTGTGGCCCATGATGCCTTCTGTCAAATGCCTTCTTGAAGTCTTTGAAGACGTGAAGAACTCCCTTTGGTGTTAGAGATGCTTTTTGCAAATAGCACACAGGTTAAAGTTCTGTTCAATGGTATTTCTGCCTTTGCAGAACCCAGCCTTTTCTTCAGCAGTGATGGTAACTGCTAGCAGCTGTAATCTATTCAGAATGACTCTGAGCATTACTTTGGAGGCATGGCTGATCAAACTGACTGTTGGGTGGTTCCAATGGTGATGGCAGTTTCCTTTCTTGTGACGTATGATAATCAGTGGCCGAGTCCATGGATTGGGCCACTGTCCAGCGTGCCACACTGCATTTAGAATTTCCATGATTGGAACTGCCTTGTTTCGCTGACCAGGAATACACATGCTAGAATGTACCAGTGATTATGCTTTGCAAACACTCTTGGTAAGCACAACACATCCCAACTATGGACAGAGCACTCTCCTGACAGGAAGTATCACAGCCAGAAAGACTTTACAATGTGAAGAACCGGAACTTGGCTGCTAAAACAAAAGACATTCCTAGGAGCTTATGTTTTTACAGACTGAAACCTTGTCGTGATGAACTTTGAAGTCCGTTTGAAGAATGAAAACAGACAGGAAAAAAACAGTCATCCAAACTTCAATCCGGAGCAACTCGAAGACCCTGACATTGTTGTTGTGTGGCCGGTTGGATTTTTTGCTTTTTTTGTTATGGCCTGTTTGGTGACACTCTACATCTTTTGTCGGAGTACAGTTTGCCTACTTGCCCCAACATGTCTGATTCTGACATGACAGTGAATGAGAAGAGTGATACCTTCATTACAGGGGCAATCCATTTCAAGTATGCAGATTATCACTGTAGGGAAATATCACTGGTTACCACAGCTTGGAAAGAAGGAAGGCAAGATGTCCTTCTTTGTTCTTCACGAGGAATCTGGTGGGCATTCCAGACAGCAGCCTGAAGGAGGTGGGGCATGACACTCTTGCACAATACGTTTTCTTCCAAATGCCATTATCTGATTTTAGCATCTGATCAGCTCTATATCCTGCCTTTTTTTTTTTTTTTTTTTTTGCTGAACTGCCACCTAACAGAAGGGATCCTGATCCGATCAGTTCGACACGTTATTCAGGGCGGGCTTCAAGCCATTATCCGACCCGAGCTGGCACTGTTCTCTGCCATTATCCCACAACATGCTGTGTTCATAGTCTTCATGTACTGGAGGAGCTATAAAGCAAGAATACCATCTGTCAATGTCAATGGTCACGGGTACAGCTACCTTCTCTGTGGCTGAAAGAGGAGAGCCACGAGTCAGAATGTGCTGTGGGGTCTGGAAAGCAGGGTCTTCTTTATCAGAGTGGAAGAGGAAGTTGCTGGCCTATTCCCTGTCCTCCTCACAGACACTGAACAGGTTGACTCCCGCTATGGCACGTTTCATCAGGAATGTGCAATCTGACCACAGGTTCTCTTTCTCCAACAGCAGGAACCCATCAGTCATCACTCACCTGTCAGGAGTCCACGCACACTGAAATTTTCATAGCACCTGTTTGACCAGTGCCCAGGTTTTGTACAGTTTAATTGTCAGTCATACTCATTGATATCAGTCAAATGGGTAAAAAAAGAAAAAAAAAAAGATCATCGCCTATGTCTCTCAGTCTCAGATCAGTACTTACATGGGAGGCACGTTGGTGGTACTAATCAGGTCGTCCTTCAGTCGGATGAGTTCACGCTGCTTTGGATACTCTTCAAACCTGTTGGCTAACCCTAGACACAAAGCTGTTCAATCAGTCTTAATCTTACAAAGCTCACTGGCCAGCACTATAGACAAAATAGTTCAAGGACTCTTAGTTTTACAAGGTTAGTTGGCTAGCCTTTTACACAAAATAGTTCAAGGAGTCTTAGTTTTACAAGGTTAGTTGGCTAGCCTTTTACACAAAATAGTTCAAGGAGTCTTAATCTTACAAAATCAACTGGCTAGCCCTATACACAAAGCATTTCAATAAGTCTTAATCTGACAAAGTTCAAAGCAAAACAGAGACAACACTACATGCCAGGCATTCATGTCTACTGCAAATGTCCAAAAAGCACATTCCTTGACAGCAGTGACAAGTACAGGTGAAGACTTATCCCTCACTTTTTATTTCTAAGTGGAAAAGTCTTATCTTTCGTCTCCAATCCTCCTTAAACACTTCAGCAAGGTGAAAACCCTTATACTGCCACTTGCACTTGGCTGGACTGTAAGCAACATTATCTCTCTCCCTTTCTTAAAAACAGTTACATGGAAACCAAAATTACCACAGACTCGTTAGCAAAATGGATGTCTTTCATTCAAGAAATTTTCCTTTAGTTTCAGAATAGTGGTGGTGGAAGGAGAAGGACAGTGTGTGTGTGTGGGGGGCATGGAGGACAGAAAGAAGGGGGTGGGCTAAAGAGGGAAAGATGGATTCTGCTGATGGGGATTCACTGGATTTGTTATTATCAATATCATCAATGAGTTTATCAGTTATCATGTTCTATTCTGACAGTCAAGATCTGAATAAAAGAAAACAAGCAGTTAACATAAAACAGAATCCTGTTGTTCAATGGAGACTAAAACTAGTTCACTGTCAGCTCAACAAAACATACTATGTCACATACTGAGATACAAAGGAGCTTCTTGACAACACCAATGGATATGTAATGAAAAACAGAACGGTCTTTGATTACAGCTTTTACAATACACTAGGGAGGCACACAGACCAGCATGAACACATGCATGCAAACAAGTCAGTGAGTGCATGCACTGAGAGCAGGTGCTTTCATGTGGTTCCTTTTGAGCTACGGACCCACCATCCATTCAGTGCTGTAAAATCATCACGCTCTATTTCCAGTAGGAGCATAAGAATCATTTCTTGAATTAGTTTTCCAATGACACTACAATATTCCTCAATGAATCACTCCTACATTGCTTCTTTTAGGTTCTTGTTTTTGTTTTTTCTTTTTCCTTGCACACACACACACACACACACCTTTGGAGCTTTCAACGACCTCAATTTTCATTAAATCTGTTCAGTCTTTTACCATCAACTATTTCTGTGATTTCCTCCTATTTTTTTTTGTTCTGTGATTGTGATCACTGTCTCTCAAGTTACACTATGAGAGGCAGCTGTCACCCGAACTTTCAGTATCAAACTTTTTCGTTGTGGGGAGGGAGTTGTTACACTGAGGGGGTATTAACAGAAGTTCCACTGCATAACAGCAAAGTAAGTCAATACACAGAGTGGTTACAAACAGAAGTTGCCTTGCATTTGCGTAACAAAGTGACAACTGACCTCCATCTCTGATGAAGTTTTGAGGTCGCTCTCCTGAGTCCACAAAGTGTTGGCAGTAGTCATTGTGAGGATTGGCACTCTGTGTTCCCTGCACATCATGTTATTGGCATTTGTGCAGTCACTCTCCACTTTTTTCTTTTAATGAGAGCAAGCAGGTGAACAGATATGAGAGAGAGAGAGGGGGGTGGAGAGAGAGAGAGAGTGAGAGAGAGAGAGAGAGAGGTTAAAACAGTTTGAAATTACCCACTGCTCTGTTCAAAGAATGGTTTTCTTTTCACGATCTGTTGGAGAGAGAGAGAGAGAGAGAGAGAGAGAGAAGAGAGAGAGAGAGAGAGAGAGAGAGAGAGAGAGAGAGAGAGAGAGTGAGAGAGAGGGGTTAAAACAGTTTGAAATTACCCACTGCTCTGTTCAAAGAATGGTTTTCTTTCATGGTCTGTAAGGTTTCCCTTCTTTTCTGTCCCTGAATTATCATATGGAACTTATTCTCCCATATTTTACCATTTCAGAATGAAACAAATGACATTAAGTTTCTTTCTGTCACACATCAAGGCCAATACATTCACATCTACTGATGATATATTTAGCATAAATGGTTTAGTTTTCCATTCAGAGAGTTTCTGAGTTTGCCTTTATGAACATTGCAACATGACAACAGAAGAGCTTTCTGCAAGACAGCAACAGAAGTGCCAGCCAGTTAAAAAAAAAAAGAAAAAAGAAAAAAACAAAGCCAAAAGATCCAATGAAGTAACACTTTGCATATATCTTTTCAAACCAAGCAAAGGTTTGCTTTTGGAAGCGGTCATCACATTTAAACCCCTATTCAGCAGTCATAACTTAAAGTGCTATTCAGCATTTTTATGGAATATGCGCTACAGAAATAAACATTAGATTATCATCATTAATGGCCTTTAACTCCTGTGCTCAGTTGTCAAAAAAGAAATGAGACTACTCTTCTGTCAGCCTCATTGCAGCAAGTCTTATCAGCTGTCCGGCTCTCCTTTTTTCCCTGTACACTATGTCAAATTAAGGCAAAAAAGTGATAAGAATAACCAAAATGAATTAATTTTGAATTTGTACTGTTGCATAAAAAGGAAGCTAATTGAAGAAGAAATGAGGCTAAAGAAATGTAACCACAAAAAAAACAAAGAGAAAAAAAACCCAGAATACTTCACTCAAAAAGAGCTTTTTTTTTTCTTTTTCAAATTAATCTGTAACAGTTTGGTTAGTGTGAAGCGCACAATTAAAAAACAACAACAACAAAAAGCAGTGGAAGCAGCCTGAATGGACATTTGAATGAAGAAGAATGATAGTTTATAAATGATTCCGTTCTATTTCTTCCTCTCTCTCTTCTTTCTGTTCACTGACATTCTGTACTTAACAACTGAATCACCTGGCAGTGAACTGGAAATTCTCTGTCCACTTATCCATATGGTAGCCAATCTTTGTTATGCTGTCAGTGAAAGGACGGCTGAGATGTTAACTTCATTGTAGACCAATTGCACCTCCATCTATTCCCTTTCACTTTCATACCGTAACTATACCACTCTTCCCTCCCCTTACCATTCCGTCTTTCCTTCCCCCTTCTGTGCTCTCTCCCCCTCTGGTTTTTCTCATAACAAAAGCCAAACAAATTTGGCACTCAACACAATCTTCGATAATGATTTTCCAGCAACATTTTCAATATTACAAAAATGACATTTTATCAGAAAATGTGATCGGTTACATACATCGCTTGATAGTTTACTAAAATATGTCCTTACAAGATACTTTGCCCAAATATTGCAACAAATGTAAAATCAAATCAAACTTGCGTAAGATCATTTAATGCACTTTCAGCAACGTAGCTGATAAGACATGAATATCTGACTGAAAACAGAATGAACACAGTCACATAAAAATAACTCTTGTTTAATAGAGCTAAGTTAGGCTACATCATGACTCGATCATTTATGATGAATCAAGCAAGTGAAGACACATGAAAGCAGCCAGTAAAACAGCCTGATTTGGCTCAACAATCTTTATAAAAAAAAATTTACGAAAGCTGTCAGATGCCATTCTGGACAAACTGGAATTGGGCGAGAATGTAGGAAGTGACAAATGAATACATGGGTCACTTCAAATAACATAAAAGATTACATTACAATATCAATAATGTAAAATATCATCTATGTGACAAGAATGGAACTTAGCAACAAACATCTCAAACAAGCCTGCAATGAAACGAGTGCCTGTTACGTGTTAGCGAAAGCAGCCTTCAAGCTGTTCTTGGTGTTGAAGTCAAGCGCTGGGTTCAAAAAGGTCACTGACCAGCCACGGGGCGAAGTGGTTAGCATCGCGGACTCCCGGCTGGGAGGTCGTGGGTTTGAATCCCATCAGAGTCATGTGGGTTTTTCTGCCCCGACCGGCTCCTACCCATAGTGAGTTTGCTGCGGACTCAGTTGGGAAGACTGGGACCACACAGTCGAGTTTCATCCACTTAATGGATGCATTTCTGAAAGTGTTGCTAAAATTTTCTGACCAACACTGCAGGTGCCTGTATCTCTTGGGCCTGGTTGACGCTGGGATATATTATGAAAGGAAGCGTAGAGTACAGCCCTTTCATGTAGTTTCAGACTGAAAGGGAAATCTGTAGCATCATCTTAATCATCCTCATTCTCATCGATCAGCATTAAAAAAAAAGTCAAATTCTGTGGCCCTTCATGCCCTGCTCTCATGGTGACCTCAATTTTGATGTCCTCTCCATGTCTGTGGCCTTGGTTTGGTTCCGTGGGGGTCACCGGTATCGGTGAGTCCATGGGGGCTGTCGTTGGACGGACGTGGTGGCGCCCTCCGGAGGGAGAGCCCACTCACGCCGGCTCCGCGACTAAGCAATTATTGTCGTCAGTAGGGGGCTTAGTAGGTGATGTCCTGCATACGTTTGATCAGAACAGGCACCACTGAACACCACCGAAGTGACTCGGCAGCAGTGCAGTGTCTCCTCCGGTGGGTTGCCTCTTGACGACTTGACACTGACTGCTCCTTATGGATTGCTGGTGTCGGGGCTGTGGCGGGGCCGACCGGGCTGTGGCTGTGGACGGGGTGTCGGAATGAGCGGCGCGGGTGCACTGCCTCTGAGGTGAAGCAGAGGTTGGGACAGCAAAAACAAAAAGAGGTCACTTGCAGCACACATGGTCTTTTCACCACGTACACTATAAAGTGACCATATGCTATGGACATATTCCTACCCTCCCCATTTACTCCAATCATCCTTTGCTCTTCATTCTCCATTTCCATAATTCTTGTGGTGTGCTTTCTGCAACAAGTGAGAGGGAAAAAACAACAACGAAACTGCCTTGTGAGCGAAAACAAAGAAAAAAACAAAGAAGGTAAATTGCCTTCTGTTTAAATGTAATGGTAATAATTTCCTGAAAGCTGGGCAAGCCACATGAAAGTCAATTGGTTTTCCTATGGCTTAGCTGACAGAGTAAACAAATGAAAAATCTTTACAGCTGAATATGGGACAATTGGCAACAGACAATATACTGACATAAGAATTAAGTGAAAAAGACTTACTTTAAGAAATGCACTTGAATCTGTGTATACTTCATCTTTCTCTTCTTCATCTTCTTTCTCCTCCTGCAAAATCAGAAAAAAAAAATTAAATGCTAATTCCCTTAAATATGATATGCAAACACTACCCACTCAGTACATGAGAGAGAGAGAAAGTGAGAGAGGGAGTGTGTGTGTGTGTATGTGTGTGTGTGTGTGTGTGTGTGTGTGTGTGTGTGTGTGCGTGCGCGCGTGCGCCCATGCATTTGAGCATGTGTGTGAATGTGTATGCATTCATGTGTGTGTATGTACTTGAAAGTTGAATGAACGTGTTTGTGTGTGTGTTTTAATTTACACTTGAAAAAAAAGAGAGTGAGAGAGAGAATGACAAATTTATTCTTGTTAATTAACCAGCTTGATCTTATCTCTCCAGCCTAACCTAATCTGTTCAACAGAAAATGAGAGAGAGAGACAGAGAGAGAAACACAGAGAGAGACAGACAGACAGAGACAGAGAGACAAAGAGAGACAGACAGAGAGAACATTTCATTGTTATTTTTGAAACAGAAAAATCAAATCTACTATTGAAATGAATTTAAATAAGTACAACATATCAATTTTTCTTCATCAATGCAAAACCAATAAGCAATGACCAGAACAGGGTAATCTTAAAAAGTTACATGAAAACAAATTCCACCCAAACAATGAGAAAACCGCATGTCTGGGAGCGTGAATGAATTTTCGGCTGCATTAAAATAATCGTATATAAACTTCAATACTGAAATGATAAATCTTCCCAAATAACTGTGCACGCTTGCCCACAGAAATATACAATTCACAAAAAAACACACACCTCTTTTTTTTGTGTTTCATCATCTTTCGCAAGAGCAGCCTCATCCTTAGATTTGATGGGGATGAACATCTTTGAGGACGCCTCCTCACTGTCATGATGCAATCACAGAAGATAACTGAACATGTTTATGTTTTACTTCACTGATACAGACACACACCTAGAGCTAGATAAGATAAGATAATGTTGCTTATAGCCCAGCCGACCGCAAAGGGCCACATCAGGGCTGTCACCACGTTAAAATCAACTCACCAGTCATAAAAAAAAAAAAAAAAAAAAAATGAAAAAAAACCCAACTTTCACACATCTCGTTAAATGACCTCGTCTACAAACGCACCAGAAACTTTGTTAAAAATCTTTCTGCCGTAAAATCTTAAATCAGATGAAAAATGTTAATCTCTCTCAAAAACTCAAGGATCACGTCAGGCGGGACATCCCTGAACAGGATCTTCATGGACTCCGCTGTAAAATGTTTGTGTCTCACATCGTGCAAGTCCCAACACTCTAAAAGAACATGTTTCACTGTGAGTGGCGCATGAGCTGTATTCATGTATCTGCTCTGGAACATCAAACTGAATGACTGGAGTTTTGCATAGTCCTGTTGAACAGAGAAAGGCTGAATACTAGAAGAATGAGTATTCTACAATCAGAACTGACCAAAGACCAGAATTACACAACAGAGTTGACAAACTACAGGTAAACTACAATCACTGATGAGATCATAGACATGATAGAGCTGACAACTATGGGTATTTCACATATAGAGCTGACTGCTTCAGGTCCTTCTCAGAGATGTTCTAAACACAACAGTTTTTTCCTTGGGTTCCAGGTCATGTGAACATTCAAGGCATTTGGGCCGGAGTAGTAATTATTTCAATAGACACAGATCATAAAAGAATACCAGGAATCGCTCATACTTGAGAACATGGTCTAAATATAATCAGCCCACACATATTCAGACACATACATGAACACACATACACTGCACTCATCCAGTTGCAAAGGCCACATTTAACTTTAAGCAATCTACGCTCACAATCACACACACACACACACACACACACACACACACACACACACACACACACACACACACAGTCACACACACAGTCACACACACACACACACACAGTTGCAATGTCCACATTTAGGCAATTTGTATACCTTCTTATACAAAAAAAGAATTCCCATTTTATAACCAATAAGGATGTCCACATACAAAGTTACATCCAAATGCGTAAAGATCACACAATTCAAACAATATCCCTCAGAGTAATGTCTTAATAAAATGAAACACGATAATTATCAAGATCATGTTTATACTGTAACTAAGCTTACAATCTTACTTTTTATTGCCTCCTTCAGATGAAGATTCATCAGACTTGCCAGAAACAGCACTCAAATTCAGTGCCGATTTTAAGGAAGTGGAAGAATCTATCTGCAACTGATAGTTTAGATACACCATCTTTATCATTTGTAATAGGCACCATTACTTTTTTTAAACTACTTTTTTTTTAATGGGCAGTTTGTGTATGCGCATGCATGTGTCTGTGTGTAAATGTGTCCCTCATATATGTCATAAGGTGTGTGTGTGTGTGTGTGTGTGTGTGTGTGTGCAAGTAAAAACATTTTTGCTTGTTACGCATTATACAACACATTGCTTCAGTGTAAATGTGGCATGGTGTGGTGTGGTGTGTGTGTGGTGTGTGTGAGTGCGAGTGTGTGTGGTGTTTGTAATTCACTGTTATAGTAATTAAATCTGTACATCTTTACTTTTGTGTTTAACTTCAGTTATGTACTCTGATTGGCTTCAGCGATGCCGAGTAAAAATGACTAAATGCATTAATAAAGAACTGATATATATTGTGGAAAAATTAAGCACATGGGGATGGACTGAGGAAAGGATGTTTTATGATAATAGACAAAAAAAATTGCTGTCAACATGAGGAGGATTTTTACTAAAAGAACTTAGATCCCTATTATAATTGTAAAGAGCTTGTGCCACAGATTTTGCCCATCAGTTTTGTTCATGAACTTCACTGAGTATTGACAACTGGCACCAGGAAAAAAAAATTCAGGTAACAGCAAAGTGAAAAATCTTGCTTTGGACTGATTGGTATCACTGCCAGTATGATATGTGATTGCTGTGTCACTGATGCACTGCTTCAGGGTCTGAGAGTGCATTGTATCTCAAAAATTATTTATGAATCCGAACCACATATGGTGGCATGATGTTGTATGGGTGTTTTCTTGTACGCCAACTGACTCAGGTTAATGTTCTGCAGCCTTGCTGTCACAGTGTCAGATCAATATGCCAAAGGTGAACCTCATTTCAACAGCTTCAATGCAATCGAATACTCCAAGTGGTGTATCATTGAAATTGATTGCACGTTTAGGGTTTCTATCTTCTTCTTTAAAAAAAAAAGAGTTTGCAAAATGTAAATAATGTAAATAAAATCAAGCCAAGATCAATATTTCAACTTTTCTGAACAGTTAAGTAACCTTCTTTGAAACCCAACCTCCTGTCACTTTGGGGCTATTGGCCTTGGAGACACAACCTTCTTCTGTATGATCACATTCTTTCAACACGAGTTTTACTAAGCACATTTAATCGCTTTATAAACAATCATAACTTTCTTCTCAGATGACAGACTGATATTCTCTGCACCACTTTGAGGTTAAATTTTGCTCTTTCTGATGGTAATGTTTATTTCTTTGATCAGGTAAAACAATTTTTCTACTGTTATGGAGCTAGAGATAACAGAGACACTGTTATGTCAAAAGAAAATTGTCTTGCTGAACTTATCCACGTCTGATCATGACAGGTCAACCAAACCTTTCAATGCACAGTAACACTCAATGAGAGAGAGAGAGAGAGAGAGAGGGGGGAGACACACACACACACACACAGAGAGAGAGAGAGAGAGAGAGAGAGAGAGAAAGAGAGAGAGAGAGAGAGAGAGAGAATCCCAGACTGTACACATGTGACTGTCAAACCGACAAACGAAACACCAACAGTGACTGAGAGACTCGATCAAATGGACAAGTGAAACAAACACCGACAGCCATTGAAAGACTCAATCACGAGAGATCCTCGCATCTAGAAAGACAGAGGGAGAGAGAGGATCACGTACAGCTTTGCATAGTAGTTCTTTTCGCATTTGAGATTTCTCTCTCAGAGCCTTTAACCTGTCTCCCATACTGCACAACTAAGTACGTCTGGAACTGAAAAGAATTTTGTGTTAAACCGCAACCGGAAACAGACAAGAAAAATCTTTTGACCACAACCCAGATGAAAGCGGAACATAACGTTGCAAACAAAACGGCATTTCTGAAGTCCATTTTGAAGCAGTTGCTCTCCCCCAACATAAACTCATACTGGTCTACCTAACGACTGTTGCATACATGCAAAATACACCCAAGCGCGAGGGCGGGCACCCTCGCACACACACTGACATGCCAAAGGTGTCAGCCTATACGGTTTTCCCGGGAAATCAACGATTTCGGGTCTGTACGGTCGTGCACAAGGTTCAATACGGGTAAAACTGATTTAGAAACTTTGGTGATCACAGTAAGTAACAATGTACTCCTGAATTCAATGGCCTAATCAGGATCAGGATCAGGATCAGGGGCGTTGTATCAATACAACTTAGCCTATTTAGGCTTTTTACGCCCCTTCTGTATGTATATATCCTTTTTTTTTTTTTTCATAACCGTTGGTCCAGTCATAGGCTAGCTCAGACTTATTATCCATCAAATTCATATCTAATTTTTGTTAATAATTCATGTTTATCTATGAGGTTCTTGAACACATTAATACTGGGTGCACGTTTGATGTTAAGTGTTAGTTTATTCCAAAAGTTGGTTACTCTATTAGTAAAAGTAAATTTTCTTAAATTCGTTCTAGAATATTGTTTAAATATCTTATCTTCACTGTTCCTTGTAACATTCTTCTGCGGAGTACAAAAAAAGCGTGCTTTATCAACATCATCAATTTCATTAAATATCTTGTATGCCTGAATCAAGTCACCTCTTATTCTTCTTGCCTTAAGTGTTGGAAGTTGCAAATATTTTAATCTTTCCTGATATGAGTAATCTTTTATATTATGAATCATTTTGGTTGCTCTTCTTTGTACCTGTTCTAGAGCTTCTGATTGTCTCTTTAGCATTGGATACCATACAGTGTTGCCATATTCAAGAACAGGTCTAACTAGTGTCTTATATAATTGCAAAAAAGTGTCCTTTTCCATAAATGTAAAGGTTCTTTTTATTATTCCAATATTCGTTAGTTTTATTAATATATTTACAATATGTTGTTGGTGGAGGGAAGGCATGAACAAATTGGTTTGTGATTTTGATGGACTATGATGTTGTTAAAAGGGGAAGAGGAACGTAGATTTACCAACCGGGGCCCATTTCCGCCCTCACCCAGTTCGGGCGAAAGAAACCAGGATTTTTTAAATTAGTTCTCTGAAAGTAAGACTTAAAAACTAACCCACACCACATGCACAAAACACAAAAATGCACCATCAAAAAACACAAACACACTTTTTCACACGACACCCCAAAAAACACCACACAACACCACACAACACACCGCGGCACACACACCACACAAAACTAAAGGACACATGACACAAGAGAAACACTCCCACAGGCCAAAAAATAAATATGCTGCACCCCCTCTCCCCTCTTCCCCCCCCCTTCCTGCCTAGCATGACTTCACCCTTTCCTACGCAAAACATCCCCGCGTGGCGGCCGCTCCGCAGGTTAACCGCGCTGTGTAAACGGACCCAACTGGCTGGGTTGCCCCACATTTGGAAAATTGAGATTCCCACGTGACAAAACCGGACGAGGCTGTCACGCGACAGCCCGGGGCTGCTTGTTGTTGGAGCTCCGCACAAGAAGGTGTTTTTTTGTTTGCGCTCTGGTGTGACCACTGTGTTTTAATTGTGTTTTTTAAAAATGGCTAAACTTACTGAAAAACGGGTTTTTGGTTTTTGGGGCCCAAAATTTTTATTTAATGTGTTGGTATTTTTTAAAAAGAATTGGCAAAGCATGTTGTGAAAGGGAGTTGTTTTTCTAGAAACAAAAAAAAGTGAACTAACTGCTTTGGAAATAAACGACTATCTTAAGGTTTGTTTTTTCAAGGAAATGAAAAAGATGTCCCATTTTAAAACCGTGTTTTTGACTATTGATGAGATGGTTTCTTATTAATAAAAGGGCGTGTTTTGTTAAAATTTGGCCAAAGAAAAACAACCATGCGGTTGATTTTGGGAGTGGTTGAGACAGCTAAAGCCATGTTTAAAAAACAGGGTTCTTTTTTAAAGGCGGAGGTAAAAACGGCTGATTCGTTATATTTGAAACATTTTTGCTTTTCCCAAGAAAAAAAATTTTTCTCAGTTTGATTAGACTTGATTGATTTTTAAAATCAGTTCAGTTTTTCTGTGGCAAGTGTTGGTTTAAGTGTGTTTTTTCACTTTTTTAATTCTAACGTTATCTCCTTTAAGGTGCCCTTTATGCCCTAAATGGCGATTTTCGTGTTGGCAACAAACAGATAGGGAGGCAGACCTTAGTACATTCCCGATGGAGAGGGAGTGGTGGCTGTATCTTCATATAAATTTTTTAAATTACAGTCCCGGATGTACTACTATTTGGCGATTAGGTCCCATAAAAGCTTGGTACAGCATTACTGCTAAAACCGTTGCAACCCCGGTTGAGAAAAGAGGGGCACAGAAAAACTGGGTCGTGATTGAAAAACTAACCTCCCCCCTAGAGGGCCCAAGGCCACTAGAAAGCGTTTCTTCCCGACGTAAGATCATTTTTAGTAGCTCATGCAGGACGGTCGGGGTGTTTGATTTGGTGCTTTAGCCAACAGTGCGCGCGGCTGTAGCCCATGCGGCCACCACTGAGTAAGATTTTTTTAGTTTCGTTGCAGGAGCGGGGGGGTGTTTGGTTACCCCTTGAATTTCCCCCAAGCACTTATGCTTTTATATATTGCTGGTTATGGCTTCACTGCTTCGCTTAAAACTTCCTGCTTAAACTTTTTGGCTGCCGAACACACCCCGTCCCCCCCCCCCCCCCACCCCGCACGTCCCCCCACCCCCCCCCCGCCGCCGTCCCCACCCCCCCCACGACGCACGTCTCCAACCCCCACCCACGCACGCCGCCCTCCCACCCCCCCCCCCTGTGTACCCCCAAAACCCCTTTCCACCCAAGTCACCCCGTTTTTAAATTAAATATTTTTAATTAATTTACTTCAGTTTTAAAAAGTTTTGATTATTTTTTAAATTAATTTTCTTGAAAATTTTTAAATAAGTTTTATTAAGTCACCCTTTAAGTAAACCAAGTTCTTATTAAGTTATTTATAATTATAAAAAAAATACAAGCTATGTTTTTTTCAAAATAGTAGATGTTAAAGTACACACAGCCTCAAAAAAAGTGTCATGTTGGGTGTCTTGTCAGCGTTCTTGCATAGATCAAAGGGAAGGGTCTTACATCCCAAGCAACCGATTGATTAAAATTTGGGTTATGGAAATGTTTTTATAGACTCCTTCTTTATTTATTGACTTTATTTTTTTAATACGCCATGATCTATTTTAAAAAAATTAAAATTTTAAGTTCTTAAAATTTTTTTCCATTATAAATGGATCAAAATGTTGTTTGTTATTGGCGGTTTTGGCGTGAGTTGTGTTCGGCTTCTGTATTTAGCGGTGGAGATTGTTTGGGCTCTTTTTTTTCCCCAGCGTGTTTTATTTTTATAACCGTAATAACACCCCCCAGCGCAGCAAGGGCCCCCAAAAATGGCAACAGTTTTAAGTTCAACTTCCCTAAAGACTTTGGGGCCCTTGTATACTGGAGTTTTTATAGCTGGCATTAAATCAACTGTTTGGGTTGGGGTGTTATGTTTTGATGAGTCATATTTGTAAATTAATTTTTTTGTTGTTCCCTTGCTATTTTTTTCCCCTGTTAACACGCCCGGTTTTTTAATGGTCCCCACCTGATTCAGCGTTTTTGTGTTTTTTGGCTTGGTTACTTTTCCCTGATTCAGTGTTTTCTGTTCGGTGATTTTCCCAGCGTTCTTTTTAAAGGGAAAAAAAAATTATATGTTTAAAAAGTAATTAATCCATGTTTAAATGGCGAAAACAATGTTCCAATTTGTAGTTAGATACACTGAGACTCAAATGACTTTTTTTTAAACGGATTTGCGTTAAAATCATACGTAAGATTTGTTAAAATCAATGGGAGCAATTTACTGACTAGTTTAGTGAAAAAACCAAAAACTTTTTCCCCCACATTTTCACCTTTAGCCCTGCTGCGCTTCATACCTGTTATGATACTTTAAAAGTCTTGCGGGACATTGTTAAATCTGTTCAATGGAATTCATTTCCGAGGAATGTTTTTTTTCCCACTGTGCAAAAAAATACGCCTTTTTTTTTGGGTAATGCTTGATTCAACTTGGTTTTTTAAAAGTTCAGGAAGGTTTGGCCCCCGTTGTAGCTGTTGTGAATCAGTTTTTGTTTTTTTAATTTAAAATTTTTATTTTATAAAAAATGGACCAAAAAAAAAACTGTTGCTACCTTGGGATACCATTCTGCTGTTTTTGGAGGCCTAAGTTAGGATATCAAGTTTGTAAAAGTTTGTTAAAATTAAAAGCAGTCTGGCAACTAGACTTTGAGGATTCAGCAAAGCAAATTGCTATCATTGGCTTCGTTTGCACGAAAGTTTTTGTTAAGAAGGAAAAATTTTCCGGACTATAAATATGTAAGAAAAAATAATTTTAAAAAATGGTTCACTCGTAATGTGATGGGCGGGCTGTGGTTATTGCGCTGCTTTTAGGGGAAAGTAATTAAATTTTGTAAATCGAGATGAAGGCGAGAAAAAAGATAACAAAGTGTGGAGCAAAAAACTAGCTGGCACAAGTCGCTATGAAAGCAGAAAATTTGAGAGTTGTTTTATTAATAACACACTAAAAAAACAGGGAATGCGCTTAACTTTTAAAAGATGTTGATAAGAATAAAAAAATTATCTTGTAACGGGCAAACAATCGAAAATTTCCCCCCCACAAAAATTTACGATTTTTCAACAGAAAAAAAAAACCGTTTTGCAAAATCAGTTTTTTTTGCCTTTGGTTGAACCGTCGTGTATTTTTTGGTTTGGCAAATATTGGCTGAATAAAAAAGAACAAAATCTTTTTATTCCCAAAAAGGTATTGGGAAGGGGTCACAAACCCGTGCGGGCATCATGAACAAACAGCTTAATTTTCCCAAACAAGCGATTTTGGAAAAAATTTTTTAGGGGCCAAAAGGAAAATTTGTAAACAATCCCAAGACATCAAAAGGGGATCCTTTTTTATTTAAAACCGTTAGCAAAAAAATTTTAAGTACCCCCCAAGTATTGACTTTTCAAACAAAATGGGGTTAAAAAAGGGCTGCTGTTGGGGCCCCAAAAATAAAATAAGAGGAATTTTAGATTAACCGGTAAAAGAATTTTAAAGGGAAAAAAAATTATTGTTAAAAAGATTTCTTCTTTCCGGCAAATTTTAACTTTGGAAAATTAAAAAAGTAAAAAAAGACTTTTTCCCCGAAAGAAGGTTCACTCGAACCAGAAGGGAAAATTTAGTTTGGCGCGCATAAAATGAAGGTTTAAAGGATCCCGTAAAGCTAAAAGAAAACAAAAAGTTAAAGATCTTTGGAAAAAACCCCAGGTTTAAATTCCGGGGGAACGGGGGGCCCCGCTGGGAAAATTTTTAGGTTCCCGTCAAATAAAAAAAATTTGATAACCCCCGTGTTTTTTTACTAAATGACCCAAAAAAAACACCCAGTTAAAGATCTTTTTGAAAGAGAAAAAGAAAAATTCCCCCAGAACATTGCTTTTTTTTTGGGTTTCAGTCCCCCTTTTTTGGATAAAAACCCCGTTTTTTTGTTTAAATGATTTTTTGTTTAAACTGTTTTTGACCGGGGTTTATCCTTTTCTTCAGATAAAATTTTTTTCCCAAAAATTTTTTTTTGTTTTAGTATTTTTGATGAAAGGCAAATTTCCCTTTGTTTTTGATTTTCTCCGGGCTCGTCTTTTTTTTACTTCCCCCCCAAATCTTTGATTCCTTTCCAGAAAATTACCCTTTTTCCAAACCTTTTAGTATTGTGAAAGGGCAATTTTTGGGTAAGGATTTTTTTTTTTTTTTTTTTTTTTTTTTTTTTTTTTTTTTTTTTAAAGGGAGGGGTTAAAAAGTAGTCAAAAAGAAACTTAACATCAAAAGCTTTGAAAATTTTAAAAAACGTAAAACCCTTAAATAAGGTTTGTCTAATTTGATTTCTTTTTTTTATCTTTTGCAAAAAAGTGTTCATGAAATTTCAAAGTCCTGATAATTAGGTTTGAAGTCAGTTTAAATTGCTTGTTCTCTTTGGGACAATCTGACTCTTTGCGCTTGTGCGGATTCCCATATTTTCCAAAAAAGCTGTTGTTTCGTTTAAAAAAGCTTTTTGAAGATCTGTGGTTTGTTGAGGTAGTGTTCTTCTGAGTATGGTTTCTGAACTGTTCTTGATAAAAAAGCAATTATGCGATGGCGTGTTAACTTTAAACCATGTCTTAAATAAAATTGTAAAAGTCTGAAATGACAGACATAATTTTTTTTCCCCCGAGTTTGGGCCATTTTTGGTGGCTCTCTTGGATCCATCTTTGATTCTGCTGCTAATGGATAGTCTTTTTGGGGTCTGGAGTCTGAGGTATTCTAAATAACTTCTAAAAATGAAACCGCGCTGTGTTTAGGCGTTAAATGTTCAACCACTTTTAAAGCCTTTTTAATTTTGTCCGTGTCATTTTAAAGTTGGTAATGGAAGTGATTGCGCCTTTTCCAACCTACAGATTGTTTGCATTAAAAATGAGATAGTTAACCTTTTTCTGGATATAGTCGTCAAGTATTTGTTGTTTGTTTACAGTAATGATGCGAGCCATACTAATTCCCCCCCAATCCGTTTTCAAAACATCTGATCATTGGTAAAAGCATAAATCAATTGTCTCAGTAAACTTTTAAAAAAGGTCCCACTCATCCGGGCGCAGAAAAATGTAATGCGCGGATCCCGGCATAATGTTTCCGCAGGTTTTCATAATTTCAAAAAGGGCCCCCAAAAAAAATAATCAGCCATCAAGTTGATTTTATGATAGTCTCCCATCGTTTTAAAACTAACTTGCCCCGCTTTGGTTGTGGTAAACGAATCATATGCCTTTCTTAAGGCTAGAAAAAGAAAGCGCCCTTTTTGGAGGAAATGTCTTTCGTCAAACCCTTTTCCCAACTGTTATGTACCTTAAGGGAAACACCCCTTTTAACAAGGTTGGGTCAAAAAAAATTTTTTCCGTTATTGGGGGACTTTAAGGACATGCCAGTGACTCTAAAGAACCCCTCATGTGTGATAGAGTCATAAAAAGAATGTTATTTAGATTAAAGCACATGTACTTTTTTGAGCTGTTTTAATGCTGCTACCCTGAAGGCGTTTTGGTTTTTGCTTTTCAATATAAGATGGAGTGTAACCCCCAAGTTTGAAAGTACAGGCAGCTTCCTGTCTTTGGTTCAAACTTTGTTGAAGATTGCGTTGTTGTGCGCTGCTCCTCTGAACTTTCCGCTAATGTGTCATGGTGTCTTATTTTGGATTGGGTTCCCCAGAGTTCTAACCACAAATCCAACAGGGGGATGGCTGGTCTATGTTTTTGGGGCTTCAGGCGTCATAAGATTTCAGTAAAATTAAATTATTAGAACAATCATTTCGCACTTGCGCATGCGCTGTAAAAATCTTCTAGCGCTCTGGTCCTTATATAATTTTGGGTTGAATGAGGCATCCGACCTAACAATAAAGAAGGCAATGAAAAAATTGATGATTTTCTTTAAGTGTTTTTTTAAATTTTTGTGGCGCTGGCCCTTATAAAAAACAATGAGCGATTCGAAATTTGCGTAAAATACGTTTTGGGAATGTTGCAGTTTTTTCCCGTTCTTAAAACTACTTTAGTCCTGGCGGGGGGCGTAATTTTGTTCTGTTTACAGTCTAAGAAATTTACATGTTTTTTTGTTCACTCGCGGCTTGCACAGATGGCATTCTTGTTAAAAATTTTCTGCAGAATTTGTTTGTGCCCACTTTTGAAAATGTGATTAGTTTACTCATTGTTCGTTTTAATGTGAATGGGCAGCCCGCTGGTGAAAACATTGTAGTAAATAAAAAAAGTTTTTGTCTGGCTCGCCCCTTGTTGGGGTTCTTGGGCATTTAAACGGGTAGATTTGTTTCCCCTCCCATGTGTAGATTTTGACGGTTTTTTGGTTTTGTTTTGCCTTCAAATGATCAATTGGTCTCAAAACGGAAAGGAATTCCCTTGAAGTTTAAAATCTTTGGTGTATTGCCCGTAGTTAGTACTCCTTGCGTGTTCGCGAAACCCATGCGCCTTTTTCAAAAAGCACCACATGAAAAAAATTTTTGTTGATTCTTTTTGTTTATAAATGTTTTTTCGTGCCAGTGGGAGGTAGTGGAAAGTAAGCCCCTTTCCAAAAATCGGTCATTTTTTAGCCTGTTTTTTAAACTAAACTCTAAGATTCGCCCTGACCAAAAGAGCCCCTTTTTTTTAGTTCTTCGCGCAGGCAAATGTGCAAGAGTTGTTGCCCAACGGGTGTTAAGTGTTAGAGAAGAAAAAGTCTGTTTTTTTGTTGAGCCCCGCTTCTAGATTTTCTTCTTTATTGTTTTAAAGAATTAAAACGCTTAAAATTTCTTTACTGGGGGGGGTCATTGTAGTTTGCCCGGAACTTTAGAAATAGCTGAACAACACTTGCCGTTCGTTTGTTGGTCAAAGACTTCTAAATCATATCATTCATGTCTTGATAAACGCTCTCTCCCAGCTTCCTTTAAAAAAAATTGTTTTTGTCCCTTTATATATCTTTGCTCTGTCTTTCTTTTCTAAACAACATATTTATTTAAATTAAAAAAAAAACAACGGGTTAATCAGAATCCCAAAATCGACGGCCTTTTTGGCTTGGGTCATAAAAATAAAATATAAACGCCCCTTTTTCGTTTTTAAAGTGAGTGTTTTGAACAGAGTTTTAAAGTTCGTTTTTTTTTTTAAGCTTTTTTTTTTATCTGCTCGGGGTTGGTGTTTTAGAAAACTTGTCTGTTTCTTTGAAAATCAAAATTTTTTCTTTTGTAGTCATCAAAATGGCCGTAAACGATTAAATTCTTCTTTGTGATGTTTGAGTCAACAAGCGCTTTTTTATTGTCGTTTAAACGAAATAAGTTTAGCCGTTTTTAGTTGAACCATGCTGTGTGCTTTTGGGTTTGTTTTAAATTTTTTTCTAGCAGCACCCACAGCAAAGAAAAACGACCGGGGCTAAAGACAAACCCCCTTAGGGTAAAGCTGCGGGTGCGCCTATGCTGTTGCTAAGGACAACCTCGTTCCTGCGATAGAGACTTTTTGTTGATGCCCAGTTTAACATTGTAAAAGCATTAAAGGAGCAGAAAACCTTTGTTTTTGGTTTTTTGTATTTTGAAAGGTCTTGCTTATACTTGGCATTTGCGTAAAGTTTGTTTTTTCTAAAGGTTTTTATGTTAGGGGTTTTACTATCTCTTCTTTGGCGGGGGCTGTAGGCACTTTGGAAAAACTTGAAAGACCGCTTTTTTTAAATAAAAAATAATTTAGTAGGGATATCTTTTTAAACTGTTATTTTCAATTTCAGTGCGATCATATATTAAAACAAATGACTTAAGCGTTTTTCGGCTTTTTCTTCTTTTTCAATTTGAAAGTTTTTTCGTCTCTCCCGTTCTCCCCCTTCCATGCAATGATTATCCCCTGTTGACCTTTGGGCAATCCCTAAACCGATTTTGTTGTTAAAAAAATCACAAGCCTAACATTTTGAAGATGTAAACTTTAGAACAAGGGAATGTTTTATTTTAACCCCCGCCTCCAAAAAAGTTTTCTTTTTTATCAAATGGATAGGTTTAGCCGCTGCTAGATTTGGTTAGGACTGCCCTCAATCGAACATTGTACTTTCGTTTTTTTGGATTAAAAACTTTTCCTTCTCTTTTGAAAATTCTTCATCTCAACGCAATAAATACCTTTTTGCGATTTGTGAGACCTAAAAATAAAATTCCTTTAGTGTTGCCCCCGCTTCTAGGATATGTTGTATGAGAATCACTCTTTCTAATATTTATATTCAGATCTATTTGGGGCCCAATCACCCTTTCTAAATTGAGTTTCTAACAACGTCAAAAACTACGAGATGTCAGAAATGCTGTACTTTGCTTGGGTCTGTTGATTTGATAACACGTTTGTATTATTAAAAGTTAGTTGTATGACAAAGTCTTTTATGCCTTTAAAGTATGGCGCAGCGTTTTAACAACTCAAAATCTGGGGAATGGAAAGCGATTCCATGCAAATTACGCTAAAGCCTTTTTGCTGCTTTTGCACCTAGGCGAGTTCAGCGCCTATTTTAAGTTTTAGTGCCTTTTTCTTGCATTTTTTGAAACGCAAGATCTTCCCTTCATTCCCCGGTTAGCCTTTGATCGAAAAAGGTTAAAAATAGTCGCATTGTGTAAAGAAAAAAATTTTTTGCCCCCCAGTTTTATAGAAAATTTTTTTAACGATTGCCCCCCCCAGATTTGTCAATGTCCTGTTTGGGGGCTGTTGTTGAAACGGTACTATTTTTAAATAAGACGCGCAGAGCTGGGACAATCACGTATTGCTCCTAGGTCTGGAAAAATTTAAAAAGTAGAATTTGTCTGCATAAAAGTGATGGATTTTTGGAACGTAATGTCCCCCTTTTTTCCCTTCCGCCAAAAAGGGTCTTTCAGTTTTCTATGCGGGTTTTAAAAATCGGCCATATGTTTGCTGCCCGGGGATTTTTTTGAAGCAAAAAAAAAAGTTAATTTTTTAAAAAATGGCAGGAAATTGAAGATGAAGAAAATTTTTGATGTTTTTGTCGTGGAGCGACAGAGTGATTCCCCTTGGGGGCGGCATGCTCAGGGCTCTCATTGATGTGAATTTGCAGAAAACGGGAGTACATTACCAACAAGTCGGTATAAAATTAACGAAAATAAGGTCAGTCATTATACCAAAATTTGGCCCAAAAATCCCAATTTATAGACCCCAATGATTTTTAAGTAAAGTGCCCCTTTGTTTGTGAGGGGCGACCAAGGACAATTTTTAGCTTAAACTAAAAAAGACCCATCAAAGTTTTTAGCCGTGGGTTCAATTAGAAATAGACTCAGTGTGAAGATCAAAAAGCCTTGGGCCTTGTTAGGCCAAAAATTAAGGGCGGGGCGTTTCTAAACTTCAAAACACATGAAGAACTCCAACAGATAACCAAAAAGCAAAACATGGAAAAAATTAAAAACAATCAGCGGTGAATTAATAAATTAAAGAAGAGAAACCCGTTTTTTAGAAGAAACACGTTAAAGACTACACGACTCGCGCTACCCCTGCGGAACTAAAGGCCCCTTTTCTATTTAAGAACCATCAAAAGGGAAATTTTTCAAACAAATTTTGCAAACTAGGTGAATAGTGGAAAAAAAAAAGGGGAAAAAATTGTTGAGGTGATGACCGCATCGTAGGGCCTGAAATTTAAAAAAAGATAAACCCCAAAAAACTAAAAGATCTTGAACAAAAAAGTCAGCAAAACTGAATTTCTAATACTAACCGGACCAATTACGAACTCAAGTGAATAGAATAAGAGAAATATCCGAAAAATTTTTTTTTGAAAAACAAAGCTAGCGAACGAATCCGAACGTGTTTAGAGGAAAGGGGTCACTTAGCAAGCTTAAACGGCCTTAGGATTTGCAATAAGTACCTGGTAATGGGTATTAAGGCGGCGGTGGGGCGGGTCAGTGCCTCCCCCGCCTTCGCCCACTCCGCCCGATAAATCATGGGTAAAAAAACAGCTTGACCTCTTGCGAGTTTATTAAAAAAAAAAAGTGGTAAAAGCTATAGACTCTTTACCGGTATATTAGGGAGTATTGTTAGCTGGTTTGTCTACTGCAAGCAAAGGGTTTTTGGGTTTATGGCCCGGACTTAGGGGGTTAGTTCTCTTAAAGTTGGGGGTTTTTTTAGTAGATAAAGCCAAATAATCCCATGCAGTTAAACAAAAACAAGCGTGCTTTTCATATTCATGGTATCGGAAAAGAGTGCGAGCTTTGCTGAGTCTTAAGATTTTTGGGGGGTTTGGACTTCGGGGATTGGTGATTAATTTGGGTGTTTTTTATTGTTTGTAATATTACTGGCTCGAATTTATGCGTTTTTCCAACCCTTTGTTCATTGTGCTATAAGAAATTTCATTATTTTTGTTTATTATTTTACCTATCTGGAGTTTGAGGTCAGAAGGCCCGAGGGATAAACCAGTGCAAAAGCAAAGGTTTCTTTTGTCTTGGTATTGTAAAACATTTTGGTACTTTTAATACTTTAAGGCAAACAAAGTAGAATTATAGGTCCTCAATTTTCCCAAATTGTTTTTGGATCAAAACCCCTAGAAGGATCAGTTATGCTCGATCTTGCCTGTGCTTGCGAACCTAGCAAAAACCAAACGTAATAGAATAGAGTGTTTATTGTTTTTCCCCCTCTAGTTGGCCCTTAGAAGGTCTAAGATAATGTTGTCCCCGTGTTTTAGTCTTGCTCTATGACCCGGGTGAAAAGCGTGCCTGAAAGAAAAATGTGTAAGGAGGATTCCCGTCATCTTAATTTCTGTGCACGCCCCAATAATAAGGGGTGCCCAAGCCATGATTAAGATCAGACTTTTGTTAAGTCTTTTGATTTAAAATTGAATTGTTAAGATTTTTTCAAAAGCCCTTTATGTTATTCTGTTGTGAATGGATTAAACGGTTTGTCTTTGGCAATGGCGTTGCGTTCCCTCAAAATCGTCTGAAAGGGGAATAGAAATGAAATCTATACATGACCTAACCAAAGGATTAGGATGATTTAGGATCGGATACGACACTCCACACCAGTTTATGCAAAAACCAGCAAAATTTAATGGTTCTGTAAAACTGCATGGTGCTGAACCCCACTTTTTTCGATGGTCTTTTTTTTAACAGGGGGGTTTTGATATCGCTTAAGGAGTATTACCTTTTTTTGAAAGGTGTCGTCTGGGTCACGAATGCGAGGGGTTTGTTTTTATTTTTTTAAGTTGTAGTGCGGCCCCCCAGAATATTTTGCATCAGTATATTTGAATCATATTTTTAATTTTTTTTTTAAAAATGTTTTTTG
>CM031596.1:21034502-21047546 GCA_018398815.1 Conus ventricosus | reverse complement strand
GGAATTGCTGATCAATTTCTTTTGTATGTATTCATTTCATGGGAACAAACGACACAACAGTCAAGCAACCATACAACATATTCACTGCAGATCATCATCATCTTTATTCATACTTTATTAAATTCAGTTGTTGTTATCAAAATCAAACCTCTTATTTCCATCTGTAGAAAGAAAGTGAAGGGTGTGGACGAAAGCTTGACTTTCCTACTACGGTCTATCGTTCTTGCCTGAGCATTCAACCATCATTTATGAATGGGGTCTTATTAAAAACGTCACAAAGAGCCACACAGAAACTAAGGCGTGGTGGCCACTAAAGGCTAGCTTTGACAGAGCTTTTCTTTTTTAACAATGTCTCGTTCAGCTGAACAGTCATCAATAATAAACAGGTTCAGTTCCCTCAAATAGTCTATAGTAATGTTCGAAACAGTCGCTCAGTTTGTTCGCTAGGATCAACTAGAAATATATTCTCGTCTGTCCAAATAAACTTCCTTTCTTTGTAAGACTTGTTGTGCTTAATAGTTGTGCAGAATATAACAATGTGCTCGTAATGAAACCTGTATATTGTTTGTAACAAATCAAGTACGAAGACAGTTTTCCCACACCCAGTAATCCCGCAGATAAGAGAACAGTGCGGATCTTTGGGCAGAAACTTCAAACTATCCATCTGTTTTTAATAGGTTATTTCTTCTGCATTTTAATAAGCCACGTCTTTTAACCTGTTTTCTTCAATGTTTAACTGAGCATCACAAACCATAAAAACATGCATTTGTATTGGGGCGTTTCCGTCTGCTTTCTTGTGAATATTTATTTTTATACCATCTTGCCCTACCCTTTCTCCACTTCCAAACAATCTGTTGCCAAATGTAGATCTAAAATCCAGCCACAGCCCATATTTGGTTGTTAAGTAGTCTTCGAGTTTTACATCATAAAGGCGAAGTTTTTTACATACACGATCAACTGCAGGATCTCTTTGCCTATCTCCAGCGAACAACTTTCTTATTTCATCAAAGTGCTGGTGAGGTAAAAGTCCGCGACCCGAATACAACTGATCAGACTTGCCATTTATTGCACAGTCAACCTTCTCAATTTTAGGATTATAAAACCCTTCTGATTCTCTATGAAAAGGAGTTGTTCCTTCAGTAAACAAGAACAAAATTCCTTTTAAAGACTTCAGAGACTGATTTAGATGTATGTTCCAGAGAGTGTCTCGCTTGTTTCTATTTTCTGTAATGGAGTGCAGAACTCTTTCATAATAAATAACTGTTTTATTTTTATACTGGGTTAAGATTGTTCTGGCCAGTTCAGGGTTAGTAACAACATCAAACTCAAGAGAAATGTCGCTGACTGTGTATTTAGCTTCGGGGTCTTCAGACAGAACAACAGAATCGCTAGGATTAAATGTCAGTTCATAAGTAAGTTTTTCTTTTAGTGCGCCTTGGTAATATGGCATATGCGTCTTTAACAGTTCAAAATCTAGAGGAATGCAGAATCTGTTGCCAAATACTTCTGCTACTGCCTCATCTTTAACATCATCCTTTGCATCCTCCGCTTTAAGCCTGTGCTTGAGGCCGTTTGGGCCTTGTATTCCCTGATAAACTTCTCTTTTCTTTCTTTTTTAGGCAACCATAGATCAGAATAGAGGGCAAAAATGTCTGCCTCACTTAGTACAAAGACTTCTCTGCCCTCCAGTTTGATTGCCATATGTTTAACGATTGCCCTGCCCAAATTAGCAACAACAGTAGCATTAGGATCTGTCGATTTAATATCTATTTTGAATGATAGTTTAGCAGTGCCTGGCATTATAACATCGCCAGCGCCAAGATCAGGGAACTTAACTACTAAAGCTTGTCCAGGCTGAACTGTTGATGGAGTATTTACACTAATTACAGTCTGTCTTATACCTCTTACGCCATGAGGTTCCTTCTCTCTTCTGTATGGATCAAGGTCACAACCGTATGAGTTCATTTTTTATAAAACAAAAAAGAATATAAATAAAAAATATGGCTGAAGATTTTGACGTGATTGATCCTATTGAAGAAGAAGACAGAGATCTGCCAAGACCTTCATTGCGAGAAGAACTTGAAGAGGCGGATCCTTCATTGAAAGTAGGGCTGGCTCCTCCGTTAGAAGGATCTGATCTTACAGAATCAGACATTGTAGGAGGAGCAGCAGCAGACCCATTGCGTAGAAGGCCTGAAGGAGGAGGTGCTTCACTCCTTGAAGCTGGTCAAGAACTTAAAGGATTAGGCCATTCCCTCCCTGCTGCTCGTCAAGAACTATTAAAACAAAGAGTTAAATCATTTTATGCTTCAATAGAACGAGAGCTACCAGCTGTAGTTGACCCTAACGATTTTGAGATGGGAGAAGTGGGCGGAGCAGACGAAGGTCATTTGTTTATAAACTTTAGGAAGGATGGTAAACAAATGCGTGAACGAGTTGCTGATGGCCGGGACCCATCCGTGTTTTTAGCTTCATCCTCACTTGGGGAGATCCCTATTCGGGTCAGAAGGCGATTAAATATTTCAGATCCGAGGCCGCCTAAACTAAAGCATAAGGATGTTAGTGCTTTACAAAACTTGAAGAAAGGGCTGCCAACATGATCTGAAATAGAAATGACCTCTTTTCAAGATTTAGGTCCAAGAATAAATGATGCAGCAACAGAAATTGAGACGAGTTTTAATGAGGAGACACAATTAAAAACAATTGGCGATTCTCCATTGCCTATGCGTGAAATCCTGGGGTTTAATGCTGCTCTACGGACAATAAGGGGTGAACTAACAAACAATTTAGCAAAACTTGGTGAGCTAGATAGAGAGATAGAAGAAGAAAAAAATAAACTGGCTGATGCAGATGACAGCAATTTAGGGCAAGAAGAAAAGGCTAGAATACAGCAGAAAATACAGGATTTAATGATAGAAAGGAAACAAACCAAGCAATTAAGTTTGCCTCTAAACCCAACTATCAAAACTTTAGAAGATTTAACGACAGCCTGGTTGGCATTATGATGAAGAAAAAGGATATTAAGTTGGACAAGCCAGTGTTTATCAGCTTTACTGTATTAGAGTTGTCAAAGTTATTGATGTTAGAATTTCTGTACGACTACTTTAAACCACTGTACCCAGAAGCAAGAGTCTTTTACACAGACACTGACTCTTTTATTCTAGACGTCCCCACAGAAGACTTTTATAAGGACTTAGAAACAGAAGTAGCTAAAGGAGTTGATGGGTGGTACGACACATGCGACTATCCAAAAGACAGTCCTTTACATTCAACTGTGAACAAGAAAGTAATTGGAAAGATGAAGGATGAACTCAATGGGACAGTTATAAAAGAATATGTTGGTTTGCGGTCGAAGATGTATAGCGTTGCCAGCCAGACTTCTGTAATGAAAAAAGCTAAGGGCATAAGTAAAGAAGTTGTCAAAAAAAATATAACTCACGACAACTACAAGCAAGCTCTCTTTGAGAACAAAGTATTTTATCACACAAATGTTAATCTGCGCTCTACTCTTCATCAAGTAAACACAACTGCTGTTAACAAAAAATCGCTAGTCTCTAACAATAACAAGAGAACTTACGTCAGTCCTGAGTTTTCATATGCTGTAGGGCATTGGAGAACTTTAAAAGATTAACTTGACTGACTTAACTAGTACTTAACTTAAGAACCTAACAAGAACTTACTCAAGAACCTAACTAGTACTTATTTAAGAACCTAACTAGTACTTAAAAAAAGAACTTATTTTTTTGTACTTTACTTGTAATTTACTTGCACTTAACTTAAAAAGTACTTTCTATAACTAACTTAACTTGTACTTATCTAGTTCTTAACTTGTACTTTATTTAGTTCTTTAAAAACTATTCCATAGAAAAGGGGTCTACAACAGGAGGTTGCTCTTTTTTTGCAGAAGTTGGTTCTTCTTCTTTTACTGGCTTTGTGGGGGTTTTTAACTTTGCTGCTAAGTATGGCGTTAGACATTTGTATGCTAAAACTCCCCCACCAACAACAACAGCAGCAAATACATAATAATACATCTTATCGTTTGTTTGTGATTGTGTTGTTGTTAATTGGGATGTTGGTGCTGACGGCGATGTTGTATTACTATCTAATAATTTTTGTTTTGTTGATTGGTTTGCTTTTTGCAGTCTGTTCCATTCAGCTAGTTTATGCCCAGCCTCAACACGCCCCGGATTTTTAGGCTTAGTAACACTACTCACTTGCGGTACATTCACTTGTGGTGCATTCTGCTCCTGTGGAGGGTCCTGCGGATTGTCCTGCGGTGTCTTCTTCTCCTGATCGCTCATTTTTTTTATTGCGATTAAATTTAATTTGATCAAAATTAATATGATTAAAAGTAATTAATCCCATGATGAATGGGCATAACATCGTCCCAAATCTGTAATACATGTCACATGCAAGAGTTTCTAGGGACTTGTTTAAAACCGGATCTTGTGATAAGTCATATTTTAAATCTTCTTCTGAATCAACTGGTGCCATCTTACTTACTAACTTAGCATATAGACTAATCATTGTCTGTCCCACCGATCTAACCATTTTTGACCCTAGTTGTGCTTCGTACCTAGCGTAGTACTTTTCAACGTCTGAAGTAGACAGTTGCTGAATCTGTTCAATACTTAGTTCAACACCTAAATACTGTTTAGTTTTTCCACACACAGCCAGAGAGTATAATCTTTCTTTATGGCAGTGGTCTGCTGAGTAACCTACGGAGTAGTCTGCTTGCTCCTCATACTTTAATAGTTCGTCACAATCCATTTTTAAAAACAATAAAAAATAATATAATACTTTTAAAACCATGAGTTTAACGCTGGTTAATTATGCAGTGCCTATCGTTGGTGTTATAGTTTATTCAACCCTTGCAAAAATGTTTGTTAGGAATAAAACCGCCCAACATGGGAAAGATAGAAGATTCCCCAAAACTAGTTGCAACCTTATTTTTAGCTTTAACAACAAAAAATTATCTGATTAAAAAGCACATAGCCTTTCGTATTATGATTATTTTAATTATTTTTTTAGTTAATAAAAAGATGAGTGAAAAAAAGATTATCAATACGATTTACCACTCTGCTGTAATTAGCGGTCTTAGTATAGGCTATAATGTGTTAGCAAAAAACATGTTTAAAATGAAGCCGGCGGATCTGGGAAGGTTAGACATTGAGGACGTTGTTAAGGTCAAGTTAAATATCAACCATGTTCTCAACAAATTAGATCAGTTATCGTCCATTATATATAACTCAGGCCGACAGTTTCACGTATTTTGTTGTGCCGAATCACGTTTATCGAAGAATATATCTGATGCAGACGTATCTATTCCAGGTTACAACACCGTGAGACTTGATCCCATTCTACCCAAAACAAACTGGTTTAATCCTATATATCAGTCAGTCTGTTACGTATAAACGTATCATATCGTTTGAAAAACACAATGTAGAATGTATATGGGTCGAAATCAATCTAAAAAGAAACAAGCCATTATTCATTGGATTCATTTACAGAAACCCGCCGAACATATAGAATGGGTCAACAAATTTAATGATATGCTTGAAGATGTACTCGATGACAATGAAATCATCCTTCTCGGTGATTTTACAATTGATCTTTTAAAGCCCAATCATCGATGGATCCAAACAGTTGAGAATTTTGGACTTCATCAATTAATGAAACGCCCACTAGAATCACTCCGCTTTCTGAAACACTGATTGATCACATTTATAGCAACACACAACAAAACATTGTAGAAGTGTGTTCTCCACATTGCGGCTGCAGTGATCACCTTCCTGTTTGCCTTACTTGGTTCAGGAAAGGCACAAAAATTCCCAAGCCTGGACACAAAGTTATTACCTATAGATCTTTTGCTCACTTTGATAAAGACGCATTTCTTTTCGACTTAGCTCATTCATCCTTACCAAACGTGTATCAGTTCACTGATCCTGATGAAGCATTTCAATTCTGGCACAAGTCATTTACTTATATCTATGACAAACATGCTCCCTTTATAACAAAAAGAGTAAAACATTCCCCCAAGCCTCCTTGGTTGACTGATGTCATCCAAGATGCAATGCCTGAAAGAGACATGCTGTTAAAAGCAAAACAATTTCAAGATTTCAAAAAACAACGAAATAAAGTTACGGCAATGTTACGTTCAGTGAAAAAGAAATACTTCCGAGATCTTGTATTGGAAGGTTCTAATAATTCTAAGTCGATTTGGAAAGCTATTAACATTCTCACAAAAAAGAAAGTCCATAAAATGTCTGCCTCTATTAAAGGGCTTTCAACTGATGATTTAAATCACCATTTTTCTAATATATCTTCCTCAACTATAACAAATGATAGGTCCTATTTAAATAATCTCGAGCTACTAAAAGAATTTTGTTATTCTAAAAATATAACATCAGACGCTGTCGTTCCTCCTATTACGGTGTTTGATGTTTACGTTCATCTTACACAACTCAAGCAGACAGGCACACGTGGCCTTGATAATTTAGATGGTAAGATTCTTAAATCATGTGCTCCTATCATCACAGACTCTTTAACTTATTTGTACAATCTCTGCATTGACAAAAGCTATTTTCCTATATTCTTAAGCAAGCCAAAATTGTTCCTATCTATAAATCTGGAGATGAAACTAACCCATCAAATTACAGACCTATTTCAATATTATCGGTCCTGTCGAAACCTTTGGAAAAACATGTCTATAAACATCTAATGTCACATGTTTCGGAGAACAATTTGCTTCATCCCAATCAATCAGGATTTAGAGAAAACCATTCATGCCACACTGCTTTAACTAACCTCGTCGAGGATTGGCTCGTTAATATCAATGACAACAAATTCACGGGAGTATTGTTCGTTGACTTTGCAAAAGCTTTCGACGTCATTGACCATAATTTGCTGCTATGTAAGCTAGCCTTATATAGATTTTCCGACCAAACTCTTTCTCTTCTTACATCTTTTCTTTCTAACCGTCATCACAAGGTTTTCTTGGGTAACCAACAATCCAAATTCCAGACACAAACATTTGGTGTTCCCCAAGGATCTGTTCTTGGTCCTCTACTTTTTTCTCTCTATATTAATGATCTTCCCTTATACGTTACAGGAGGCGTATGGAACTGTTTGCAGATGATATGTCTATTCATTCGAGCCATTCTAATTTGAAGCAATTATCTACAACTCGCAGAACAATGCTAGTAACTTAATTGATTGGACTGAGCTGAACCACATGTCTTTGAACGACCAAAAAACTAAATACATGATAATAACTTCGCGACAAAAACGGCAAAAAATAACCTTCAGTCTGCCTTCTATACACATAGGTAGTACAGTCATTCATGAAGTTGATACTCACAAAGTTCTAGGTGTTACTATCGACAATAATCTTTCCTGGTCACCCCATATCGATAGTTTATGCAAACGTATTTCCAAAGGTTATTTCAACTTTCAAAAATTAAGAATTTCCTCGATGTTACAGCTCGAAAGAAATTCTTTCATGCATTTATTTCATCATCTACCGATTATGCGTCAACACTCTATGATCAATGCAGTGCAAACACATTAAGATATCTAAACAGGATTTATAAACGCTCTCTGAAGTTAGTACTTTTAAAAACTACCAGTTTGACGACTGAAGACTACTTAGCGCTGGAGATCCTTCCATTATCGTATAAACTACAGTTTAACAAAGCCGTTGTAATGTATCGAATAATGAACGGATTTGCTCCTTGTACACTAACCACAAAGATTTCCGCGAAATCAATCAAGATACACGAACAATATTGTAATGAGAAAACCCAGAATTGATCTTTTTAAAACAAGTCTCGCCTATTCAGGAGGGCCCTTTGGAACTCCTTACCAAATTACGTGAAAGATAAAGAAAGCATTAGCTCGTTTAAATCAGCTTACAAAGCATTTCTCTTTCAGGCACTAAAAACTTTTTAAAAAGTACACTACATATTTTAGACATGATATTTCTCTTCATGCCATATAATGCGAAAGAAAGAATATAACATACATTGTGACCATTGTTATGTTTAAACAGTACTGTACAGATTGCTGATGTGGTCATTAGATCAATTCCTTCATGTGGGGTGTGTGTGTGTGTGTGTGTGTGTGTGTGTGTGTGTGAGCGTGCGCACGCGCATATGGATGCTTGCATGATTGTGTCGTTTGCTTTTGTAGTATTAGCCTGTTACTTCTTACAGTTTGCAAGTTGACTTAGTGTATTCACTTTTTCCTCTTGTTGCCATATGACTTCTGTGTTGTCCATGTGCTTTTTTTTTTTTTTTTTTCCCCCCCCAGGCTGGGTGAAAAAAAGCATGCGCAATTTGCTTATCTCATTACCCTGGGAAAATAAAATTTCGTTCGTTCGTTCGTTCGTTCGTTCGTTCTCTCGCACACACACACACACACACACACACACACACACACACACACAGAGCATTTTAAAAGCTAATGATGATAGAGATGTGCCTTGTACTCAGACAGTGCTTTAATTCTTGTGGTGTAACAGCAACACGCTGACTGGTTTTCAGTCGGAAATCTGGGGGCGAGTCCTGGCGGGAATGCACTGACTGAACTTGGTCATCTCAAAACTCCCTAACATTAACCCTTCATAAAATGACACTGAACTTCCCACACCTTCCTGTCTCCTCTGCCTGACACCCCCTCCCTCCCCCCTTATTTCTTTCATTAGAGATCCATGACCCAGTTTTTATCTTCTCTGTTTTCAATAGAAAGAAACTCGTGGAGAGCGTGGCAGCAGAGAGTCCTCAGAAGAGAAGCCCCCTTCAAGCAAGTGTTTCGGCCCTTATCTCCTGACACTCTAGGGGGTTGGGCCACACCCGGTTCATGACTCCGGATGTCCCTCTGCTGCCCCTTTTTTTTTTCCCCCATCTTGGACGAGCCATGGCTGGGATTCGAACCCATGACCCTCTGGACATGCTCATTTTCTACTTAATGACTCGCGCTTTAACCACTGAGCCACAGGGACAAACCCGATATTTGTAGGGGAAATTAAGCCTTATGAAGTTCACTTTTGTTCCTCCTGACCAGATCCAGCTTGAGCACCTCTCTGCCGCTTCTGCCATTGCTTTCAGGGCTCTGGTTTTTTTTCCCTTCCCTGCAACTGAGAGCTGTTTCATGAGGCTGTATGCAGACGTTCCTACAAATCCCCTAGCTCCAATTTCTGCAGTGAAGACTTTGACCTGATAGCCTCTCTCCTCAGGCTGTTTGCCAGATCAGCATACTTTTCAGTCTTGTAGATTTGAGCTGCCTCCATTCTGTTCTCATATGGCACCGTGAGCTCGATCATGATCAGCTGCTTGGTTGACTTAGAGTGGACTACTATGTCTGGTCTCATGCACTCTTGCTGATGATCTCTGGGTGACTCTTCCATTCTGGGAGGTCTGCAGTGCACTCCAGTCATCTGCCCATCCAGCAGACCTGCCTGCATGTTTCGAGTGGCACGTTGTTCTTGCCATGATTTGTCTCCTGCCGTGAAGAATGTTGCGGGTGCTTTTGGAGTCCTGATTCTCCCTTTTGTGGTGTTGGTACTAGCCCAGACTACTTGTACAATTTCTTTGAGCACTTGGTTGTGCCTCCATGTGTACCTTCCTTGAGCCAGGGCTACTTTACATGAGCTTAGAACATGCACCACTGTTTGTTTTTTATGGCAGAGGGGGCATGCAGGATCGTCTGTTTTCCCCCACTTCACCAGGTTTGCATTTGAGGGCAGAAGGTCATATGCAGATCTGAGAATGAAGCTGATCCTGAGAGGGGCCATGTGCCAAATGTCATTCCAAGTTAGACTTCTTTGGAGTGCATTCTCCCACGTTGTCCATTGCCCTTGCTGGCTCTGCTGGACTGCTTTTTGGAGTCTTCTTTGGTCTTCTTCTTTTCTCATCTCCTGAATCATCATGTCTCTTTTGGCTTTTCCTTTGGCCTTTGACCACCATTCAGTTTGGTCACCCCCAGTCCTTGTCTGTTGGTCTGTGTGTGTCCTGTTATTTCTCTGATCTTGAGACTTTCTTTTGCAGAATCCATCGCCTCTTGAACTTTCCATTTTCTGCCTGTCTTCAGCTGGGGCTTGATTGCTTCTACCACCTTGTCTCCTGAGTCCTCCAGCATGCTTTGAAGTCTGATCTTCCCTGCTTTGTATTCCTCCAGGATGGATTTCAGTGGTAGTTTGAGCTTTGCTTGGCGACAGTACAGCGCGATGTCAGTCAGACAGGGGGGACACCAAGCCATTTCCTTGTGAACTTGTTGATTTTGGCTTCCATTGCCTCCACTGTGCTGGTGCAGATGTCGTATATCATCAGAGGCCATAGGAGCTTTGGTATTAGCATGAACTGCAGACACCAGACCTTGTATTTGCCAGGGAGCCCACACTGGTCAATGGTCTCCAAGCCTTCTTCCGCCATCTGCTTGGTTTCTTTTGCTCTTTGTGTGTCCTTTCAGCGTATCATCATACCATCTTCCAAGGCTCTTGACTGGTTCTTCTGTGACTGTTGGGAATGGCCTGGTTGGCAACACTGAAGACCACAGATTCGGCCACTTTTCCTTTCCTCAGTGAGAGACTCCGTGATTTCTTTGGGTTGAACTTCATTCTGGATGAGGCAACTACGTCGTCCAGCCTCTCCAGCACATGACGTGTCTCGTCTTCTCTGGATGAAATCACTGTAGTGTCATCCATGAAGGCCTTGAGAGGAGGCATCTTGTATCCATCGCCAAGGTCTGTTGTCTCGCGTTGTTTGTTGCTGCTTTCAAGATGAGTTCCATTGCCAGCACGAACAGTAAACGGGGAAATTGCACAGCCCATTGCAATGCCCACTTCCAAGTTGATCCAATCAGTTGTGTACTCCTTGGTAGAGAACCGCATTGAGAAGCCATTGAAGTACTTCTTGAGCATGTCGCGGATGTTCTTTGGCACATGGTAAAATCTCAAGAGCCAACTGTATCATCTCATGGGCACAGATCCATATGCGTTTGCCAGATCAAGCCACACTACGTCCAGGTCTCTCTTTTCTGTTTTTGCTTTTTGGATTGCGTCCAGATCATTGTGGCGTGTTCTACACAGCCAGCCACGCCTGGGATGCCACCTTTCTGGACTGACACATCCAAGTACTTGTTTTCCATCAGGTACTTGGTCAGCCTTGCTGCCATGACAGAGAAGAAGATTTTCCCTTCGACGTTCAGTAGTGATATTGGCCTGAACTGGCTGATGTCACTTGAGTTTTGCTCTTTGGGGATGTACACACCATCTGCCGTCATCCACTGGCCGCTGATCTTCTGGTTTCTCCAAGCCGAAACGCAGCAGCCTGTGGAGCCACTCCAGCACCTTGGGACATTTCTTGTAAAGCTGGTAAGGTAATTCCGTTTGGCCCTGGTGATGATTTGGCTCTGGCTTTGTCGACCACCTTCTTGATTTCCGCCAACGTTGGAGGCTTGCCATTGAACTGTTCCTCAGGGTTGGGTTTGGCCACACCAGATCTTGAATGTCGAGTGGTGCTTTGCTCTGTGAGTCAGAGTATGTTTTCCTCAGATGCTGCTCAAGAACTCCTTTGTCCACACTTAGGGTCCCAATTTTGGCTGCTCAAACAGTGTTCTGGCAAACTGGAAGGGGTCTCTGAAGAAGCGCTCTTGTGTCTTCTTCTTTTTGCTCTTCCTCTTCCTCGCAGATTCCGCTTTGCTGAGGGCGCTGTGTTTTTTCTTTCAGGTCTTCCCACAGTTTTTCCAAGCCTTGTTTTTGAGCTGGCAGTGCGGTCTTCATTTGCTTCTTGAGGTGTTCTTTTGACTCTGACTTGTCCATCTTTTCTTGGCGTCTGGATTTCTTGGAGGTGTTTTCTCTTTGGGTTTTTACTCCATAGGCATCTCTACATGTGGCATACACAATGTCCCCATATGTGGCTAGTTTGTGTTCCAGGGTGCTTTTCCCTATCAGTGCATCGAGTCTTTGGACGATTTTTGCATCCAGTTTCTCCCAATCTTCAGTTTCGTTTGCTCGTGGCAGGTTGAGTTTCAGGCGCCTGGCATCGAGGGCCTGTGCAAATTCCTCATCCGAACCAACAGCGTGGATGTCCTTGGCACTGTGGTTTTTAAAACCTGGCCTTGGTCTTCCGACGTCTTATCTGCTGATGCAGTGCGCTGCTGCTCATTCAGATGAGTCTTCACACATCCCATCTTTGTCCTGTGGATCTTCATGCACGGGTGGTAGCGAAACGCTTTCCACAGACACATGGATATTCCATTTGGTCCATGTTCATAGTCCGTTTGGGATTTGCAGTCGTGATTGGTTGAGCACCGATGGATTCATCATTCTCTCCCCCTTTCGGTGAATCCTGGGAGCATCTTTTCCTTTTATTTTTAGTAGCCACATGTTTAAGGCAAAGTGGGGAGCCAGCCCACAGAGCCCTTGGTTCTGGTCTTTCCCAGTGTTCCTCCGGTCTTTCCCGGACGTCCTCCGGCCTATTCCCGGAAGTCAATGGTTACCCATGCATCAGTAGAAAGAAACTCGTGGAGAGCGTGGCAGCAGAGAGTCCTCAGAAGAGAAGCCCCCTTCAAGCAAGTGTTTCGGCCCTTATCTCCTGACACTCTAGGGGGGTTGGGCCACACCCGGTTCATGACTCCGGATGTCCCTCTGCTGCCCTTTTTTTTTTCAATATATATGATCACATATTTTCACTACAGTTATACAGCTCCATCTACTCTGCCTGACACCCCCTCCCCCCCCCACCCCCCCCCCCTTTTTTTTCATGACCCTCTTTACTATTTTTTTTTAATTTTTTAAAAAGATATAACACAATATTTCTACTTCATTTATACACTGCATAACAGCCTCTTATGCTTCAGCAATGCATTACAAAACTACAACAAACAACTGACTTCATGGGCCCTAAAATCCCCCCCCCCCCCTTTTTTTTTTTCTTCTTTATTTTTCTCCTTTTTTACAGATGCATTATCAAATCCACTCTTTTCCTTTTGTCTTTTTTTTTTTAATATATAAACACAAGTTTCCACTTATTCATAAAATCATAA
>CM031596.1:21014132-21033502 GCA_018398815.1 Conus ventricosus | reverse complement strand
ATTTATGAAACAAAAACTACTAGTTTAAAAATGGGAAAAAAAAAAAAACTAGTCTAAAAATAAACTAGCTCAGTTTAAAAACAAGAAACAACTGGCCTCAATTTAAAAACAGAAATAAAATTAGCCTCAACATAAAACAAAACAAAAAAATATTCTCAATATAAAAGCAAAAAAAAAAAACCCAGCTAGCCTCAATTTGAAAAGAAAAGAGCGAAGAAACAATTGGACAGACAAGTTGAAGTGGCAGGGCGTTGAACCAGCTATTTGCATTGATTATAACTTATCTCACGCGTAGGGAGTTTCTCAAACAAACAAACAAATAATCAATCAATACCAGAAAGGGGCTTGCTGACAGTGGGGCGAGCGACGACACGACACGAGTGCTGTAAGTTACAGACAGAAAGGGACCACATAGTGGGGCAGTCAAGGTAGTAAATATCAGTGAATCGTGCACTTCATAGTAGAAGCATGCCATTTGGCATGTGGGTACCTAGACCCTTTCTGAATGAATAGAGAGGGAAACACAATGGGCGTGACCTCTGGAGGGCGTGGCCATACATTTAATTAGGTCAGTGTGTCATGTTCTTTCTTTTTCGTTTTTTTTTTTGCACAAAACAATGCATTCTTGCAACAACCAAAAACTGCTTCAGAATAACCCTGAGTATGTATTTGATGAGACATATGAAGACAAGCCTATATTGAAGCTAACCTGTAAGACTCAAATAAAGTAGGTCATTTAAAAGTAGGTCAAAGTCCTTAAAATCTTATTGTTTTTTTTTTTACATTTGTTCTTGGCTCCAAGTAGTTTGCAAAGTTCATAACTAACAGTGATTACCTTTATAGCAGAAAAAATGATGTAAACTTATTTTTGAAAATGAAAACAAGCATTTTGTCTCTTTAAAAATAAGTAGGTCAAGTATTCTTGACTACTTAAGGGCTTATCTTTACATGTTTTGGTATCAGATTTTACCAATTCGGCTGCTTCTAGAAGGAAAAGATGGGGGTTCAAGTACTTGATTGTCTCTATACCTATTGCATAAGTTGACAGACTGTTCAGTTGCCTTTTTATATCGCAAGAGTTGACCTATTTAGGACTCATTTGCTATCAATATACTATGTGGTTTGTTACATATGTCATATAACACTAAAGCACCATATATTCCGATTAACATTAAAGGAAAACAGTTTGTGAATTGTCAGTGCCAAGCAAATCACATAAATCACACACACACACACACACACAACACACACACACACACACACACAAAACACACACACACACACCCCTTTTTCTTCTAAAGAAGAAAGTTTGCTTTACCTCACGTCACATTCAAATCAGCTCACTGTCCTGGTAGCAGTCTCCACCACATGCGCAGAGGGCAGTACATTGCAGGTTGGCCTTCACACATTTGCAACGTCCTTTGCAGCCTTGCTGGCATCCACAGTGAACCAGTTCAAGACATGAATCCTGTGCCTGCTGAAGAGTTGTCCACACGGGCTGCCACATTTGCCCCTCTTTTTTCCAACCCAGTCTGCAGGAGATGGGAGCACAGGTTGTTTTGCTAGACACTGACCCCAGACATATCCAGCTTGGTAGATAGCACGGAGAAGATGTTGTCTAAGAGCTGCTGAAGTTGGGGGAATGTTCTCAAGGAGCCTTCCTTGCTGGGCAAACAGTTTCTTCCTAGCCTGGTCAACTTTATGGAGTGCATCGTACGTTCGTACATCAGTACAACAAACCTCTCGAAGGTTTCCAACAAAGCATCTGTCAGTGAACATGGTCTGTCCACGATGGCCAAGAAGGAGTCTGTCACTTCAGGAAGATAGTCCATGTATTCCATGCTGTTGTCTTGCCCCTGCTGCTGAAAAAAGACACTAGGACTGTGGGCACATCCAGTAAAGGCATGACGTGCTGGAAGGACCTACGATGTTCTTGGTCCAAGCTGTCTGGCTATATGATGAGCTGGGACATATTTGAAGTGTTTTCCAGTGCCCAGAGCTAACCAGATTTCTTGTGCAACGGTGACCTGAAAATTAGCTACTGCAAGGACAAGAACATCTGTGTCCGTGGTTCGTACTAAGATCTTGCCCAAACCCTCCTGCACACAATCTGCAGTAAGATCCTAGTATCAGCCTACTCGTGTGTGCAGGCTTGCAGACAACTTGTTTGTTTGTTAGCAGGGATGCAGAGCACCTTCTCACCACAGGTAATTACCACCACCTTCCCTGCGTGTTGACTGTTTCAATCGTTTTTTTCAGCGATGTACTGAAACAGTTCTGTTTTGTTGTTCATCCACCTGGAGAAAACTGTGCCAGTTACCAGGTAGCAGTGCGGTTGGCAAAACTCTTCTCTGAACACCACATCCCCTGTCCTGTCTTGCACCTGCCTTCAAACTGCTAGATTGTACACGTCAAAAACGACGTCAACTCTTGATGTCGATTCAGATTCTTAAGACGTATGCACAACAGTGTCAGCATACCCCTACAATGTCTTATTTAGCGTATGGCACCAAATGTTGTCAACATACCCCTGCAATGTCGTATTAACGTATGGCACCAACTTTGTCAACAACTCCTGCAATGTCTATTTAGACGTATGGCACCAACATGTTGTCACATACCCCTCCAATGTCTTATTAAGACGTATGGCACAACATGTTGTCAGCATACTCCTGCAATGTCTATTTAGACGTATGGCACAAACATGTTGTCAGCATACTCCTGCAATGTCTTATTTAGACGTATGGCACCAACATGTTGTCCACATACCCTGTAATGTCTTATTAAGACGTATGGCACAACATGTTGTCAGCATACCCCTGCAATGTCTTATTTAGACGTATGGCACAAACATGTTGTAAGCATACTCCTGCAATGTCTTATTAGACGTATGGCACCAACATGTTTCAACATACTCCTGCATGTCTTATTAAGACGTATGGCACAAACATGTTGTCAGCATATCCTGCAATGTCTTATTTAGACGTAGGCACCAACAATGTTGTCAACATACGCCTGCAATGTCTTATTAAGACGTATGGCACAAACATGTTGTCAGCATACTCCTGCAATGTCTATTTAGAACGTATGGCACCAACATGTTGTCAGCATACTCCTGCAATGTCTTATTTAGACGTATGGTACCAATATGTTGTCAACATACTCCTGCAATGTCTTATTTAGACGTATGGCACAAACATGTTGTCAGCATACCCCTGCAATGTCTTATTTAGACGTATGGCACAAACATGTGTTCAGCATACTCCTGCAATGTCTTATCAGACGTATGGCACAAACATGTTGTCAGCATACTCCTGCAATGTCTTATTAGACGTATGGCACAAACATGTTGTCCAACATACTCCTGCAATGTCTTATTTAGACTATGGCACAAACATGTTGTCAACATACTCCTGCAATGTCTTATTTAGACGTATGGCACCAACATGTTGTCAACATACCCTGCAATGTCTTATTTAGACGTATGGCACAAACATGTTGTCCAACATACTCCTGCAATGTCTTATTTAGACGTATGGCACCAACATGTTGTCAACATACCCCTGCAATGTCTTATTTAGACGTATGGCACACAACATGTTGTCAAGCATAACCCCTGCAATGTCTTATTTAGACGTATGGCACAAACATGTTGTCAACATACCCCTGCAATGTCTTATTTAGACGTATGGCACAAACATGTTGTCAGCATACCCCTGCAATGTCTTATTTAGACGTATGGTACCAACATGTTGTCCAACATACTCCTGCAATGTCTTATTTAGACGTATGGCACAAACATGTTGTCCACATACCCCTGCAATGTCTTATTTAGACGTATTGGCACAAACATGTTGTCCACATACTCCTGCAATGTCTTATTAAGACGTATGGCACAAACATGTTGTCAACATACTCCTGCAATGTCTTATTTAGACGTATGGCACCAACATGTTGTCAACATACTCCTGCAATGTCTTATTTAGACGTATGGCACAAACATGTTTCCACATACCCCTGCAATGTCTTATTTAGACGTATGGGCACAAACATGTTGTCACATACCCCTGCAATGTCTTATTTAGACGTATGGCACAAACATGTTGTCCACATACTCCTGCAATGTCTATTTAGACGTATGGCACAAACATGTTGTCCACATACCCCTGCAATGTCTTATTTAGACGTATGGCACAAACATGTTGTCAACATACCCCTGCAATGTCTTATTTAGACGTATGGCACAAACATGTTGTCAGCATACCCTCTGCAGTGTCTTATTTAGACGTATGGCACAAACATGTTGTCCACATACCCCTGCAATGTCTTATTTAGACGTATGGCACAAACATGTTGTCAGCATAGCCCTGCAATGTCTTATTTAGACGTATGGCACAAACATGTTGTCCACATACCCTGCAATGTCTTATTTAGACGTATGGCACAAACATGTTGTCCACATACCCTGCAATGTCTTATTAAGACGTATGGCACAAACATGGTGTCAACATACTCCTGCAATGTCTTATTTAGACGTATGGCACCAACATGTTGTCAACATACTCCTGCAATGTCTTATTTAGACGTATGGCCCCAACATGTTGTCAACAAAACTCCTGCAATGTCTCATTTAGACGTATGGCACAAACATGTTGTCAGCATACTCCTGCAATGTCTTATTTAGACGTATGGCACCAACATGTTGTCAACATACGCCTGCAATGTCTATTTAGACGTATGGCACAAAGATGTTGTCCACATACTCCTGCAATGTCTTATTTAGACGTATGGCACAAACATGTTGTCAGCATACTCCTGCAATGTCTTATTTAGACGTATGGCACAAACATGTTGTCAGCATACTCCTGCAATGTCTTATTTAGACGTATGGCACAAACATGTTGTAAGCATACCCTGCAATGTCTTATTTAGACGTATGGCACAAACATGTTGTCCACATACTCCTGCAATGTCTTATTTAGACGTATGGCACAAACATGTTGTCAGCATACCCCTGCAATGTCTTATTTAGACGTATGGCACAAACATGTTGTCCACATACCCCTGCAATGTCTTATTTAGACGTATGGCACAAACATGTGTCCACATACCCCTGCAATGTCTTATTTAGTTTGGGCGACAGTATCTGGACCACTGCAGCTCCATCATGCAATTTTGCGTCAACTTCAGGGGGAGACAGAGGGATCAGAACAGCGTCAACTTCAGGGGGAGACAGAGGGATCAGAACAGCGTCAACTTCAGGGGGAGACAGAGGGATCAGAACAGCGTCAACTTCAGGGGGAGACAGAGGGATCAGAACAGCTTCAGCATCCAGCAGACATCCAGCCTCTTCAAAGGATCTTCTGTTTCAATGATGTCAGTAATGTTGTCAAACACATCAGGTGGAATATCAGCCTGGGTGGTTTTCATGCCTAAAGAACTCTTCAAGATTTCCATTTCGGAACTGGCATGCGATGTAGAGCTTGAGAAAACAGTCATTTTTCAACATTGCCAGATTACTCTTCACACTGATGGGTTCAGAAAGTGGCTTAATTCTCTTTTCAAAGCGCTCTTCGATGAATGTCATGCCAAAGACAGGGGCTGTTTGGGGATTATCTCGGAAGCTTTCAATATAAGCCACAACCTCAACAAGTGCAATAGCATGTGCTGTTGATCGTTTGTTGTTTCTTCTGATTCTTGTGCCTGGTTTGCTGGTACACGTCTGTAGAAAGCAGACAGGCATTTATGTGATAATAACAATCCATTGCCACCATATCTTTGACAGCAAGTTTTGTGAGTAGCTCTTGATCGTCAGTTGCTGAGCATGTGCACGAACTTTATCATCCAGGGGCAAAGTAAGAGCTCGATGAAGCCCTGCTGTACCGGGAGATCCATTGCAGAAAAAGCATGTTGGTCCTGTGCCCATCTCATCTGTCTCACAGCTAGATTCATCTGCAAGTTTCCGTGTTTTCACAGGACGGGTTCATCACTTGCTGGCTTTCTTTTCCTGTTAAAACAGTGTCGCTTATTTTTGCACAGCAGGATTTGTGCCAAGAAGCTTTGTGCTTCCTCAAGGTTCCTCAAAACCAGTTCCTTCATCAGTTTAGACAAGGGAATAGAAAGTGGGGACTCACCCAACTCCTGAAAAGCTGTCAAATTGTAAGCAACGTAGGTATACCTGCTCACACCTCCTCTTGCTCCCTTTGCTGGGCATATCAAAGGTGCCTTGCTTAATGGGTTCTGGCACAGAGCGCACAGATTCAGTCAACTGTCAAGTCATCAACTTCTTCAGAGGAAAATTGTACACTGGGGTCGTTTAACCTCTTATAGTCACGAGACATCGCCACTTTCTGACTGCCTACCAGGCTCGGAACTGCAACAAAAGACAAAAAACAAAACCTGAGTTTTGACGCCAATGGATGACCATGCAATTTGCACTGATCAATTGATTCCGCTATAATGACAACCAACTTAGCAAGTTCACAGAACTGATTTTTATTTTTGTTTATTATTTGAGCATTTATCATCAATAGAATTAAAATTCATGTTGATGCGAGCTTATAATTGATATTGTTCTTGTAAATAAGAACTGTGGCATTTGTGATCAAACAGACACTGACAGTAACATACCAAAAAAACAAACAAACAAACAAACAAACATCGCTTTGGGAATTCTGGCTGAATGCAGTCTTTATCTTAAAAGAACAACGTGAATATTTCTGATATCTAAAAACCGATTTTTAATCATTAAACAGTTAAAATGGAAATAAAACTGGATTGAAAATAATGTATGTAAAACTCACCAGCTGTGAAAAGGTTGTTTAGTCACATTCAGATAGCTGCATTATGCTGAAAGCCGCTCCAAATGCACTGAAACTTGATTTTACAAACAGACATCAAAATAGTACACCAAGAATGAAACAAAGCGTTCGCACGCGTGATGGCCACGACCGGTGATACATTTTTTTGCACCTCATAGGAATAGGGTAGCATGGGGCAAAACGCCTAGGTGGGATCAAACGCCCATCCCACCGTATTTCGGGAGAACATGTGATGTAGCAAACCATGTGATACTTGACCTGAATCCTGAACAAAGAAGACGCTTCTGACAGGAGAAAGAGAACTCCCAACTAAACGGTCAGTTTTACAGACTTATTTGTTTCTTTTGGGCTTGTATTCAGTAATTTCTTATATTATTAATTTTAAGTATATTCATACATGTAACAAATGAAATGGAAAAGCTTTGTATTCATACTGATTAAGAATATTTCAACTCCATGCTAGTGATGCTGGCGCCAGTTTGTTTCCCCTCCTTCCCGCTGTCTGACCGTTCTGTTCACAGTAGGTCAGTCTGGGGGTCAAACGCCCACACCTTCACCGGGGCAAGACGCCTAGGGTGGGCTTTTTGCCCCGTTCATTGGGCCTTTTGCCCCATACTTGCTTTTATCGTAAATTAGGTAAATTAGGTAGGTAGGTAAGTGATGACTGGTGAGTGTGTGTGGTGTGTGTGTGGTGTGTGTGTGTGTGTGTGTGTGTGTGTGTGTGTGTGTTGATCCTAGCAGGAATACGTTCTTCTACAGTAGATCAAATAGATACATCAGCAACATCCCATTGCATTTGGCAACAGTTTGTAGGGTCAAAGTTGTGGGGTGTAGGGAAATAGTACCCCACAAATTGTCGCTACCGCACAACCCGGCAAAAGCTATGACACATACCTCACAACCCAGGTAACCGAACACACACACACACACACACACACACACACACACACAGATCAGCTTGCTCTCGCTCTGTGCCAGGCAGGGGATAATGAGATGACGTCTTTTATGCGCATGCTTTCTGTGAACAGAAGTAAATTATGGCGTTGGGGGCGTCATTGTTGAAACAATGTCAACGATGATTCAAAAGATATGTTTGTGTCTTTTTTTATTTTGTTACTTGTATGGCATATCAATTTATTTTCATCATTGTTGCCAGGAAGCAAAACACTGAAAAGAGAAGGGAAACATTTTGGAATTTAGGCATGTGCTGTTCAATATTCAAGCATGCTGGGAAACTAAATCCAGTTGTCTACTCTTCTTGAGTTTTTCGTCTTATTTGCTTGCCGCGTGCACCTCTTTCTCTTCTGGATGATCTTAGTAGCTAGGCAACGTGCTCCTCTGAGAATCACGGTTACTTGCACGTAAGCCCCCATTTTAAAGTAACGATTATGTCGATTTTTGCAGTTTTTGCGTGTTAATTTTGTTTAGAAAACAGGTGTTAATTTTAGCCAAAAGTAACATGAGAAGGACGTGATTTGTTTGTGAAAAGGGCGTTTTTCGTGCAAAATAAGATGGGTGGTCGTGAACCCGTATATTTACATTCTCTATTCTTGAATAAATTGTAGAGGTGTGTGTGTGTGTGTGTGTGTGTGTGTGTGTGTACCACAAAAAAAAAAATCAGTAGGCACACATGTGTGTGTGTGTGTGTGTGTGTGTGTGTGTGTGTGTGTGTGTGTGTGTGTGTTGCTGTGTTTGTGTAGGTATGAACATACACGAATTTACGCATGCATACACGTGGATATATGAGAAAGAGAGGATGGGGTGGGCTTGTGGTCGACCTAAATATTGTGAGCATGAAACAGAGGGAAACATATGTTCAGGAGTGGCTGACTGTGAATGCAAGCGAAATTTCAATACTGAGTTTTCATTCAGTGAAGAAGACACACAGATCACGCTGAGCGCTGGCCAAACACGCATGGCTATGTCTATTCATTCTGTCACGGGGAAAAAGACATACTCGACTATGTTTTCTGAGACCGCAGGATTATTATGGTGTATAGAAATGTGTTCTTTACACACTTTGTAGTATCAAACCTGCGAAAACAATCCCAATAAGATCTTTAGAAATGGCTGTACTGCGATCGTGGGAACGCACAGGCTAAGGGCGTCTTGTTAACAGCTCTGCCCTGCGGCTAATGAAAACAGAAGGAAATGAGAAAGGAAGGAATGAAGATTTCATACATGCGATAGGTTCGTTACTGTGTGCATATCCCATGTTACTGTTTTTGTCATTTGTGTCACGTCAAGAACAGTCACATTTATCATGTGTATCACAGTGCTCCAACTAAATCAATCACTGCAGTCTGCTCCAAGATCGAAACTTCATCTGTTACATAGTTCTCTTTATGACAGGAATTTTAAGTTTATGACCATAGAGATTTACAATGTACGTTTCAATGAGCATTAAGGATGTACAGCTCATGCGCAACACTCACAAGTTTGCAAGCGTTATGCCAGTATCACAGAATGATATTAACAGGGGATATGTTCACACACACACACCCACACACACACACACACACCACACACACACACACACACACACTACGCCTCGATTCTGAACCACAGGACTGTAAATGAAGAATAACGGTCATTGCTGCTGCCCATGCGCAAAGGCACCATCACCCTGCTCTCTATGAGAGCATGCCAATCACGCATCTGCCGCTCGCATAGACGCCGGACTTTTGAGACGGTTTCGCTATAAATAGATAATCGGACACTCTCGTTTCATCTAAAAATAGACGAGAAGCGTTCCTTATTATAGAGCGTGTCATTTCTGTACAGTGCCCACGGAAGGCTTTTGGTTAGAGAGTAGCCCAACTCTTGAGCCGTGTTACACAGTGTGTGCGTGCGGATGTTGGCCGTAGCGCGCGCGTGTGTGTGCGTGTGTGTGAAGTAAATGTTTGTAGCAGTGATCTCTGTGTTCCCGTCACATTTAATAAAATAACGTATCTTGCACTCCCACTTCACTTCTCTGCCTAAATGTATGTGTATGATTGTGCTCTTTCTTTCTTTTTCTTTTTTTTTTTCCTTTTTAAGCGCAAAATAACTAAATTACTGAAGCTGTTATGCAGTGTATAGAATGAAGTGGAAACTTGTGTTTATATATTAAAAAAAAAGACAAAAGGAAAAGAAGTGGATTTGATAATGCATCTGTAAAAAAGGAGAAAATAAAGAAGAAAAAAAAAAAGGGGGGGGGATTTTATGCAGCATGTAAGTCAAGTTGTTTGTTGTAGTTTTGTATGCATTGCTGAAGCATAAGAGGCTGTTATGGCAGTGTATAAATGAAGTAAATATTGTGTATATCTTTTTAAAAAAATTAAAAAAAAAAAAGTAAAAGGGGTCATGAAAAAAAAAGGGGGGGGGTGGGAGGGGAGGGGTGTCAGAGACAAGAGTTAGATGGAGCTGGTATAACTGTAGTGAAAATAATTGTGATCATATATATTGAAAAAAAAAAGGGGAGCGCAGAGGACATCCGGAGTCATGAACCGGGGTGTGGCGCCAACCCCCCTAGAGTGTCAGGAGATAAGGCCGAAACACTTGCTGAGGGGGCTTCTCTTCTGAGGACTCTCTGCTGCCACGCTCTCCACGAGTTTCTTTTTTACTGAGCATGGGTAAACCATTGACTTCCGGGAATAGGCCGGAGGACGTCCGGAGAAGACCGGAGGGACACGGGGAAAGACCAGAACCAAGGGCTCTGTGGGCTGGCTCCCCACTTTGCCTTAAACATTGGCTACTAAAAATAAAAGGAAAAGATGCTCCCAGGATTCACCGAAAGGGGGAGAGATGATGAATCCATCGGTGCTCAACCAATCACGACTGCAAATCCCAAACGGACTATGAACATGGACCAAATGGAATATCCATGTGTCTGTGAAAGCGTTTCGCTACCACCCGTGGCATGAAGATCCACAGGACAAAGATGGGATGTGTGAAGACTCATCTGAATGAGCAGCAGCGCACTGCATCAGCAGATAAGACGTCGGAAGACCAAGGCCAGGATTTAAACCACAGTGCCAAGGACATCCACGCTGTTGGTTCGGATGAGGAATTTGCACAGGCCCATCGATGCCAGGCGCCTGAAACTCAACCTGCCACGAGCAAACGAAACTGAAGATTGGGAGAAACTGGATGCAAAAATCGTCCAAAGACTCGATGCACTGATAGGGAAAAAAGCACCCTGGAACACAAACTAGCCACATATGGGGACATTGTGTTATGCCACATGTAGAGATGCCTATGGAGTAAAACTACCCAAAGAGAAAACACCTCCAAAGAAATCCAGACGCCAAGAAAAGATGGACAAGATCAGAGTCCAAAAGAACAACCTCAAGAAGCAAATGAAGACCGCACTGCCAGCTCAAAAACAAGGCTTGGAAAAACTGTGGGAAGACCTGAAAGAAAAACACAGCGCCCTCAGCAAAGCGGAATCTGCGAGGAAGAGGAAGAGCAAAAAGAAGAAGACACAAGAGCGCTTCTTCAGAGACCCCTTCCAGTTTGCCAGAACACTGTTTGAGCAGCCAAAATCTGGGACCCTAAGTGTGGACAAAGGAGTTCTTGAGCAGCATCTGAGGAAACATACTCTGACTCACAGAGCAAAGCACCCACTCGACATTCAAGATCTGGTGTGGCCAACCAACCCTGAGGAACAGTTCAATGGCAAGCCTCCAACGTTGGCGGAAATCAAGAAGGTGGTCGACAAAGCCAGAGCCAAATCATCACCAGGGCCAAACGGAATACCTTACCAGCTTTACAAGAAATGTCCCAAGGTGCTGGAGTGGCTCCACAGGCTGCTGCGATCGGCTTGGAGAAACCAGAAGAATCAGCGGCCAGTGGATGACGGCAGATGGTGTGTACATCCCCAAGAGAGCAAAACTCAAGTGACATCAGCCAGTTCAGGCCAATATCACTACTGAACGTCGAAGGGAAAATCTTCTTCTCTGTCATGGCAGCAAGGCTGACCAAGTACCTGATGGAAAACAAGTACCTTGGATGTGTCAGTCCAGAAAGGTGGCATCCCAGGCGTGGCTGGCTGTGTAGAACACGCCACAATGATCTGGGACGCAATCCAAAAAGCAAAAACAAAAAGAGAGACCTGGACGTAGTGTGGCTTGATCTGGCAAACGCATATGGATCTGTGCCCCATGAGATGATACAGTTGGCTCTTGAGATGTACCATGTGCCAAAGAACATCCGCGACATGCTCAAGAAGTACACTTCAATGGCTTCTCAATGCGGTTCTCTCCAAGGAGTACACAACTGATTGGATCAACTTGGAAGGTGGGCATTGCAATGGGCTGTGCAATTTCCCCGATACTGTTACGTGCTGGCAATGGAACTCATCTTGAAAGCAGCAACAAACAACGCGAGACAAACAGACCTTGGCGATGGATACAAGATGCCTCCTCTCAAGGCCTTCATGGATGACACTACAGTGATTTCATCCAGAGAAGACGAGACACGTCATGTGCTGGAGAGGCTGGACGACGTAGTTGCCTCATCCAGAATGAAGTTCAAGCCAAAGAATCACGGAGTCTCTCACTGAGGAAAGGAAAAGTGGCCGAATCTGTGGTCTTCAGTGTTGCCAACCAGGCCATTCCAACAGTCACAGAAGAACCAGTCAAGAGCCTTGGAAGATGGTATGATGATACGCTGAAAGACACACAAAGAGCAAAAGAAACCAAGCAGATGGCGGAAGAAGGCTTGGAGACCATTGACCAGTGTGGGCTCCTGGCAAATACAAGGTCTGGTGTCTGCAGTTCATGCTAATACCAAAGCTCCTATGGCCTCTGATGATATACGACATCTGCACCAGCACAGTGGAGGCAATGGAAGCCAAAATCAACAAGTTCACAAGGAAATGGCTTGGTGTCCCACCTGTCTGACTGACATCGCGCTGTACTGTCGCCAAGCAAAGCTCAAACTACCACTGAAATCCATCCTGGAGGAATACAAAGCAGGGAAGATCAGACTCAAAGCATGCTGGAGGACTCAGGAGACAAGGTGGTAGAAGCAATCAAGCCCCAGCTGAAGACAGGCAGAAAATGGAAAGTCAAGAGGCGATGGATTCTGCAAAAGAAGTCTCAAGATCAGAGAAATAACAGGACACACACAGACAACAGACAAGGACTGGGGGTGACCAAAACTGAATGGTGGTCAAAGGCCAAAGGAAAAGCCAAAAGAGACATGATGATTCAGGAGATGAGAAAAGAAGAAGACCAAAGAAGACTCCCAAAAGCAGTCCAGCAGAGCCAGCAAGGGCAATGGACAACGTGGGAGAATTGCACTCCAAAGAAGTCTAACTTGGAATGACATTTGGCACATGGCCCCTCTCAGGATCAGCTTCATTCTCAGATCTGCATATGACCTTCTGCCCTCAATGCAAACCTGGTGAAGTGGGGGAAAACAGACGATCCTGCATGCCCCCTCTGCCATAAAAAACAAACAGTGGAGCATGTTCTAAGCTCATGTAAAGTAGCCCTGGCTCAAGGAAGGTACACATGGAGGCACACACCAAGTGCTCAAAGAAATTGTACAAGTAGTCTGGGCTAGTACCAACACCACAAAAGGGGGGAATCAGGACTCCAAAAGCACCCGCAACATTCTTCACGGCAGGAGGCAGCAAATCATGGCCAAGAACAACAGTGCCACTCGAAACATGCAGGCAGAGTCTGCTGGGATGGGGCAGATGACTGGGAGTGCACTGCAGACCTCCCAGAATGGAAGAGTTCACCCAGAGATCATCAGCAAGAGTGCATGAGACCAGACATAGTAGTCCACTCTAAGTCAACCAAGCAGCTGATCATGATCGAGCTCACGGTGCCATATAGAACAGAATGGAGGCAGCTCAAATCTACAAGACTGAAAAGTATGCTGATCTGGCAAACAGCCTGAGGAGAGAAAGGCTATCAGGTCAAAGTCTTCACTGCAGAAATTGGAGCTTGGGGGATTTGTAGGAACGTCTGCATACAGCCTCATGAAACAGCTCTCAGTTGCAGGGAAGGAAAAAACCAGAGCCCTGAAAGCAATGGCAGAAGCGGCAGAGAGGTGCTCAAGCTGGATCTGGTCAAGGAGGAACAAAAGTGAACTTCATAAGGCTTAATTTCCCTACAAATATCAGGTGTCCCTGTGGCTCAGTGGTTAAAGCGCGAGTCATTAAGTAGAAAATGAGCATGTCCAGAGGGTCATGGGTTCGAATCCCAGCCATGGCTCGTCCCAGATGGGGGAAAAAAAAAGGGGCAGCAGAGGGACATCCGGAGTCATGAACCGGGTGTGGCCCAACCCCCCTAGAGTGTCAGGAGATAAGGGCCGAAACACTTGCTTGAAGGGGCTTCTCTTCTGAGGACTCTCTGCTGCCACGCTCTCCACGAGTTTCTTTCTATTGAAAAACAGAGAAGATAAAAACTGGGTCATGGATCTCTAATGAAAGAAATAGGGGGAGGGAGGGGGTGTCAGGCAGAGGAGACAGGAAGGTGTGGGAAGTTCAGTGTCATTTTATGAAGGGTTAATGTTAGGAGTTTTTGAGATGACCAAGTTCAGTCAGTGCATTCCCGCCAGGACTCGCACCCAGATTTCCGACTGAAAACCAGTCAGCGTGTTGCTGTTACACCACAAGAATTAAGCACTGTCTGAGTACAAGGCACAATCTCTATCATCATTAGCTTTTAAAATGCTCTGTGTGTGTGTGTGTGTGTGTGTGTGTGTGTGTTGTGTGTGTGCGAGAGAACGAACGAACGAACGAACGAACGAACGAATTTTATTTTACCAGGTAATGAGATAAGCAAATTGCGCATGCTTTTTTTCACCAGCCTGGGGGGGAAAAAAAAAAAAAAAAAAAAAGCACATGGACAACACAGAAGTCAATATGGCAACAAAGAGGAAAAAGTGAATACACTAAGTCAACTTGCAAACTGTAAGAAGTAACAGGCTAATACTACAAAAGCAAACGACACAATCATGCAGCATCCATATGCGCGTGCGCACGCTCACACACACACACACACACACACACACACACACACACACACACACATGAAGGAATTGATCTAATGACCACATCAGCAATCTGTACAGTACTGTTTAAACATAACAATGGTCACAATGTATGTATTATTCTTTCTTTCGCATTATATGGCATGAAGAGAAATATCATGTCTAAAATATGTAGTGTACTTTTTAAAAAGTTTTTAGTGCCTGAAAGAGAAATGCTTTGTAAGCTGATTTAAACGAGCTAATGCTTTCTTTATCTTTCACGTAATTTGGTAAGGAGTTCCAAAGGGCCCCCCTGAATAGGCGAGACTTGTTTTAAAAAGATCAATTCTGGGTTTTCTCATTACAATATTGTTCGTGTATCTGATTGATTTCGCGGAAATCGTTGTGGTTAGTGTACAAGGAGCAAATCCGTTCATTATTCGATACATTACAACGGCTTTGTTAAACTGTAGTTTATACGATAATGGAAGGATCTCCAGCGCTAAGTAGTCTTCAGTCGTCAAACTGGTAGTTTTTAAAAGTACTAACTTCAGAGAGGCGTTTATAAATCCTGTTTAGATATCTTAATGTGTTTGCACTGCATTGATCATAGAGTGTTGACGCATAATCGGTAGATGATGAAATAAATGCATGAAAGAATTTCTTTCGAGCTGTAACATCGAGGAAATTCTTAATTTTTGAAAGTTGAAATAACCTTTGGGAAATACGTTTGCATAAACTATCGTATGGGGTGACCAGGAAAGATTATTGTCGATAGTAACACCTAGAACTTTGTGAGTATCAACTTCATGAATGACTGTACTACCTATGTGTATAGAAGGCAGACTGAAGGTTATTTTTTGCCGTTTTTGTCGCGAAGTTATTATCAAGTATTTAGTTTTTTTTTTTTTGGTCGTTCAAAGACATGTGGTTCAGCTCAGTCCAATCAATTAAGTTACTAGCATTGTTCTGCAGAGTTGTAGATAATTGCTTCAAATTAGAATGGCTCGAATGAATAGACATATATCATCTGCAAACAGTTCACATACGCCTCCTGTAACGTATAAGGGAAGATCATTAATATAGAGAGAAAAAGTAGAGGACCAAGAACAGATCCTTGGGGAACACCAAATGTTTGTGTCTGGAATTTGGATTGTTGGTTACCCAAGAAAACCTTGTGATGACGGTTAGAAAGAAAAGATGTAAGAAGAGAAAGAGTTTGGTCGGAAAATCTATATAAGGCTAGCTTACATAGCAGCAAATTATGTCAATGACGTCGAAAGCTTTGCAAAGTCAACGAACAATACTCCCGTGAATTTGTTGTCATTGATATTAACGAGCCAATCCTCGACGAGGTTAGTTAAAGCAGTGTGGCATGAATGGTTTTCTCTAAATCCTGATGATTGGGATGAAGCAAATTGTTCTCCGAACATGTGACATTAGATGTTTATAGACATGTTTTTCCAAAGGTTTCGACAGGACCGTAATATTGAAATAGGTCTGTAATTGATGGGTTAGTTTCATCTCCAGATTTATAGATAGGAACATTTTGGCTTGCTTAAGATATAAGGAAAATAGCTTTGTCAAGCAGAGATTGACAAATAAGTTAAAGAGTCTGTGATGATAGGAGCACATGATTTAAGAATCTTACCATCTAAATTATCAAGGCCACGTGTGCCTGTCTGCTTGAGTTGTGTAAGATGAACGAAACATCAAACACCGTAATGGAGGAACGACAGCGTCTGATGTTATTTTTTAGAATAACAAAATTCTTTTAGTTTTGCTCGAGATTATTTAAATAGGACCTATCATTTGTTATAGTTGAGGAAGATATATAGAAAAATGGTGATTTAAATCATCAGTTGAAAGCCCTTAATAGAGCAGACATTTTATGGCTTTCTTTTTTGTGAGAATGTTAATAGCTTCCAAATCGACTTAGAATTATAGAACCTTCCAATACAAGATCTCGGAAGTATTTCTTTTTCACTGAACGTAACATTGCCGAACTTTATTCGTTGTTTTTGAAATCTTGAAATTGTTTGCTTTTAACAGCATGTCTCTTTCAGGCATTGCATCTGGATGACATCAGTCAACAAGGAGGCTTGGGGAATGTTTTACTCTTTTTGTTATAAGGAGCATGTTTGTCATAGATATAAGTAAATGACTTGTGCCAGAATTGAAATGCTTCATCAGATCATGAACTGATACACGTTTGGTAAGGATGAATGAGCTAAGTCCGAAAAGAATGCGTCTTTATCAAAGTGAGCAAAAGATCTATAGGTAATAATTTGTGTCCAGCTTGGGAATTTTTGTGCCTTTCCTGAACCAAGTAAGGCAAACAGGAAGGTGATCACTGCAGCCGCAATGTGGAGAACACACTTCTACAATGTTTGTTGTGTGTGCTATAAATGTGATCAATCATGTTTCAGAAGCGGAGTGATTCTAGTGGCGTTTCAATAATTGATGAAGTCCAAAATTCTCAACTGTTTGGATCCATCGATGTTGGGCTTTAAAAGATCAATTTTAAAATCACCGAGAAGGATGATTTCATTGTCATCGAGTACATCTTCAAGCATATCATTAAATTTTTGACCCATTCTATATGTTCGGCGGGGTTTCTGTAAATGAATCCATGATAATGGCTGTTCTTTTTAGATTGATTTCGACCCATATACATTTACATTGTGTTTTTCAACGATATGATACGTTTATACGTAACAGACTGACTGTATATAGGATATAAACCAGTTTGTTTGGTAGAATGGGATCAAGTCTCACGGTGTTGTAACCTGGAATAGATACGTCTGCATCAGATAATCTCGATAAACGGATTCGGCACAACAAAATACGTGAAACTGTCGGCCTGAGTTATATATAATGGACGATAACTGATCTAATTGTTGAGAACATGGTTGATATTTAACTTGACCTTAACAACGTCCTCAATGTCTAACCTTCCTAGATCCGCCGGCTTCATTTTAAACATGTTTTTTGCTAACACATTATAGCCTATACTAAGACCGCTAATTACAGCAGAGTGGTAAATCGTATTGATAATCTTTTTTTCACTCATCTTTTATTAACTAAAAAAATAATTAAAATAATCATAATACGAAAGGCTATGTGCTTTTTAATCAGATAATTTTTTGTTGTTAAAGCTAAAAATAAGGTTGCAACTAGTTTTGGGGAATCTTCTATCTTTCCCATGTTGGGCGGTTTTATTCCTAACAAACATTTTGCAAGGGTTGAATAAACTATAACACCAACGATAGGCACTGCATAATTAACCAGCGTTAAACTCATGGTTTTAAAAGTATTATATTATTTTTTATTGTTTTTAAAAATGGATTGTGACGAACTATTAAAGTATGAGGAGCAAGCAGACTACTCCGTAGGTTACTCAGCAGACCACTGCCATAAAGAAGATTATACTCTCTGGCTGTGTGTGGAAAAAACTAAACAGTATTTAGGTGTTGAACTAAGTATTGAACAGATTCAGCAACTGTCTACTTCAGACGTTGAAAAGTTACTACGCTAGGTACGAAGCACAACTAGGGTCAAAAATGGTTTAGATCGGTGGGGCAGACAATGATTAGTCTATATGCTAAGTTAGTAAGTAAGATGGCACCAGTTGATTCAGAAGAAGATTTAAAATATGACTTATCACAAGATCCGGTTTTAAACAAGTCCCTAGAAACTCTTGCATGTGACATGTATTACAGATTTGGGACGATGTTATGCCCATTCATCATGGGATTAATTACTTTTAATCATATTAATTTTGATCAAATTAAATTTAATCGCAATAAAAAAAATGAGCGATCAGGAGAAGAAGACACCGCAGGACAATCCGCAGGACCCTCCACAGGAGCAGAATGCACCACAAGTGAATGTACCGCAAGTGAGTAGTGTTACTAAGCCTAAAAATCCGGGGCGTGTTGAGGCTGGGCATAAACTAGCTGAATGGAACAGACTGCAAAAAGCAAACCAATCAACAAACAAAATTATTAGATAGTAATACAACATCGCCGTCAGCACCAACATCCCAATTAACAACAACACAATCACAAACAAACGATAAGATGTATTATTATGTATTTGCTGCTGTTGTTGTTGGTGGGGGAGTTTTAGCTACAATGTCTAACGCCATACTTAGCAGCAAAGTTAAAAACCCCCACAAAGCCAGTAAAAGAAGAAGAACCAACTTCTGCAAAAAAAGAGCAACTCTGTTGTAGACCCTTTTCTATGGAATAGTTTTTAAAGAACTAAATAAAGTACAAGTTAAGAACTAGATAAGTACAAGTTAAGTTAGTTATAGAAAGTACTTTTTAAGTTAAGTGCAAGTAAATTACAAGTAAAGTACAAAAAAATAAGTTCTTTTTTTTTTAAATACTAGTTAGGTTCTTAAATAAGTACTAGTTAGGTTCTTGAGTAAGTTCTTGTTAGGTTCTTAAGTTAAGTACTAGTTTAAGTCAGTCAAGTTAATCTTTTAAAGTTCTCCAATGCCCTACAGCATATGAAAACTCAGGACTGACGTAAGTTCTCTTGTTATTGTTAGAGACTAGCGATTTTTTGTTA
>CM031596.1:20958291-21013132 GCA_018398815.1 Conus ventricosus | reverse complement strand
GATTACCAAGAACGGAGAACTGTCCAACATTTATATCCCTGTTCAGAGTGACCAAGTTACGATTATGTGAGACTTGGAGGATTGACACAAGACGAGTAACAAACTCTTTCAGATCCGTCCAAACCTTAAGGACTTCCTCCCATCCACGTCGGGAGGTCGTAAAGAGGAAACGGTTCTGTGCCGGCTGCACACCGGCCATTCGTATTTTACCATGCTTACCTTTTAAAGAGTGAAGAAGCTCCGTGGTGCATTCCATGTCATGCGCCACTCACAATGAAACATGTTCTTTTAGAGTGTTGGGACTTGCACGATGTGAGACACAAACATTTTACAGCGGAGTCCATGAAGATCCTGTTCAGGGATGTCCGCCTGATGTGATCCTTGAGTTTTTGAGAGAGATTAATATTTTTCATCTGATTTAAGATTTTACGGAAGAAAGATTTTAACAAAGTTTCTGGTGCGTTTGTAGACGATGTCATTTAACGAGATGTGTGAAAGTTTTTTTTTTTTTTTTTTTTTTTTTTTTTTTTTTTTTTTTTTTTTTTAATGACTGGTGAGTTGATTTTAACATGGTGACAGCCTGATGTGGCCCTCTGCGGTCGGCTGGGCTATAAGCAACATTATCTTATCTTATCTTCCTCCCATCTACGTCGGGTGGTCGTAAAGAGGAAACGGTTCTGTGCCGGCTGCACACCGGCCATTCGTATTTTACCCATTCTTACCTTTTAAAGAGTGAAGAAGCTCCGTGGTGCATTCCATGTCATGCGCCACTCACAATGAAACATGTTCTTTTAGAGTGTTGGGACTTGCACGATGTGAGACACAAACATTTTACAGCGGAGTCCATGAAGATCCTGTTCAGGGATGTCCCGCCTGACGTGATCCTTGGGTTTTGAGAGAAATTAACATTTTTCATCTGATTTGAGATTTTACGGAAGAAGGATTTTTAACAAAGTTTCTGGTTCGTTTGTAGACGATGTCATTTAACGAGATGTGTGAAAGTTTTTTTACTGGTGAGTTGATTTTAACGTGGTGACAGCCCTGATGTGGCCTCTGCGGTCGGCTGGGCTATAAGCAACATTATCTTATCTTATCTCCTTAAGATCCGCCGCGTTTGCCGTGCGGTGCGACCTGTGTCGGAGGGGGATGAGATCCTGGTGATTGAGAGGGCCAGTGCTTCAGGAGGCCGGTGCTCTCAACACATCACTTTGGCTCGGACCTCTCCTAGACAGGGAGTACACTTTGGCCCGGGTGTACTAATCGGCTCCCCTTCTTGGGGCTGGGTCAAGACAGGCAGTTCCCCTGCTGGCCATGTGAACCCCTGCAGTGCTCAGCTCTCTGTTCCCGGGAGTTGAGCATGATCAGGGGGGATAGGGTTGGTGGTTTCTGTTTGTCGTATGTCTCTCCCGAAGCCTGGAAGGGGTCAAGACATTGGTTTCTTGGCCCTGGCCCTTAGTTGGACTCCAAGGTGGGTGGGTAAGGGAGGGATGAAACATAATAAAATAAATATGGCTTTTTCTAAAAACATCCCCCCCAAAAAGAAGAGGAAGGCAGCATCCCCTATTTCAGGGGATCTTACTTCAGATAGCTATTCAGATACAGAGGTAAGACAGAGGACAGGTTTCTGGGCTTCCTGGCTCGTGATGGAAGGGACGGAGCAGGAAAAACCCATTTCAGCTCCGAGTCCTTTTGCTATCCAGAAGGGCTTTCAAGGTTCAGCAGGTGACCCTCAGTCCATCAAAAGGTTGCGAAATGGCTCGTTTCTGATTCAATGTAGATCACAAAAAAACAATCCGAACAGCTGCTGAGGGCAACAAAGCTCGTGGACAGGGAGATCAAGGTGACTCCCCAGAAACAGTTGAATTCGTCGAAAGGAGTGATTCGCTGCCGAGATTTAACAGGTGTCTCAGAGGCAGAGATCAAGACGGAACTGGCGTCCCAGGGTGTGACGGAGGTGCGCAGGGTGACGGTAAAAAAAGGTGCAGAAAGAGTGGCCACCAACACCCTCTTTCAGACATTCTGCAACCCTGTGCTGCCTCCGGTCATCAAAGTTGGTTACCTGAACGTCCGAGTTCAGCTGTATGTTCCGTCCCCGTTGAGGTGCTTCAGATGCCAGAGGTTTGGCCATGTCAGAGACCGCTGTTCTGGGCAGGAGGCGTGCGGTGTTTGCTGCAAGGCAACCCATGATGGGCCGTGTAAAGATCCGGCACATTGTGCTAACTGCGGTGGCGACCATCCCTCCTCTTCAAGAAACTGTCCTCTTTGGATTCTGGAATCCACAATACAAAGAGTCAAAACAGAAAAGAAAATCTCCTTTTTTGAGGCCGCAAACAGGTTGTGGGCAGTCAGACGCCAACAGCTTCTTCTTATGCTTCGGCCGTAAAGACAGTTCCCACAATTCCCACTCGGTCAGTCTGCTGCCAGACTGATGACTTCACGTTTTTTAAGACATTGCAAGGACAGGGGGAAAGTTGGGAATCCTGAAAATAAGGAAAATGTATGCCGGGGGTCCAGGGGGCCGCAGAGGCCCCCTGGCGGGGTCAAGGGGCAGCGCCCCCTTGTGGGGTTCAGGGGGCGCAAAGCTGAAGCAAATTTTAAAATTGTACTACCATTTGGAGCAATTTCATGCTATTTCCAGCTAAAAAATACCAATAATATGAGTACCAATTATTTTAGGTAAAAGGTTAACTTCACTTGACCATACAGTAAGTCTTAAGATTTTCATATTTCCATAATTTCAACACTGCATTATTAACACAAATAAACCCTTACACTCGAGTCAACAGTCACACACACACACACTGATCTAACATGGATGACATAACCAATATTCACTTAAATTTTAATCCTCACACAGCCTATAAAATGTGATTCCACAGAGTTGACTGATTAATTTGATTTCTCTGTAGAATAAAATTTACAAGATGTATAAGGATTGAGACATGTGAATCACTTTCTCCTCCCTTTTCATGCTCATACAAAACTTTCAGCAATATACAAATAACCTTTCTATTAGTATTACCAAATCATTTATTCATAAAAATATGATAAAATTAATATAAAAATAAAATTAAAAAAAAATAAAAATTAATGATTTACATGCTATGAGTTCATGCACAAATGATCAAGATATATCTCCACATAAAACTAGACACTACAGTAATGATTATAGAACACACCAAGATCCAACTCTTTAGAGTACAGTTTCTTAACTAAAAGCATACATCAATGATCAGTAACAAAAGTAGCTTGATTTTTAATACAGGTTTCACATACAGTAACAAATTATATTACAACTTGTACCTGAGCAGATACAGCATTTGTGACCTGTGAAGGTTTGGCTACTTGTCCATTCATTCCAATCTCAGACTCAGAGCTTGAACTTTAACTTGAATGAAAGTCATAATAAAAAAAAAAGTCTCAGAGCTAGAACTTAACTTAAATGAAAGTCAAAATACAGAATAATTAATCAAGAAATGCATCAATTAATAAAGATGCTTTGTGGGCTTAGCTGACAAACATCATGAATAATAAAGCATCTGCACAACATTATTCAGTTTTGCTACGTTTTTGGAAAAGAAACTTCTTATATCAGACTCTTTTGTGACTGATTTTTCTTTTACAGATTCCTTTTCTCTCAAGGTTGACCTTAGGTACCTCCCTCCGGGGGTTGCAACCTTGCCGTGGTCGGAGGGCTTGCGTGGTCCTGTGATCTTTTAGGCTTTGCTGACGGGGGCAATCAAAACTCGGCTAATGGTTAGTTGTGAACACTGCTAGGCCTGTATAGCCAAGTTGCTGACTGGCCCAAGCATTACGTGGTAGGAATTGATGCCCCTGGTAGGGTCTCCCATGTCAGAAAGGTTAGGAGTGAGGGCCCAGACAAATAGTAACCCACCTTTTTCCTATTCTGTCTTCTGCCTTTCTTAACGGATCTTTTTCTTTCCTCGTCTCCCCTTCAAGCCTTCTGTTCCACACTCCTTTTCTCTCTGTGGTCTTCTTGAGGCCCACCGTGTTTGCCGTGCGGTGCGTCCTGTGATGGGGGAGAATAGGATCCTGGAGTTGAGACCGCTGATGTGACTGCGGTTCATCAAGTCAACACACCTCTTTGGCCTGGACTTCCTCTAGACAGGTGGTTGAAGTGGCCCACTTCGATCAAGCGGCTGGTCGCGTGCATGCCCTAGCTCAGGCTAGAAGGCGCGGCTTGGGTCAAACGGGTTTGGGAGCTTCTGTGGCAGGGACGCTTTCAGACCTGTGTATAATCTCTTTTGAAATCCTGGTGCCCTGATATACTGGGATTCCGTATAAAATGGGCATCCCCCTTGTTGGACTCGGTGGTGGGTGGGAATCAAGGGAGACGAATTTTAATGAATACAACATGGCAACTAAAACAAAAAAAAGATACAGGCGAGATTCGGAAACGGACACAGATACGGACTCTGAACGTGAGACAAGAAACCTTTCAGGCTTCTGGCCCAGTTGGCTGATTGTTGAGGAGCGGATGAAGATAGACCTCTATCGGGCCTGAGTCCTTTTGCGATCGCGAAAGGAATCAATGGTCTCAGCGGCAAACCAAAGAGTGTCAAAAGACTGAGGAACGGGTCACTTCTGGTTGAGTGCCCTTCCAAGATGCACTCTGAAAAGCTTCTTAAGTCGACGACGTTGATTGATCGACCGATCAGGTGTCTCCGCACAAAACTTTGAACTCTTCCAGGGGAGTAATCCGGTGCAGAGATCTGAGAGGAGTGTCGGAGGCAGAAATCAAGTCTGAACTGGCATCGCAAGGAGTGACCCACGTTCATCGTGTGCTTGTACGCAAAGGCAATGACAGAGTCCCCAACTGACACCCTCTTCTTGACCTTTTGCTCTACCTCTCTACCGGAGTCGATCACGGTGGGCTACCTGAGAGTCTCAGTGTCGCTCTACATCCCGTCCCCTCTACGCTGCTTCAAGTGCCAGAGGTTCGGCATGTGAGAGACAGATGCACGGAAGAAGAGTGTGGTGGTACCTGCTGCCAGCCAGTCCACCAGGGTGTGTGTGACAGTCCACCACTCTGTGCCAACTGTGGAGGCAAGCACCCATCGTCATCAAAGACCTGCCCAAACTGGTTGAAGGAAAAGGAAATTCAGAGAATAAAGACTGAACAGAGAATCCCGTTTTTTGAGGCGAAAAAGATTGTAATGAAAAGTCAACCGACTGCTGGCTCTCGTTGCAGCCGCAGTACGGAAGCCAACGACAGTCAGCATCGGCGTGCAGAACGGTCGAATCCTCGTTTGCTGAGAGAGAGCCAGGAACCCAGTCTGTAGCCTCAGGCAGAAATACTGCACGCGACGAGCTCCAGCAGTCATCGCCTTCAGATACGACTCGGTCTTCAAAACCTACTCCTGCCCCCAAACCATTAGGGGGCAAAAGATTAACAGGCCCTTCAGGGCGGCAGAAAGTAGAAGTTATTGAAATACAAGACAAACCACCCCCTCAAAATCTTCCAAAGGGCACCCTGCAGCTGTCAACAAGGAGCTGGTGGTGTTGGAGTTAAGACAAAATCGCCGCCTAAAAAGAAAGCACCTAATATTTTAACAGATCGAGAGAAAAAAGCGGAGAGAAACACCAACAAATTTGCAGCTCTCTCAGATCTAGGAGAGTTGACATGGAATGAAAGGAACTTGCTGGTGAATAGTTACAAGATTTTATTCGTCCTCTGCACCATGGATAGTAAAATAATCCATTGGAATATCCGTGGCCTAAATTCAAATTTTGAGGAGCTGCAGCTTCTGTGTCAAGCTAGGAAACCTTCCGTTGTGGCTCTTCAGGAAACACAAATTCAAAGCCAGAAGACCTTCACTTTTTCTGGCTTTAATGTCTATCCAAACCTGCTCAACCATCCACATTGGGACTGTCTGGTGGTGTTGCCCTTCTTTTACATAAAACTTTGCTGTTTAGTCCTGTCGCTCTGACTACCTCCCTTCAGGCTGTAGCTGCGAGAGTCACTCTCCACAAGACTGTCACAATCTGCTCACTGTATCTGCCACCTTCTGTCCCGGTTTGTCGTCAGGACCTTGTCAGTCTGATTGGAGAACTTCCTCGACCTTTTTTGCTGTTGGGTGACTTTAACGGTCACAATCCTCTTTGGGGTAGTGTCATTCATCATCCAGAGGTCTGCTTCTTGAGGATGTCCTTTCTGAATTTGATTTGTGTTGTCTGAACGATGGAGCTCCAACTTACCTCCACTCTCCACAGGTTCACTTTCGTGTTTAGATTTGTCGATTTGTGACCCCTCGCTGGTCCTGGACTATGAGTGGTGTGTCCATGACAATCTGCACGGAAGTGACCATTTCCCTGTCCTTCTACAACCCGTAATAACTGAACACGTATCTGTATCTCAACATCTCAATTATAAGAAAGCAAACTGGGATCTATTTTCAACCACTATTTCAAAAGAATTCCAAGACACTGATTTTCTTCAGAGTCCAGACCCAGCAGAATCTCTGACTAACACTGTGATCAACTGTGCTAAAACCTGTATTCCAGTGTCTTCCGACAAACTCCAAATGCCAAAAACACCCTGGTTCAATTCAGACTGCCAACAAATTTCAAAAGTTCGCAAACGGGCTCAGCGTCGGGTATACCAACGACCTTCGGGTCCCAACGCTAGAGCCCATCAGAAACTCCGTGCGAAATCGAGACACACTTTCAAAATCAGTAAACGTCGGTCCTGGAGAAACTTCTGCTCCAGGCTGACATCTAAAACTTCCAAGAAAAAAGTTTGGAACATCATTAGAAAAATCAAAGGGAAGAACACCAACCCCTCCATTCATCACTTGAAACTTGCTGATGCTCTGATCACTGACAAACAAGCTGTTGCCAATCTGTTGCCTCCACCATCCAACAGAACTCCTCATCTTCAAATAAATCTGCAGTCTTTTTAGAAACAAAGAGATTAGAGAGAAATCTTCAACAATTTCACATCAGACAACTCTGAAACCTATAACTTCCTTTTTCAATCGTTGAACTTAAATTAGCTTTACAAACCTGCACTGATTCTGCCCCTGGTCTGGATGACATTCATTATCAGGTTGTGAAACATTTTCCAGAAAGCTGTCTCCAGACTCTTCTCCAAGTCTATAAACCATATCTGGACCACAGGTCCTTTCCGCCCTCCTGGCGGAAAGCCTGATCATTCCCATTCCAAAGCCTGGAAAGGACCTTACCAACCCTTCCAACTACCGCCCAATCGCTCTGACCAGCTGCCTCTGTAAGCTGATGGAAAAGATGGTCAACTCCCGTCTGATGTGGAAGCTGGAAACCGATGGTCTTTTGGCCAGTGAACAGTGCGTTTCCGGAAGCACCACTCGACGGTTGACCATTTAATCCGTCTGGAAACCACCATCCGCAATGCCTTTCTTAACAAGCAACATGTGGTCGCTATCTTTTTCGACCTCGAAAAGGCGTACGACACTATACGTGGAAAACAGGAGTCCTCATGGACCTGCACAGACTTGGTTTTCGGGGTCACCTGCCTCTGTTTCATTCAAAACTTTTTAGCCGATCGACAGTTCCAGGTGCGTGTTGGCACCACACTCTCTGACATTCATGGGCAGGAGTTGGGTGTTTCCTCAGGGGAGCATCCTTTCTCCCGCCCTTTTCAGCATTAAAAATAAATGACATTGTCCAATCGGTAAGACTGGGCACTGAGTCTTCTCTCTTTGTTGATGACTTTGCGCTGTATGCAGTTGGAGCTTCTTACTACAGTGTACAGCGTCGACTCCAACTTTGCGTCAACAGAATCCAACAGTGGGCCGAGGAAAACGGTTTACCTCTCCCGCACCAAGACTCAGTCAATTCATTTCCACAATTTTCGTCGATTCTTTGATGATCCTGAAATTCGTCTAGACAAGTCCACCATTCCAGTTGTAAAAGAAGCCAAATTCCTGGGAGTTATTTTTGACCAAAAACTCAACTTTCTCAGCCACATCAAAAACCTCAAAACTTCTTGCCAGAAAGCTCTGAATATTCTGCGGGTCGTAGCACACACCGACTGGGGCGCTGATAAGAAAACTTTGCTGCACCTCTACAAGCCGTGGTCCGTTCCAAATTGGATTATGGTTGTGCTGTGTACGGCTCTGCAAGACCCTCTTACCTCAAACTTTTGGACCCTATCCACCATCAAGGTGCTTCGTCTCTGTCTTGGAGCATTCCGCACCACCCCTGTGTACAGCCTGTACGCAGAGGCAGGTGAACCCTCACTGTCCAACCGCAGGCTGAAAATGTCTCTAAATTATTATATCAGACTGTCTCAGAACCGCAGAATCCTGCCTATGACTGTGTCTTTGACCCTCAGTTTCAAAACAAATTCGAAACCAACCCTAACTGTATTCCGCCGTTTGGTCTTCGTATGCAGCCTCACGTGCGGAATGCAGGTCTAGACCTAGGAGTTGTGTCGGATTTTTCTAAGTTTCCGGATCAACCTCCGTGGACCTTCTTCACGCCAGAGATTCATTTCGATCTTGCAGCTTTTCGCAAAGAGTCTACCAGCTCTCTGGCGTACAAGGCTTTGTATGCTGAGCTCTGTTCCAAATTCCCATCCTATCAAAAGTTTTCACTGACGGTTCCAAGTCTGAAGAGGGAGTGGCCTGTGCAGCCTACTGCCCTGGGGCTCCTTCTCAGATACTGTTGAAACATATTCATTCAGATGCTTCTGTTTATTCTGCTGAACTTACTGCTCTGGTTTTGGCTTTGAAGATAATATCACAATCTTCGAAGAGGGACTTTCTGTTCTGTCGGATTCGCTGTCAGCTTTGGAGGCTATAGCTGGCCGCAACCTTCAGCATCCAGAACTTTTACTTTTTTTGAACTTTTTAGCAACTTGAAGGCGGACGGTTTACAACATTACTCTTGCTTGGGTTCCTGGTCATGTTGGCATCGGCGGGAACGAAATGGTTGATCGTTAAGCCCAAGAACGCCACAAGAGAGAAACTGTCCAACATTTATATCCCCTGTTCAGATGTGCAACCCAAAATTAACGATTATGTGAGACCTCTGGCAGGAGGATTGGAACACACAGACGAATAACAAAACTCTTTCAGATCCGTCCAAACCTTAAGGACTCCTCCCATCCACGTCGGGAGGTCGCAAAGAGGAAACGGTTCTGTGCCGGCTGCACACCGGCCATTTCGTATTTTACCCATGCTTACCTTTTAAAGAGTGAAGAAGCTCCGTGGTGCATTCCATGTCATGCGCCACTCACAATGAAACATGTTCTTTTAGAGTGTTGGGACTTGCACGATGTGAGACACAAACATTTTACAGCGGAGTCCATGAAGATCCTGTTCAGGGATGTCCCGCCTGATGTGATCCTTGAGTTTTTGAGAGAGATTAACATTTTTCATCTGATTTAAGATTTTACGGAAGAAAGATTTTTAAACAAAGTTTCTGGTGCGTTTGTAGACGATGTCATTTAATGAGATGTATGAAAGTGGTTTTTTTTTTTTTTTTTTTTTTTTTTTTTTTTTTTTTTTTTTTTTTTTTTTTTTTTTTTTTTATATGACTGGTGAGTTGATTTTAACGTGGTGACAGCCCTGATGTGGCCCTTTGCGGTCGGCTGGGCTATAAGCAACATTATCTTATCTATCTTACCTTAGGTACCTGCTTCGGCAGACAAACCACAAAGTGGTTTGGTCCCCATCCTGTCTCAGGGACACGAGGGAGACACTTGCCATGAATATTGGACCACATTATGCCAGGGGTTTCAGAGACTTTGTCTTTTTCAAGTGCAACATCCCGAGGATATACATGGGAATTGAGATGGCGGCGCACAGTGTGACCAGCATATTTGGGATAGATTGAAAACAGAGGCGTCTTCAATATGCTGGACACAGCATGGACCTGCCACATTCCCATGTATGACCCAGGTTTGCTTGCCACCAAGGTTTCTCTTTCGAACACTTCACGAACGAATATGGTGTAAGGACTTCTAAATGGTAATGTTCAGAATATTGGGCATAGGTCCAAAAGCAGCCTTTTTCCAGTCCTGCTGTATTTGATAACCTTCCCGCACGCGACGCAAAAACACTCATCCGGCCTTTCCGTTTCCGACACCACACACGATGTTCCTCCCCTTTGCCGATTTCGCCATCTTTGTTTGGGCCTCTCTCGTCCAGCCAATTCCACGTCCATTTGTTTTTTTTACGCCGCTATCCACTTCACTGGCTCGCTTGTCGCCTTCATTTATGTAAGCATCGCGATTTTTTCCGCGAAAGCATCCAACACATAGAAGAAACAGGCGAAGGAACACGTGTGGTGGTCACAGGCACTGGCGAAAACAAAACGGAAACCAACTTCCGGTCGGTCGATCGGATAATTACGGAACGGCGCGAAGTCGAAACTTTGATTCGGTAGTGGAGTTGCTGGTCGGAAAACGGAACGGAATAAAAAAAAATTTTTCGAAATTAAGGAAATTCCGATTTGTAAATTTCCAAAATAAGGATTTTCCGATTTCCGAGCGGTAACTTTCCCCCCTGCAAGGAAGAATTGTCAACTCTGGTGGAAGCAGGTCCACCACCTCCCAACCCAAAGTGAATGCCCCTGGTGGAGGCAAAAAAATCCGCCACCCTCAGACTGTGCCCAGCAGTCTACAACATCTGCTGCTGGGCAGATTAAAAAACCAGCAGTCCCACCTCGAACTCCTCTGTCCAGTGCCCGTGCGGGCAAGGAGTTCAATCCAGTGTGGAGATGGTGGAGATGAGAGGAAACCTCCACCGTCTCCCAAATCCAGACCCTCTTCACCTGTTGGCAAGTCTGCCAGCAGGTCTGAAGATGCAGACAGTCCGTTACAACTTTCAAAATAGATTTTACACCTTTAGAAGCAGACGTTGAGGAGGAGATGACCTGATCTCTCTCCTTTTCGCCCTCTGCACCATGGATAGTACAGTATTCCATTGGAATATCCGTGGACTAAATTCCAAGTTCGAGGAGCTGCAGCTTCTATGTCAATCTATAAAACCTTCGTCGTGGCTCTTCAGGAAACTCAAATTCAAAGCCAGAAGACCATTCACTCTTTCTGCTTTAATATTCTTTCTAAACCTGCACAACCATCCACTTTGGATTGTCGGGCGTGTTGCCCTTCTCATACACAAAACTTTGCTGTAATAGTCCTGTCGCTCTGTCTACCTCCCTTCAGGCTGTAGCTGCGAGAGTCACTCTCCACAAGACTGTGACAATTCTGTTCTCTTTATCTCTCACCTTCTGTCCCGGTTTTGTCGTCAGGACCTTGTCCAGTCTGATAGAAGAACTCCCTCGACCTTTTTTGCTGTTGGGTGACTTTAACGGTCACAATCCTCTTTGGGGTAGTGCCGGTACTCACCCAGAGGTCTGCTAATTGAGGATGTCCTTTCAGACTTGGATTTGTGTTGTCTGAATGACGATCTGCAACTTATCTCCACTCTTCCTCAGGTTCACTTTCGTGTTTGGATTTGTCGGTTTGTGACCCCTCGCTGGTCTGGACTATGAGTGGTCTGTCCATGACGATCTGCACGGAAGTGACCATTTCCCTGTCCTTCTACAACCTGTAATAACTGAACACGTCTCTGTCTCTCAGCATCTCAATTATAAGAAAGCAAACTGGGATCTATTTGCAGCCACTGTTTCTAAGGAGTTCCAGGACACTGATTTTTTTCAGAGTCCTGACCCAGCTGAATCACTGACTAACACTATGATTAAATGTGCAAAATTTTTAAAAACCATTTTCTTCCAAATAAACTTCAAAGGGCCAAAAACACCCGGTTCGATTCAAAATGCCAAAAAATTTTTAAAAAGGGTTGGGAAAACGGGCTCGCCCCAGGTATACCACGACCTTGGGGCCCCAACCTCAAACCCCCTCAGAAACCCGTAAAAAATCAAGCCCAACATTTTTAAAAATCAGTAAACGTGGGTTGGGAAAAGTTTCTGCTCCAGGCTGACATAAAAAAAACTTCTAAAAAAAAAGTGTGGAACATAAATTAAGAAAATAAAAGGGGAAAGAAACACCTTTCCCACGGGGAAACCCATCCAAGTTTTCGGTTTCCCTTTAATCCCAAGAGAAAGCATTTGCTAATCGGGCTTGCAAAAAACCCTTTGAAAAAAATTTCCCCTTCCTTTCTAATAAATCAGTCATTTTTGTAAAAAACAAACCCCAAAAAAAGAAAAATCCCCCGAAAACTTTTCATCCGACAACAGGGAAGTTCAATTTTCCCCTTCCCCTTTAAAAAGAACTAAAATCTCCCTTTAAACTCTTTTGCAGCGTTCCCTTTCCGGGTATAGATGAAATTCATTATAAATTTTTTTAAACATCTTCCGAAAGGGGGGGTTTCTGAAAATCCTTTTACGGGTATACAACCAGTGTGGATTTACGGGTTTTGTTTTCCCCAACCCCTCTTGGCGGAAACCCCTCATTATCCCCCCCCCAAACTGGAAAAGATCTTTCTAATCCATAAAAACAACCGTCCCTTATTTTGCCCCAGCTGTGTCTGAAAATTGGGAGGGAAAAAAAAATTGGGGTCAAGGCTAGGTAATGGGAAAACTCAAAACCCGATGGCCTTTTGACGAAAAAAAAAGTGGGGTTTCCGCAAACATCGTATTTACATTGAAAAAATTTGGGTTTGTCTGGAATCGACACTTAGGAACCTTTTTTAAACGACAGCATGCAGTGGAAAATTTTTTTTGATTTGGGGAAAAGGGCCCTACGATCCCACCTGGAAGTGGGGGATATTAAATGATCCCCCACGATCTGGGTTTTCGGGGGGTCATTTTCCTAAATTTTATTAAAAATTTTTTTGGGAAAGGAACACAGTTTCAGGTCCGGGTTGGCACCACTCCTCTGATGCCCAAACGAGCAGGATTTTGGGTGTTCCACGGGGGAGCTATGTCTCCTGCCCTTTATTTTTAAAAAAATCAACAACATTGTTAAATCAGTTCGGGGGGTTTTCAGACTGTAAATTTTTTTGTGGATGTTTTTGCTGTCAAACCAAACCCGGGAACCCTTTTACCGGGGTGTCCAGCGAGGCCCAGCTTTGGGGGTAAAAAATCCTTGGGTGGGGATGAAAACGGTTCCCCCCATTTCTGTACAAAAACCCGGGTGTATTAAATTCCAAAAATTTCCGTCATTTTTTTCCGACCCGGAACTTAAAAATAGGGAAAATCTCCCTTTCCAGCTTTTTAAAAGGGGCCCAAAATTTTTCTGGGAGCCCTTTTTTGAAAAAAAATTTAATTTTCCAGCCATTTTAAAAAAACCTAAAACTGCTTGCCAAAAGCCCCTGAATTTTCGGGCGGGGGTACCCCCAAAACGGGGGACTGGGGCGCTGATAAAAAAAACTTTGTTGCACCTCTACAAGCCCGGGGCCTTCAAAAAACCTGGACTACGGTTTGCTGTGTGGGCTCCGCAAATCATTTTAAACCAAAAAACCTTTTGGGGACCCTACCCACCATAAAGGGTTTTCGCCCGTCTTGGACCCGTTCCGCACCACCCCTGTGAAACAGCCTGAAACGCAGAGGCAGGGTAAACCCTTCATTTTGTCCAATCGAGGCGGGAAACTGCTTTGAATTTTACTCCGATGTTCCAAAACCCCGCAGAACCCTCCCTATGACTGTTTTTTTGCCCCTCCTTCCAAAGTAAGTTTGAAAAAAAAACCCGGGAAATGTATTCCGCCTTTTGGGCTTCGTTTTAAACCTCACGTGCGGAATGAAGGTATAGACCGGGGAAGTATTTTCCCGTTTTTTTCCAATTTTCCCGGGATCAACCTCCATGGCCTTTTTCACACCAAGATTCTTTTGATCTCGCAGCTTTCCGAAAGGGATTCAAACCAGCTCTCGGGCGTAAAAAGGCTTTGTATGCCGAGCTCTTTTCCAAAATTTCCCCACCCTATAAAAAATTTTTCACTGACGGTTCCCCAAGTCTGAGGATGGAGTGGCCTGTGCGGGCCTACGGGGGGCCCCCTGGGCTCCTTCCCCAATATTTTTTTGGAAACAAAATACTTTTAGATGTTTAAAGTCTTTTCTGCAAACCCCCTTTTGCTCAAAGAAAAGGGCTTTTGAAGATAATCTCCCATTCTTCGAGGGGGGACTTTCTGGTTTTGTCGGATTCGCTGTCGCTTTGGGGGCCATAGCGGGGCCGAAAACCTTAGCATCCAGAACTTTTACTTTTTTTTGAACTTTTAGCAATTTGAAGGGGGGATGGTTTCAACATTACTCGGGCGGGGGGGGGGTTCCTGGCCATGTTGGCATGGGCGGGAACGAAATGGTTGCTTTTAAGCCAAGAACGCCCAAGAGAGAAACTGTCCAACACGGGAAACCCCGGCTCAATGTAAAACCCCAAAAAATTAAAACGATTATGTAAAGAGCCCTTTTGGGCAGGGGTTTGGGAACACACAGACAAATTAACAAACCTTTCAGATCCTTTCCCAAACCCTTTTAAAAGCCCTTCCCCCCATCTACGAGGGTGGTCTTTAAAAAGGGAAACGGTTCGGGTCCGGCTCCCAAAAGGGCCTTTCGTTTTTTCCCCCCATTTTTTCCCTTTTTAAAGAGTGAAAAAAGCCCCGTGGGCATTCCATGTATGCACCCTCACTTTTGAAACGGGTTCTTCTAGAGTGTTGGGACTTGCCCGAGTGAGACAAAACATTTTACAGCAAGTCCATGAAGACCCTGTTCAGGGATGTCCCGCCTACGGACCCCTTGGGTTTTTGGAAAAATTTTACATTTTTCATTGATTTGGTTTTTAAGGAAAAAAGGGTTTTTTTAAACAAAGTTCTGGTTCTTTTTTGTAGACGATGTAAATTTCCCCGGAGTTTGGGGTAAAGTTTTTTTTTTTTTTTTTTTTTTTTTTTTTTTTTTTTTTTTTTTTTTTTAAACTGGTGATTTGGGATTTTAAACGGGGGTGACACCCCTAAATGGGGCCCCTCTGGGGGCCCGGGTTGGGCTAAAAGAACATTATCTATTTTATCTGTCGCTCTGTCTACCCCCCTTTCGGGCCTTTAACCCTGAGGGGTTTCACTCCCCAAAGACTGTACAATTTTCTTTTATCTACCTCCTTCTGCCCCGGGTTTTTGTCGCCCGGAAACCTTGTCAGTCTGATAGGGAATTTTCCCCGACCTTTTTTGCTGTTGGGTGTTTTTAAACATCCCCAATCCTCTTTGGGGTTTTGTCAGTTTGTAACCAGGGGTTCTTATTGGGTTTTCCCTTTTGGGAAATTTGGGGTTTGTGTTGTCAAAAACGAGGGAAATCTGCAACTTACCTCCACTCTTCCCCCGGTTCATTTTTGGGAGGTCCCCCCGGGGGGTTGAAAACCTTCCCGTGGTCGGAGGGCTTGGTGGTCCTGTGTTCTTTTAGGCTTTGCTGCGGGGGCACCCAAAACTGGGCTAAAAGGTTAAGTTTTGTAACCTTTTGCAAAGCCTGTAAGCCAATTTTTGGCTGACTGGCCAAAGCTTTAAACGTGGTGGGAAAATTGATGCCCTGGTAGGTCCCCCAATGTCAGAAAGGTTAGGATTTGAGGGCCCAGACAAATAGTAACCCCCCTTTTTTCCCAAATTCTTTTCTTCTGCCTTTCTTAACGTATCTTTTTTTTTCCCCCTCGTCCCCCTTAAAAGCCTTCTGTTCCACACCCCTTTTTCTCTCGGGGTTTTCTTGGGCCCCCGGGTTTTTTGCCGTGGGGTGCGTCCTGTGATGGGGGGAGAATGGGGTCCTGGAGGTTGAGACCGGATGTGACTGCGGTTTTAAATAAAACCACCTTTTTTGGGGCCGGGACTTCCTCTAGACAGGGGGTTGAAGTGGCCCACTTCGATAAAGGGCTGGTGCGTGCATCCCCTAGCTCAGGCTAAAAAGGGCGGGGGCCGGGGGCCAAACGGGTTTGGGGGCTTCTTTGGGCAGGGAACGCTTTAGACCGTGTATATCCTTTTAAAAAACCGGGGGCCCTGAAAAAAACTGGGTTTCCTTTTTAAAAAGGGGCATCCCCCTTGGGGACTGGGTGGGGGGGGGGAAAAAGGGGAGACTTTTTTAAAATGAAAACAACTGGCAACAAAAACAAAAAAAAGTTTTAACAGGCGAGTTTCGGAAAGGACACAGAAAACGGATTTCTGAACGGAGAAAAAAAACCTTTTCCCGGCTTCGGGCCCATTGGGGCTGATTGTTGGGGGAGGGAGGGAAATAGACCTCAATGGGGCCCCCTGAGCCCTTTTTGGCGATCGCAAAAAGGAATCAATGGTCTCAGCGGAAAACCCAAAGATTTCAAAAGACTGGGAAAGGGGTTTCACTTTGGTTGAGTGCCCCCCAAGATGCACCTGAAAAGCTTTTTAAAGTCGACGACGTTGTTTTGATCGACCGATCGGGGTGTTGCAAAAAACTTTAAACTTTTTCCGGGGAGAAAATCCGGGGGCAGAGTTCTGGAGGAGTGTCGGGGGCAAAAATTTCAATCTGAACGGCATGGGAAAGGGAAAGTGCCCCACGTTCATCGGGGCCTTGTACGCAAAGGCAAGGGAAAGAGTCCCAACTAAACCCCCTCTTCTTGCCCCTTTTCCCCAAAACCCTCAAACCGGAGTCGATAAACGGGGGGCAAACCTGAGAGTCTCAGTGTCGTCTACCCCCTCCCCTTACGCGGGCTTCAAGTCCCAAGGGTTGGGCCCAGGAGAGACAGATGCACGGAAAGGGGAAAAAAGGGTGTGGGGGAAACCTCTCCCAGCCATCCCCGGGTGTTTTGGACAGTCCACCACTCTGTGCCAACTGGGAGGCAAAACAACCATCGTCATCAAAGACCTGCCCAAAAATGGTTTAAGGGAAAAAGGGAAAATTTAAAAAATAAAGACGGGAAAAAGGGGGAAAATTTTTTTTTTTTGTTTTTTTTTTTTTTTTTGGAAAAGGGGAAAAAAATTGTAATGAAAAGTTTAACCGATGCTGGGCTCTCGTTTGCAGCCGCAGTACCCGGGAAAAAAAAGACATCAGGGTCGGCGTGGAAAACGGGCGAAAAAATCCCTTTTCTGAGAGGGGAGCCCCGGAACCCCCGTCTGTAGGGCCCCAGGCAGAAATACTGCAAAAAGCGACGGGGCTCCAAACAGCATCGCCTTCAGATACGAAATCGGTCTTCAAAACCCACTCCTGCCCCCAAAAAACCCTTTGGGGGCAAAAGATTAAAAAGGCCCCCTTTAGGGCGGCAGAAAGTAGAATTATTGAAAAACAAGACAAAACCACCCCCCCCAAAATCCCTTTCCCAAAGGGGACCCTTTCAGCTGTCAACCAAAGGGGGAGGGGGGTGGTTTTGGGGGTTTTGACAAAATCGCCGCCCAAAAAAAAAGCACCTAATAATTTTTTTAAAAGATCGAGAAAAAAAAAAGCGGAGGGAAACACCAAAAAATTTGCAGCTCTCTCAGATTTTTTTTTAGGGGGTTTTTGACATGGAAAAAAAAAGGGAAAATTTCTGGTGAATATTACAAGGGTTTTTTTTCGTCCCCCTTGGGAAACCCTGGATAGTAAAATAAAACCAAATTGGGGGTTTTCCCCTGGGCCCAAATTCAAATTTTGAGGAAAAAACTTTTCGCTTCCCGTTCAAACTAAAGGGAAAACCCTTTCCCTTGGGCTCTTTAGGGAAAAAAAATTCAAAAACCAAAGACCCTTTACTTTTTTTGGCTTTTAAAAATTCTATCCAAACCTGCTCAAACCCTCCACATTGGGGCTGTTGGGGTGTTGCCCCTTTTTTTTACCAAAAAAAAACTTTGCCCTTTTGTCCTGTCGCTCTGACCACCTCCCTTTTGGGTAAACCCGCGAGAGTCATCTCCACAAAAAACTGTCACAAAAATTTTCACTGTATCGGGCCCCCTTCGTCCCGGGTTTTTCGTCAGGACCTTTAGTTGATCGGAGAAATTCCTCGACCTTTTTTTTTCTGTTTGGGGGGACTTTAACGGGCACAATTTCCCCTTTGGGGTAGTGTCCTTTCATCATCCGAGGTTTTGCTTCTTGAGGATGTCCTTTCTGAATTTGATTTGGTTTTTCTGAACGATGGAACTTTCCCAAATTACCCCACTTTTCCACAGGTTCACTTTTTTTGTTTAGATTTTTCGATTTTTGGGGACCCCTTTGCTGGGCCTGGGGCTAAGGGGTGGCTGTTTTAAAAAATCTTTCACGGAAGTGACCCTTTCCCTGTCCTTCTACAAACCCCTAATAAAATGAAAACGTATCTGTATCTCAACATTTTTCAATTATAAGAAAGCAAAAATGGGATCTTTTTTTAACCCTAATTTTAAAAGGGAAATTTCCCAAAACCCCTATTTTCTTTTTAGATCCCGACCCGCAGAATCTCGAAAACACTGTGATCAACTGTGCTAAAAACCCGTTTTCCCCGTGTCTTCCCCACAAAATCCCAAAAGCCCCCAAAAAACCCTGGTTCAATTTAGACTGCAACAAAATTTCAAAAATTCGCAAAACGGGCTCAGCGTCGGGGAAAAAACGACCTTCGGGTCCCTGGGAAAAGCCCCTCAGAAACTCCGGCGAAATCGAGACCAAATTTCAAAATCCCGAAAAAGTCGGTCCCCGGAGAAACTTTTGCTCCCGGTGACATCAAAAATTCCCAAAAAAAAAGTTTTGGGAAAATCATTAGAAAGACCCAAAAAGGGAAAAACCAACCCCCCCATTCTTTACTTTAAACTTTCTGAGCTTTTTGATCACTGACAAAAAGCTGTTGCCAATTTTGTTGGCCCCCACCACCAAAAGAACTCCTCTTTTTCAAATAAATCTGCAGTCTTTTTTAGAAACAAAAAGAGATTAGAGAGAAATTTCATACAATTTAACCCCAGACAACTCTGAAAAACCTTTAATTTCCTTTTTTAATCGTTGAAATTAAATTTAAACTTTTCAAAAACCCGCACTGATTCGCCCCTGGTCTGGATTACATTCATTAACAGGTTGTGAAACATTTTTTCCCGAAACTGTCCCAGCCCCTTCTCCAAGTCTATAACCAAATCTGGGGCCCCAGGGGCCTTTTTTCCCCCCCTGGCGGAAAGCCCTTTTATCATTTCCCCCTTCCCAAAACCTGGAAAGGGCCCTTTCCAACCCCTTCCCAAAAACCAACCCCCCCCAAACCTCTGACCAGCTTTCCTCTGTAAGCTGAAGGAAAAAATTTGGGCAACTCCCCTCTGATGTGGAAGCTGGAAACCGATGGTCCCCTTTTGGGCCCGTGAAAATGCGGGTTTCCCGGGAAACAACCCCTCGCGGTTTACCATTTAATCCCCTTTTGGAAAAACCCCCATCCGCAATGCCTTTCTTAACAAGCAACATGTGGTCCCCTATCTTTTTTGACCTCGAAAAAGGGTACGACACTAAGGGGGGAAAACAGGAGTCCCTTTATGGGCCTGCAACAGATTGGTTTTCCCGGGGGCACCTGCCTCTGTTCAAATTTAAAACTTTTTAGCGATCGACAGTTTTCCCGGTGGTGTTTGGGACCCCACCCTTTACATTCATGGGCAGGGGTTGGGTGTTCCTCAGGGGAGCATCCTTTCTCCCGCCCCTTTTCCCGGGGATTAAAATTAAAGAAAATTGTCCCCAATTTTGGTAAGACTGGGGACTGAGTCTTCTCTCTTTGTTGATGACTTTGCGCTGTATGCAGTTTGGGGCTTTTTTACTACAGTGTACAGGTGACCCAACTTTGCGTCAAAAGAATCCAACATGGGCCGGGGGGGGAAAACGGGGTTTTCCTTTCCCCCCCCCGCACCAAAACTCAGTCAAATTCATTTCCACAATTTTCCCTCGATTTTTTGATGAAACCTGAAATTCGTCTAGGGCAAGTTCACCATTCCCGTTGAAAAAGAACCCCAAAACCGGGGTTATTTTTTACCAAAAAAATCAACTTTCTCACCACATCAAAAAACCCCAAAACTTCTTGGCCCCGAAAACTCTGAAAATTTTGCGGGGTCGTAGCACACACCGGGTGGGGGGCTGATAAAAAAATTTGCTGCACCTCTACAGAGCCGTGGTCCCCCCCTTCCCCAAAATTTGGTTTTGGTTTTGCTGTGTTACGGCTCTGCAAGACCCCCTTACCTCAAATTTGGACCCTACCCCCATCAAGGGCTTTTGTTTTCTGTTTTGGAGCATTTTCCCCACCACCCCCGGGGTACAAACCTTTTTTCCCGAGGCAAAGGGGGAACCCCACTGTCCCAAACCCCAGGGGGGAAAATGTCTCTAAATTATTATATCAGACTGTTCTCAGAACCCAAATCCTGCCTATGACCCGTTTTCTTTGCCCCGAAAAACCAAAATTTGAAAAACCCAAACCCCAAATGTATTTTTCCCGTTTGGGCTTCGTATGCAACCTCCCCGGCGGAATTTCAAGGGCTAACCTTTGGAGTTGTGGGCCGGGTTTTTTTAAGTTTCCGGATCAACCCCGTGGACCCCTTTTTCAGCCGAGATTCATTTTGATCTTGCAGCTTTTTTGCAAAGAGTCTACCGCTCTCTGGGGTACAAAGGGTTTTTATGCTGAGCTCTTTTTCCAAATTCCCATCCCATTTAAAATTTTTTACTGGAAAGGTTCCAAGTCTGAAGATGGAAATGGCCTGTGCAGCCAAAACCCCCGGGGGGTCCTTCCCCCAGATACGGGTTTAAACTATTCATCAGATGCTTCTGTTTATTCTGCGAAATTACTGCTTGGGTTTTTGGGTTTTAAGATAATATCACAATCTTCGAAGGGGACTTTCTGGTTTTTGCGGATTCGCTGTCGCTTTTTTGGGTTAGTGGGCCCCCAAAAACCTTTAGCATCCCGAAATTTTCTTTTTTTTTAAATTTTTTGCAACTTGAAGGCGGACGGTTACCAAAATTACTCTTGCTTGGGGTTTCCCGGTCATGTTGGCATCGGCGGGGAACGAAATGGTTTTATCGTTTTGGGCCCAAGGGAAAGCCACAAGGGGAGAAACTGTCCAACATTTTTTCCCCTGTTTAGAGTGCAACCCCAAAAAATTTTCGATTATGTTTAAAAACCCCTGGCAGGAGGGGTTGGAACACCAGACGAAACAAACTTTTCAGTTTCCCTCCAAACCTTTAAAGGCCTTTTCCCCCCTCCACGTCGGGAAAGGGCGCAAAGAGAAACGGTTCTGTGGGCCCGGGTGCCCCACCGGGCCCTTGTTTTTTTACCCCCGGGTTTTCCTTTTAAAGAGTGAAGAAGCTCCGTGGTGCATTCCATGCATGCGCCCCTTTAAAAATGAAAAATGTTCTTTTTGAGTGTTGGGGGTTTCACGATGTGAGAAAACAAAAATTTTTCCCGCGGAGTCCCTGAAGCCTGTTTTAGGGATGTCCCGCCCCCGATGTGATCCTTGAGTTTTTTTAGAGAGATTAACATTTTTCATTGATTTAAGATTTTACCCGGGAAAAAAAATTTTTTAAAAAAGTTTTGGTGCGTTTGGGAGCGATGTAAATTAATGAGGTTTTTAAGAAGTGTTTTTTTTTTTTTTTTTTTATGACTGGTGAGTTATTTTAAAAGTGGGGGACAGCCCTGATTGGCCCCTTTTCGGTCGGCTGGGAATAAGCAACCTTATTTTTATTTTATTATTTCGTGTTTAAAATTTATCGATTTTTGACCCCCGCTGGGCCCCGGACTATGAGGGGCTGTCCCTGACTTTTCCGAAATGACCCCTTTCCCCCGTCTGTTTTCAACCCTTTAAAAATGAACACGCTCTGTCTCTCAACATCTAAATTATAAGAAAGGGAAACTGGGATCTATTTGCGCCCCTATTTTTAAAGGGAAATTTCCCGGGCACGATTTTCTTCAAAGTCCAGACCCCGCAGAATCTCTGACTAACACTGTGATCAAATGTGCTAAAGCCTGTATTCCAGTGTCTTCCGCTAAACTTCAAATGTCAAAAACACCCTGGTTCGATTCAGACTGCCAACAAATTTCCAAAGTTCGAAAACGGGCTCAGCGTCGGGTATACCAACGACCTTCGGGTCCCAACGCTCGAGCCCATCAGAAACTCCGTGCTAAATCGAGACACACTTTTAAAATCAGTAAACGTCGGTCCTGGAGAAGCTTCTGCTCCAGGCTGACATCGAAAACTTCCAAGAAAAAAGTGTGGAACATCATTAAGAAAATCAAAGGGAAGAACACCTGTCCCACTGTGAACCATCTCAAGTTTCCGGACTCTTTAATAACGGAGAAAAAAGCAGTTGCTAATCTGCTGGCTTCAACCATTGAAAAGAATTCCTCCTCTTCTAACAAATCAGCCAGTTTTGTCAAAAACAAAGCCCTTAAAGAAAAATCACCCTGCAACGTTTCGTCAGACAACATGGAAGACTACAATCTTCCTTTCACGTTAAACGAACTGAAATCTGCCTTACTCTCTTGCAGCGATTCCTCTCCGGGTATAGATGAAATCCATTATCAACTGTTGAAACATCTTCCGCAAGAAGATCTGAACATACTGCTACAGGTATACAACCATGTGTGGACTACAGGTTTCTTTCCACCCTCTTGGCGAAAAGCCCTCATTATTCCCATCCCCAAACCTGGAAAAGATCTTTCTAATCCATCAAACTACCGTCCCATAGCTTTGACCAGCTGTGTCTGATCAACCTCCGTGGACCTTTTTCACACCAGAGATTCGTTTCGATCTTGCAGCTTTTCGCAAAGAGTCTACCAGCTCTCTGGCGTACAAGGCATTGTATGCTGACCTCTGTTCGAAATTCCCATCCTATCAAAAAGTTTTCACTGACGGTTCCAAGTCTGAAGATGGAGTGGCCTGTGCAGCCTATTGCCCTGGGGCTCCTTCTCAGATACTGTTGGAACATATACATTCAGATGCTTCTGTCTATTCTGCTGAACTTACTGCTCTGGTTCTGGCTTTGAAGATAATCTCACACTCTTCGAAGAGGGACTTTCTGGTTCTGTTGGATTCGCTGTCAGCTTTGGAGGCCATAGCTGGCCGCAACCTTCAGCATCCAGAACTTTTACATTTCTTTGAACTTTTTAGCAAGTTGAAAGCGGACGGTTACAACATTAGTCTGGCTTGGGTTCCTGGTCATGTTGGCATCGGCGGGAACGAAATGGTTGATCGTTTAGCCAAGAACGCTACAAGAGAGAAACTGTCCAACATTTATATCCCCTGCTCAGATGTGAAACCCAAAATTAACGATTATGTAAGAGACCTCTGGCAGGAGGATTGGAACACACAGACGAATAACAAACTCTTTCAGATCCGTCCAAACCTTAAGGACTTCCTCCCATCTACATCGGGAGGTCGTAAAGAGGAAACGGTTCTGTGCCGGCTGCACACCGGCCATTCGTACTTTACCCATTCTTACCTTTTAAAGAGTGAAGAAGCACTGTGGTGCATTCCATGTCATGCGCCACTCACAATGAAACATGTTCTTTTAGAGTGTTGGGACTTGCACGATGTGAGATACAAATATTTTACAGCGGAGTCCATGAAGATCCTGTTCAGGGATGTCCCGCCTGATGTGATCCTTGAGTTTTTGAGAGAGATTAACATTTTTCATCTGATTTATGATTTTACGGAAGAAAGATTTTTAACGAAGTTTCTGGTACGTTTCTAGATGATGTCATTTAAAGAGATGTGTGAAAGGTTTTTTTTTTTGTTTTTTTTTTTTAAATGACTGGTGATTTGATTTTAACGTGGTGACAGCCCTGATGTGGCCCTTTGCGGTCGGCTGGGCTATAAGCAACATTATCTTATCCTAACCTCAGCTGACTGAATATTTGGCGCCTACTCGATGCTCCGAGGTCCTAGCGGTTACATTCTCTCCCCCTTTCGCCATCAGGAAGGTTTGCACTCGGGAGTGTCCTTACTACCTTAGGTGCCATCTGTTACCTGACCACTTCGACCCCCTTGGCACAGTTCAGCCATGTGTGTCAGGTGAGGGCCTATTGCTAATCGACCCATTAGTTATTTCTCTACTACTCATGGCATTCTTTGCCTCTAAGCACTTAAGGCCTTTTGTGAGAGGTTTCACTCCCTTGACAACTAACCACAAACTGGAAATGCACAATCACGAACACAGAGGATTCGCTCAAGGGAGATAAACCGCCACCCAAAACCCCCGGCCCAGGAAGAGTTGCTTTCCGTAGACCGTTCTCCCGTGACATTGTAGTTGAGAGGAGATGGCTAAGTTGAACAGGTCTTGGCACACCTACTGGACCCTACGATTTTGTGAGCCCTTAAGAAAAACAAAAGAAGGATGGAGATCACACAGGTACAGTATGTTATGTCCACGAGGAGTGGGGGGATAACGACCCCCCAAAAGAATCTACTGTGGCCAAACTTATTTGCTGCACTGATGGTGGCGTTTTTTGCGGTTGGGCTCTGCAGTCATGGAATATGGGTTGGTACACTCATTGGAACGCTCCCTTGGAGGTTCTGTCATGTCGCATCCAGTGGCCATGACACAATGGCATCTGCCAGGGAGCAGTTATGTCCCTTCATGTGTTAATGGAATGTCCTATGCATGCCTGCATTCCATGTGAACACAGCGCAGGCTTCCAAGAGTGATGCAGGATTACTCCAAGCTGGTTTGTTTGGCAGGTGAGGACAGTACTTCTCTGGGTCCTACCCCACCTTTGGGTGTATCTTTTTCTTTCTTAACGCATTAAAAAAAAACAACTTCAACATTTCAAAATTTTGTTGTTTCTTGCTCACAAAAATGGTTATCATTTAACAGCATAATCATTTAATATTTTGGTCCACATTTTTTAACTTACATATACATGTTATTCTTAAAAGAAAAAGGAACTTAGCGCAGCTTACTGGTAAGAAGATCCCACCTATGGAGTGGGGAGACTCTCTCTCTCCATGCCGGCAAACACCACACCTAAAAAAGTCGACCATAACATAAGAAATACAACTACATTTTTTTTTCAAACAAATTTTGTAACAAATTGCTATGATGGGTGAGTTGTGCCTTGTGCTCAGACAGTGGCAGAATCCTTGTGGTGTAACAGTAACACACTGACTGTTTTTCAGTCTGAGATCTGGGTTCAAATCCTGGCGGGAATGCACTGGCTGACCTTGGTCATCTCAAAACGCCCTCACCTCTTCATTCGTATACACCTCCCACAGCCCTGCTCCTTCCCCTCTCCCCCTCTGCCTGTCACCCCATCAACCCCTCCCCCCCCCTTTTTTTTAAAAAAATAAATACTCACATTCGTATGTAAACAAAGTGTTTCAACTTTAATTAGATGAGTACATAAGGGCTTTTTTTACTTCTATTACTTTTATGTATTTGTATGTAAACAAAATGTCTCAACTAAAGTTTGATGGGTACATAAGGGCATTATTACTTCTGTTACTTTGTATTTGTGATTAACGAAACTGGTACATAAGGGCCTTATTACTTCTGTTATTTTGTGTATTTGTATGTAAACAAAATGTTTCAATTTAATTTATGTTTGGCTACACAAGGGCATTATTACTTCTGTTACTTTGTATTTGTGGTTAACAAAACTGGTACATAAGGGCCTTATTACTTCTGTTATTTTGTATTTGTGATTAACGAAACTAAGTACGGGTGCAGCTGGCTTTTTGGAGACAACACTGATGTGATGGGACCAGCTCCGGTTATCTGACAACTGAATTCCAAGGTAGGGGTTGATAGAAACTGACTGGAGGTTGGTGTACTTTGGAGAGTCAATGAAAGTGAACGCGGAGTTTTCCACCAGACTCATGGTGTAGCACTTGGTGGCATTGAAGTGCACTCCCCATTGTTCCAGCCACAGCTCGAGGCTCTTAAGATCCTTCTGAAGGATCGCTGAAGCTGTTGATCTCCCTGTAGGTGAGGCAATCATCTGCAAAGTGGCCAATTTGGAAACTAACTGCATTTGGGAGATCGATGATGTGGCAGAGGAATAAAATATAGGGCCCAATACCATACCCTGAGAGACTTGCCCGTTAACAGGGCTGGAATTGGATGTGGTACCCAATGCGACCTGCATATTGTTCCAAAAGGCAGCAACTTTGCCAACATGGAAAGAGCCAGTGATGTCATATCTAGCAAGGTTATAGAGGAGTCTGTTTTGAGGAGCACTGTATTGAATGCCTTTGAAAAGTCCAAGATGGCCATGTCCACTTGCTTCCCTTTGTCAAAGGACAACAAGGTGGTGGCCACTTGCTGGTTTGGTGGGGTACATGATCTACAACCATGGTTAGGGATAGTGAGGAAATTGTGGGTTTCAAAATGGGTCATTCATTATGTGTCAACAGATGAGGTGTTCCAGCAGCTTACAGGGTCCAGAGGTTAGAGGAAAGCACGGTGATGTTGGATCCAAGCCATTCCTGTGGGAGGCGACCAGGGTCATGGGATGCCTACAAGATAAGGTTAAGAGATGGAGCAACAGCATCAGCGAGGACTTTTGAGGTCAATATCCCGAATGCTGTCAGGCCTGAAGTTTTCTTAGGCTCAAGGCTGTACAGCAGGTTTGCTACGCTGGGACTCATAATTACAGGCTCGATTTTTCCATGGAGATGGGGGTTACATATATGGAAAGGTGGTGATGGTAGATCAGTTAAATACACACTAAAAATGCTACAGAAGAAAATGTGCATCAGACTGGATATTGCTGATCAGACTGCCATACTCCATGAGCAGAGCAAGCCAAGGGGAGTCCTGCTTTCTGGACTTGATGTAACGCCAGAATAGTTTGGTATCATTCTTGCCTAGAGCCTCCTGGATGGTGTTGATACACTGCCAATCAACACACCTGAAGATATACTGCCACTCAGCACACCTGAAGATTTACTGCCACTCAGCACACCTGAAGATATACTGCCACTCAGCACACCTGATGATATACTGCCACTCAGCACACCTGAAGATATACTGCCACTCGGCACACCTGAAGATATACTGCCACTCAGCACACCTGAAGATATACTGCCACTCTACACACCTGAAGATATACTGCCACTCAGCACACCTGAAGATATACTGCCACCCTACACACCTGCAGATATATTGCCATTCAGCACACCTGAAGATGTACTGCCAATCAGCACACCTGAAGATATACTGCCATTCAGCACACCTGAAGATACACTGTCACCCTACACACCTGAAGATATACTGCCATTCAGCACACCTGAACATACACTGTCACCCTACACACCTGCAGATATATTGCCATTCAGCACACCTGAAGATATACTGCCACTCTACACACCTGAAGATATACTGCCACCCTACACACCTGAAGATATACTGCCACTCAGCACACTTGAAGATATACTGCCACTCAGCACACTTGAAGATATACTGCCACTCTACACGCCTGACGATATACTGCCACTCTATGCCAGGCGCCTGAAACTCAACCTGCTACGAGCAAACAAAACCGAACATTGGGAGAAACTGGATGCAAAAATCGTCCAAAGACTCGATGCACTGATAGGGAAAAGCACCCTGGAACACATACTAGCCACATATGGGGACATTGTGTATGCCACATGTAGAGACACCTATGGAGCAAAACTACCCAAAGAGAAAACACCTCCAAAGAAATCCAGATGCCAAGAAGAGATGGACAAGATCAGGGTCCAAAAGAAAAACCTCAAAAAGCAAATGAAGACCGCACTGCCAGCTGAAAAACAAGGCTTGGAAAAACTCTGGAAAGACCTGAAAGCTAAACACAGCGCCCTCAGCAAAGCGGAATCTGCGAGGAAGGATAGGATAGGATAATGTTGCTTATAGCCCAGCCGACCGCAGAGGGCCACATCAGGGCTGTCACCACGTTAAAATCAACTCACCAGTCATTTTTTTAAAAAAAAACAAAAAAAAACCTTTCACACATCTCGTTAAATGACATCGTCTACAAACGAACCAGAAACTTTGTTAAAAATCCTTCTTCCGTAAAATCTCAAATCAGATGAAAAATGTTAATTTCTCTCAAAAACCCAAGGATCACGTCAGGCGGGACATCCCTGAACAGGATCTTCATGGACTCCGCTGTAAAATGTTTGTGTCTCACATCGTGCAAGTCCCAACACTCTAAAAGAACATGTTTCATTGTGAGTGGTGCATGACATGGAATGCACCACGGAGCTTCTTCACTCTTTAAAAGGTAAGAATGGGTAAAATACGAATGGCCGGTGTGCAGCCGGCACAGAACCGTTTCCTCTTTACGACCACCCGACGTAGATGGGAGGAAGTCTTTAAGGTTTGGACGGATCTGAAAGAGTTTGTTATTCGTCTGTGTGTTCCAATCCTCCTGCCAGAGGTCTCTCACATAATCGTTAATTTTGGGTTTCACATCTGAGCAGGGGATATAAGTGTTGGACAGTTCTCTCTTGTGGCGTTCTTGGCTAAACGATCAACCATTTCGTTCCCGCCGATGCCAACATGGCCAGGAACCCAAGCAAGAGTAATGTTGTAACCGTCCGCCTTCAACTTGCTAAAAAGTTCAAAAAAAAGTAAAAGTTCTGGATGCTGAAGGTTGCGGCCAGCTATGGCCTCCAAAGCTGACAGCGAATCCGACAGAACCAGAAAGTCCATCCTCGAAGAATGGGAGATTATCTTCAAAGCCAGTACTAGAGCAGTAAGTTCAGCAGAATAGACAGAAGCATCTGAATGTATATGTTCCAACAATATCTGAGAAGGAGCCCCAGGGCAGTAGGCTGCACAGGCCACTCCATCCTCAGACTTGGAACCGTCAGTGAAAACTTTTTGATAGGATGGGAATTTGGAACAGAGCTCGGCATACAAAGCCTTGTACGCCAGAGAGCTGGTAGACTCCTTACGGAAAGCTGCAAGATCAAAACGAATCTCTGGTGGGGAAAAAGGTCCACGGTGGTTGATCCGGAAACTTGGAAAATCGGACACAACTCCTAGGTCTACACCCTGCATTCCGCACGTGAGGCTGCATACGCGAAGACCAAACGGACGGAATACATTTCGGGTTGTTTGCAAACTTACTTGGAACGGAGGGTCAAAGACACAGTCATAGGCAGGATTCTGTGGTTCTGAGAACAGTCGGAGTAATAATTTAAAGACAGTTTCAGCCTGCGGTTGGACAGTGAAGGTTCACCCGCCTCTGGTACAAGCTGTACACAGGGGGTGGTGCGAAACGCTCCAAGACAGAGACGAAGCCCTTGATGGTGGATAGGGTCCAAGAGTTTGAGGTAAGATGATCTTGCGGAGCCGTACACAGCACACACGTAGTCCAGTTTGGAACGGACCAGGGCTCTGTAGAGGTGCAACAAAGTTTTCTTATCAGCGCCCCAGTCGGTGTGTGCTACGACCCGCAGAAATTTCAGTGCCTTTTGGCAAGCAGTTTTTGAGGTTTTTAATATGGCTGAAGAAAGTTAAGTTTTTGGTCAAAAATGACTCCCAGAAATTTGGCCTCTTTAACAGCTGGAATGGGGGATTTCCCTACTTGAAGTTCGGATCTGGAAAAAACTGACGGAAATTATGGAAGTGAATACACTGGGTTTTTGTAGCAGAAAAGGTGAAACCGTTTTCATCCGCGCCACGATGGATTTTATCTACGCAAAGCTGGAGCCTGCGCTGGACACTCGGGTACAGGCTTCCAGTTGCGTAGACAGCAAAATCATCCACAAACAATGAGCAGTCTGAACCCTGCTGAACTGATTTAACAATGTTGTTGATTTTAATACTAAGAGGGCAGGAGACAGGATGCTCCCCTGTGGAACACCCAACTCCTGCTCGTGGACATCAGAGAGAGTGGTGCCAACCCGGACCTGAAACTGTCGTTTCTGCCAAAAAATTTTGAATAAAATGAGGAAGATGACCTCGAAAACCCAGATCGTGGAGATCATGAAGTATCCCCGACTTCCAGGTGGTATCGTAGGCCTTCTCCAAGTCGAAGAAAATTGCCACTGCATGCTGTCTGTTCAAAAAAGCGTTCCGAAGTGTAGATTCCAGACGAATCAAATGGTCAACTGTACTACGATGTTTGCGGAAACCACACTGTTCTTTTGCCAAAAGGCCATCGGTTTTTGAGTTTCCACATGAGCCTAGCATTGACCATTTTTTCCCATCAATTTACAGACACGCTGGTCAAAGCTTTGGGACGGGTAGTTTAGAGGATTAGACAGATTCTTTTCCAGGTTTGGGGATGGGAATAATGAGGGCTGTCCGCCAAGAGGGTGGAAAGCAACCTGTAGTCCACACGTGGTTGTACCTGTAACAGGATGTTCAGACCTTCTTGCGGAAGATGTTTCAATAGTTGAAAATGTATGTCATCTATACCTGGAGAGGAATCGCTGCAAGGGGAGTAAGGCAGATTTCAGCTCGTTTAATGTAAAAGGAAGATTGTAGTCTTCCATGTTTCGGATGAAAAGTTGCGGGGCGTTTTTTCTTTTAGGGCTTTGTTTTGACAAAAGTGACTGATTTATTAAAGAGGAGGAATTCTTTTAAATGGTTGAAGCAAGCAGATTAGCAACTGCTTTCTTCTCTGTTATTAAAGAATCCGAAAACTTGAGATGGTTCACAGTGGGACAGGTGTTCTTCCTTTGATTTTTTTAAATGATGTTCCACATTTTTTCTTAGAAGTTTTTTATGTCGCCTGGAGCAGAAGCTTCTCCAGGACCGACGTTTACTGTTTTTAAAAAGTGTGTCTCGATTTGGCACGGAGTTTTTGATGGGCTCGAGCGTTGGGACCCGAAGGTCGTTGGTATCCTGACGCTGACCCCGTTTCTAACTTTGGAAATTGTTGGCATTCTAATCGAACCAGGGTGTTTTTGGCATTTGAAGTTTATTGGAAGACACTCGAATACAGGTCTTACACTTAATCATAGTGTTAGTCAGTGATTCAGCTGGGTCAGGACTCTGAAAAAAATCAGTGTCCTGGAACTCCTTAGAACAGTGGCTGGCAAATAGATCCCATTTTTGCTTTCTTATAATTTAAATGCTGAGAGACAGAGACGTGTTCAGTTATTACAGGTTGTAGAAGACAGGGAAATGGTCACTTCCCGTGCAGTCGTCATGGACAGACCACTCATAGTCCAGGCCCAGCGAGGGATCACAAACCGACAAATCTAACACGAAAGTAAACCCTGTGGAAGAATGGAGGTAATTTTGCAGATCCGTCGTTCAGACAACACAAACCCCAAATCCGAAAGGACATCCTCAATCAGCAGACCTCTGGATGCGAACCCGGGACTACCCAAAGAGGGTTGTGACCGTTAAAGTCACCCCAAAAGCAAAAAAGGTCGAGGGAGTTCCCTATCAGACTGACAGGTCCTGACGACAAACCGGGACAGAAGGTGAGAGATAAAGAGAACAGATTGTCACAGTCTTGTGGAGAGTGACTCTCGCAGCTACGCCTGAAGGGAGGTAGACAGAGTGACAGGGGCTATTTCAACAAAGTTTTGTGTAGGAGAAGGGCAACAAACCCCCCGACAGTCCCAACGTGGATGGTTGTGCAGGTTTCGAAAAAATATTAAAGCCAGAAAGAGTAAAGGTCTTCTGGCTTTGAAGTTGAGTTTTCTTGAAGAGCCCACGACAGAAGGTTTTAGAGACTGACACGAAGCGGGAGCTCCTCGAAGTTGGAATTTAGACCACGGATATTCCAATGGAATATTGTATTATCCATGGTGCAGAGGGCGAAAAGGAGAGAGATCAGGTCCCTCTCCTCCTCAACATCTGCTGCTAAAACTGTAAATTTGTTGCTTAATTCACTGGACTATCTGCAGACCTGCTGGGGATTGCCAACAGGTGAAATAGGTCTGGGTTTGGGAGACGGTGGAGGTTTCTTCTCAACTCCACCATCTCCACACTAGGTTGAACTCCCCTTTCCCGCACGGGCACTGGACAGAGGAGTTCGAGGTAGGGGTGCTGGTTTTTTAATCTGCCCAGCGCAGATGTTGTAGACTGCTGGGCAGTCCCGAGGGGTGGCGGATTTTTGCCTCATCTGCGAGGAAGAGGAAGAGCAAAAAGAAGAAGACCCAAGAGCGGGTTCTTCAGAGACCCCTTCCAGTTTGCCAGAACACTGTTTGATCAGGGCCCAAAAACGGGACCCTAAGTGTGGACAAAGGAGTTCTTTAGCAGCATCTGAGGAAAACATACTCTGACTCACAGAGCAAAGTATCACTCGACATTCAAGGTCTGGTGTGGCCAACCAACCCTGAGGAACAGTTCAATGACAAGCCTCCAACGTTGTCGGAACTCAAGAAGGTGGTCGACAAAGCCAGAGCCAAATCATCACCAGGGCCAAACGGAATACCTTACCAGCTGTACAAGAAATGTCCCAAGGTGCTGGAGTGGCTCCACAGGCTGCTGCGATCAGCTTGGAGAAACCAGAAGATCAGCAGCCAGTGGATGACGGCAGATGGTGTGTACATCCCCAAAGAGCAAAACTCAAGTGACATCAGCCAGTTCAGGCCAATATCACTACTGAACGTCGAAGGGAAAATCTTCTCTGTCATGGCAGCAAGGCTGACCAAGTACCTCATGGAAAACAAGTACTTGGATGTGTCAGTCCAGAAAGGTGGCATCCCAGGCATGGCTGGCTGTGTAGAACACGCCACAATGATCTGGGACGCAATCCAAAGAGCAAAAACAGAAAAGAGAGACCTGGACGTAGTGTGGCTTGATCTGGCAAACGCATATGGATCTGTACCCCATGAGATTATACAGTTGGCTCTTGAGATGTACCATGTGCCAAAGAACATCCGCGACATGCTCAAGAAGTACTTAAGGCTTCTCAATGCGGTTCTCTACCAAGGAGTACACAACAGATTGGATCAACTTGGAGGTGGGCATTGCAATGGGCTGTGCAATTTCCCCAATACTGTTCGTGTTGGCAATGGAAGTCATCTTGAAAGCAGCAACAAGCAACGCAAGACAAACAGACCTTGGCGATGGGTACAAGATGCCCCCTCTCAAGGCCTTCATGGATGACACTACAGTGATTTCATCCTGTGAAGATGAGACACGTCATGTGCTGGAGAGGCTGGACGACATAGTTGCCTCATCCAGAATGAAGTTCAAGCCAAAGAAATCACAGAGTCTCTCACTGAGGAAAGGAAAAGTTGCTGAATCTGTGGTCTTCAGAGTTGCCAACCAGGCCATTCCAACAGTCACAGAAGAGCCTGTCAAGAGCCTTGGAAGGTGGTATGATGATACGCTGAAAGACACACAAAGAGCAAAAGAAACCAAACACATGTTGGAAGAAGGCTTGGAGACCATTGACCAGTGTGGGCTCCCTGGCAAATACAAGGTCTGGTGTCTGCAGTTCATGCTGATACCAAAGCTTCTATGGCCTCTGATGATATACGACATCTGCACCAGCGTAGTGGAGGCAATGGAAGCCAAAATCAACAAGTTCACAAGAAAATGGCTTGGTGTCCCACCCTGTCTGACTGACATAGCGCTGTACTGTCGCCAAGCAAATCTGAAACTACCACTGAAATCCATCCTGGAGGAATACAAAGCAGGGAAGATATCAGACTTCAAAGCATGCTGGAGGACTCAGGAGACAAGGTGGTAGAAGCAATCAAGCCCCAGCTGAAGACAGGCAGAAAATGGAGAGTTCAAGAGGCGTGGATTCTGCAAAAGAATGTCTCAAGATCAGAGAAATAACAGGACACACACAGACCAACAGACAAGGACTGGGGGTGACCAAAACTGAATGGTGGTCAAAGGCCAAAGGAAAAGCCAAAAGAGACATGATGATTCAGGAGATGAGAAAAGAAGACCAAAGAAGACTCCAAAAAGCAGTCCAGCAGAGCCAGCAAGGGCAATGGACAACGTGGGAGAATGCACTCCAAAGAAGTCTCACTTGGAATGACATTTGGCACATGGCCCGAAGACCAAAGAAGACTCCAAAAAGCAGTCCAGCAGAGCCAGCAAGGGCAATGGATAACGTGGGAGAATGCACTCCAAAGAAGTCTCACTTGGAATGACATTTGGCACATGGCCCCTCTCAGGATCAGCTTCATTCTCAGATCTGTATATGACCTTCTACCCTCAAATGCAAACCTGGGAAAGTGGGGAAAAACAGACAATTCTGCATGCCCCCTCTGCCATGGAAAACAAACAGTGGAGCATGTCCTAAGCTCATGTAAAGTAGCCTGGCTCAAGGAAGGTACACATGGAGGCACAACCAAGTGCTCAAAGAGATTGTACAAGTAGTCTGGGCTAGTACCAACACCACAAAAGGGAAAATCAGGACTCCAAAAGCACCCGCAACATTCTTCACTGCAGGAGGTAGCAAATCATGGCCAAGAACAACAGTGCCACTCGGAACATGCGGGCAGAGTCTGCTGGATGGGGCAGACGACTGGGAGTGCACTGCAGACCTCCCAGAATGGAAGAGTCACCCAGAGATCATCAGCAAGAGTGGCATGAGACCAGACATAGTAGTCCACTCTCAGTCAACCAAGCAGCTGATCATGGTCGAGCTCACGGTGCCATATGAGAACAGAATGGTGGCAGCTCAAATCTACAAGACTGAAAAGTATGCTGATCTGGCAAACAGCCTGAGGAGAGAAGGCTATCAGGTCAAAGTCCTCACTTCAGAAGTTGGAGCTAGGGGGTTTGTAGGAACGTCTGCATACAGCCTCATGAAACAGCTCTCAGTTGCAGGGAGGGGAAAAAAACAGAGCCCTGAAAGCAATGGCAGAAGTGACAGAGAGGTGTTCAAGCTGGATCTGGTCAAGGAGGAACAAAAGTGAACTTCATAAGGCTTAAATTTCCTACAAATATCAGGTGTCCCTGTTGCTCAGTGGTTAGAGTGCGAGTCATTAAGTGGAAAATGAGCATGTCCAGAAGGTCATGGGTTCGAATCCCAGCCATGGCTCGTCCCAAGATGGGAAAAAAAGGGCAGCAGAGGGACATCCGGAGTCATGAACCGGGTGTGGCCCAACCCCCCTAGAGTGTCAGGAGATAAGGGCCGAAACACTTGCTTGAAGGGGGCTTCTCTTCTGAGGACTCTCTGCTGCCACGCTCTCCACGAGTTTCTTTCTACCACTCTACACATCTGAAGATATACTGCCACTCAGCACACCTGAAGATATACTGCCACTCTACACACCTTAAGATATACTGCTACTCTACACACCTAAAGATATACTGCCACTCAGTACACCTGAAGATGTACTGCCACTCTGCACACCTGAAGATATACTGCCATTCAGCACACCTGAAGATGTACTGCCACTCAGCACACCCCCTCCGGGGGTTGCAACCTTGACGTGGTCGGAGGGCTTGCGTGGTCCTGTGATCCCTTAGGCTTTGCTGGGGGGGGCATCAATACTTGGAGATAGGCTGGTTTTTTCAAACTGCTTCTAGGCCTGAGAAGCTAAGATGCTGCCTGGCCTAAGCGTAACGTGGTAAGGAGTTGATGCCCCTGGTAGGGCTTCCCATGTCAGATAGGCTAAGGGTGAGGATCCTGACTAAGAGTAACCCGCCTTTTTCCTTTTCTTGTTCTCTGCCTTTCTTATTTGGCCCTTTTCTATCTTCGTCTCCCTTCAAGTCTTCTTTTCCACACTCTTTTTCTCTCTGTGGTCTCCTTAAGATCCGCCGCGTTTGCCGTGCGGTGCGACCTGTGTCGGAGGGGGATGAGATCCTGGTGATTGAGAGGGCCAGTGCCTGAGGAGGCCAGTGCTCTAACACATCACTTTGGCTCGGACCTCTCCTAGACAGGGAGTACACTCTGGCCCGGGTGTACTAATCGGCTCCCCTTCTTGGGGCTGGGTCAAGACAGGCAGTTCCCCTGCTGGCCAAGTGAACCCCTGCAGTGCTCGACTCTCTGTTCCCGGGAGTTGAGCATGATTAGGGGGGATAGGGGTAGTAGCATTCTGTTTGTCGTATGTCTCTCCTGAAGCCTGGAAGGGGTCAAGACAGTGATTCTTGGCCCTGGCCCCTTAGTTGGACTCCAAGGTGGGTGGGTAAGGGAGAGATGAAATATAATAAAATAAATCATGGCTTTTTCTAAAAATATCCCCCAAAAAGAAGAGGAAGGCAGCAACCCCTATTTCAGGGACTTTCAATCTGACAGTGACTCGGATATCGAGGTAAGACAGAGGACTGGTTTCTGGCATCCTGGCTCATGATGGAAGGGACGGAGCAGGAAAAACCCATTTCAGCTCTGAGTCCTTTCGCTATCCAGAAGGGCTTCCAAGGTTTAGCAGGTGATCCTCAGTCCATCAAAAGGTTACGGAATGGTTCATTTCTTGTTCAATGCAGATCAAAAAACAATCGGAACAGCTGCTGAGTGCAACAAAGCTCGTGGACAGAGAGATCCGGGTGACTCCCCATAAACAATTGAACTCGTCCAAAGGGGTGATTCGATGCCGGGATTTGACAGGTGTTTCGGAGGCGGAAATCAAGACGGAACTGGCGTCCCAGGGTGTGACGGAGGTGCATAGGGTGACAGTAAAAAAAGGTGCAGAAAGAGTGGCCACCAACACCCTCTTTCTGACATTCTGCAACCCTGTGCTGCCTCCGGTCATCAAAGTTGGTTACCTGAACGTTTGAGTTCAGTTGTATGTTCCGTCCCCGTTGAGGTGTTTCAGGTGCCAGAGGTTTGGCCATGTCAGAGAATGCTGTTCTGGGCAGGAGGTGTGCGGTGTTTGCTGCAAGGCAACCCATGATGGGCCGTGTAAAGACCCGGCACATTGTGCTAACTGCGGTGGCGACCATCCCTCCTCTTCACGAAACTGCCCTCTTTGGATTCAAGAGTCCACAATACAAAGAATAAAAACAGAAAAGAAGATCTCGTTTTTTGAAGCCCGCAAACAGGTTGTTGGCAGTCAGACGCCAACAGCATCTTCATATGCTTCGGCCGTAAAGACAGTTTCCACTCGGTCAGTCTGCTGCCAGACTGATGAATTTATCTTTTCTAAGACACTGCAAGGAAGAATTGTCAACTCTGGTGGAAGCAGGTCCACCACCTCCCAACCCAAAGTGAATGCCCCTGGTGGAGGCAAAAAATCCGCCACCCCTCAGACTCCCCAGCAGTCTACAAACATCTGCTGCTGGGCAGATTAAAAAACCAGCTCTCCCACCTCGAACTCCTCTGCACAGTGCCCGTGCGGGCAAGGGAGTTCAATCCAGTGTGGAGATGGTGGAGATGAGGAAGAAACCTCCACCGTCTCCCAAATCCAGACCACCTTCACCTGTTGGCAAGTCTGCCAGCAGGTCTGAAGATGCAAACAATCTGGTACAACTCTCAAATAAATTTACACCATTAGAAGCAGACGTTGATGAGGAGATGTCCTGATCTCTCTCCTTTTCGCCCTCTGCACCATGGATAGTACAGTATTCCATTGGAATATCCGTGGACTAAATTCCAACTTCGAGGAGCTGCAGCTTCTGTGTCAATCTATAAAAACCTTCCGTCGTGGCTCTTCAGGAAACTCAAATTCAAACCCAGAAGACCTTCACTCTTTCTGGCTTTAATATTCTTTCTAAACCTGCACAACCATCCACGTTGGGACTGTCGGGCGGTGTTGCCCTTCTCATACACAAAACTCTGCTGTATAGTCCTGTCGCTCTGACTACCTCCCTTCAGGCTGTAGCTGCGAGAGTCACTCTCCACAAGACTGTGACAATCTGCTCGCTTTATCTACCACCTTCTGTCCCGGTTTGTCGTCAGGACCTTGTCAGTCTGATAGGAGAACTTCCTCGACCTTTTTTGCTGTTGGGTGACTTTAACGGTCACAATCCTCTTTGGGGTAGTGTCAGTTCGTCATCCAGATGTCTGCTTATTGAGGATGTCCTTTCGGATTTGGGTTTGTGTTGTCTGAACGACGGATCTGCAACTTACCTCCACTCTTCCACAGGTTCACTTTCGTTTTTAGATTTGTCGATTTGTGACCCCTCGCTGGTCCTGGACTATGAGTGGTCTGTCCATGACGATCTGCGCGGAAGTGACCATTTCCCTGTCCTTTTACAACCCGTAATAACTGAAAACGTCTCTGTCTCGCAACATCTAAATTATAAAAAGCAAACTGGGATCTATTTGCAACCACTATTTCAAAGGAATTCCAGGACACTGATTTTCTTCAGAGTCCAGACCCAGCAGAATCTCTGACTAACATTGTGATCAAATGTGCTAAAGCCTGTATTCCAGTGTCTTCCGACAAACTCCAAATGCCAAAAACACCCTGGTTCGATTCAGACTGCCAACAGGTTTCGAAAATTCGCAAACGGGCTCAGCGTCGGGTATACCAACGACCTTCGGGTCCCAACGCTCGAGCCCATCAGAAACTCCGTGCCAAATCGAGACACACTTTTAAAATCAGTAAACGTCAGTCCTGGAGAAGCTTCTGCTCCAGGCTGACATCGAAAACTTCCAAGAAAAAAGTGTGGAACATCATTAAGAAAATCAAAGGGAAGAACACCTGTCCCACTGTGAACCATCTCAAGTTTGCTGACTCTTACTAACAGAGAAAAAAAGCAGTTGCTAATCTGCTTGCTTCAACCATTGAAAAGAATTCCTCCTCTTCTAACAAATCAGCCAATTTTGTTAAAAACAAAGCCCTTAAAGAAAAATCACCCTGCAACTTTTCGTCTAAACAACATGGAAGACTACAATCTTCCTTTCACGTTAAATGAACTGAAATCTGCCTTACTTTCTTGCAGCGATTCCTCTCCAGGTATAGATGAAATCCATTATAAACTGTTGAAACATCTTCCGCAAAAAGGTCTGAACATACTGCTACATGTATACAACCATGTGTGGACTACTGGTTTCTTTCCACCTTCTTGGCAAAAAGCCTCATTATTCCCATTCCCAAACCTGGAAAAGATCTTTCTAACCCATCAAACTACCGTCCCATAGCTTTGAACAGCTGTGTCTGTAAATTGATGGAGAAAATGGTCAATGCTAGACTCATGTGGAAACTGGAAACCAATGGCCTTTTGGCGAAAGAACAGTGTGGTTTCCGCAAACATCGGACTACAGTTGACCATTTGACTCGTCTGGAATCTACACTTCGGAACGCTTTTTTGAACAAACAGCATGCAGTGGCAATTTTCTTTGACTTGGAGAAGGCCTACGATACCACCTGGAAGTCTGGGATACTTCATGATCTCCATGATCTTGGTTTTCGGGGTCATCTTCCACTTTTCATACAAAATTTTTTGGCAGAACGACAGTTTCAGGTCCGGGTTGGCACCACTCTCTCTGATGTTCACGAGCAGGAGTTGGGTGTTCCACAGGGGAGCATACTGTCTCCTGCCCTCTTTAGCATCAAGATCAACAACATTGTTAAATCAGTTCAGCAGGGTTCAGACTGCTCATTGTTGTGGATGATTTTGCTGTCTACGCAACTGGAAGCCTGTACCCGAGTATCCAGCGCAGGCTCCAGCTTTGTGTGGATAAAATTCATCAGTGCGCGGATGAAAACGGTTTCACCTTTTCTCCTACAAAGACACAGTGTATTCACTCCATAATTTCCGTCAGTTTTTTCCAGATCCTGAAATTCAAGTCGGGAAATCTCCCATTCCAGCTGTCAAAGAGGCCAAATTTCTAGGAGTTATTTTTGACCAGAAACTGAACTTTCTCAGCCACATGAAAAACCTCAAAACTGCTTGCCAGAAAGCACTGAATATTCTGCGGGTCGTAGCGCACACTGACTGGGGCACTGATAAGAAAACTTTGCTGCACCTCTACAGAGCCTTGGTCCCTTCCAAACGGGACTACGGTTGTGCTGTGTACGGCTCTGCAAGATCGTCTTACCTCAAACTCTTGGACCCTATCCACCATCAAGGGCTTCGTCTCTGTCTCGGAGCATTCCGCACCACCCCTGTGTACAGCCTGTACGCAGAGGCAGGTGAACCTTCACTGTCCAACCGCAGGCTGAAATTGTCTTTGAATTATTATATCCGACTGTTCTCGGAACCAGAAAACCCTGCCTATGACTGTGTCTTTGACCCTCCGTTCCAAAGTAAGTTTGAAAACAACCCGAAATGTATTCCGCCGTTTGGTCTTCGTATGCAGCCTCACGTGCGGAATGCAGGTCTAGACCTAGGAGTTGTGTCCGATTTTTCCAAGTTTCCGGATCAGCCTCCGTGGACCTTTTTCACATCAGAGATTCGTTTCGATCTTGCAGCTTTTCGTAAAGAGTCTACCAGCTCTCTGGCGTACAAGGCATTGTATGCTGACCTCTGTTCGAAATTCCCATCCTATCAAAAAGTTTTTACTGACGGTTCCAAGTCTGAAGATGGAGTGGCCTGTGCAGCCTATTGCCCTGGGGCTCCTTCTCAGATACTGTTGGAACATATACATTCAGATGCTTCTGTCTATTCTGCTGAACTTACTGCTCTGGTTCTGGCTTTGAAGATAATCTCACAATCTACGAAGAGGGACTTTCTGGTTCTGTCGGATTCGCTGTCAGCTTTGGAGGCCATAGCTGGCCGCAACCTTCAGCATCCAGAACTTTTACATTTCTTTGAACTTTTTAGCAAGTTGAAAGCGGATGGTTACAACATTACTCTTGCTTGGGTTCCTGGTCATGTTGGCATTGGCGGGAACGAAATGGTTGATCGTTTAGCCAAGAACGCCACAAGAGAGAAACTGTCCAACATTTATATCCCCTGCTCAGATGTGAAACCCAAAATTAACGATTATGTGAGAGACCTCTGGCAGGAGGATTGGAACACACAGACGAGTAACAAACTCTTTCAGATCCGTCCAAGCCTTAAGGACTTCCTCCCATCTACATCTGGTGGTCGTAAAGAGGAATCGGTTCTGTGCCGGCTGCACACCGGCCATTCGTATTTTACCCATTCTTACCTTTTAAAGAGTGAAGAAGCTCTGTGGTGCATTCCATGTCATGCGCCACTCACAATGAAACATGTTCTTTTAGAGTGTTGGGACTTGCACGATGTGAGACGCAAACATTTTACAGCGGAGTCCATGAAGATCCTGTTCAGGGATGTCCCGCCTGACGTGATCCTTGAGTTTTTGAGAGAGATTAACATTTTTCATCTGATTTAAGATTTTACGGAAGAAAGATTTTTTAATGAAGTTTCTGGTGCGTTTCTAGAAGTTGTCATTTAAAGAGATGTGTGAAAGTGGTTTTTTTGTTTGTTTGTTTGTTTTTTGTTTTTTTAAATGACTGGTGAGTTGATTTTAACGTGGTGACAGCCCTGATGTGGCCCTTTGCGGTCGGCTGGGCTATAAGCAACATTATCTTATCTTATCTTACTCAGCACACCTGAAGATGTACTGCTACTCAGCACACCTGAAGATATACTGCCATTCAGCACACCCAAAGATATACTGCCATTCAACACACCTGAAGATATACTGCCATTCGGCACACCTGAAGATATACTGCCATTCAGCACACCTGAAGATATACTGCCACTCAGCACACCTGAAGATATACTGCCATTCAGCACACCTGAAGATATACTGCCACCCTACACACCTGAAGATATACTGCCATTCAGCACACCTGAAGATATACTGCCATTCGGCACACCTGAATATATTCTGCCATTCAGCACACCTGAAGACATGCTGCCAATCAACACACCTGAAGATATACTGCCACTCAGCACACCTGAAGATATACTGCCATTCAGCACACCTGAAGATATACTGCCACCCTACACACCTGAAGATATACTGCCACTCAGCACACCTGAAGATATACTGCCACCCTACACATCTGAAGACAAACTGCCACTCGGCACACCTGAAGATATACTGCCATTCAGCACACCTAAAGATATACTGCCACTCAGCACACCTGAAGATACACTTCCACTCAGCACACCTGAAGATGTACTGCCACTCAGCACACCTAAAGATATACTGCCACTCAGCACACCTGAAGATACCACTTTCACTCAGCACACCTGAAGATGTACTGCCACTCAGCACACCTAAAGATATACTGCCACTCAGCACACCTGAAGATGTACTGCCACTCTACACACCTGAAGATATACTGCCACTCAGCACACATGCAGATACACTACCACTCTACACACCTGAAGATACACTGCCACTCAGCACTCCTGAAGATATGCTGCCAGTCAGCACACCTGAAGATACATTGCCACTCAGTGCACCCGAGACGTCGGCAGCATTTCTGGTACCTTCTGAAGGGGGTCAGTTTTTCTACCCTGCACTGTCTTGAACCTTCTGTTTCTGTTTTAGCATCTTCCTCAAGTGGGACACTCTAAGTAGGAAAGAAGATTGCTTTAGCTGAAAGGAAGGAGCGCTCTCTTCAATGGAGGTAGTCAGGAGGTTCCTGCAATGACCCTTGAGGCATCCACATCCCTCCTACCCCTGCACTGCTCTTCTGCTGTGTAAGCAGCCTCGTCCAAGTTCCAAAAATCGGCTCCCTGACAGTCTCTAAGAACTTGCAGCAGTCGCACGCTTTCTGGCGAACAACGCGAGGTTTGGTCTCAAAGTCGCTCACAACAATACCACGGCCAGAGACACCAGGGATGCTCACTGAGAATCTGACAGGGGTGGGACTGGACATGAAGACTGGGTCAACAACCTTGGAACCACGGGTTGGGGAGCGTTGTACATTGGTAAGAATGGAGGAGGAGGAGGAGGAGAGGTCAGATGCGGTTCGGTTAAGTATGGCTGTGAGATAAGCTTAAGCATAGCTTTGCTGCATTGTTATTGTTTTGTTCCTATATGACTTGCTTTTTTAGTTGTATTTAGTATCTCGTCAAACGTTCTAGCCTGAATAAAACTCATGAATTTTTGCCGACTACAAATCATCTTTTTCTGTCTGCATTGTATGCGCAAAGATGTGCAGGCCTGATGTACGATTATTTGCGTGCCTGCATTGTTGTTGAGTGACTGACATCGAGAGGGTGTACAGTCAGCGTGTGGTTGGACATGGCGTGTATGGGATTGTCTGTACATCAAACTTCTGCTGTCCCCGACCCTTTAATCATGACAGTTGTATGTGATGCCAACGTCTTCCCATGGCAGTCTTCAGCCTCCTCCTGTTACCTATCATTGAGGATATTGGCTAGCTCCAAGTCCGGGTGCACTGTGTGTGTGTGTGTGTGTGTGTGTGTGTGTGTGTGTGTGTGTGTGTGTGTGTGTGTTTGTGTGTGTGTTTATGTGTGTGAGAGTGTTTGCCATGAGTGCATGTGTACTTGAGTAAGTGGTGTGTGTGCCATGCGTGAGTGCATTTGTGTGTATTGTGTGCGTGCATGCGTGTGTGTGTGCGTGTGTGTGTACGTGTATGTGTGTGTGTGTGTGTGTGTGTGTGTGTGTGTGTGTGTGTGTGTGTGTGTGTGTGTGTGTGTGACGCACGCGTATTTGCCTGCAAGTAAAGCAGCTGATTCAAACACCCCCATTAGACTGTCTCTATTCTTAAACTCATTCTAAGAACCGCACAGTTCATTTCTTTTTATCAGGAATACAAGTATGGTCTGAGTTTGACCATCAGCATCACCATCAAGAGCCAGGACAGACACACTTTGAGCCCAGCCTGAAGGTGAAGTGAAGTAGGAAAGGAGACGCAGGGGGTATAAAGGGATATGGATAACCCTGCGGCGGTCGCTGAGGGCGAGGAAGGGTTTGAGGAAAGTGAGGGGAATGCTGGGAAACCCAGGGGGGTAATCCTCAAGCTATGCATGGGGGAAAGGGAAAAACAAAAAAGAAAACAGGTCATGGAGGAGGGAGTAAAGAGGAGGGAAGGTGGAAAGTCTTGTCTTAGTGATGTAGATGTCCCCTGTAATCGGCCACCCTCCTCCACTAGTCCCCCACCACTGAGCTCCCGAAAAGGGAAACAGGTTCTGTAACATGGAACAGCCCCCACCTACACCCGCCCCCTGCCCCTACCCCCCACCCCTCCCCCATGCTGAACTTCAACGACCCGTCGGCTCATAGTCTTGGTGTTCAGTACATTAACAACCCCCCCCCCCCCCACCCCCCTCTTAAGCCATCTCGATTTGAAGGCTTATAAACAGGTATCTTACCAAAACCATCATATTCTAGAGAATGCCAAAATCGCAGATACTTTACACTAAAGTTGAAACTGCTCTGTAACAATTCGACTAACAATAGGTGGCATATCCCTTCTACTATTTCTGTTGTAACACAGGCAGAAAATACAAAAAAGAAACAAACTCCTACAGACATCCAACTTTACAAGTGTTCATACTAAACAACAGTTCACTATCTGATCATCTCCTTTGCCAGTCATCAAACATCTATCTCACTGACTGTCTTAAATGTCACAAAATGTAATAGAGAAACTGGCAAGACATTATAGCAGAGGTTTTGCAAGCACAGGTCAGATACTAACACCAAAACATAAACACTAGTAGCAAGACATTTCAAAAGTCCAGAACACACGATTGAACGCCTGCTGGCATGTACTGTGATTGAGCAAATCAGAAAAAAAACACATGAACCCATCTGCAAATGGAGAATTAAAGTACTGGCGCTACAAATTGCGCACAAACTCTCCTGATGGATCCGAATGTTGTAGATGGGGAGTGAAGAAATTCATAACCTCAGTTTGAAAGAACTGAAACTGGTAGTGTATTGTGTTCCAGACCCATAAAGACTATCAAATTAACATCTCTCTTATCTGTATGGATTGCTACTAATGTTCCTGTTCATCAGTTCATTATAGTTCTGTTTGTCCTTTGAATTCAGTTTCCTTTTTAGATTCATCAAGCTACCTTTCAATTCTTGCTCTTTCTAGTCTTTTCTTCGCTCCTTGACTTCAATGTCCAACTGCTACACCATCAGTTCAAGATTTTCCTGTTTGTTACCCTCCCTACCCCCTTTTTGTTGTTGTTGTTGTTGTTGCTGTCCATGTCACCCCTGTACTCCCCCTCCATTCTTGCCATCTCCTTCCCACAGCTCTCTTTCTAACCTTTTCTATCTCTTGTTCATCTTCGCTTACCATTCCCTCTAATAACCCCTATCTTTCCATCTGATCTTCCTCTTACACACATACACACACACACATGTACGCGTGCGCATGCACACACACACGTGTAACACATGCATGCATACACACACACACACACACACACACACACGAACATACACATTTCTCCCTTCTCTCTCCTCATTGGTCTTCTATTCTATTTCCACCTCAGGCCACACCTCTAGCCCCCACCACATTCCTCCCTCCCCCCACCCCTTGCACGTCTCACCTTCCTCTTTCAGTTTCTTTTCTACCCTCCTTCACCCATTTGTATTTACTTGCTTGTCATAATGGTGGTAACGTTAACGGTAATTATACTGATAATAGTCAGAATCGTTATTATGATTGTCTCTCCTCCCAGCTTTTTACACCACCATCCCTCCCTCCACCTATCACTCTTTGCTTTCCACCCTTCACACCCTCACCCCTTCCTCCAATCCTCTCCCTTTTCTCCTTGCCTTCCTACAATTTCCCCTCCATCCCCCCCCCCCCCCCCCCCCCTTCCCCATCCCTCAGTGAACTCTATTTCCAGTGAACTCTTTTCCAGTTTCACAACCACTGAATTCTATGCTGTTTTGTCTGTCAGTCGAGTCGGCCTGTGTTGGTGCTTGAAAAGGGTTTTATAATAAATCGAAATGTTGCAACTTATTCATGGGTGTTGTGTCTTCAATTTTTTTTTAATCTTCCCTCATATTATGTAAGCGACCAGCCGTTTGCTGCACGCCGAACCGATCATTCCAAATTTAAAAAAAAATCAAACACATTAACTGGAAGATAAAGCACATATTTACAAACTGTAAAGGAATTCTCTATTACTTTACTTGTTTTCAATTAAGGGACGTAGAGCTCCTATTTTAATTTTTTTTTAAATCACAGGGGGGGGGGGGGGGGGGGGGGGATATAAAGAATTTGTGATAAACTAATACAACACTTTTCCACCGACGATCATTTCAATAATGGTCCACTCTTCCCCTCCTCCCACTCTTTTCTCACAACACAGGTACACACACACACAGAGAAAGTTGTGAACAGGAACACGGTACAGGGCGTGCAAACAATACAAATTGCAAACAATGCAAGACAATAATTCCCTCACCTCTCTCACCAGGATCCAAGTCGCACTCTTGACTGCGCTGGAGTCGAAAATATGCACCGAGTTCACAGGAAGAAGCTGGGCAAGAGAAAGAGATTCGTCAAAACGGCACCCAACAGCACACACGCCGGAACGGTGACCAGTTTGGCAAAGCTTGTAAGACGGCAGAGAGCCTTGAACACAACTACCAGCCTTCGACTCCATCTTCTGCTCAGCAAACACATTCAGACAAGAATCTCGAGCATGGCCGGATTAGATATGCAACAAGAACACAAATATACACGGTAGAGTTTATTTATGAAAAGTCATAAGTGCTGCAATTCGACAAAGCTTCCCGTCTTATACCACTACCGGCCTTTTTGGCGGGAATCTGGCTGCTGTCTTTTTGCTGAGAAGTGGGAGACCGCCCATATCTCTGTCTCTATGTTGTGTCTGCCATGCCCTTCCATCTCTCTTTTTTTATCCCCAGCTTCACACCACGATCACCCTACTCCCACCCCCACCTCCCCATCTTCCCAACCAACTCCTCCCGAATTTCACTGTAAGGTCTCTCTTTCTATGCACACACACACACACACACACAGAGAGAGGGGCGACGCGCGTGCAAGCACACACATGCACATATGTAAAAGAGTAGGCCTACTGCACACACACACACACATGCACACGCACATACACACATGCGCGTGCGTCGCGTGCGCACTTAATAACGAAAAGGATATAAATAAGAAATTTTAAAAAATAGAGATAGGACATTAGACAGCATTATGTAAGAATACAATGACTGCACAGAGAAAGAGAGAGAGAGACAGCACACACACACACACACACACACACACACACACACACACACAACACACACAGAGTTGGAAATTTGATGTGTACATATTGAAACAGTAAGCGTTGCGAGTACAACTTACCCATCTTTTTCTTTCTTAAAAGTTATCTTATTCATACCTTAAAACCCACACCACAATTTCACTGACGACTAAATTTGATTCTGACACGGGTCCACGTACACACACGCACACGCGCGGAAAGAGAGAGAGAGAGAGAGAGAGAGAGAGAGAGAGAGAGAGAGAGAGAGAGAGTCGAAGCTTCATTGTTTACAGATTGTTCCTTAAAAAAAGGGTGAGTACATCCACTGGGTAAAGAACACTAAGATAAAACAAATAAAACAAAACACGAATTGTTTACAAATGGCACACTGGTTTGAGGTAACATCCTTCATTTCGATATTACAGAGAGAGAGAGTGAGTGAGTTTGTCAATATAAGCAGTCCTTACATTGTATCTTAGTACAATTCGTTCAGCTTGTTCATCTTTGCTACTTCTCCCCCTTCTCCACTCTCCAACCGTTTAACGTGGTGAGAGCCCTGATATGGCCCTTTGCGGTCGGCTGGGCTGTAAGCAACATTACCTTACCTTACCCGACAGCACTACCGTTTGTGAATGTCAAAAAATGCACTGAACACACGCACACAAAATGCGCGAGTCCTCTCCCCCCTCCCTCCCCCTGAACGATGGCCTCTTACCCCCCCCCCCCCCCGCTCTCTCTCTCTCTCTCTCTCTCTCTCTCTCTCTCTGTAAAGAAAATGCCAGATAGCAGAATAAAGAATATGTATGAATGCTTGTGTGTGTGCCTGCTGTCTATACTCTCTGTCGCTCCAAATCAAAATCGTGTTCACTCACTGGGAAAGGAAACTCTTAAGGTTGAAAAGGTATAAAGCCACACCCTTTTGTTTACATACAGAAAAAAACATGTTTTTGTTGTTGTTGTTGTTGTTGTTGTTGTTGTTTGTCATGGTCTGGGTAAGGACAGAGGAGGGGACACAAGATTAAACATCACCACAGTTGTGAAGATTTCCTTTCAATCCATGCTTCTGGCACTTCACTCCAGGCAGCTCTTCAAAGTCATTGTTCTTGGGCGTTCTTAGACAGTCCCATTTTCAAGATTTCCTCCCAAATCATTGGAAGGTAGCAATGCCCGTAACCTGGAGAAAACCTGACGTCAGTCTGTGCCCATGGCATTTCCTGGCGCCAACAGTTGAACACGTGCCCAGTCCCTGGCAATGGAAGCCTGCACAGTGAAACTGTCTTTTAATCCTTTGTTCATCCCGCTTTCAATGTCCATGGCTATGAAACATTTTTGTCCTTTTGGAACCTCACTTTTTCCCAAAGTCCAACCACAGGCCCTGAAAATTAGTCCTATTATTTTAAGTGGACAAACACAACGACATAGACACCATACCTGTACATGAAACGTTGACCAAGAAAAGATTTCGATTTACTATCCTTATTAGAAACAGTAAGAAACAATTCCTCTTTGTTACCCTTATCAATAACATTTGACAAGAAAGGATTTCTTTTTATTACCCTCATCAGAACCATTTCCTTTATATCCCCTTTCTTGAAAAATCAACCAAATTGATTTCAGGTAAACATGCAATTATGATTGATGACAGTATAGACACAAGCATACACTTCTACAAAATAAATGACTGTCTTATTGACTGTATATCATTATCAGTCACACTACAAAATACATATTTTCGAGAGAGCATACGTTGTCTGTGTATGTGCGTGTATGCGTGCGTGCGTGCTTGCGTGCGTGCGTGCGTGTGTGTGTTGTGTGTGTGTGTGTCTGTGTGTCTGTGTGTGTGTGTGTATGTGTGTGTGAGAGAGAGAGAGAGAGAGAGAGAGAGAGAGAGAGGAGAGATTATCCATCAACAAAATATTTCTCATTCAACTTCTAAGAGAAACTACTGATTGATGCAACAAATAACAATTCATTCTAACTGTTAATTCCAACTGAACACATCATATTCACAACATAAATACTTCATCGAAAAGACTGTAGAGTGAGTGAGGTAGTGTGTTTATTGTAAAGCGCTTAGAGCTTGGTCTGTGACCGAGGATAGGCGCTATATAAATACCCAATATAATAGACTTGGGTTGATGTTCTGTAACAAGCACATCCAAAGATCGTTAAGTTTTCAATTCATAAAATATATTACACCTCCTATTTCCCGATCTCCATTGGCTTAACATATACACACCTTTACAAAGCAAAAAGACATGTCAACAGTGACCATAAAAAACTCAGCCCACAACTTCCCACAACAAGTAAGTGATTTATGTTCATGCAGTCCATGTTGGGTCTTCGGAAAGAACAGCCCAGGACAGAGATGCCTGGAGATCTTTGGTTGGCGGCCTGTACCCAGGAGGGGTAAAAGGCGATGATGATGATGAGTCTATGCAAGCTGTGCACGCTCAACCTCGCTCAACCAGGTGTTTCATTTGTTTTGGTCCCGTCTCAAAACTGTCTGGGACAAACTGCCTTCTCTCTCTCTCTCTCTCTCTCTCTCTGAACACTTAAGTTGTCGGGGAAAGTGCAGGTAAACAATTGCGATGGCATTACATAATGACTTGGCAAAGATTCTGAAAGGAGGGGGGCGGGTGACAGAAAGAAAATGGGACTGAAAACAGTGGGCGTTGGATTATAGGGGGAGAGATGCAGCCTAGCGGACAACAATTCCTCCATCATTACTTTAATAACTTGACCAAAATTGAAATAGAAAAAAAGTGGGGGTGAACAAGGAGGGGCAGGTATGGTGATTGAAAGGAAACAGGAGTGAAAAAAATAGATGGCACTAGATTATAAACATAAAATCTTTTACTGGTAGCATATGGAGACCATCATAATCCATTCTCACCACAGAACCATTTATTCATACCACCTGCTCAGAGACCTTTTGTCCGCTTATGTGGACTCATCAGTGAGACATTGCTGATTGTGCGTGTTTGAATGTACTCCCTTGGCATCAGACAGAGATATGCCATCGTATAATTGGGGTCAGCTCGATACGTCCACGGCCTGATACGTCCACGGTCCGATGCGTCCACGGTCCGATGCGTCCACGGTCCGATGCGTCCAAGCCCGATATGTCCAAGGCCCGATACGTCCAAGGTCCGATACGTCCAAGCCCGATACGTCCAAGGTCCGATACGTCCAAGCCCGATACGTCCACGGCCCCATGTGTCCATTTGGACGTATCGGGCCGTGGACGCATCGGCACGCCAGCACCCGATACGTCCACGGCCCGATGTGTCCATTTGGACGTATCGGGCCGTGGACGTATCGGGCGTGGACGCATCGACATGCTCCCGTATAATTCTGTGCTGTTCTCACTACCAAGGGTTCAGAAACAGACTCCAACAGCACCCCAAAGCAGCCAGTGAAGGGTTGAAAAGTAGAACGAGAGGACAGTGCAGTAAGGACATAAAGTGTTGGGGAAAAAAAGAAATTAGTAAATAGTATCAAATGTAGGGAGAAATCTTTGAGACTATGCTTCAGGATCCATTTACTAATACAAGGGAGGTCAAAAGGTGGCAATAGTCAGAGTGGTCAGTTCTACTAATCAACAACCCAAACATTGTTATGCACTTAAGTGCTGACCGCTGCTAAGAATTGTGTAGAACAGCCTTTACGTGGATCTCCTAAGAGATTCGGTCTCCTACAGATTGACCAAACAATAAGATATTGAACAATTTAGAAGTGGTGGAAAAGAAGTGCAGGTTTACAATTTCTCTGTCATTACATCTAAGACTTGGCAAAGATTCAACAAGATGCAAAGCATATAAACGTACTCGCAGTTTATCTTGAATACGCGTGAGATATTCCATAAAGAGGAAAAACTGTTTTGGGCCGTTATAGCCGTAAGTAACGGATATAACAGTAAAACAAAACATCGGGCATCATCCGTGACCCATAATTAACATACCAAAATATTTACAGAAAGATCGGCTGAATACTTTCTGAGATAGTCCGTAAAAAAGAAAAACTGTTATGGGCCGTTATAGCCGTTAGTGACGGCTATAACGGGAAAATAAAACATCGGGCATCATCCGTGACCCATAATGAACATACGTACAAAATTTCAGAAAGATCGGCCACGTACTTCTGGGGTGTCTCGGTGTATCAGCAGTGTGCAGGAGTGGATGACAAGTAATAAGCTTAAATCAAATTGTGAAAAGACTGAAGTCATGCCCGTTGGAACCTCCTCCTGCCTCAAACTCGTTGGGTCAGAGTCAATGGTTGTTGATGGTACTGAATTACCTTTCAATAAGTCTGTCAAATACCTTGGTGTTACCATTGATCAGTGTCTGACCATGCAGAATCAAATATCTGTAGTCTGTCGCTCATCCTTTTTTAGAGCTGAGACGTATTGCTTCCATCCGACGCTTTATATCCGAGGAAGTAGCTGTCAGGCTAGTCTGTGCCACGGTAATGTCAAGATTGGACCACTGCAACTCTGTTTATGCTGGGCTTCCCGCAGAACAGATTGCTCGGCTGCAGTGAGTCCAAAATAGCGCCGCACGACTTGTTTTGAAGAGGAGGAGGTGTGAGCACATTACTCCCACGCTGATCGAACTGCACTGGCTTCCCATACAGTATCGGTGGCAATTTAAACTGGCAGTTCTTGCTTTCCGCCACTTCAATGAATCTCTTCCTCACTATCTCTCTTCTTCTCTCTGCACCTACCAAAGCCCTCGTACCCTTCGCTCTTCTTCACAAAAACTTTTGAAAATCCCTAAGCGTTCTCTGAAATCTGTTGGTGAAAGAGCCTTCAGTTTTAGAGCACCTTCTATTTGGAACTCCCTCCCTGAAGACCTTCGTAATCAGCCTACTCTTTCTTCTTTTAAATCTCAGCTCAAAACTTACCTCTTCAAAAAGGCCTATTCTCTTCTGTAGATGACTAGATCTCTCCTAAATCCCTCCACAACTAGTTCGGTGAGGCAGTTTATGCATGTATGTGCGTCTGCCATTGTGTATTTTCTTTTTGCTGTGTGCATGAATATTGTATGAATAAGTGCAAATGGTGGATGTAAGCGCATTGAGTTGTACAACAAGAAATGTGCTATAAAAGTATTATACATTATTATTATTATTATTATTATTACTTTCTGAGATATTCCATACAGAAGAAAAACCGTTATAGCCGTTAATAACGGATATAACGGTAAAATAACGGGCATCATCCGTGACCCATAATGAACATACTACAAATTTTCAGAAAGATCAGCCACGTACTTTCTGAGATATTCCATAAAAAAAGAACACCCGTTATAGCCATTAGTAACGGATATAACGGTAAAATAAAACATTGGGCACCATCCGTGACCCATAATGAACATACGTACACATTTTCAGAAAGATCGGCCAAGTACTTTCTGAGATATTCCATGAAGAAGAAGAAAAACCGTTATGGGCCGTTATAGCCGTTGGTAACAGATATAACGGTAAAATAAAACATCGGGCATCATCCGTGACCCATAATGAACATACGTACAAATTTTCAGAAAGATGGGCCCAGTAGTTTTGTCTGGAGCGAGTGGAACACATTTTGACTATGGACGGACAGACAGACAGACAGACACACAGACAGCATTTCTTCGTTCCCATTGTAAAGTACTCACTGTTCTATAAGAACTGGGAGTACAAAAGATGAAAAAGACAGGAGGTGTGAGAAGGGGCAGGGGTTGTTAGAGAAAAGGGAAAATGAGGGCGTTAAATCATGAGCACAAAATCCTTCAGAGCAGCACATGTAATGGCGACCATCGTGATCCATCCTGACAGCAGAACCATTCATACCGCCTGCTCAGTGAAATACAACTGGCTTGTGTCTGTGCCCCCTTGGCATCAAATGATGACATACCACAGTAGTATAATTTCGTGGTATTTTCGCCACCGAGCCTTTACTTGGAGCTCTTAAAATATGCATTCTCTCACTGGTTGACCAAACAATGATATTTTAACAATTAAATAGCGGGGGAAATGAGTGCAGCCTAACAATTACTCCATCCTTACATTAAGACTCGAAAAGAAGGGGGGAAAAAAAGCGAAAAAAAGGGGGAGGGGGGCAGCTGTGTGTGAGAATGAAAATGAGCATTAGATTATAAATGTAAAACCTTTAACCATCAGCATTGGGTATCATCATAGTCCATCCTGAAAACAGAACCATTCACATCGCCTGCTCCGAGGCCTTTAGTCCGCTGATTCGGACTCGACAGTAAGACACAGCTGATTGTGTCTGGACTCTTCCCACTCTTTTGGCATCAAATAGATGGAACCACAGTATATATATATATATATATATATATATATATATATATATATATATAATATATATGTGTGTGTGTGTGTGTGTGTGTGTGTGTGTGTGTGTTTGTGTGTGTGTGTGTGTGTTTGAACAATTGAGTAGCAGGTGGGGGGAGAGGGGTGACGAGTGCAGGATTACATGCGGTAACAGCTGCCCTTGTATGGCAATGTCCTCGGAGTCAACACGAACAACTGCAGACATGATAGGAAATACCATGATGATCAACTTCCACGAGATACCCTTTTGGAAAGTGCGGTGCCATGGTACGTTACTAATTGCTTCTTTTTTTTCACTCCCGTTTTGTCTTCGGTAAGGTTTCAAACTCCTGGAATACAACTGGATTGATTCTCAAGATTTATTCTACAATGGACCAACTTCGGATGAGGGAGATCTCTGTCAGCACCGGCCTCAAGCACCAAGTCTTTGTCTCTGCTAAGTAAGTGGGAACCTTTCCTTTTTCTTGGCTGATTGATGGATTGATGGATTAAGATTCATTACACTAACAACATAATCTTTCCCATTACTACTGGATCTTCAATATCCAATTACTGACCTGCAGCTATAAACGTGACTTGGACCACTTTCACTTTTTGTACTCCCAGTTCTTATAGAACAGGGAGTACTTTAGAATTGGAACGAAGAAATGCTGTCTGTGTGTCCGTCTGTCTATCTGTGTGTCCGTGGTCAAAATGTGTTCCACTCGCTCCAGACAAAACTACTGGGCCCATCTTTCTGAAAATGTGTAGGTATGTTCATTATGGGCCACGGATGATGCCCGATGTTTTAGTTTACCGCTATAGCCGTTACTAACGGCTGTAACGGTTTTTCTTCTGTATGGAATATCTCAGAAAGTACTTGCCCAATTTATAAGCGGTTTGGATGATCTTGTGACAAATTGGAGCCTCTGTCCATATGTAAGTGATGTAATGCTGAAAATGGATTAAACAACCGTTAAAAACCGTTTTTCTGCCGTTATTTCTTACATATAGGTGGATTTTAATTAAATTTGGTATATAGAAAGCTTCTCACACACAAATGGCACTTCTACATAGCGTTTCAAAATTTGACCGTTGAAAATCGTTATTCTTGACATATTGTCCGATTTGGATGAAATTTGATATGTACACAGGCTTTAGCCCAGAAAGGACTAAAATACCGGTTTCAAAAGTGTGTATCGGTTATATAACCGTTATTTTGCCGTTATTTTATTTTATTTTTTATTGGTGGGTTTTAATAAAATGTATATAGAAAGGTTATCACGCACAAATGGCACTTCCATGTAGTGTTTCAAAATCTGACCGTTAAAAACCGTTATTCTTGACATATTGTCCGATTTGGATGAAATTTGGTATGCACACTGGCTTTAGCCCAGTGAGGACTAAAATACCAGTTTCAAAAGTGTACATCGGTTGAATAACCGTTAAAACCGTTATTTTGCCTTTATTTCTTATCTCACAAAGCACTTGGCCGATTTATATGCGGTTTGGAAAACTGGGAGTACGTTTATATGCTTTGCATCTTGTTGTTTTTTTTGTGTTTTTTTCTCTCAGTCTTAACCGTTTTTCAGTGTCTGCATGCAGTCCCAATATTGTTTAGCACCGTATGTGGTTTCCTTCTAATACATAAACATCACTCCACGGATTATGAAACCACCCATGGCGTCACGTTGACCGAACAGAAGTATCACAGAGTGCACCACCACTTAGGGTGTGTGTTTGTGTGTGTGTGTGCGTGCGTGCGTGCCATGCACAAATA
>CM031596.1:20920791-20955791 GCA_018398815.1 Conus ventricosus | reverse complement strand
AAGTTGTTTGTTGTAGTTTTGTAATGCATTGCTGAAGCATAAGAGGTGTTATGCAGTGTATAAATGAAGTAGAAATATTGTGTTATATCTTTAAAAAAATTTTTTTTAAATAAGTAAAGAGGGGTCATGAAAAAAAAGGGGGGGGGGAGGGGAGGGGGGTGGCAGAATATTGTGTATATATATTATGCAGCATGTAAGTCAAGTTGTTTGTTGTAGTTTTGTAATGCATTGCTGAAGCATAAGAGGCTGTTATGCAGTGTATAAATGAAGTAGAAATATTGTGTTATATCTTAAAAAATTTTTTTTAAAAAATAAGTAAAGAGGGGTCATGAAAAAAAAGGGGGGGGGGGGGGGGAAGGGGAGGGGGGGAAGGCAGAGTAGATGGAGCTGTATAACTGTAGTGAAAATATTGTGATCATTAATATATTGAAAAACAGAGAAGAAAAAAAATGGGTCATGGATCTGTAATGAAAGAAATAAGGGGGGGAGGGAGGGGGTGTCAGGCAGAGGAGACAGGAAGCTGTGGGAAGTTCAGTATCATTTTATGAAGGGTTAATGTTAGGGAGTTTTGAGATGACCAAGTTCAGTCAGTGCATTCCCGCCAGGACTCGCACCCAGATTTCCGACTGAAAACCAGTCAGCGTGTTGCTGTTACACCACAAGAATTAAAGCACTGTCCGAGTACAAGGCGCATCTCTATCATCATTAGCTTTTAAAATGCTGTGTGTGTGTGTGTGTGTGTGTGTGTGTGTGTGTGTGTGTGTGTGTGTGAGTGAGAGAGAGAGAGAAAGAGAGAGAGAGAGAGAAAGAGAGAGAGAGAGAGACAGAGAGGGAGACTTTTTCATTAGGGAGAGAGAGGCCTTCTCGGAGTATGCTGCGCTTCTTTATTCCTTTCTTCTCACAAAAATGACAGAGGTACATGTCAGTCCAAACATAAGTATCAAACCATCAAATGATTTGGAAGTATTATTATGATTTTTTTTCCTATTCAAATTTCTTTAACTTTTTTATTTCCATCAAACAAAAGTAACCGTGATGTCAAATAAGAAAAATAGACAGACACTGACAATATGGAACCAAAGAAAAAAATAACAAGAAGCTTAACTTAACATAACATAACATAACATTGTCACTTTTCACACACACACACACATACCCACTCTCTCTTTCATACACACACACACACACACACACACACGTGTGCACACATGCACACACTCACTCACATATACAAATAGTCATAATGAACAAAATATAACAGATATTGTCGTGTCCCATAAAAGGCGACAAACTCAATTTTTAAATCATATTTTCTTGTAAGTTATAAGCATTTTTAAAAAAGCCCATTGTTCTTCAGAAAATGTGCGATACAACAGACACCATTTTGGACCCAGTTTGCACAATCTAAGTCTATCTACCAAAATGGTAGATGAAAAGCACTGGTTCCACTTGTAAGCAGTTTATGAGACATTTTAAGTTCTACTTGATCGCAATGTTGTTATATGCTTTTAAAGTATGGATCCAAAACAAATAATTGGTCTCTGAAGCGTTTCCCATAACATTTAAAGTTTTGCCAAAATGGGCATACGCTGGTGGAAAAATGAATATTTTCTCCATAAATTCTTACATCAGATGAAATATGTTAATTTCTTTCAGAAATCAAAATATCATGTAAGGTGGAAATCTCTGATCAAAATTTTCACGGTGTCTGCTGTTAAGTGTTTATGTCTCATTGCCATCCATTCCCTTAGGAAGCTGTCAGTAAACGCACTGAAGCAAAGTGGTGGTTTGCATCGTGGCCTTAACACCAAAGGCACTAGAACCGGTTGTCTGGCACTGGAACAACCTACTTAACAAACACTGTGCTATGTGAAATTGTGTTGTACCCAAAACTTACACAGCAACATAGCAATTCAAGAATTTCATGGAATTTACAAGTGAAATCAGTGGTTTCACCACTCATCCTAGAAACATCCTGGGAATGGAAACTGGTGAAAAATCGCTCAGCACCAAGCCAACATGTAATATCAACAGAGGGTGGGAAGGTGGACTGACCGCAGACTACTCCGCACCAAGCCAACATGTAATATTAACAGAGGGTGGGAAGGTGGACTGACCGCAGACTACTCCGCACCAAGCCAACATGTAATATCAACAGAGGATAAGATAAGATAAGATAATGTTGCTTATAGCCCAGCCAACCGCAAAGGGCCACATCAGGGCTGTCACCACGTTAAAATCAACTCACCAGTCATTTAAAAAAAAACAAAAAAAAAAACAACAACACTTTCACACATTTCATTAAATGACATTGTCTAGAAACGCACCAGAAATTGCATTAAAAATCTGTCTTCCGTAAAATCTTAAATCAGATGAAAAATGTTAATCTCTCTCAAAAACGCAAGGATCACATCAGGTGGGACATCCCTGAACAGGATCTTCATGGACTCCGCTGTAAAATGTTTGTGTCTCACATCGTGCAAGTCCCAACACTCTAAAAGAACATGTTTCATTGTGAGTGGCGCATGACATGGAATACACCACGGAGCTTCTTCACTCTTTAAAAGGTAAGAATGGGTAAAATACGAATGGCGGTGTGCAGCCGGCACAGAACCGTTTCCTCTTTACGACCTCCCGACGTAGATGGGAGGAAGTCCTTAAGGTTTGGACGGATCTGAAAGAGTTTGTTATTCGTCTGTGTGTTCCAATCCTCCTGCCAGAGGTCTCTCACATAATCGTTAATTTTGGGTTTCACATCTGAGCAGGGGATATAAGTGTTGGACAGTTTCTCTCTTGTGGCGTTCTTGGCTAAACGATCAACCATTTCGTTCCCGCCGATGCCAACATGACCAGGAACCCAAGCAAGAGTAATGTTGTAACCGTCCGCCTTCAACTTGCTAAAAAGTTAAAAAAAAGTAAAAGTTCTGGATGCTGAAGGTTGCGGCCAGCTATGGCCTCCAAAGCTGACAGCGAATCCGACAGAACCAGAAAGTCCCTCTTCGAAGAATGTGAGATCATCTTCAAAGCCAGAACCAGAGCAGTAAGTTCAGCAGAATAGACAGAAGCATCAGAATGGATATGTTCCAACAGTATCTGAGAAGGAGCCCCAGGGCAGTAGGCTGCACAGGCCACTCCATCTTCAGACTTGGAACCGTCAGTGAAAACATTTTGACAGGATGGGAATTTTGAACAGAGCTCAGCATACAATGCCTTGTACGCCAGAGAGCTGGTAGACTCTTTGCGAAAAGCTGCGAGGTCGAAACAAATCTCTGGTGTGAAAAAGATCCACGGAGGTTGATCTGGAAACTTGGAAAAATCAGACACAACTCCTAGGTCTAGGCCTGCATTCCGCACGTGAGGCCGCATACGAAGACCAAACGGCGGAATACATTTCGGGTTGTTTTCAAACTTACTTTGGAACGGAGGGTCAAAGACACAGTCATAGGCAGGATTCTGCGGTTCTGAGAACAGTCGGATATAATAATTCAAAGACAGTTTCAGCCTGCGGTTGGACAGTGAAGGTTCACCCGCCTCTGCGTACAGACTGTACACAGGGGTGGTGCGGAACGCTCCAAGGCAGAGACGAAGCCCTTGATGGTGGATAGGGTCCAAGAGTTTGAGGTAAGATGATCTTGCGGAGCCGTACACAGCACAACCGTAGTCCAGTTTAGAACAGACCAGGGCTCTGTAGAGGTGCAACAAAGTTTTCTTATCAGCGCCCAGTCGGTGTGCGCTACGACCCGCAGAATACTCAGTGCTTTCTGGCAAGCAGTTTTGAGGTTTTTAATATGGCTGAGAAAGTTAAGTTTTTGGTCTAAAATGACTCCAGAAATTTGGCCTCTTTAACAGATGGAATGGGAGATTTCCCTACTTGAAGTTCAGGATCTGGAAAAAACTGACGGAAATGATGGAAGTGAATACACTGCGTCTTTGTTGGAGAAAGGTGAAACCGTTTTCATCTGCCCACCGATGGATTTTATCTACGCAAAGCTGGAGCCTGCGCTGGACACTCGGGTACAGGCTTCCAGTTGCGTAGACAGCAAAATCATCCACAAACAATGAGCAGTCTGAACCCTGCTGAACTGATTTCACAATGTTGTTGATTTTAATACTAAAGAGGGCAGGAGACAGTATGCTCCCCTGTGGAACACCCAACTCCTGCTCGTGGACATCAGAGAGAGTGGTGCCAACCCGGACCTGAAACTGTCGTTCTGCCAAAAAACTTTGAATAAAAAGCGGAAGAGCCCAGCAGATACCAAGTTGCAGCCCCCGCATGCCTCCTTCGGACACCTGTGGAATCACACAGTTAATCAAACATAGCATTAACCTTGATGATCACATCATACATTCTGTACATGTGCAAGGGTATCTAAAGCATACAGGGTTTGCTGTAAAAACTTCTAACAGTTACATTACCTGAAGGAATACTTCCAAATTTTCCTTGGCATCCATACGCACAGCCTGTGTGTGAAATATGGGCCTGCCTTAGGCGGCTTCTGGAGGTGTGGCCCTCGTGGAGGAGAGGGAGGGGAAAAACCAGATGTGATCTAGACGAGTTTCGTCTAGCTGCGGCTTCCCCTTATCTGACCACTTGAACAGGGCATTAGATACCCATTGTGGTCTTGTTCCGCCAGGTCAGCCCGCCAGCCCGCAGGAAGTGGGAAATCATCTGAAACGTCAGTCACAAACATGGAACTGCTGATCACTGGAACACCCGCAAAACATTACGTCATTCACATACCACAACAAATGCATGATAACAACACATACTGCAGTGATACAAATCCTGTGTGTACTACATTAAATCGAATAACAGCCCTCATCTGACCTTCAGCAAGAGTCAATGACAAAACAGTCTTAACACAATAATGCGTCTGTATCTATCACACCTGAACACAGTATTACAACCAATACAATTTTTCACCCTTTTCAAAATGTAACACAGAAAAAATACCACCATGGCCATCATGCACTTTCACCCACTGTCATGACTTTACAGAATTATGATTTATTACTGGTATTGCTATTCTCCATCACCATGTCATTACATTACTTTGAATATAACCACAGTGACTGCAGGCCATAACTTTTCACTTGTTCTTTAGCTGCCGTGACTTGCACATTCACTGTGTCAATGGTCACTGTCAATTGTATTTTGATCTGCTGCACATTATAACTGTAAATGATCACTGGCTAGATACACAGCAGCAGTCTACTTATGACATCACACACATGACATCTAAATATAAGGAAAGAAATAAAACGAAACACACACACACACACATTCAATCATGTATAGACACTCTGCATACACTGATACAGAGACACAGAGACAGACTGAGAGACAATTAAAAAGCTGCATTCAAATGTACAAAATAAAGAATAGATGACGGTACTGAGCACCACACACCTTCACAGGGCTCTAAACACCCACTACTCTGACACACCACACCTTCACAGGGCTCTAAACACCCGGCCCACTACTCTGACACAACTAAACCTACTATCAGACAACTACTGTGCGCAGAGTATGATGTCTAAGCGGAAACAAAACACAGCTGTGACATCAGTATTCAATCCCACTCAAAAAAGGTGATGTTTGGAAAACAAGGTCACCATCAGGTGATAACGCAGTAGCCACATTCCACAGCACAGTCAATAAAAGCACAGCAAAAGGTGCACACACCTGTGATTGGTAGCTTAAAAATCAGTGAAAAGGCACCGGTGTAAATGCACATACAATACTATCCTTGAAGTGAGCATGAACATCACATAAAAAGAGAGCATGAAAAGCACATACAAAGAGTGCAAGTACTGGCACAGGTATTGAAGACATGAACTCCAGAGTGTGGGCAGGCAAAGCGCAGAAAAAGAGAGCACAAAACCAAGTACTGGTACAGGAAGTACATAGACCAACTAGTTAAGCAGAACACAAGTGCACTTCTTCAAGCAGAAATACATCAGTTGCCATATGTGGGCAGTACTGCTGTTCCAGAATCCAGCGTATACATCATTTGACTACCAACAGAAAAGAAAAGCAGACCACACCCAAAGCTCTTTGACCACCATTGCATACTTACCCAAAGGTCACTGGATGTATTGTCACCTGATTTACAAAGTAAATGGCATGAAATTAACAACTCACAGATCAATTTACATAGGTTTGTCTACAAAGACTAAGTACTCAACTTTCAACACAAACAGCCTCACAAAATCTGACATGCACCATTTACTCCAGTGCTAAGCACCACTTTCCGTTTCAAACATTATATACACTCAAGATATTCTTTTAACAGAAAAAAAGATAAATCAAGAACACAATCCTTGAGCACAGGAGTACACAAGGAATGTACACTTCTTAAGAGCTACTTGCCTCCAGATTTACATGGATGTCCAGTACCTGTGCTGGTTCCCACCTGCCCCTCCAGCCACAGGTAACGTAGGATGTCCAGTACCTGTGCTGGTTCCACCTGTCCTTCTCCAGCCAAAGCTGACGCAGACCTATACACACAAGGTACAAAATAACACATAAAATAGCATGGACATGTTGGGACAACCGGCAAAATCTGAAACAGACTTAATCTTATCTCATTTTGGTTTCTTTTGGTTTTCACCTGATCAAACACACTTGTTACAAACACCATACGACAAAATACAGAAGGTAATGCAGACCATGAAATTTTCTTAGCATCTTGAAATTTATACTGCAATGTAGACCCCTTGGTCAAAAGAAAAATGAAATGTAATCAACAACAACAAAATCACGACAGAACAAAACAATACGAACAATACATGTAATAATATACAAAATCCAACCAAAGCACACAAGCGTACAAAATTATACGTCACAACTGTGATCCGATCAATGTGTTTGGGGATTTATGTTCCAGCACATAAAATAGAATGCTTACGCTACAGATGCAGGCATTTTGGGGGTTTTTCCCTTTTGAAGCTGAAGTGCCTTCCCCAACTCTTAATGCCAAAGTAGGGCCACTGAAACAGAAACAATACAAACACATGTACTTTTTGGCAGTTTCTTTTTGTTTGTTTTTTACATCAATCTGCTATTAACAGCACAATGCATCTTTCATACTCACAGCTAACTGCAGTTTTTAACTCTCATAATAATGCAACGATGCTATGAAGATTCATGCTTACACTGCAGAAGCTGGCATGGTCTTCCCTCTTCTTTGCTCTGCAGTAGAATGGCTAGGGCCCTGGCCATCTCCTCCTCCACTGGAAGTTGAGGGGCCCTTGACAGTGGCAGACGTTGCAGAAGCCGAAGCTGCTGCCTGGTGGCTGCCTTTAACATTAAATGAAGTCGACATAAAGTTTGATACAACAATGAACATTCCTTATGCCAATCCACTCCTCTCTGTGCTTTCATCAGACAAAAACAAGAATTTGAAAACAACAAAAACATTTAAATCCATGCCCTGTTTCATAAAAAAAAATGTACCCTTTTCACAACTTCCACCTGTGCTTTGCCTTTCATACTTTTACTGGTTTCATTATTTTAGCCACACCATCCACAACCTCATTCCACTTTACTCTAAGTGTTCATAGACTTCACTGGAACACTTACTTGATGATAAAGAAGGCTTCCACCTTGGACCCACTAGGTACTCTGTCTTCTTTCTGCTGATGAGCTGCGGCCTTCAGGAAACCTTCTCATATACTCCCGAAGGCGGAACTTGTTGAAAGAACACGGGTCCTGGGGTCCTCCTTCTCCTCCTTTATCTCTATGTTGGCAACCAGCCAAGCACAGTGCCCAGCATCGTTGCTCAGGCCCACACAAAGGGCTTCCCTTTGTATTTGCCGAACTGAAAGGTGTGTTGCCCAAGAACATGCAGGTCATTGGACACATCACCTCCCAGACGGCGAACCTCCGCCTTTGCCATGTTCTGGATCTCAGAAGGCAACAGTCTTCCAGACTGTTTCCTTTTCTCTTGCTCTGCTCTGGCAGCAGGCGAGAAATCCAGACGGAGGGTTTCCGGTGGTCCCACAAATTTTCTCCACCTTGGAAGAAGATCCGAGGAGCCACTTGCTGAGGGAATTCCTGACCCACTTGTAGACTTAGAAGGGAAAATTCCATTTTCTGAAATGAACCATAACACACTATCTTTCAGAAACCTTCAAACAATGTCTTTTCTGATAAGCTGGCTGATGGCAGCCATGAAGAAACCTTGCTCTGTGTGTGTGTGTGTGTGTGTGTGTGTGTGTGTGTGTGTACGTGTGTGAGAGAGAGAGAGAGAGAGAGAGAGAGAAGAGAGAGAGAGAGAGAGAGAATGTATGTGTGTGTGCTAAACTGTAATTGCTATAAATAAAAGGTCTCTTGGTGTTTATCTGTATCAGTATGTGTGTGCATACATGTGAATGTGTACAATACATCAGTTCATGTGTGTAGGGTGTGGAGGAGGGGGGGGGGGTCATGTGTGTGTGCGTGCACATTGCATTTGAATTCTTGCACAAAGTGGGGGTTTATGCACAATGGTGCACTGTAAGCAAGTGAGCTTTTACCTGCGCTTTGACATGAAAATGGCAAGTAGTTTGCTTTTTCTTTGTATTTTTCTGCATGCCGTTGTTGTTTTTTCTTTGTATTTTCTGCATGCCGTTGTTGTTTTTTCTTTGTATTTTTCTGTATGCTGTTGTTTGCCGGTCCCCTTAAATAATCTACTGGCCCAGTTGTCTTCTCTACAGTAATCACATTTCATCACATGCTTTGTCAGATCATATAGTACTACTATGACACTATTGTAACACACAAACGCAAAATATTTTGTATACATCCCATACCACACAAACTTTAAGCATGAATACGAAATAGCAATTAAAAGGGGGTCGGGGGGCCCGTTAAACTTATTTAGGACTTCACCACAATACTCTTTCAGAGACGCCAAAGCTTCGCTCGTAAACATTAATTATAAAAGCGCCAACTTACCACGATCAATCCAGGAATCGCAGAGCCACACTGTTAAAACAGACAAAGAGACGTGCACTGGTAACTTCGTACGTTGACCGTTTGTCGTAAGCCTTGCACAGTGAACTGAACCGGAAGTACACACCTACGGTTTAGAAAATCACAAAGTACACATTCAAGGTACTCTCAATCCACTTCTTTTTGCGTACCAAGCTCATAACTTTAAACTTATTACAATTTAAAAGGTATACAGTATTTCTAATATAACTTCTCTAACACCTACAGTAATATTTTGATTTTTTACTTTGTATTTGTTCTGTGAATATTAACAGAAAGTTTCAGCCGGTCTTCTTTGCTTCCAAAGAAAAGATGGCGGATCAGGCCTCAGTTTTATTTTTAACCCCAGCGGGTTTTTCCACACATTCGCGCTTATCTGATTGGTTTAGGAAACTCCATTTATAAATAGATTTCGGCAAGAACGCCATAAATAGCACCTGACACCCAACAGTGGGACCAATGCGCCAATCTGATTGGTTGAAACCGAGCAATTTCTGTACTCTGATTGGTTGAAACCGGGAGAGCTCCGCGACTACATAGGCGCAAGGATGACACGCAAATTCGTGAAGCGTTCCATATTTTTTTCCATTTTAAACATTCAGTTATGTAATTGTTTAGCAAACATTTTTTTGGTAAACAGTATATTTGGTAATTTCACGGACCCAGAGTCTTTAAAACATGGAAGTGCAAATTATCTTAATAGAAAAATAGTAAAGAAAGTTCAGGCAATAAGCTAACGTAAAAACGAAAAGCATTTCAAACTTTGTTTCACACCATACATCTCTTTTACATCTTAGGAGCTTGTTGTTGAAAAGGGGTAAAAACACAACACTAAGACATTTTCATTTTGTGTCGGGTTACAGTTCAAAGTGGAGACTAGATTAAGATGGGGAAAAATGATGATTAGAATAACTCTAATATACAAAACTACTGCAACTGGCATGTTTCTATTCAATGTGTATGCATGCAGGAGGCTGGGATCATGGGACAGCTGTAAGGAAGCCTTCCAGGTCTATGATGAGGGAGAGAGTTGGGGTGCACAGATTGTGCGACACACAGGCCTACACATGTGCATGTGGTGTACACTACATGTACGAATACTATTTGTATTGGCATAAGTGTGTGTGTGTACGTACGTTCGCACACGCATGAGTGCATGTGTGTGTGAATGTGCACTGCATGTGTGTGAGTGTGCATGCGTGTGTGCATGTGTTTGTGTGTGTGCGAGTGTGTGTGTGTGTGTGTGTGTGTGTGTGTGTGTGTGTGTGTGTGTGTGTGTGTGTGAAGGTGAGCATGTGTGTGTGTGTGTGTGTGTGTGTGTGTGTGTGTGTGTGTGAAGGTGAGCATGTGTGTTTGTGTGTGTGTGTGTGTGTGTGTGTGTGTGTGTGTGTGTGTGTGTGGAGAGGGAGAGAGAAACAGAGAGAGAGGATGATTACCAGTTTTCTTTATCAATTTCCTTTTAAAGACATATTTGAAATATTTTATCTCTAAAGTCATACATGCTACACTCGACGTGAAACTGATGATCACAATTGACAAATGCAAACGGGTATCATGGTTAGATTCAGTCATGTACTGATTTTTTTAAACAGAAAACATAAGAAAATAACTGCAGCGCACCTTATCTGCTAGACATGGTATGTATCCTCCCCCGTCATGTTGTGCTGTCTTGAGTTTGCGAGGCCAGCAGAAGAAATGAACAGAAGGAAATACAAAGCTTGCTTTTACTCAGTTTTCTTTTTTGGAGTGATCCTATATACTAGGAAAGAAATTGAACACAACTTTCTAACGTCATCCTATATATACATATATATATAATCCCACACTCTACTCACCTACAAACTGAAAGGGAAATGAAAGCAGCTACATTGGTTGGACACATGCTCTTCTGTACAACAATCCTTGAGAACTTAACAACAGAAAACGTTCGCATTGATCACCGTCTTCAACGAATGCGAACTTGAATATATCCCATCTCGAGCACAGGTGCTGTCAACGTATGGCCGTTGGCAGCGCGTCTCGTTAGCCCCGCTCTTGAAGACATTGTGAGCTGCTTTTTAGCGTACTCCGCCACCAACAAATTAACTGGTAATTGTCCACACTTGCGACCTTTCACGTTCACAGTAACAACAAATGTTGCTCGATATGCTGTTAAGGTGAAGTTATATTGTCTTATCCCAACCGACATTGAAGGCTACGTATGTCAGGGATAATAGCACCATAGAACTAGAACACCCTCAAAGCCAAGGTTAGAATGCATTTGACGAAGTGAGGTACTCAAATGGCTGAGCTACGACAGAATGATGAGGATGATCAAAGAGAAAGATTCTCCACATGCAAGCCGTTCTCCTGCAAGGCAGGGTGGGGTGTGTTTGAATTTGCCAAGAGTAGCAGACTACATGTTACATGGGTTTCCTCATAAGTGAATTTTGTTCAAGCATACCACTTTAACCCACTTCCTCATTAACTGTTCATGACATTCCGCTGTCCATACGATCGACCGACGGCAGCACTTGTTTTATGTTCGCGTCACAAACAAACTCGGTCTATAATGACACGGACTGTCTCCGTCGAACATTCCTCCCCTTCCCCTTCCCACCCACCGCTACCACCACTCAGGGTCTGTATCACTAAGCCCCGCAGCTGCGCCTGACTCTCGACCCATCTTGTCGTCGCCTTCATCCCTCCCCCTTCCCCTCCTCTCCATTCCTGCCAACTTCCCCGTGTTCCGTGCGGGGCGTGCTGTAACCTCGCCGGCCGACCCCTCCCTCTCCGCCACACTACCTTCCCCATTGCTCCTTACACTCCCATCATTATTATAATGTAACTAAATGGTGTGAGGGCTTTCGCTTTGCACTAGCCCACAAGCTGCGGGAGTGAGAATTGTATTGGTCCAGTCCATTTTGATAGTGGCAGTGATGCCCGCCATTGTTGACACTAAAATAATGACGGGAAATGTGAGAACAGTTGGCAGGTATAACCTGCTGTCACTATGAGTACGTTACATACCCAAACCCGGGTTTTACAGAAACACACTACGGTTTAAAACAGCATGCAAGACTGCCTGGATTCGTTTGCATTTGGTTGTTTTCAAAGCGCTCCCTATCACCGTGCATTACATTTTCACCCCACGTTCCTGTACATGAATCAAGCTGTTCGGTGGTGTATCGGTTCGTTCTTGTCCTCTGCACTCAGTGTGTGTGTGTGTGACTGTATGGGAACAGAAAGAGATCTAACGGTACTAATGTGCTGGCTGGAGATATTTTCTAGTTTGTCGCGCTATTGCATGGGAACCTGCAAGACAATGAATATCATCGAGACTGTTCAGGAGCTGTAAGCAACATCTGACGATGGCAAGGAATATGTCACCAAGAGATTCAGGTTTGAAGAGTCATCCTGTGTCCTCACACACACACACACACACACACACACACACATATATATATATATATATATATATATATATATATATATATAAGTGGCATTTCCCACAGTCCCAAGCTGTGTCGTATCAGCAGGCAATATCAGCCTTGGGTCAAACTCCATACCGACCTCGAAGAGAGGGTGATCGGAAAGAAAGTCAACGGGAAAGAAAGTCAACGGGAAAAAAGTCACGGAGGGACCCAGTCTACTCCAAAGCAGAATCGATGGTCTTTAGATTAGAGTAGGGCGAAGCCGACTCTTTGCACACACACACGGGGCGCTGCCCGATGTTCCGATGTTCAACAGTCCGACGCTTTCTGTTCCGACGTAGCGATTGTGGACACCTATTCTGACTATCGATACTACGGAATTTCGAAACGATAATCAGTTTCAACAGTCCGAAGAAGCGTTTGTCCGACACTCCCGGTGAAAACTTTTTTTCCGACGTTTAAAAAGTGTTTTTTCCTTGTTGTAGTTGTGGTCACTGTTGCTGCTGTTGTATATATATATATATATATATATAATATATATATATATATATATATATATATATATATATATATATATATATATATGTGTGTGTGTGTGTGTGTGTGTACACATATGCATTTGTGCGCACGCTCGTGCGTGCGTGTGTGTGTGTGTGTATTGTGAGATATATGTGCGCGCTTGCATTTGTGAGTCTCTCTCTCTCTCTCTCTCTCTCTCTCTCTCCACACACACACACACACACTCTCTCTCTCGCACACATGTCTTTTTAAAAAGAAATCAGGTAAATAAAACGTGGCCCTTTAAACAAGCACACAAATAAGGAGTAGCTTGTTTCCTCTTCGCCATTTATTCCTCTATAGTTTCTCTCGTTATTCCTCTTTAGTTTGGTTTCCTATTGATTGGTTACTCAAGTACGTAGCTTGGTTGGTTGGATTTTTATCAACTTTGAAGTGCTATGCTTTGCATTTTGATCATGATGCGGAGAACAATAGTGGGTGTTTTTTTTATTTTATTTTTTTATTTTTTAAATTTCTTTTAGTTTCATACTTGTGCAAGTAAACACAAAATTCATGGGTTTCATTTTATCTTTTTTTTTCCCAGGTGCACGGCACAGTACGGCACTGTGTGTGTGTGTGTGTGTGTGTGTGGCCGCGCGCGCGCGCTAGATCGATCTAGAGATGGGAATGAAAAGCACAATGAAGTCACGAGTTTCTTGACTAGATTCGAAGAATACAATTTAATCCAGTGTAGTGTTCTTCGTTGAGTAAACGGGTAAGATTTAGAACAAAAAAATCATGCACTCACGCGCGCACACACACACACACAGGCGGGTGTTCGTGAGTGCACTTGCTTGATTCGTGGGTGCGCGCGTGCACAGACAGACAGACAAACACACACACACACACATTATCACACATGCACACACACACACACGCACGCACACACACACACACACGCGCGCAAGCTCGCGCGCGCATGTACAAGCGCTTGCTTACACACAAACACACCCATGCACATCCGTACCGACACACGCACAGGCACACTCCCCCCCTCCCCCCCACACACGCACACCAACACATCGCCCGCCCATCCATTCATCCATACAAACCTACATATATACCTTCGCACATACATGCATACATACTTACATTCATACATACGTACGTACATACATACATACATACATACATACACGCATACATACACGCATGCATACATACATACATACATGCATACATACATACACGCATACATACACGCATGCATACATACATACACTCATACATACATACATACATGCATGCATGCATACATACATACATACATACATACATACATGCATACACGCATACATACATGCATAGGCTATATACACACATACATACATACATATATGCATACATATGTGCATACATATATACATACATACACGCTTACGTACATACATACATACATTCAGAGAGACATAGAAAGAAAGAGAGAGAGAGTCAAAACTGTTAAAATGTACAATGGGGGCTACAATTCGTGCCGGCCAGGACGGCATGAATTGTCACCCGACAGAGTCTATTTCACATAATGCCATTTCCGGCACGGATTGTCGCCGGCTACAATCCATGCCGTAAAAGGCGAGCTTACGTGTGCCAGTGCCTTTCGGACTATCGACACGTCGAACTTATGCAACGTCGGATTTATATTTTTTTGTAAATCAACTTTTCGGACTATTGAATCGTCGTACTTATAACGCCTTGGACTATTGCTTCGTCGCACTAATGCACCACTTTTTCGGACTATCGCTACGTCGGACTTTCGGCCTTCGGACTGATGATACATCGGACACTGAACGTCGGAACATCGGACCCTAACCCATACACGAGCTGCTCAGCCTTGACGTGCATGAAGGTTCATACACTATGCTAAGAGACATACACACAGATCAACCAAAACATTTCAGTGATGCGGGAAGATCTTCGAGGGAGGGGGAGGGGGTAGGCAGGACAGAAGATATTGGGAGAAGGTTTGTTTGATAAATGATATAAACTTAAGAGTGCGTCAGTGAACTGGAAAGACCAATGTGGTTTCTTTCAGTTGTGAAGCCAGCTGCCAGACCATGATTTTCCCAGCTTGTTAATGTTTCCTTTGCTGGCTGCATCAGCCATTGGTGCTATTAGGCCTACGTCAGCCGTCGCACGCCAAAATAGAATCTTTAGTACCATCAGAAAGAACGTAAGCCCTTCCGTATTTTTCGACAAGTCTTTCCGTTGTAAATGTTCCATTCTTCTACGTAGCCCCCCCCCCCCCCCCTTTTTTTTTTTCCACAGTCGTGCATCTGATCAGTGGCAAATTAATTCACCCCAGCCTATCCTAAATCGCTGTTCCCATTCTCTCGCCCACTGCCCCTCTCCCCCACAACCTCCATTCCCACCCTCTGTTTTGTTGTCTGTTCTTATAATCTCAACTTTTCACTTTGTACTGACTTTAATAAGTTTTGGGAACAAAAACTTTTAAAGAATTGCTATTTAAAAAACAAAACATATTCCTTTCCACTGTATGTGTATTTTGTTACACCTGTGTTTACTTTTGAAAGACAGCAGAAAAGTTGTCTGTTGAAAAGTGTCCCGATCGTAGGTTCACAAAGTGCAGTTGTGAAAGTACCATAATAGTCACAATAAAGGCAGCAGACTAGCGCGCCGATGTCTGTCACTCCCAATGCCAAACTTATTCATGATAAATTAACCACAAATTTCCCCTTACCAAAAGAAATAAGTAAGTGAAGTGTAAAAAATAGTTGTTTCCTCCCTGTGAAATTGAAAAAAAAAAAAAAAAATTACAAATACAAAAGCCGCTACCATGAACTATTTATTGACACTGATGTCTTAATATTATTGGTGTCGCACCGATTTATTTCAAGCAGTTCATACACCAACAACCAAAACACAACTTTCGTTGTTGTTTAGCGTTAAAGAAAAATCTCAAGCTAGCTGAATTTATCAAGCAGAGTAAGTATACTTTGATCATTGATGTCTTTTCATCCTGCATGTACTTCATTTGATTCGCTTACAGCTAGAGTGAAATACACTCACCATCTCCTCTATACCTCAGTATACTGGAAGGACCAAGTTTCATTCTGTTTGTTTTCAAATAAATCCTTATTTTTGGACAGAAGATGGGACACAGGGTGAACAATAAAATTACAAAGAAACAATTCGGTCATGAAGAATATTAGACATGCAAGTTCTTGTGGTTTGAATGCCCGTCTGATTGTACAGTCGGCCATTAAGTCAGAGCATACTACATTACGGTATGTAGTATGCTCTGATTAAGTTCAGAAAAAGGTTATAGAAACATGCTTGTGGTTAAAGACCCTACTGTTGCGGTATTGTGTTATGACACTTATGGGACAAGCAAGAAGAGACAGGAAAGGAAAGGGAGGGGGGGGGGGGGGGGGGGGGGGGGCTGGAGAGGTAAGTTGGGGCTATCTGTACGATGATGAATCAGACCTACGAATGATTCTTCTTCTCCTCCATTTTATAATTTTTTTAAAGGGCTGACAGCAAACATGAGGGAATGCTGATGGCAGAAGTAACGGAATGAAACTGTTATGAAGGTCTGACACTGCCGAATCAGCATGGATCCATGGCGTACAGCCCCGCGCAATATTACTAGAAAAATGGCAAAGTTTCCTGGGAACACAAATCTCATGATCAGCGGAAGTCGCTCCTACGAAGTACAATAATAAGCAGGAAACTGTTTTGTTTGTTTGTTCGTTCTCTCGCCCCACACCCCCACCCGGTTTTCTGAACGCATATGGGTAATGGGTAGGGTTAGATTTGATTAGGCTTGTTGGTCAGGTTAGGGTTAGCTTTCAGTAGATAAGGTAGAATAAGTAATGTTTGACCAGTGTTTAGAAAGGGTTGCAATTTTCGTTTTTTTTTTATATGGTAAGCGTAGGCAAGCAGGATTTATGTCCATTTCACAGACTTCCTTTCTGTTCTGAAGTGCTTCATGGGACCTGCTTTGTCAGTTGAAATTTGACAGTCCATTCTGCAGTCAAATAGTTTGATTGTCATATGAAAAGATGTAGAAAAGAGTTTGAGATAGTTGGAGTGTAGATGCTCATCCTGCGTCCCCACCCCCACCCCCACCCCCACCCTCCTCCATCAATTACTTTGTTTCTTGTGTACAAACCCTATAAAATAAAAAAAAAAGGCAGAAACTGCAATGCAATACAGATAATAAATAGTAATTTTGTCTCCAGTGTGGCTGTAAAAGTGGGCATATTGATCATTAATGGAATGGCAAATACAAGGTAATTGTACTAGATTAGATGACAGGAAGAAAAACAGGTTGAGAACAGAGACACCATACGGACACAGGAAGAAAAACAGGTTGAGAACAGAGACACCATACGGACACAGGAAGAAAAACAGGTTGAGAACAGAGACACCATACGGAGACAGGAAGAAAAACAGGTTGAGAACAGAGACACCATACGGAGACAGGAAGAAAAACAGGTTGAGAACAGAGACACCATACGGAGACAGGAAGAAAAACAGGTTGAGAACAGAGACACCATACGGAGACAGGAAGAGATAAGCAACAGGAGAGGAAATTCATGAGCAGATTTCCAGAGGATCTGAGAGCCACAAACAATATTTCCATCATCCCACATACAATAGAAGTTATGTGCTTGCCTTCACATACAAATCAATCATTGATTATTATGTGAAGGTATAATCATGAATATAGTTTATGGCTTGATGAATACAAGGGTGTTTCGTTGATTAATATGTAGGTATACACATGAATACAGTTTATGGTTTGATGAATACAAGGGTGTGGATGAGAGTACGAGCATATTGACAGTGTGTGTGTGTGTGTGTGTGTGTGTGTGTGTGTGTGTGTGTGTGTTGTAAATGTGTATTTGTATGTGTAGTGTGCATACACATATTCACTGACTGAGTATGATTTTTGTGTAGACGCAAGTATGTAGCGTTCAAAAGTATGTGTAAGTATGTGTGTGTCTGCATGTGTCTCCACACAGGAAGCTGTAACTGTTGATATCCGTTCCCTCCATCATACAAAAACAGACACCATCAAATACATTTTCTTTCATTTTGTTATTATTTGTCAATGAAAATTTTTCATGCATACAATTTTCATCACCAGCAGACCTGCTATACAGTCAAATACCTTAGGCACACATCACATCTTTTCCATCCATGTTTACTCAATGAAAGGCAGAGATTTTCTATGACGACTGGAGAATGATGATGACACATCATGCCCTGTGCCAGTTCTTTGCTGTCATCACTGTTCACCACCTGCACACAGAAAACACAAGTCACTTGAGTTAAGGGTGTTTGCCTTCAATGGAGTTGCAGATTCCTCAACCACATGTCCCAATAGAGCATATGCATGAAAAGAGCATGGTGTGCTGACCTACTTTGTCTTTCAGTGCAATTTCATTCACATGATCTTTAGTATTTCCTTCATTTTTTGCGCCCTCTCAATGTCATTACTCTCATGCCAATCAATCCGGCTCTCCTTTTACCTTTGCTTCCATTTCTCCGGCTCTCCTTTTACCTTTGCTTCCATTTCTCCCTGTCCTCCAGTAACTACAGTCAACATGGAGCATCAACATACGGCTGTCGTGTCACTCACCAGAAGAAACACTGCACTTCTGTTGATTCACTTTGGTGGTTTCTCACAAAAATAAATACGTAAATATATAAAAGAAAAACAGTAAACAAGTGGGGTGTATGTTTTGCTCCCATAAGGAAACCTAACACAGAGTAACTTTTATTCAAGACTGGCACAGCCTTTTAAACTTGAATAAAGTCAGACAAATACATAGACTATAGTCATAAATACACACAAATACATAGTCTATGTATTTGTCTGACTTTATTCAAGTTTAAAAGGCTGTGCCAGTCTTGAATAAAAGTTACTCTGTGTTAGGTTTCCTTATGGGAGCAAAACATACACCCCACTTGTTTACTGTTTATCGTTTACTGTTCCCTACCTCATTTCATTTCCGATTTATAAAAGAAAAGTTTAGATAACTCTTTGGAGCCAGAGTGGGCCTTCAGCATCTGTCCAATAACCTTCCTGCTGCCCAGCCAATACAATCCCACAAAAAAAAGCTCATTTCTCTTTTCTTCCTCACTTCTAAATTAACTGACCATCTTTACTTCATCTGTGGAGATACAAGCAGGTAAATCTTTGGTAGTGTCAGTTTTGAAAACAAAAAGAGTGTATAAAACACCGTTTAATTAAGGCCTTAACGTAAACGGCTGGCCATTGATAGCCAGTCTTCTTTGCTAAGAAACTTAACTCTGCAGCGAAAGTTCAACTGATCCTCATCTTATATCCATATTTGTGTAGCCACCCCCCCCCCCCCCACCCCCACCACACACCTTCTCACTCTCCACCATTTCATTCATTATCACTTTCAGGGCGATTCCTTCAGCTCTGCCCCATGTTGACAAAAGATGCAGTGGCTGGAGCTGGCAACTTTGAGCCAAGTGTGGAGTCATTAGAAAGGTGAGGATGACGTGTGCACTCTTAATAAGCTGGTGCAGCAAACAGGTGTTGCTGACATGTTCTACATCAGTTCTTTAATCTGGCCCTGTCCTCTCTACCTGCTTGTTGGCTTCCTTTTTTCTTTTTCTTACTTAAAAAAAGGAAAAAAAAAAAGTAGGAATCAACAGCTGTGCTGTATGAAAAGAGTACTAAGCAGCAGGTGGTGGGGTGGGGGATAGGTAATGCATCAGTAAGCACTCACTCTCAGATGTGTGTCACACCATTTACAAAGCAGTCATCAGACACCTGAGCAAGCTGAAAAAGGCTGAACATTTTCAGTGGGTCCAGGAGCCAGCATCAGACCCACAACTCCAGGTGCAATGACCTTGGGGGGTAAGATAAGATAAGATAATGTTGCTTATAGCCCAGCCGACCGCAAAGGGCCACATCAGGGCTGTCACCACGTTAAAATCAACTCACCAGTCATTTGAAAAAAAAAAAAAAAAAAAAAAACTTTCACACATCTCATTAAATGACATCGTCTAGAAACGTACCAGAAACTTCGTTAAAAATCTTTCTTCCGTAAAATCTTACATCAGATGAAAAATGTTAATCTCTCTCAAAAACTCAAGGATCATGTCAGGCGGGACATCCCTGAACAGGATCTTCATGGACTCCGCTGTAAAATGTTTGTGTCTCACATCGTGCAAGTCCCAACACTCTAAAAGAACATGTTTCACTGTGAGTGGCGCATGACATGGAATGCACCACGGTGCTTCTTTACTCTTTAAAAGGTAGGAATGGGTAAAATACGAATGGCCCGGGTGTGCAGCCGGCACAGAACCGGTTTCCTCTTTACGACCCCCCGACGTAGATGGGAGGAAGTCCTTAAGGTTTGGACGGATCTGAAAGAGTTTGTTACTCGTCTGTGTGTTCCAATCCTCCTGCCAGAGGTCTCTCACATAATCGTTAATTTGGGTTTCACATCTGAGCAGGGGATATAAATGTTGGACAGTTTCTCTCTTGTGGCGTTCTTGGCTAAACGATCAACCATTTCGTTCCCGCCGATGCCAACATGACCAGGAACCCAAGCAAGAGTAATGTTGTAACCCGTCCGCTTTCAACGTGCTAAAAAGTTCAAAGAAATGTAAAAGTTCTGGATGCTGAAGGTTGCGGCCAGCTATGGCCTCCAAAGCTGACAGCGAATCCAACAGAACCAGAAAGTCGCTCTTCGAAGATTGTGAGATTATCTTCAAAGCCAGAACCAGAGCAGTAAGTTCAGCGGAAATAGACAGAAGCATCTGAATGTATATGTTCCAACAGTATCTGAGAAGGAGCCCCAGGGCAGTAGGCTGCACAGGCCACTCCATCTTCAGACTTGGAACCGTCAGTGAAAACTTTTGATAGGATGGGAATTTGGAACAGAGGTCAGCATACAATGCCTTGTACGCCAGAGAGCTGGTAGACTCTTGCGAAAAGCTGCAAGATCAAAATGAATCTCTGATGTGAAAAAGGTCCACGGAGGTTGATCCGGAAACTTGGAAAAATCGGATACTACTCCTAGGTCTAGACCTGCATTCCGCACTGAGGCTGCATACGAAGACCAAACGGCGGAATACATTTCGGGTTGTTTTCAAACTTACTTTGGAACGGAGGGTCAAAGGACACAGTCATAGGCAGGGTTTTCTGGTTCTGAGAACAGTCGGATATAATAATTCAAAGACAGTTTCAGCCTGCGGTTGGACAGTGAAGGTTCACCTGCCTCTGCGTACAGGCTGTACACGGGGGTGGTGCGGAATGCTCCAAGACAGAGACGAAGCCCTTGATGGTGGATAGGGTCCAAGAGTTTGAGGTAAGACAATCTTGCAGAGCCGTACACAGCACAACCGTAGCCCAGTTTGGAACGGACCAAGGCTCTGTAGAGGTGCAGCAAAGTTTTCTTATCAGCGCCCCAGTCGGGTGCGCTACGACCCACAGAATATTCAGTGCTTTCTGGCAAGCAGTTTTGAGGTTTTTGAGTGGCTGAGAAAGTTAAGTTTCTGGTCAAAAATATACCCCTTGAAATTTGGCCTCTTTGACAGCTGGAATGGGAGATTTCCCTACTTGAAGTTCAGGATGTGGAAAAAACTGACAGAAATTATGGAAGTGAATACACTGTGTTTTTGTAGCAAAAAAGGTAAAACCTTTTTTCATCCGCCCACTGATGGATTTTATCCACGCAAAGCTGGAGCCTGCGCTGGACACTCGGGTACAGGCTTCCAGTTGCGTAGACAGTGAAATCATCCACAAACAATGAGCAGTCTGAACCCTGCTGAACTGATTGAACAATGTTGTTGATTCTTAATGCTAAAGAGGGCAGGAGACAGTATGCTCCCCTGTGGAACACCCAACTCCTGCTCGTGGACATCAGAGAGAGTGGTGCCAACCCGGACCTGAAACTGTTCGTTCTGCCAAAAAATTTTAAATTGAAAAGCGGAAGATGACCTCGAAAACCCAGATCATGGAGATCATGAAGTATCCCGACTTCCAGGTGGTATCGTAGGCCTTCTCCAAGTTAAAGAAAATGGCCACTGCATGCTGTCTTTTTCAAAAGGCGTTCCGAAGTGTAGATTCCCAGATGAATCAAATGGTCAACTGTAGTCCGATGTTTGCGGAAACCACACTGTTCTTTCGCCAAAAGGCCATCGGTTTCCAGTTTCCACCATGAGCCTAGCATTGACCATTTCTCCATCAATTTACAGACCAGCTGGTCAAAGCTATGGGACGGTAGTTTGATGGATTAGAAAGATCTTTTTCAGGTTTGGGAATTGGAATAATGAGGGCTTTTTGCCAAGAAGGTGGAAAGAAACCAGTAGTCCACACATGGTTGTATACCTGTAGCAGGATGTTCAGACCTATTTGCGGAAGATGTTTCAACAGTTGATAATGGATTTCATCTATACCTGGAGAGGAATCACTGCAAGAGAGTAAGGCAGATTTCAGTTCGTTTAACGTGAAAGGAAGATTGTAGTCTTCCATGTTGTCTGATGAAAAGTTGCAGGGTGATTTTTCTTTAAGGGCTTTGTTTTTGACAAAAGTGGCTGATTTGTTAGAAGAGGAGGAATTCTTTTCAATTGTTGAAGCAAGCAGATTAGCAACTGCTTTTTTTCTCCGTTATTAAAGAGTCCGAAAACTTGAGATGGTTCACAGTGGGACAGGTGTTCTCCCTTGATTTTCTTAATGATGTTCCACACTTTTTTCTTGGAAGTTTTCGATGTCAGCCTGGAGCAGAAGCTTCTCCAGGACCGACGTTTACTGATTTAAAAAGTGTGTCTCGATTTAGCACGGAGTTTCTGATGGGCTCGAGCGTTGGGACCGAAGGTCGTTGGTATACCCGACGCTGAGCCCGTTTTCGAACTTTGGAAATTTGTTGGCAGTCTGAATCGAACCAGGGTGTTTTTGGCATTTGGAGTTTGTCGGAAGACACTGGAATACAGGCTTTAGCACATTTGATCACAGTGTTAGTCAGAGATTCTGCTGGGTCTGGACTCTGAAAAAATCAGTGTCCTGGAATTCCTTAGAAATAGTGGCTGCAAATAGATCCCAGTTTGCTTTCTTATAATTTAGATTGTTGAGAGACAGAGACGTGTTCAGTTATTACGGGTTGTAAACAGACAGGGAAATGGTCACTTCCGTTTCAGATCGTCATGGACAGACCACTCATAGTACCAGGACCAGCGAGGGTCACAAACCGACAAATCTAAACACGAAAGTGAACCTGTGGAAGAGTGGAGGTAAGTTGCAGATCCGTCGTTCAGACAACACAAATCCAAATCCGAAAGGACATCCTCAATTAGCAGACCTCTGGATGACATACTGATACTACCCCAAAGAGGATTGTGACCGTTAAAGTCACCCAACAGCAAAAAAGGTCGAGGAAGTTCTCCTATCAGACTGACAAGGTCCTGACGACAAACCGGGACAGAAGGTGGAAGATAAAGAAAACAGATTGTCACAGTTTGTGGAGAGTGATTCTCGCAGCTACAGCCTGAAGGGAGGTAGACAGAGCGACAGGACTATACAACAGAGTTTGTGTATGAGAAGGGCAACACCGCCCGACAATCCCAACGTGGATGGTTGTGCAGGTTTAGAAAGAATATTAAAGCCAGAAAGTGAAGGTCTTCTGGCTTTGAATTGAGTTCCTGAAGAGCCACGATGGAAGGTTTTATAGATTGACATAGAAGCTGCAGCTCCTCGAAGTTGGAATTTAGTCCACGGATATTCCAATGGAATACTGTACTATCCATGGCGCAGAGGGCGAAAAGGAGAGAGATCAGGTCATCTCCTCCTCAACATCTGCTTCTAAAGGTGTAAATTTATTGTTTAGTTTCACTGGACTGTGTTGGTCAACAGACCTGCTGGCAGACTTGCCAACAGGTGAAGAAGGTTGGATTTGGGAGACGGTGGAGGTTTCTTCCTCATCTCCACACTGGATTGAACTCCCTTGCCCGCACGGGCACTGGACAGAGGAGTTCGAGGTGGAGGTGCTGGGGTTTTTTAATCTGCCCAGCAGCAGATGTTGTAGACTGCTGGGGAGTCTGAGGGGTGGCGGATTTTTGCCTCCACCAGGGGCATTCACTTTGGGTTGGGAGGGGGGGTGGACTGCTTCCACCAGAGTTGACAATTCTTCCTTGCAATGTCTTAGAAAACATGAATTCATCAGTCTGGCAGCAGACTGACCGGTAGGAACTGTGGGAACTGTCTTTACGGCCGAAGCATATGAAGAAGCTGTTGGCGTATGACTGCCAACAACCTGTTTCCGGGCTTCAAAAACGAGATCTTCTTTCTGTTTTGATGCGTTGTATAGCGGATTCCTGAATCCAAAGAGGACAGTTTCTTGAAGAGGAGGGATGGTCGCCACCGCAGTTAGCACAATGTGCCGGATCTTTACACAGCCCATCATGGGTTGCCTTGCAGCAAACACCGCACACCTCCTGCCCAAACAGCGGTCTCTGACATGGCCAAACCTCTGGCATCTGAAGCACCTCAACGGGGACGGAACATACAGCTGAACTCGGACGTTCAGGTAACCAACTTTGATGACCGGAGGCAGCACAGGGTTGCAGAATATCAGAAAGAGGGTGTTGGTGGCCACTCTTTCTGCACCTTTTTTTACCGTCACCCTGCGCACCTCCGTCACACCCTGGGACGCCAGTTCCGTCTTGATCTCTGCCTCTGAGACCCCCTGTTTAAATCACGGCAGCGAATCACTCCTTTCGACAAATTCAACTGTTTATGGGGAGTCCCTTGATCTCCTGTCCACGAGCTTCGTTGCCCTCAGCAGCTGTTCGGATTGTTTTTTTTATCTACATTGAATCAGAAACGAGCCATTTCGCAACCTTTTGATGGATTGAGGGTCACTGCTAAACCTTGAAAACCCTTCTGGATAGCAAAAGGACTCAGAGTTGAAAGGGGTCTTTCCTGCTCCGTCCCTTCCATCACGAGCCAGGAAGCCCGAAACCTGTCCCTCTGTCTTACCTCTGTATCTGAATCGCTATCAGAAAAAAGATCCCCTGAAATAGGGGATGCTGGCCTTCCTCTTCTTTTGGGGGGGATGTTTTTAGAAAAAGCCATATTTATTTTATTATGTTTCATCTCTCCCTTACCCACCCACCTTGGGGTCCAACTAAGGGCCAGGGCCAAGAAACCAATGTCTTGACCCCTTTCCCGGCTTCGGGAGAGACATACGACAAACAGAAACCACCAACCCTATCCCCCTGATCATGCTCAACTCCCGGGAACAGAGAGCTGAGCACTGCAGGGGTTACATGGCCAGCAGGGGAAACTGCCGTCTTGACCCAGCCCCAAGAAGGGGAGCCGATTAGTACACCCGGGCCCAAAGTGTACTCCTGTCTAGGAGAGGTCCGAGCCAAAGTGATGTGTTGAGAGCACCGGCCTCCTCAAGCATGGCCCTCTCAATCACAGGATCCCCATCCCCCTCCGACACAGGTCGCACCGCACGGCAAACGCGGCGATCTTAAGCGAGACCACAGAGAGAAAAGGAGTGTGGAAAAGAAGACTTGAAGGGGAGACGAAGATAGAAAAGGGCCAAATAAGAAAGGCAGAAAACAAGAAAAGGAGAAAGGCGGGTTACTCTTAGTCAGGATCCTCACCCTTAGCCTATCTGACATGGGAAGCCCTACCAGGGGCATCAACTCCTTACCACGTTACGCTAGGCCAGGCAGCATTCGACTTCACAGGCCTAGAAGCAGTTTGAAAAAAACCAGCCTATCTCCAAGTATGAGCCCCCGCCAGCAAAGCCTAAGGGATCACTGGACCCGCGCAAGCCCTCCGACCACGACAAGGTCGCAACCCCCGGAGGATCTGGGGGGGTCAGGGGATGAAGCCACTGCAGCTGAAGATTTGCAAACCATCATCAGATTGATGGTATGCTCATCCCATCCTGCATTCTTGATGCCTGCAGCTATGTCAATTTTTATTTATTCTTTTTTTTTCTTCTAAATTCCTTTTTTTTTCAGTTTTCAAAACATTTTCAGCCCACAGATTTTGATTTCTTTTCTTAATTTTCTAAAAAACCAACACAAGCTTGAAGGCACTGCTGACAAACCGAACTGGAATAAAATATTACACTGGAATGTGAAACTGAAACCTGATATTCTTGACATCACATATCATCCCAAATTTTCTCAGCTGATATAATCTCAAGAATGGCCTTACAGACTTCTGAACACACACACACACACACACACACACACACACACACACACACACACACACACACACATCTGAATTCAGGCTAAAATCTGAAAAGTCTCATGTCTGGCTAAAGGGAGCAGGAATGTCATCACAGTTGCATATAATTGCTACAGGCATACATAGTAAATGCTACAGGCATACATAGTCAGGCATGAAAGTGACCAGCAGTAAAAAAAGGCTGAAAAATCGGCGGGGGTCTGGGGGCCACCGTAGGCCCCCAGTGGGGCCCAGTGGCAACGCCCCGGCGGGGGTCAGGGGGCAGAGCCCCCTGAAGCTGAAGCTTTTTTATGAAATAAAAGGCCTAAAACTTCAAATAAACCCCAATTTCAGCGCTGTTAAGAAGGGCAAATAAGCCACATTTTCATGTTTTCAGTAATGAAAATTATACTTCAAAAGATCATATAATAATATACTTTTATATGTGCATACTGACTCATTCACTCGCATTATTTTGTGTTATTTTATTTTTACTTTTTAACATGCGCGCTGGTGACCTACTCGTTTTTGAGTGAACCAGTATTTTAGGAAGAAGAAGAAAACAATGAGGCAGCCTTCATCACAACATTGATTCAGTCGGTCAATCTTTCCACATGGAACACAAAATGCAACGCCTTTTTCGTCTAATTTGCGAAACGCATCGCCAACTCGAACATCGTCCACTTCCTGGTCTAGCCAGTCCCACCTCCAATCGTTTCTCATCCCTTTTTTTTTGGCGTGAAATCGCGACGCGCTTGACAAACTTCGGCAATTTAACGATGTCCGACGTTCGACAGGCGCGAAAAGACCGGATGTTGATTGACGGCGGAAGTGACCGGTTGACTCTTTTGAGAATAAATTGTCCAAATGGGAATAGCATCGAACGAAAGTTTATTTCAGGATTTTTCTTTTCTTTTTTTCTTTCTTTTTTTTGGGGCGGCACATTTTTGGGGGGGGCGGCGCAGATGAAAAAATGGGCGGAAAATCCGCCTTAGGCGGACGAATTTCATGCCTGATAGTAAATGCTACACAACAGGCATATATAGTAAATGCTGCAGGCATATGTAGTAATTGTTACAGGCATATGCAGTAGTTGCTACAGGCATATGGTAATTGCTACAGGCATATATATATTGTAATTGCTATATGCATATATATAGTAATTGCTACAGGCATAATAATTATATATATTAACGGCTACAGGCATATGGTAATTGCTACAGGTATATGGCAATTGCTTCGGGTATATGATAATTGCTACAGGCAAATGGTAATTGCTACAGGCAAATGGTAATTTCTACAGCCATATGATAATTGCTACAGGCATATGATAACTGCTACAGGCAAACAGTAATTGCTACAGACATATAATTGCTGCAGGCAAATGGTAATTGCTACAGGTATATGATAATTGCTACAGGCAAATGGTAATTGCTACACGCAAATGATAATTTCTACAGGCATATGATAATTGCTACAGGCATATGATTACTGCTACAGTCAAATAGTAATTGCTACAGGCATATAATTGCTACAGGCAAATGGTAATTGCTACAGGTATATGGTAATTGCTTCAGGCATATGATACTTGCTACAGGCAAATGGTAATTTGCTTCAGGCATATGGTAATTGCTACAGGCATGTCAATTGCTACAGGCAGATAATGGTAATTGCTACAGGCATATAGTACAGGCATATGGTATCAAAATGCAAGCCTGCAAATGAGCAAACATACAGACAGACAGGTACACAGAACAAAACAGACAGGCTGACTGACTGGTAAAAACACACTGGCAAAACTGGTAAATACTTTTATCAGATAACTGGTCCCAAATCAAACAGGATAGAAGCACTGACTGGTTGACAGACAGATAAATCTGTGGGCCAACAATCAGACTTGAAGACAGTAACACAGGCAGATGAAGATCAACAAGACCATCATGGACCCCCCCCCCCCCCACCTGTTCCCTCTCCCCACCCCTTCCCTCTCCCCAATTACAACAAAGGCTGCATCATACCTATTTCAGGCAACAAAGGCTGCATCATACCTATTTCAGGCGGATGGTATGGGGAGGTTGAGGGTAACGCCTCAGCATCTTGTTCACCTGCGAGGAAGGGTAGCGGCCGCCAGTGGCCACCGCCTTTCCTTGCTCTGCCGCTTCCTGTGCTGCCTTCTGTGCTGCCTGGAACAACAAATCACACAGTGCAGGGAAGTTAGTTTCACTTTAAAAAGAAAGAAACAAACAAACAAACCAAAATCAGGGATGGGTCAGTTCATTCACGGGTGGGGACAAGCGGTCTGTGGTGAGGATACAAGTGGGTGGGGGGTGGGGTGGGGGGATGCAGAGGTGGGGAGTTGGGGGGGGGGGTTCAAAATATTTTCAAGGTGCATTAATTAAACAGCTGCCAGAAATCTGGAGGGAAGGGATCCCAATATGACTGTTTACACCACATGAGAACAGGGCTGAGCCTGAGGACATCTCATGGCCAAAGGGTAACCAGCCAACGCTACGACAATTTTCTTCTTTTTTTTCCTTTTTTTTTTTTTTTTTTGAAGGGCTGTATACTTTTTTTCTCTCTCTCTCTCTCTCTCTCTCTCTCTCTCCCTGAGCGGAAACTGAAAATAAGAATCAGTGGGGAAACTGTGAAGATCACTGTCCCGTAACAGCAGACTGATGGACCACAAGGGACAGGCAGGGTTCTTGGCATGTCTCTGTTCTCAGTCACACAGAAGTGGACTAAAGTGCTTCAGTCAGTGCAGGATTTCTTCAGTCTGCCTCTAGGATGTCCACCCTCCCACCAAGCCCTGTTGGGATGGTCTTGGACATAAAGTCATGACAAAGCTTGTGCACATTCAAACAACATGTTAATACAAAGTGATCTTTGTTAATACAAAGTGATCTCACATGAGGGTCAAATCCCACGCACACTAATTGATCTAAGACCATCCACCATGGCATGGCGGTTAGTGGTGGAAATTTCGGACAGGGTGGTTTCAGACAGGTGGGTTCAATCCCCATCAGAGCTGTTTACTTGTAGGATTTTTCTGCCCTTACTGACTCCTATCCAGTATCGACTTTGCTGCAGGCTCAGCTGGGAAGACTGGAATCTCCTAGCTGAGTTTCATCCTCTTACTGTGTCCATACTGTCTCACACATGCAAGTGTGTGTGTGTGTGTGTGTGTGTGTGTGTGTGTGTGTGTGTGTGTGTGTGTGTGCATGTGTGTGTGTATGTATGTGTGTGTAGTTTAACTCTGTGTGAATGTGTGTGTGTGTGTAAGTGTGTGTGTGTGCATGCATGCACATGTGTTTATGCATGCATGCATATGTAAGTGTGTGTGCATTGTGTGTGTGAGTGTGTGTGTATGTGTGTGTAGTTTAACTCTGTGTGAATGTGTGTATGCACAAGTGTTTATGTATGCATGCGTGTGTGTGTGTGTGTATGTGTGTGTGTGTGTGTGTGTGTGTGTGTGTGTGTGTGTGTGTGTGCATGTGTGTGTGTATGTGTGTCACGACCGACCCCTGGAGGTCTGCCCTGACAGGATCGGTCTAGATGGGAGTGAAGGGAGTGACTGAACTCACACGCCCCGCAAGAGACCACACAAGAAAGATTACGATACAACACCCCATTTATTCACACCAACACACACATAGTCACAAATAAGCATTCCAACACACACAACATGCACAATCACACTCAAGCATTTTAACACTCACGACATACACACAATTAAGCATTTCAACACACACGACATACCCATAGTCGCAAACAAACATTTCAACGCACACAATATAACTATAATCTTAAATAAGGATTTCCAGCACGCATTCCCTTCCGTGCTTCATGTAGTTCCCCCACACCCCTGCCTCCCCAAAGTCCACTGTGAGCACCGAGTCGCACCAAGTGCCCCAAACCGGGTCGGTTCCTGAACAAAGTGTCTTTCGACGCCGACACCATTGACACACACACACCCGAATGGCACGACGCACAACGAACCACACTGGTGACACGGGCTGTAGGAGGTCCGAAGACCGCGGAGAACGCGTCCCGTGGGACGAGGCGTTGTCGCTGAAGGTCCCGGACAGGGGTCGGGATCCTCCAGCAAAGTCCTTGTGCTCCTCAACCAGTGCGTGGCCCCCAACAGCGCAAGCTTCGGGTGAATCCCCCCGGGAGGAGAGGACACGGAAGGAACTGGAAGGAAAGAAGGAAGAAGGGTACTGGAACCCCGCAGTCAGTACGGTCTGATATTCGCTGCTCACTCCTAACAGCCACTCGCATGATGGGCGAGAGGAGGTGTTTGCTAATTAAATTAATGACATCAGCTCAACACAGACCTGAGCATAACAGTCAACAAACCAAACGAGGAACGTTCGCTAAAGGTCTCCTCACACGAAGCAGGTAAGAGGTTACATTAACAGGCTAAACAAACAAATATCAATTTATATCTTCATCCTTCCCTCACTCACGTTCAACATTTTCCTTTCTTAGGAACTGAACAGATACAGCAACCGCTGCTCTATAACTGCCACCACATTTACAAATAATACTAACTCAATGGCACAATGATCCACACATTTTATAACAACATTTCAAAATGACACAATTCTCCAACCACGCATCCAAACGACGAATCATGCGTACGCACGCTCGCAAACATAAAACTCGTTCCCCTTGCACACACAAACAGACGGTGGCCGAAGAATAAGAGACCGGCGACTGTGACAGGGGCGGACAAGCGAGACCAAGCAAGTACCAACCCTGAATCACCAGGTTCTCCCCCTTCCCCGCCGACTACCGCATCACCAGATGCATAAAAAGGAGAAAGACTTTAAGATATAATTTTGACTGGCCAGGTTAAAGATTGAATTAACCAGAAAAAGTGGACTCAAACAATATTTCTTTTATAATTTTGAAAACCAAAAGAAATTGCGCAAAAGAGAAGAATTAGCCGGCTAACAACAAAAAAAAAACAACAACAAATAAACCACGAAACTGATGCTTACCAGCTACCCGTGGTTGACCCCAGTGGCGGGTCAAGCGACTCTCTACCCTCTGTCCGGTCGAGAGGACAGCAGAGCAGATGCGGAAAAGAGTTGACGTGATGTCCCTCCCCTACAGGCCGACTGTAGGCATGAAGGTACCGACCGTACCTTCGACGAAGTGGTGTAGAACCAAAACCGGAGCAGGCGCTCCCAGAGACATCTTCCGCTCGAGTGAAGAGAAAACCTGCCTCAGCGATGGCAGCCAACATGCCACGCTACGTCACAGTGAGCATACCTCAAGCCTAAGAGGAATGATGCACGTGCGACAGGTAAAAAGACAGGAGAGAGGCCGATAGAGACAGCCAGTTAAAGCGAAAGGTACCAGCCACCCGTGAACCTGCAGGATGAATTGCACGGGCAGTGGAATTAGAGAGAGAGAGAGAGAAAGTAAACCTAACCTGAGCTGAACGACATTAAGGTGCAAACGCACTACAAACCACATTAAGGGACGGATACACGACAACAGCAACGACAATAAATAAATGAATAATTCCGCCACCCTAGACGGGTCAATCGTCGTAGGCCTCGTGACAAACTCGTGACAAACCCCCCTTCTAAAAGCATCTGTTTCTCTGAGATACAGTGCTCCTTTGAACCTTGACGCATGTGCAAATTCACAACAATGGGACCGAACCCAACCCTCTGTAATCGACAGAGTACGAAAAATCCAATACAACCGTTTCACGATAGAATTGCACAGGGAGATACATAATACTACATTTATCAAACAACTAAGCAAACCTTCCAACAATAAAAGTAGCAATCCGAATCAGTGGTGATTCACTACCGTTAACATCACTGAAGTGAAAACTGTCACTACACCTGATACAGAGACAAAAGGGGATATAACCCTGGTTGAGGGAAGTGTCCCTCTGACTGATTTCTCCAATGTGCTGACTACGGAGCTCGGCTGAGATAGTCAGCATCCGTATTGCTGGAACCCTTGATATGGCGAAAAGTGAACGCATGACTCTGCAGTTCCACTGCCCAACCCATGAGTCGACGACTGACTGGCCGGATCCGGTCCAGGTACTGGAGAGGATGATGATCGCTCTCCAGTACAAACTCACGGCCGTACAAGTAGGGGTAAAACTTCCTGATGCCCCACACGACTGCCAGACACTCTTGTTCAATCGTGTGGTATCTAGTCTTGGCATCAGTGAGTTTTTTGCTCGCATAAGCAAGCGGTTGGAGTCCCTTCCCCTGATCTTGTAGAAGCACAGCCCCAATCCCCACTGCAGAAGCATCAGTTCGCAGGACAAAAGGAAGACTGGGGTCTGGGAGAACCAGGACTGGGCGAGTAGTCAGGGACCTCTTCAAGGCGTCAAACGCCTGTTGGGAACGCTCATCCCAAACCAAACGTTCTGGTTTCTTCCCTTTCGTCAAGTCAGTGAGGGGCAGGGCAACCTTCGCAAAGTCATGGATGAACTTGCGGTAGTATCCCGCAAGTCCAAGGAATGACCGCAATTCCCTTTTGGTACAAGGGGGTTTGGCACCTGCAACTTTGGCCACCTTGTCTTCCTCAGGAGCAATCAAACCCCGCTGCAGATGATGCCCCAAAAAGGAAATCTCGTCCTGACCAAGCTGACATTTGGAAGGACGGGCCGACATCTGAACTTCGCGCAGACGAAGAAACAGGCGACGGAGTAGCGAGACGTGCGAGCTCCAATCGACTGAGCTGAGTAGCAGGTCATCCATGAAGTTGTTCAGATCTGGTGTATTGAGAGGGAGGAGCAATTGTCGCATGACGCGACTGAAAATTGCTCCAGGAGTTTTGAGGCCAAAAGGCATCACGTTCCACTGGAACTGTCCCTCAGGCATCGTGAATGCCGTTTTGGGCTTATCCTCTCTGCGCATGGGAATCTGCAAGTACCCCTTCGCGAGATCGAACTTGGAAAAATACCTGGCCCGACTCAACTGGGCGAAGATTTTGTCGACATCCGGCATAGGTTCAGCATCAAACCGGAGAACCTTATTCAGCCGACGAAAATCGACGCAAAACCTCATTTTGCCATCCTTCTTCTTTACCAGAAGGATGGGGGATGAGTACGGAGAACTCGCACGTTCAATGACCCCCAACCTCAACATGGCCTGCACCTCCTGTTGGATGACAGACGCCTGGGAGTGAGGCAGAGGGTACTGTTTGACCCTAATTGGGGTCTCGGTGGTCAATTCCAGTGTACACTCACCAAGGGTACTGTGCAGGGGCCGATCTGTGAGCACGTCCTGGAACTCCTGGCACAACCTGCGCAGTTGATCTGTCTGAGCTGAGGAGAGGTTTGTACCAAAGCAAACATCCTGCCACGACTCCTCCTCGACGAGAGAACAGTGGGGATGTCCTGAGCCACCGACACGGCGTGCTCATCGCCACTCTCCACAACGACAGGGGTGAATCCTGCCTGGCACTGAGTTCGTCGCACGTACGCCTTCAGGACGTTGACGTGATACAGGCGTTCCTTCCCACGCACACGAATCCGGTAGTCCCAGTCACCCACCCGACTGCAGACCACGAACGGACCCTGCCAAGCAAGCTGCAGCTTGTTCTTCTTTTGGGGAAGGAGAAACAACACCTCATCACCTGGCTCAAACCACCGTTCAACACTGCGCCGGTCATACAGAGCCTTGTACTTGGTTTTTGCCGACTGCAAATGTTGCTGAGCCAGCTGGCAAGTGTCAGCGATGCGGTTGCGCAGATCGACCACATACCGACTCTCCTCCTTGACAGCAGGTTCCACATCGTCGTGGGTCCACATCTGCTTCAAGATGTTGGTGGGTCCTCGTACTGTTCTGCCATACAGGAGTTCGAACGGGGAGAAGTGCATGCTTTCCTGTGGAACCTCCCTGTAGGCGAACAGTACAGCAGGGATGAAGCGATCCCACTCACGAGGTTGCTCTGCACACAGGCGACGCAACATCTGCTTCAACGTCCCATTAAAGCTCTCGACAAGGCCTGTCATGGACGGACAGCCCTCCATCCCGCTTTTAATGTAGTTTGTCAGTTTATTATCATTTTTTTTATGTGTGTGTAAAAGAGGGATGGGCAGCTGTGTGCTGTCAACTTTTCAGGGAGAAAAGTCTATCCGTCCGTGCGGTTTGCGTGCATCCTTTTGCACCGCATGAACATTGCTTTTTGTGAGATACCCGTATAGTTGTGAAAACCCGTGGAGAGCTCACTGAGTCATTGGAAGTTATTCCCCTTTGATCGGCAGCTGGCGTTTGGAAAAATTCTTATGTTTACTCGGATTGGAGCCACGAGTGAGAGACCACGTTCTCTTTGGCGAGGCATTTCATAACCCGTGACGAAGGCCACTTGTCTGCCTGACGGTGGTAGTCTCAGGGTGAGAGAGAGGAATCCCTATTCCTGCCCACCAAGTCTTCAACTTGACCCTCTTCGCTGGGGGTGACCAGCTGTCAGCCATCCCATGGTGAAGGGCTGCTGGTGCTGTCGGCTCCGAGGTTCCGGACAGTCTTGTCGCTGAGGATCAGTCTGCCGGGCCCACTTTTCCCCTCCTTTCCACCCGCCGTTCTGGTGAGTTATTTTCGTGCTTCTTGGTTCTCATGTCGCATTCCACAGTGGTATCGGTTGTAAATTATAAAATTAATATTTTCATTCAAAGTCTGTCATTTTGGTACTGTGCTGGGGCAGTACTACAAGTGTGGAGAATTATTGTGGTTTCAGGCGCGCTGCGAGCGTTAGCCTATTTATAAATATGGAAGAGCAAGTTTAAAATTTTATTTTAAATGCGCTACGCTGAAGCGGTGACATTCTTCTTGTCAGCGATTTGGTCAGACACAGAGCGTGCCGCGCGCGC
>CM031596.1:20890053-20919791 GCA_018398815.1 Conus ventricosus | reverse complement strand
CCTCGCTCACTTCCAATGTCCTCCATTTGTGACACAAAGTCGTTCTTAAATTTCGACATTTGTTCATCCGGGTAAATAAGATTGTGTCTTCACTTAGCAATCCTCAGCTTTTTTTCTTTTTTTTTTTTTTTTTACATTGTCGCCAGAAAACACAAAGACATATTTACACCACATAGATGTAAGCCATACTGGTGGATGAAAATGTAAGGCTGGAGAGAACAGTCGTGATTGCGGAGCGCTCGCTAGGCACGTCCGACTCGGTCGGTGAGCGGAAGTCAAGTCCGAGTTACATTCCTTTTGTAAACGATTAACATACAACAAAATGCTAAGGATGATAAACTAAGACAATTGCAATGCATCAATAATATCAACATTTGTTCTTTCTTTTACATTTATATGATGTGGTTATAAGGCAAAACGAGAACGAACAATCAATTATCAGTAAGCAGCAATAAATTCCTAGCATCAATAATTATAACATTTATTTTTCCTGATGTGTGCGTGTGCATGTGCGCGCGCGTGAGGGCACGCGCGCGCGTGCGTGTATGTGTGTGTGTGTGTGTGTGTGTGTGTGTGTGTGTGTGTGTGTGTGTGTGTGTGTGTGTGTGTGTGTGTGTATGTGTGTGTGTGTGTGTGTGTGTGTGTGTGTGTGTGTGTGTGTGTGTGTGTGTGTGTGTGTGTGTGTGTGTGTGGTGTGTGTGTGTGTGGTGAGAGAGAGAGAGAGAGAGAGAGAGAGAGAGGAGAGAGAGAAGAGATGCCATTATTACTTACCTTCCCCATCTTTTTTGTTTTCTTCTTTACCATTCATACATGCCAAATTTATAATTATTAATTAAGCGACAATCCATCGAAACGCAGCCGTAGTTAAACGAAGAGAGAGAGTGAGGAGAGGAGAGAGAGCAGAGTGAAGAGAGTGGAGAGAGAGAGAGAGAGAGAGAGAGATTATAATTCCATTTTTCTATCCAAAATATCACATGCTAAACATTACGATAAATTTGAATAAAGAGCAATACATCAATATGATCAACAGTAATCCGGACACACATTTATCACTTGCAGTTACAGTGCTCAAAGAAATCAAAGTATTAAGACATCAATCAATTCGTGACAATGCACAATAAACCAGCGACCACAATAGTCATTCGTCATAATATGATTTCAATCATTAATATAACCGATAGTAACACATCTCTCATTTATCATTATCTGGTTTTAAAAACATCAGTGGAAAGGAAACGGCCGTATCAGTTTAATATGCAGCAAAACAGAGGGTGTGCCCTGGTTTATGTATTTTGTTCTAATAGCAATGGTCTGCTGTGAAATGTGTGATTAGTTTTTCCCTGAAGGATTCTGTAATATGAGTACATCGGAAATGTAGTGGAAGTGAATTCCAAACCACGCTACTGAGTAAGATAAGCTTGATTTAAATAGATCTATTCTAGGTGTGGGAACCTGGAATTTGGTTTGAATCCTAGGGTTTATGCTAAATTTGGACTGAAGAGTTTGTGGTGCTAAACCCGATGCAATTTTTTGCATTAGCTGACATTTGTTGACAGCAAACATTTCTTGTAACGGAAGGCCCCGCTTTAGTATAATCCCCTTCACTAAGACTAGATGTTTTAATAGAATGCTTTAAGTGCTCTTTTGTAGACACTCTTAAGAGGTTTCATGGCATTAGCACTAGCAGAATCAAATAGTGTTGAACAATAATTGATTGAAGAGGAGACATGTGCGTGTAGGAACAATTTCCTGGCATGAAGGTTTAAGAAATGCTTAATCTTGCACAGCTGATATGTTTGTCTGGATATTGATTTACATAAACTGCGAGGGTGATGAGACCAAGAAAGATCATTATCACATATACACCTAGAATCGATGGCTATCCACCACTTCAATTTCCTGATTATTGATAAAAACAGATGGGGGCTGTGTGGTTATGTTTTGTCTTCTTGCCTTGTTGTTATCAGCATTAGTTTTGTTTTGTTAGGATTCAGTGACATGTGATTTACATTGCACCAATTACTTAAGATTTTAGCATTCTTCTGTAATGAAGTGAAAACAGCTTCCAAGCTGGGGCTACTTGTATGGACAGTGGTATCATCACAAAAGAGTTCACATGAATCCTCAATATAAAGAGGGAGATCATTTATATAAACTGAGAACAGCAAAGGACCTAACACAGAACCCTGGGGTACGCCATGTTGGATAGGTAACTTCTCTGATAAATTGTTGTTGACACAAACGATTTGCTGACGGTCTTCTAGGAATGACGTTATCAGTTGGAAGGTGTTTCCTTTTATACCATATGATAAAAGCTTCCTGCATAACAATTTGTGGTCAATGACATCAAAAGCTTTGCAAAATCAACAAACAGTGTGCCACAATATTTATTCTCATTAACACTGGCTAGCCATTGATCTACTAAGAGAGAGAGAGAGGAGAGAGAGGAGAGAGAGAGAGAGAGAGAGAGAGGAGAGAGAGAGAGAGAGAGTAGTTGTACAGATCTAACAAAAAAGTGGGTTTACAACTGGCCATATGCGAGGTAATGGAGTCTTCTTGGTTCACCTACTTCCCCCCCCCCCCCCCCCCCCCCCCCCCCCCCCCCCCCCCCCCCCCCCCCCCCCCCCCCCCCCCCCCCGTAAACCCAGTTTTGTTGTGGATGAATCGTCGCATTTTTTTTATCAGAAATATATTGAGAAATATTCGGCACTTTCGACAAGTTCATTTATGTGAAATGAAGGACCAATATTTTACAACTACATTTCCGGAAAAAAAATCATGTAAATGTTGAAACACAGTCCAACAAAAAAAGTCCTCAAAGAACATGCTAATTTCAAGTAAATCAAGGATTTTTGTATCAAAAAATAAAAAGTTGCACTCTATTCCGTAAATAGTATTGTTCTTAAAAAATGCATTCGAACATTTGATTAAATCCAGTTTAGGGTGTGTGTAAAGTTATGTAACGCGTGTGTGTGTATGTGTGTGTGTGTGTGTGTGTGGTGTGTGTGTGTGTGTGTGTGTGTGGTGTGTGTGTGTGGTGTGCTTTTGTGCGTGCGTACGTGCGATGTGTGCGTGCGTGCGTGCGTGCGAGTGTCGTTGTGCGTGCGTGCGATGCGTGCCTGCGTAGCGTGCGAGTCGTGTATGTGCGTGCGTTGCGTGTGTGTGCGAGTGCGGTGTGTCCCACTGTTATGTGTTTGCCGCGCATGTGTGTGTATGTGCGAAATATGTCTCCATGGTTTGCAAGTACAACTAGGCTTAATTTGAAATAAATGATTTCTTTAAATTTGGTTAGTATTAAGGACGTTCCAACGGAGAAAAAGTCTTAAAAATAGGTCACTGCAAAAGCATATTCCGAATGACAGTCTTTAATAAGCCCTTTTCCACCCATTTCCTGCTGAATGTGGCCCGATGGAAATGGTTGTCAATTTGCTTTAAACAGTTTTAGCAAGTTTCGAGTTAAGTAATGGTCGTTTCTGAAAATGATGACCCCAAAAAACTATTGTTCACCCCTAAAATAAAATTGCTGCTAAATTTTATAGCGGGGGTTAAAGACTTTGCCACTCATGATCAGAGAGATAGAATAATAGATGATAGATGATAGAGATAGAAGAGAAGAGAGAGAAAAGGGAGGGGGAGAGAGAGGAGAGAGAGAGAGAGTTTGATGAAAATTTTTTTCAGAGGAAGACAGAAGAGATGTCATCAGAGGGGGGGAGACAGGGGGAGACGCATGCACTCAGAGAGAGGAGAGGAGAGAGAGAGAGAGAGAGAAAAGAGAGAGAGAGAGGGGGGGGGGGCGAGAGAGAGAGAGGAGGAAAAAAAAAAGGGGAAGGGAAGAGAGAGAGGGGAGGACAACTAAAAAGAAAGCAAAAAAGGAAAAAGAAGAGAAAAGGGAAAAGAAAGGGGGGAAAAAAAATCAAAGAGATAACAAATAAGAACATCGAGTAAAGTGTTCCATTGCCCCGGTTGACACTTCCGCCGGGGGAAGGGAGGGCCACGCCGAGATAAGGAGGGCCTTTTTCTTGCAGAGGGGAAAACACCCCCAAACAGTGTCGGGCGGCCCCTGAGGGGGGACAGTGAAAGAGGCTCAAGTGGCTCAAGCTTCAACAAACCCCACAACACCCACAACACCCACACACACAAAAACACCCCCAACACACAAAAAACCACACACCCCAAAACACAAACACACCACACGAAAAAACCAACCCACAACACAACCAACCAAAAACAAACCCCACGATCCCCCCCTTTTTGTGGGTGGGTGGGTTGTTTTTTTGTCGTATGATCCAGAAATTGGGTTTGGGCCCGGTGCTAGGTGGTTTCGTTTTCGAAAATTTTTATTTTTCAAAAAGGCAAACGAAGTGTGATAAATGAAGAAAAAAAGGAAAGAAAAGGCAACAAAATTAACAGCCGTTGTGGACTGCATGCAAGACTGAAATCTATAAACAGTGCAAGTTGCATGCGTCCAGTTACGAAATAGCACGCGCGCGCGCGTGTGTGTGCATGTGTGATAGCTCTTTCATTTTCAAAGAAGCGACTCACTCAAATTCAACTGTGTAGTTCAACAGAGAGAGAGAGAGAGAGAGAGAGAGAGGAGAGAGAGAGAGAGAGAGAGAGATGTGTGTGTGTGTGGCTCAAAATATATACACAGAGGGAAAAAAAGAGTGTAAACCAAAACTCTTCTTTGACGGTCATAAATGAATACATCATAAAACAAAACAAAAAATGTCAGTAGAGAGATATCAAAACAAAACAAAATCGAAACTGAAGAACAAAGCTTCAAACCCACAAAGAAACGAACAAACAACAATTGTTCGGTACCTACTCAAAACCAAACAAGCCAGCGCTACAACTTTAGCTGCAGTGGATGACTAACGTTGAACGATCCACATTTTTGGAGCATCATGTCTACAGATGTCCACAACTAGCCGTATTAATCCTGTGGTCTGTGCCTCATCAGGACTACCTGAGGCAGATAGCCTCAGCCCTTCAGGCTTTAGATGAGACCAGGTACATTTCCGTTCACTCTGGTCGGCACAGACAGACGTGAAGGTCTGGGAAACCTCACTGTGGTCTGTCCAGTAGAATTGTCCTGGCATTCTGTCCAACTGCCTTTTGTTTCCTCACAATCCAGTCTGCCAGGATCTGGTTTAAAAAAAAAAGGGGAGGGGGGGGGGGGGGGCAGTATTCTCCTTTTTTTTTTTTTAATCAGGACATTTGGCTTAGCAGAAATTCCAGTTTGACGGAATACTATCATGATCAGGGTCATGATGATGATCATCATGAATACCTTACGACTGCATGGTGATGGCTTTCACTGACGGAGACTAGGGCAGCCAGGAATCGCTGCAACCCCTAGTCATCAGTCACGGGTAACAAGGTGGATCCTCATGTTGTCCATCCAAAACGTTTGTGTCTGCTTTTAGAGCGTCCGCCTCATACTGCGTCCTGTAGAAGGTCTTGGAAAGGGATTCAACGCAAAATCTACTGTGATGCCCGTGCCAAGTAAACTGATGACATCTGCTAACTGAGGAGAGAGGGTCTTGTTAGCAAACATGTTAATCTGCTACCTCCCTTAGACATTGGTCACGTACGTGTTCCCTATCTGATTTAAAGGTGAAGCCCAATGCGTTTCATCCTTCAACTCCAGATCTGCGGTCGATTGCATGAAACCTTACTAAAGGTTTAGTTATTAACTGAACGCGTTGCCAACTATTTTAGTAAGGTTTCTCGCGAGAGAGCGCTGGTGTCTATGTCCAGTGTTGTCTGCTTACTAAAGGACGGCTATAAGCAGTGACTTGTAGAGCTTGGTCTTCCCTGGGAAGCCGGTAGTCGAGGTGCTCCCGATGACGCTCGGTCTTGTCATGCCAGACTAGTCATCCCGAGCCTTATTTTGACGCGTGTTGAGCCGCCGTTGCTGCTCTGAATGAACGAACTGCTTGAAGGGGTCCACTTCGGCCACTGCTTGTTCAGCGTGATGTTGAAAGCTGTGTTTCGTCTGAAACTGCTGTGGTGGAACATGGTGCCCTATCAGCAGACTGGTGTTGAGGATGTGTTTAGATGTACGCCTCTTGTTAGTCTGCCTGCATTCTGTCTGTTCAGGCGGAGCCTCAGCGACGCTCCACCACGGCTACAACGCCCCTGAAGATTGTTTGTCCATGCGAAAATCGACAAAACACACGTATGCTGGGATCTGGCTTGCACAGACTTCTTGAAACCAATGGTTTGTGTAAGCGTCCTCTCAGGCTTAAATCTTTTTTTTTCTGTTTTTTTTTTGTTTTTGTTTTTGTTTGTTTGTTTGTTTGTTTTTACTTCAAGCAACAAAGCGCTGAAGGTTTTTAATTTTCCTTTAAAAATTTGCTTCATGAACTCTGTACTAATGCTCGAATTTGAAATGGTCTCACACCATCTTCCCCAGATATTCTTTGTAAATAACCCTGAAAACAAAAGTTACACATTATTATCCTCGTTTTTTCCCCCCAAACTTACATACTTATGTTTTTAATGTCTTCAAAACTAAACAGCATTTTCTTTCTTTTTCTTTTTTTTTTCGATGAGAAATACACAAGAACACGAAGTCAAAGCCAAAACTTTCTTCTAATGCACTTTAGCTCAAAGACATTCCAGACGGTATACCATTTCCACATGTCAACAGCTTCGCGGATTCAGAAGCACGTGCGAAGGCATTCTTCCTGACCATGAGACGGTTGCAACGCTCGCATCAGTCACAGGGGAACGAGAAAAAAGAACGAGACCTCGTGTTTCACAGATACATTCGCCTTCCAGCTTGCAGTAGGCGACGGAAGTCGAAGCTGAGTTTGGGAGTCTAGAAGACATTTAAAAAAATTTTTTTTTTTTTTTTAAAGGTCAGGTATGTTGAGATGAACGACCTCCGCGATGATAACCAATAGCCCTGATATGACTGGAAGAGGAAGTTCACTTCGTGCAAGAGGACGTGTGTGTGTGTGTGCGTGCGTGCGTGCGTGCGTGCGTGCGTGTGTGTGTGTGCGCGCGCGCGCGCGCGCGTGTGTGTGTGTGTGGAGGGGGTTGTGCGAGGAATATCATGGGAGGTGGAGGAAGGGGGGGAGAAGAAAAGTGGGTGCAATGCCGAATTCATACATTCTCTTTGATTGTTTTCTAATGGTGTCTTTGTGTAATGCTTAACATAAACAAATGAATAAATAAACTAAAACGCAACCCCCACCCACCCCACCCCCGAATGACACGAATTAGCGAGCTCTCAGATTGTTCATTCCATGAAATAGCACCCAGATTCTCTGGAATCCTCTCCCATCCCGCCTCCTCCTTCCCCCTCCCCCCCCCCCTCACCCCTCCCATTTCTCTCGAGACCCCTTTCAGATTGACAGGAAATGTCGCTTGAGGAAGACGGAAGCGGTTTCTGACGCATGCAGTCATTTAACGTTCCACAACTGGGCCATTATTGTCGTCAGCAGGGTGGAGGGGTGGGGATAGGGGTGTAATTGTGGGTGGTTGGGAATGATTGGGTGGAATGTAAATGTTTGTAAGGTGTGGGGGCTGAGGATGGAGGTTTAGCATGCGTGTCCCACTTTCATTTTTAAACGAGAAGAATAAGTGCTGAACAAGCACACAGACGGTCAACGGAGGTATTGGCTGCCTCCTCTCTTGTGGACTAGAAGGGGGACTGGTGGGGGAGATGGGTGACAGGTGTGTGTTTAGCGGAGGGGGTATGATTTCCGAGGACGTCGAATTTGAAGCTTTCCATCATTTTGCTCGATTTGTTCAATAATCAGTATTGCCAATATCTTCGTCCCCCCCCCCCCCCCCCCCCCACACACCACCCTCCACGCTCCCTCCATTCACACACAAACACGTAACACACACACACACACACACACACACACACACACACACACACACACACACACACACACACACACACAACACACACACGCACGCACGCACGCACGCACGCACGCACGCACACACACACACACACACACACACACACACACACACACACACATTCGGGTGAGGACTCAGAATATTTGCTCAGGCCACTGGGACGCCAATAAAAATTTTTTTTTACTCGTCTTCTATTACTTAACTTGTTTTTATTTTGTTTTGTTTTTTCCTGTCAAGACACTGAAAGGTCTACAAGGAAGTAGTCCTATATCGTGCCGTCCGATAACTAACATCAATAGGGGAGGAGGAGGGGGGGGGGGGGTAATGTTGGTGTGGGGTGGATAGTTTTCCTTTTTCCTCATGTTCAGTGTCGAACATTGTTTAAAACAAGGGTTAAACCTTCACATTTTCAAAATAAAATGTTGAAATACTGGGCAGCCGAATAAACCTAACAGCCAGGTAAAAAGCCTTTACCGTTCGGTCGTTTTCAGACAGGACAAAACCAAACAAACGATGTAAATAAATACAAATAACAGGGGAAAACACAAGTGCAGGTAACCAGTCCTCAGACCACTAAAGTGAATGAACAAGGATTTCAAAAGGAGGAGGTTGTAGGGAAGAAGGGAGAGGAGAAGAGGAGGAGGGGGAGGAGGAGGAGAAACGCGATGAAAAAGAGGTCGTTAAAATATAATTTTTCTTAAGATTAAATTTGTCACTGACAGCGATAAAGACCTTTGAACTCCGTGGCATTGTGAAGAGAACCATTTGCGAACACCCATCTAGAGTCGATTTTCGTATTCTGGTTGAGAAATCCGTCTCGTAAATACGGGTGGTTTCAGTTGTGACAGCCTACCGTTGTATCGAACAGAACACCACCAAAAATGTTGTATTTTCCACACCACGGGGATAACGTCACATTCCAACGGACACCTAAAAAGGCCAGCGAAGGGTAAAAAGAGAAATGGAAGACAGTCATATCAACAAATTAGTTTCAAAAAACACACGCACACACCAAAAAACAAGTAATGAATAACCAAAGTGAAAGAACATGTTTGAGCTTATGCTTATAACTCAGCAAAAGATGAAGTGTTAAATACCCTCATACATAAAACTAGAGACAATACAATAAAGGGTGACGGTCAGTTTGAATGAAGTTTCAGTTTCAAAGCACGATTGCAGGCGGAAGTGAAAACATGCGACGCTTCAACGAGTCCCCGAATGAACGTAACAAACCTGAAGTAACGAGCTTCGACCTATCGGGGTTCTTCAGACATGACAAGAACAAAGACACAATGAAAATAAGCAAATAATGAAGAAAAAAAAAAGTGCAGGTAAACAAGTCTCCGGTTACTGTGAAAATGACTAAAGAAGGGGACTTCCATAGGAGGAAGCTGGGGAGAGAAGGGAGAGAGAAGAGGAGTGGTGGGATGTAAGAGAGGACATTAAAGTTTGAATGATAAACCCTTCACTGTCATTAATAGGAACCATTGAGTTCTGTATTGTAAACAGAACCATCTGTCTCAATTTTTTTTTCTTCCAAACTTTCCACTTTGAGAAAATCAGCACAAACAAGTGCGCGCGCGCGCGCGCGTGCATGCGTGTGTGGTGTGTGTGTGTGTGTGTGTGTGTGTGTGTGTGTGTGCTTGCGCGCTCGCGTATGTGTGTGCTGGCGTAGTCCGCGGTGAATTCCTAGATCAGCGGTGTAAAACCTCCATTGTCGGAGCTAAGTGACAATAATCTGCTTCCGACAACAAAAAAAGACGCACTACAAGTTTTGTGTGTGAATGATTCGCAAATTTCTGACAATTACTGATAAGAATCACACCGCTGTTACCATATCGCGTGCTACGATAATCGAAGCATCAGTACAGCCAGACTTACAGCGAGAGAACTAGGACAGCCCTTAAAAACAATTCAGGTTCAATCATGTAACTTACTCTCCCAACACCCGGAATGCCCATCCAGTTATGTATTGCCAGTATTCTTCCCCCACCCCACCCCTCAGCCTCGCCTCCCCTGCTCCATAAAAAAATCGGTTAACATATTGTGCTAACTTTTCACTCTCACAGTGCAAATTTTGTAGAGGTGAAGAACCTGAACAAGAATGAGCCTAGCAATTAAATCAATACCCGCCTCTGCCTCTCCTTTCCGACTGCCCCCTCTCCCTCCGCCACTGCTCTTCTCCATTTTGTCTTTTCTGATCCCCTTTGTCGTCTCCCCCCCTCCCCCCCCCCCCCCCCCCCCCCCCCCCCCCCCTCTCTCTCTCTCTCCCCTCTCTCTCTCTCTCTCATGCAAATTAGTGAGCACGCACTGAACATTTTGACCTCTTCTCACGAACCTTCGTCACGATTTGACTACCGGATGAGAGAATTTGCCCGCTAATATGGTGTGTGGGGGTGGGGGGTGGGAGGGGGTCGGTGGGAAGGGGTGATAATTGAACAAACAAAAAGAACCCCAGCAATCCACAGGCCCTATGTAGTCGCAGAGCTCTCCCGGTTTCAACCAATCAGAGTACAGAAATTGCTAGGTTTCAACCAATCAGATTGGCGCATTGGTCCCACTGTTGGGTGTCAGGTGCTATTTATGGCGTTCTTGCCGAAATCTATTTATAAATGGAGTTTCCTAAAACCAATCAGATAAGCGCGAATGTGTGGAAAAACCCCGCTGGGGTTAAAAATAAAACTGAGGCCTGATCCGCCATCTTTTCTTTGGAAGCAAAAGAAGACCGGCTGAAATTTCTGTTAATATTCACGAACAAATACAAAGTAATAAATCAAAATATTACTGTAGGTGTTAGAGAAGTTATATTAGAAATACTGTATACCTTTTAAATTGTAATAAGTTTAAAGTTATGAGCTTGGTACGCAAAAAAGAAGTGGATTGAGAGTACCTTGAATGTGTACTTTGTGATTTTCTAAACCGTAGGTGTGTACTTCCGGTTCAGTTCACTGTGCAGGCTTACGACAAACGGTCAACGTACGAAGTTACCAGTGCACGTCTCTTTGTCTGTTTTAACAGTGTGGCTCCTGCGATTCCTGGATTGATCGTGGTAAGTTGGCGCTTTTATAATTAATGTTTACGAGCGAAGCTTTGGCGTCTCCTGAAAGAGTATTGTGCTGAAGTCCTAAATAAGTTTAACGGGCCCCCCGACCCCCTTTTAATGCTATTTCGTATTCATGCTTAAAGTTTGTGTGGTATGGGATGTATACAAATATTTTGCGTTGTGTGTTACAATAGTGTCATAGTAGTACTATATGATCTGACAAAGCATGTGATGAAATGTGATTACTGTAGAGAAGACAACGGGCCAGTAGATTATTTAAGGGGACGCGGCAAACAACAGCATACAGAAAAATACAAAGAAAAAACAACAACGGCATGCAGAAAAATACAAAGAAAAAACAACAACGGCATGCAGAAAAATACAAAGAAAAAACAACAACGGCATGCAGAAAAATACAAAGAAAAAGCAAACTACTTGCCATTTTCATGTCAAAGCGCAGGTAAAAGCTCACTTGCTTACAGTGCACCATTGTGCATCAACCCACTCTGTGCAAGAATTCAAATGCAACGTGCACGCACACACACATGACCCCCCCCCCCCCCATCCTCCACACCCTACACACATGAACTGATGTATTGTACACATTCACATGTATGCACACACATACTGATACAGATGAACCCCAAGAGACTTTTATTTATAGCAATTAGAGATTAGCACACACACATACATTCTCTCTCTCTCTCTCTCTCTCTCTCTCTCTCTCTCTCTCTCTCTCTCTCTCTCTCTCACACGTACACACACACACACACACACACACACACCAACCACACACACTTGATGTAAAAAAAGCAGTTTCTCTGCTTATTCAATGTTCCATCTGGAAATAAAATTTTGACTTTGACTTTGACACACCACACACACACACACACACACACACACAGAGCAAGGTTTCTTCATGGCTGCCATCAGCCAGCTTATCAGAAACAGACATTGCTTGAAGGTTTCTGAAAGATAGTGTGTTATGGTTCATTTCAAAAAATGGAATTTCCTTCTAAGTCTACAAGTGGGTCAGGAATTCCCTCAGCAAGTGGCTCCTCGGATCTTCTTCCAAGGTGGAGAAAATTTGTGGGACCACCGGAAACCCTCCGTCTGGATTTCTCGCCTGCTGCCAGAGCAGAGCAAGAGAAAAGGAAACAGTCTGGAAGACTGTTGCCTTCTGAGATCCAGAACATGGCAAAGGCGGAGGTTCGCCATCTGGGAGGTGATGTGTCCAATGACCTGCATGTTCTTGGGCAACACACCTTTCAGTTCGGCAAATACAAAGGGAAGCCCTTTGTGTGGGCCCTGAGCAACGATGCTGGGCACTGTGCTTGGCTGGTTGCCAACATAGAGATAAAGGAGGAGAAGGAGGACCCCAGGACCCGTGTTCTTTCAACAAGTTCCGCCTTCGGGAGTATATGAGAAGGTTTCCTGAAGGCCGGCAGCTCATCAGCAGAAAGAAGGACAGAGTACCTAGTGGGTCCAAGGTGGAAGCCTTCTTTATCATCAAGTAAGTGTTACCAGTGAAGTCTATGAACACTTAGAGTAAAGTGGAATGAGGTTGTGGATGGTGTGGCTAAAATAATGAAACCAGTTAAAGTATGAAAGGCAAAGCACAGGTGGAAGTTGTGAAAAGGGTACATTTTTTTTTATGAAACAGGGCATGGATTTAAATGTTTTTTGTTGTTTTCAAATTCTTGTTTTTGTCTGATGAAAGCACAGAGAGGAGTGGATTGGCATAAGGAATGTTCATTGTTGTATCAAACTTTATGTCGACTTCATTTAATGTTAAAGGCAGCCACCAAGGCAGCAGCTTCGGCTTCTGCAACGTCTGCCACTGTCAAGGGCCCCTCAACTTCCAGTGGAGGAGGAGATGGCCAGGGCCCTAGCCATTCTAATGCAGAGCAAAGAAGAGGGAAGACCATGCCAGCTTCTGCAGTGTAAGCATGAATCTTCATAGCAATGTAGCATTATTATGAGAGTTAAAAACTGCAGTTAGCTGTGAGTATGAAGATGCATTGTGCTGTTAATAGCAGATTGATGTAAAAAAAAAAAAAAACTGCCAAAAGTACATGTGTTTGTATTGTTTCTGTTTTCAGTGGCCCTACTTTGGCATTAAGAGTTGGGGAAGGCACTTCAGCTTCAAAAGGGAAAAAACCCCAAAGTGCCTGCATCTGTAGCGTAAGCATTATATTTTATGTGCTGGAACATAAATCCCCAAACACATTGATCGGATCACAGTTGTGACGTATAATTTTGTACGCTTGTGTGCTTTGGTTGTATTTTGTATATTATTACATGTATTGTTCGTATTATGTTTTGTTCTGTCGTGATTTTTTTTGTTGTTGATTACATTTCATTTTCTTTTGACCAAGGGATCTACATGCAGTATAAATTTCAAGATGCTAAGAAAATTTCATGGTCTGCATTACCTTCTGTATTTTGCCGTATGGGTGTTTGTAACAAGTGTGTTTGATCAGGTGAAAACCAAAAGAAACCAAAATGAGATAAGATTAAGTCTGTTTCAGATTTTGCCGGTGTTCCCAACATGTCCATGCTATTTTATGTGTTATTTTGTACCTTGTGTGTATAGGTCTGCGTCAGCTTTGGTGGAGAAGGACAGGTGGGAACCAGCACAGGTACTGGACATCCTACGTTACTGTGGCTGGAGGGCAGGTGGGAACAGCACAGGTACTGGACATCCATGTAAATCTGGAGGCAAGTAGCCCTTAAGAAGTGTACATTCCTTGTGTACTCCTATGCTCAAGGATTGTGTTCTTGATTTATCTTTTTTCTGTTAAAAGAATATCTTGAGTGTATATAATGTTTGAAACGGAAAGTGGTGCTTAGCACCTGGAGTAAATGGTGCATGTCAGATTTTGTGAGGCTGTTTGTGTTGAAAGTTGAGTACTTAGTCTTTGTAGACAAACCTATGTAAATTGATCTGTGAGTTGTTAATTTCATGCCATTTACTTTGTAAATCAGGTGAAAATACATCCAGTGACCTTTGGGTAAGTATGCAATGGTGGTCAAAGAGCTTTGGGTGTGGTCTGCTTTTCTTTTCTGTTGGTAGTCAAATGATGTATACGCTGGATTCTGGGAACAGCAGTACTGCCCACATATGGCAACTGATGTATTTCTGCTTGAAGAAGTGCACTTGTGTTCTGCTTAACTAGTTGGTCTATGTACTTCCTGTACCAGTACTTGGTGTGTGCTCTGTTTTTCTGCGCTTTGCCTGCCACACTCTGGAGTTCATGTCTTCAATACCTGTGCCAGTACTTGCACTCTTTGTATGTGCTTTTCATGCTCTCTTTTTATGTGCTGTTCATGCTCACTTCAAGGATAGTATTGTATGTGCATTTACACCGATGCCTTTTCACTGATTTTTAAGCTACCAATCACAGGTGTGTGCACCCTTTTGCTGTGCTTTTATTGACTGTGCTGTGGAATGTGGCTACTGCATTATCACCTGATAGTGACCTTGTTTTCCAAGCATCACCTTTTTTGAGTGGGATTGAATACTGATGTCACAGAGTGGGATTGAATACTGATGTCACAGCTGTGTTTTGTTTCCGCTTAGACATCATACTCTGCGCACAGTAGTTGTCTGATAGTAGGTTTAGTTGTGTCAGAGTAGTGGGTGTTTAGAGCCTGTGAAGGTGTGGTGTGTCAGAGTAGTGGGTGTTTAGAGCCTGTGAAGGTGTGGTGTGTGTCAGAGTAGTGGGTGTTTAGAGCCCTGTGAAGGTGTGGTGCTCAGTACCGTCATCTATTCTTTATTTTGTACATTTGAATGCAGCTTTTTAATTGTCTCTCAGTCTGTCTCTGTGTCTCTGTATCAGTGTATGCAGAGTGTCTATACATGAATTGTGTGTGTGTGTGTGTTTCGTTTTATTTCTTTCCTTATATTTAGATGTCATGTGTGTGATGTCATAAGTAGACTGCTGCTGTGTATCTAGCCAGTGATCATTTACAGTTATAATGTGCAGCAGATCAAAATACAATTGACAGTGACCATTGACACAGTGAATGTGCAAGTCACGGCAGCTAAAGAACAAGTGAAAAGTTATGGCCTGCAGTCACTGTGGTTATATTCAAAGTAATGTAATGACATGGTGATGGAGAATAGCAATACCAGTAATAAATCATAATTCTGTAAAGTCATGACAGTGGGTGAAAGTGCATGATGGCCATGGTGGTATTTTTTCTGTGTTACATTTTGAAAAGGGTGAAAAATTGTATTGGGTTGTAATACTGTGTTCAGGTGTTATAGATACAGACGCATTATTGTGTTAAGACTGTTTTGTCATTGACTCTTGCTGAAGGTCAGATGAGGGCTGTTATTCGATTTAATGTAGTACACACAGGATTTGTATCACTGCAGTATGTGTTGTTATCATGCATTTGTTGTGGTATGTGAATGACGTAATGTTTTGCGGGTGTTCCAGTGATCAGCAGTTCCCTGTTGTGACTGACGTTTCAGATGATTTCCCACTTCCTGCGGGCTGGCGGGCTGACCTGGCGGAACAAGACCACAAATGGGTATCTAATGCCTGTTCAAGTGGTCAGATAAGGGGAAGCCGCAGCTAGACGAAACTCGTCTAGATCACATCTGGTTTTCCCCTCCCTCTCCTCCACGAGGGCCACACCTCCAGAAGCGCCTAAGGCAGGCCCATATTTCACACACAGGCTGTGCGTATGGATGCCAAGGAAAATTTGGAAGTATTCCTTCAGGTAATGTAACTGTTAGAAGTTTTTACAGCAAACCCTGTATGCTTTAGATACCCTTGCACATGTACAGAATGTATGATGTGATCATCAAGGTTAATGCTATGTTTGATTAACTGTGTGATTCCACAGGTGTCCGAAGGAGGCATGCGGGGGCTGCAACTTGGTATCTGCTGGGCTCTACCGCAATGTGCGGAGAGTCTTGGATGTCAATGACGTGTATTACCTGGCTGGAGAATACCTGCAGTGCCCCCGATGTACAGGGAAGCTGATAAGCTGGAGCCTTCCCTTATTAAGACAGATGGATCTGTCATTTCGGTCAGAATTCCCAGCTATTCTGACTTATCACCTGGCATGTGACCTGAAGGTACACTTAATATGTTTTTATTATTCATGGTGTGTTGTGTTTTCTCTCATAGTCTGTATCAGTCAAAGAAATGTTGCCCCTAACAAACAACGAAGATAATGAAAGGAGAATGATGAATAACAACATGCTTTTTTCCCTTTTTTAAAAAAATAGGTGGTAGAGTTCATGAAAGCAACGGCGGCTAGGCAACTCGCCCATGCAGCTCCAGAAGGCACTGGAGGAGCAGCACACGAAGCACCACATGACTCGTGTCAATCAATATATACACGACTTCGTGAGCTTCTCCAGTGCCATCAAGAGTGGCATGATCACGGCTGCTCCTTTTGTTGAGCCACCCGCCCTGGAAAGAATTCCACCTACCATTGGCTTCAGGCTGTCTACGTTCAGGACACCTGTGAACGGCTGGAGGACAACCTGGCAGCCATCACTTCTGTGTACGGGTCCATTTTGAAAGTGGACTCGACAAGAAAGTGAGTACAGGAACCTTTGGTTATTGTTCCGATGTAACACGCTGCATTTGTGGTACTTTGTATGTAGTTTGTACTTGGAAATGCTTCATCATGTGTGTATGATCTGGTAACGGTACGAAACGAATTGAAGGAAAATAGTAACATTCAATGATGTTTTTCCACACAGGTCGCCAAGAAATTGCAGGGCCATAGTGCAGGCACAGCATCATGGCCACCAATGTCGGCAATGAGTATGGACAAGTGCTCATGAGTGTCCTGACCACCCAGGAAGGCAGCGGACTGGAGGACATGATGCTGGGCCTGCAGTCTCGTTACGAGAGAGCAAAGGTTCCAGCTCCAAAGCTCCTGTACGTGGACCGTGACTGCTGTACCGGCAGGATGCGCAGACTGCTCCAGCCGCACTGGTCAAGCACCGAGCTCCGCCTGGACATCTGGCACTTCATGCGGAGGCTGGCTTCAGCAGTCACCACAGAGTCCCATCCGCTCTACCCCCAGCTTCATGAGGGCCTGTCCAGAGCGATATTCGTGTGGGACGAGGGCGACTGTCAGAAGCTGATGGAGGCCAGGAGAGCACAGCTGCAGGAAGAGGGCTTCTCCCATCCCTCAGACAGTGACGTCCTCAAGAGGATCAGTCGCAAGGACATGGCCCTTCACTGCAGGCGCACTACACGAGGGACAGAAGAGACAAAGCACCTCATCAAGGAGTTGCTGGACTGTGTACACGTCTGAACAAGGTGAGGGGTCACATTCTTTATGCTCGTACCATACTGTATAGTTGTGTGTCTTTTCTGTTTAACATTTGGACACCGCATGCTTGGTTGCAGCCAAAGACACACTGGGTGTTCCAGTCCTGAACAACGACCAGGCCTGGCAGATCTGGAGTGAGCAGGAGCGCCACATCCCCTGCATCCAGGATCCACCCGATGTGGGTCTTTACATCCAGACAGGCACCATGACCAAGGGCGGTGTCTGTCTGCCTACGTTCAGATGTGCCAGAGGATCCACGTCTCTGGAGAACTTCCATCTCCATCTGAACCGTTCATCCCAGGTAATGGCTTTTGTGTTTCCAGCTGAGAGAGATTTGTGTGGATGTGAAAAATCCTTTCAAAAGACTTCCTATTGTTTCATACCTTCACATTTTGCTTCTTTCCAACGCCTTCCTGTCTTCTTGTATATTCTTCTGTTCTGTGTGTATGTACGTACGTATATCAGAAAATGTGTTAAATGACAACTCATTGTCTGTTCAGGCAACAGCACCAGCCATGTGCATTACCAGGCCTATCGGGTGGAGGCTTGATGCGCTGGAACCAAGACGGGGGAGCTGCTGCAGGGGTGACTGGGCCTCATGACCAGCCCAGACTGTACGATGGCAAACTGATGCAGAGCATCAAGGAGGGCTCGAGAAAGTGGACTGCCCCATGTTCTCATGGTTCAAGGCTCCACGGGCATACACAGGTTATAACTATATTCATGCTTTGGGCTTTTCCTTTCTCTGTTTTTATCTCTGTTCTTCCCATTTTTACACTTTTTTGTCATTGTATTTCTTTCCCACCTTCTCTCTCTCCTCCCTCCCTCTCTCTCTCTCTCTCTCTCTCTCTCTCTCTCTCTCTCTCTCTTTTTTTTTTTTTCCCTGTTGTTTATGTTAACATTGTTTTGTTTTGGTGCTGTTCTCCAGGAGGTGGTTTTTTTTTCCTGTCTGATGACAGCCCCGAAAGGGTACTATTATTAGCTGGTCTGTAGTGCATTACATCCAAGAGTTTCTAATGTATTCATAGACAGAATTAAAATATGCATACATTCTTCTTGTGTTCAGTTCATGATTTTTTTACAGGTGAGAAGATCGGTTACGAGTATCTTCTTGGGCAGAATTCCGCATCTTTAATGATGAAGCTGGATGCTGTCACAAGACAGGATCTGGACCTGACATCCGAGATGGTCCAAGAAGATATGCCTGATGAGGGCTTTGAGGAGGACACTGGGTAGACCCGGATGTGGATCGAACGGTGTCTACCAAGCACGAGGAGCTGGTTGATCGAGGCTTCATGGAACAAAGTCATCCATCCACAAGTGGTGAGTTTCCTGTTGTTCATGCCATGGACTACTTTGATATTGTTTTTTTTCTCCTTCTGTGTTTCAGCTCCTTTTTTGTTCATGACTTTTTATAACATGGTTACATACATGTATATGAATATTGATCATGCTACTATTTCAGTGTATGGCACTCTTCCCCTGTTTCAGTGTCTGGGCGTCCATCCACCAGCCAGACTGAGGCTGGGCGTCCATCCACCAGCCAGTCGGTGACTGGGCGTCCATCCACCAGCCAGACAGTGACTGGGCGTCCATCCACCAGCCAGACAGTGACTGGGCGTCCATCCACCAGCCAGACAGTGACTGGGCGTCCATCCACCAGCCAGACAGTGACTGGGCGTCCTCCACCAGCCATGCCCAGACTTCTTCATTGACTGCTCATCCAAAGGCATGTTTGTGAATTTCTGTTCTTGCAATCTTACCTATGCACATTTTGTTGTTATGGAGGAATTCACATTCTTAAAGAGGTGCTACCCAGTCTTCTTAACTGTGACATTATACTTTACACTTGGCATTGTTATGTTTGATGCAGGAGAGTGTCGGCCCAGATAGCGCCCCTGGCTTTGATCGGGTTGAGGCCCTTGTACAGCTGCTGCTATCCCTGCGCACCAAGATGGCCGTGTCCAACATGGAAGCCCAGGAAATCATTCAGGCATATAATTGCCTGGATGATTACGACAAGCGGCCACTGCAGCTGGCAGAGCGGTTCCAGACCAAAGTCAGAGGCCGCTTCAAGGCAAAGGCAAGACGGCTTCGCCTGGTGTGGTTGCCACTCAACGGTAAACATTTGTTGTATTACTGTTGTAAATCAGGTTAACATACAGTTGATCTTTCTTCATGTCTCACTGAAGTAGAGTTCTGTTCTAGTGTTGATTGAATGTCTGCTTCCATGCGTGAGCAGGAGTCTGTGATTCTGTTCTTGCAGGTGCCATCTGAGCTCCAGTCAGGGTCCTGCCACCCGAGTGGACTGCAGCCGCATTGTGGAGACATTGGTCAGGAAGCTGTGTGCTCTGCACCCGTCTGCAGTGGTGGTGGAAGGGAAGCGGATTGAGCGTTGGGCATTCATCCTCAGGGATTATGCTCATGTACGCTCTGCCGTGCTCAACAATCCACCGCTGCTGGACAACACCACCTTACAGCTTCCTGACATAAACCTTGCCACACTCCGGGACTGGTAAGCCAACAGTTGTATCCTCCTTCTGCCTCACTGATCTGACTGCAGGTGCTTTGTAAGGTACAGTGCCCATCACAGAATCCATGTATGTTATTGAAGTGATTGTTCATCATTGTTTCTCTGAAGCAGCTTTTAGCTTTCTTTCACTTATACTTGCTCTCTGTTTCTGCAGGAACAACAAGGAAGTGAAGGCTAACGAACTGAAGGTTCTACAGCAAGGTCTGCCTGAGCAGTCCCATGCCATGACTGCTGAACTGCCTGTGCCCCCTGCTATTCCCTTGGCCTCCCGACCACATGTAGGTGATGCAGGTGATCAACACACCTTCCATCTACCACCATGCAGGGCACAGACAGCAACCACCAGGCAGCGGCGCATAGAACCAGCACCAGGTCGTTACGCCTTTATTTTACCTGCACCAGTTCCTGCAGGCATCACTCCTCCACAAATAGTTCCGGTGCAACCAGTTGTGCCCAGTACCGCATCAACTGCTCCTCTGCCTCCCAGCGGTCCCAGACGTGTGCCGAAATCCACTGCCGCGTACAGGAAAAGGCGCCAGAAGATGAAGGAGGCCGGGGAGCCTGTGCGTATCTACAAGCGCAGTGTTGATGTGTTCACGTGCAGGAAGTGCGAGAAGCCTCGCCTGCCTGTAGTGGATGGTCAGCTGGTACACACCCAGATAAAAGGTGCTTGGTGGTGTCGCCAGGAGGACATCCCACTACAGGAGTGGACAGAGCAGAGGCTAGCAGCCCTGGCCGCAAGAAAAAGGCAACAGCCTCAGGAACCTGGTCCTGACCCCAAGAAAAGCAGAATACCACCCTCTGCAACTGTCACCAGCAGTGATGTTGCAAAACCTGCTGAGTTGTTTGCCCGACACATGAGGCAGGCAGCCTGATTAGTTCACACCTTCACACCTTCCCACCCTCTGTTGATATTACATGTTGGCTTGGTGCTGAGTAGTCTGCGGTCAGTCCACCTTCCCACCCTCTGTTGATATTACATGTTGGCTTGGTGCTGAGTAGTCTGCGGTCAGTCCACCTTCCCACCCTCTGTTGATATTACATGTTGGCTTGGTGCTGAGTAGTCTGCGGTCAGTCCACCTTCCCACCCTCTGTTGATATTACATGTTGGCTTGGTGCTGAGTAGTCTGCGGTCAGTCCACCTTCCCACCCTCTGTTGATATTACATGTTGGCTTTGGGGCTGAGTAGTCTGCGGTCAGTCCACCTTCCCACCCTCTGTTAATATTACATGTTGGCTTGGTGCTGAGCGATTGTTCACCAGTTTCCATTCCCAGGATGTTTCTAGGATGAGTGGTGAAACCACTGATTTCACTTGTAAATTCCATGAAATTCTTGGATTGCTATGTTGCTTTGTAAGTTTTGGGTACAACACAATTTCACATAGCACAGTCTAGACCTAGGAGTTGTGTCCGATTTTTCCAAGTTTCCGGATCAACCTCCGTGGAACTTTTTCACACCAGAGATTCGTTTCGATCTTGCAGCTTTTCGCAAAGAGTGTACCAGCTCTCCTGGCGTACAAGGCATTGTATGCTGACCTGTGTTCGAAATTCCCATCCTGTCAAAAAGTTTTCACTGACGGTTCCAAGTCTGAAGATGGAGTGGCCTGTGCAGCCTACTGCCCTGGGGCTCCTTCTCAGATACTGTTGGAAAATATCCATTCAGATGCTTCTGTCTATTCTGCTGAACTTACTGCTCTGGTACTGGCTTTGAAGATAATCTCACATTCTTCAAAGAGGGACTTTCTGGTTCTGTCGGATTCGCTGTCAGCTTTGGAGGCCATAGCTGGCCGCAACCTTCAGCATCCAGAACTTTTATTTTTTTTGGAACTTTTTAGCAAGTTGAAGGCGGACGGTTACAACATTACTCTTGCTTGGGTTCTGGTCATGTTGGCATCGGCGGGAACGAAATGGTTGATCGTTTAGCCAAGAACGCCACAAGAGAGAAACTGTCCAACACTTATATCCCCTGCTCGGATGTGAAACCCAAAATTGTCATGCGCCACTCACAATGAAACATGTTCTTTTAGAGTGTTGGGACTTGCACGAGTGAGACACAAACATTTTACAGCGGAGTCCATGAAGATCCTGTTCGGGGATGTCCCGCCTGACGTGATCCTTGAGTTTGAGAGAGATTAACATTTTTCATCTGATTTAAGATTTTACGGCAGAAAGGTTTTTAACAAAGTTCTGGTGCGTTTGTAGACGATGTCATTTAACGAGATGTGTGAAAGTTGGTGGGTTTTTTTTTTTTTTTTTTTTTTTTTAAATGACTGGTGAGTGATTTTAACGTGGTGACAGCCCTGATGTGGCCCTTTGCGGTCGGCTGGGCTATAAGCCACATTACTTATCTTTTTTCTTACATAGCACAGTTTGTTAAGTAGGTTGTTCCAGTGCAGACAACCGGTTCTGGTGCCTTTGGTGTTCAGGCCACGATGCAAATCACCACTTTGTTTCAGTGCGTTTACTGACAGCTTCCTAAGGGAATGGATGGCAATGAGACATAAACACTTGACAGCAGACTCCGTGAAAATTTTGATCAGAGATTCCACCTTACATGATATTTTGATTTCTGAAAGAAATTAACATATTTCATCTGATGTAAGAATTTATGGAGAAAATATTCATTTTTCCACTAGCGTATGGCCCATTTTGGCAAAACTTAAATGTTATGGAAACACTTCAGAGACCAATTATGTTTTGGATCCATACTTTAAAAGCATTAACAACATTGCGATCAAGTAGAACTTAAATGTTCATAAAACTGCTTACAAGTGGAACCAGTGCTTTTCAACTACATTTTGGTAGATAGACAGATTGTGCAAACTGGGTCCAAAATGGTGTCTGTTGTATCGAACATTTTCTGAGAGAACAATGGGCTTTTTTTTAAATGCTTATAACTTGAAAGAAAATATGATTTTAAAATTGATTTTGTTGCCTTTTATGGGACACGATAATATCTGTTATATTTTGTTCATTATGACTATTTCAGTATTTGTATATGCGAGTGAGTGTATGCATGTGTGCACACGTGTGTGTGTGTGTGTGTTTTGTGGGGTGTGTGTGTGTATGTATGAAAGAGGAGAGTGGGTATGTGTGTGTGTGTGTGTGTGTGAAAAGTGACAATGTTATGTTATGTTAAGTTAAGCTTCTTGTTTTTTTTTTCTTTGGTTCCATATTGTCAGTGTCTCTCTATTTTTCTTATTTGACATCACGGTTACTTTTGTTTGATGGAAATAAAAAAGTTAAGAAATTTGAATAGGAAAAAAAAATCATAATAATACTTCCAAATCATTTGATGTTTTGATTTCTTACGTTTGGACTGACATGCACCTCTGTCATTTTTGTGAGAATAAAGGAATAAAGAAGCACAGCATACTCTGAGAAGGCCTCTCTCTCCCTAATGAAAAGTCGCCCTCTCTCTCTCTCTCTCACACACACACACGCACACACACACACACACACACACACCACACACACACACAGCATTTTAAAAGCTAATGATGATGGAGATGTGCCTTGTACTCAGACAGTGCTTTAATTCTTGTGGTGTAACAGCAACAGCTGACTGGTTTTCAGTCGGAAAATCTGGTGCGAGTCCTGGCGGGAATGCACTGACTGAACTTGGTCATCTCAAAACTCCTAACATTAACCCTTCATAAATGATACTGAACTTCCCACAGCTTCCTGTCTCCTCTGCCTGACACCCCTCCCTCCCCCTTATTCTTTCATTACAGATCCTGACCCATTTTTTTTCTTCTCTGTTTTTCAATATATTAATGATCACAATATTTTCACTACAGTTATACAGCTCCATCTACTCTGCCTGCCACTCCCTCCCCTTCCCCCCCCCCCCCCCCCCCCCCCCCTTTTTTATGACCCTCTTTACTTATTTAAAAAAAATTTTTTTAAGATTTTAACACAATATTTCTACTTCATTTATACACTGCATAACAGCCTCTTATGCTTCAGCAATGCATTACAAAACTACAACAAACAACTTGACTTACATGCTGCAATATATATACACAATTTCGCCACCCCCCCTCCCCCCCCCCCCCCCCCCCCCCCCCCCCCCCCCCCCTTTTTTTCATGACCCCTCTTTACTTATTTAAAAATTTTTTTTTTTAAAGATATAACACAATATTTCTACTTCATTTATACACTGCATAACAGCCTCTTATGCTTCAGCAATGCATTACAAAACTACAACAAACAACTTGACTTACATGCTGCATAATATCCCCCCCCCCCTTTTTTTTTTCTTCTTCTTTTTTTTTTTTTTTCCTTTTTTTACAGATGCATTATCAAATCCATTCTTTTCCTTTTTTCTTTTTTTTAATATATAAACACAATGTTTCCACTTCATTCATACACTGCATAACAGCTTCATATTCAGTTATTTTGCGCTTAAAAAAGAAAGAAAAAAAGAAAGAAAGAGCACACAATCATACACATACATTTAGGCATGAGAAGTGAAGTAGGGGTGCAAGATACGTTATTTTTTTTATTAATGTGCGGGAACACAGAGATCATGCTACAACATTTACTTCCACACACGCCACACACGCCGCACACACACGCGCGCGCTACGGCAACATCCGCACGCACACACTGTGTAACACGCTCAAGAGTTGGGCTACTCTTAACCAAAAGCCTTCCGTGGGCACTGTACAGAAATGACACGCTCTATAATAAGGAACGCTTTCGTCTATTTTTAGATGAAACGAGAGTGTCCCATTATCTATTTATAGCGAAACCGTCTCAAAAGTCCGGCCGCTATGCGTGCGGCAGATGCGTGAAATTGGCATGCTCTATAGAGAGCAGGGTGACGGTGTCTTTGCGCAGCGTACATTCTAATGTCGTTACTCACCGATATCCAGCATCCAAGCCCACATCGTAAATGTCATGTGCGTGTTGACCCCCGCGCGCAGAATAAATTTTTGTTTTGTTTTTGTTGATAGATGTGATTTAAGTCTGACATATTGACAGCAAAAAGAACTTGGAGTCTACAAATCGGTGGATTAGACCGGGAAAATGTTTGGAACATCTTCATTGCTTTTGACCAAGCTTGTTATCATGAAACCCATCACAAACAGGTGACATTCTGGCATCCAGAAATCTAAGAAGCTTATCCCAAAGTCATGTGTACTTCATACTAATCTACAGAATGCCCATTCACAATGTCCACAATGCTCTAAACATCGTCTACTGGCTTTTTCAGACAGTTTGATTTAAAACACACACACACACACATACACACATGCCGCGCGCTCGAGCGTTTCAAGTTTATGAGTAATTAATGCTTTAACCCTACTCATGGCACCCCAATATAAAAAATTAATAACATTTCACTCATACCATGTGTAACTACAAAAAAAGGGAGGGGGACCAGCCCGCCGTGGCGAAGTGGTTAGCGTCGCGGACTCCCGGCTGGGAGGTCGTGGGTTCGAATCCCATCAGAGTCATGTGGGTTTTTTTCTGCCCTGACCGGCTCCTACCCCGAGTTGAGTTTGCTGCGGACTCAGTTGGAAGACTGGGACAACACAGTCGAGTTTCATCCACTTAATGGATGCGTTTTCTGAGAGTGTTGCTCAAATTTCCTGACCAACACTGCAGGTGCCCGTATCTCTCGGGCCTGGTTGACGCCAGGATATATTATGAAAGGAAGCGTAGAGTACAGCCCTGTCATGTAGTCTCAGACCGAAATGGAAATCCGTAGCATCATCTTAATCATCCTCATTCCAGTGATCAGCATTAAAAAAAAAATGTCTCAAATTCTGTGGCCCTTCATGCCCTGCTCTCATGGTGACCTCAGTTTCGATGTCCTCTCCCCGTCTGTGGCCTTGGTTTGGTTCCGTCGGGGTCACCGGTATCGGCGAGTCCATGGGGGCTGTTGTTGGACGGACGTGGTGGCGCCCTCCGGAGGGAGAGCTCACTCACGCCGGCTCCGCGACTAAGCAAGTATTGTCGTCAGTAGGGGGCTTAGTAGGTGGGGTCCTGCGTATGTTAGATCAAACAGGCGCCACTGAACACCACCGAAGTGACTCGGCAGCAGTGCAGTGTCTCCTCCGGTGGGTTGCCTCATGACGACTTGACATTGACTGCTCCCTGTGGATTGCCGGTGCCGGGGCTGCGGCGGGACCGACTGGGCTGTGGCTGTGGACGGGGTATCGGAATGAGCGGCGTTGTGTGCACTGCCTCTGAGTAGCGCAGAGGTTGGGACAGAAAAAAAAAAGGGAGGGGGAGGGAAGGGAGGGAGGGAGGGGAGAGGTGGATTTTGAAAAAAAAAATCCGTGAAATGATACGATATTAGTTGAAAGTGAAGTAACAGACTAAGGGACCAAAAGCGAATGGAAAAAAAATCAAGTCGGGTATCTCTTGCTACCATGATGAAATCATAACAGGTCTGGGAACCACACACACACACACACACTCACAAAACACATACATACGCACGCGCGCGCGCGCTTTGCAAGTTTAATCTTTATTAAAATTTTTTTACCCTACTTGTGGCAACAATTTAAAAACTTTATAACATTATTTTCACTAGCATCATGTTTTAATTAAAAAAAAAAGGATGGCTTAAAAAAAAAGAAAAAGGTCTGTGAAAATTATACGATATTAGCTTTAAAGTGAAGTAACACACTGATCGACCAGAAGCAAATTTAAAAAAAAAAAGTAAATAACTCTTGTTCCTATGAATGGCCCGTAACTCCAAACGAATGTGCTTACGACACCAACTCGCCTTGCAGAAACGACAACACAGAGCACACGTGTCACAGAATAAAAAAGAAACCAGAAAAGCAGGTACGTTTTTTTAACCGGAGTTACATTTTTACAAACACACACGCACGCGCGCGTGCGCGCGCGGGGCACGCTCGCACGCATGCACGTACGCCCCACGCCTACAATCGGTGGGCATGGTGGCATATCATCGGAATGGCAATAAACATGGACAGGCTTCACTTAGGAGCAACTATCAGGAAAGACTAGAGAGCGACTGCTAAACAGCACAGCTGTCAACAACGGAAAACTTGATGACTGGAAAAACTTCTCAGCTGACGCATTGACAGTCATATCAGAGTTCGGCTGCAATCAGGTAAAGGAGAAGAAGACAAAAAAAAAAAAAAAAAAAAGACCATTTGGTGGTGTCAGATCATTTCCTCGGCGATCTGGTTTTCACATCGCTGCCTTTCTTCTTCCTCTTCTGATATTATATATATATATATATTATATATATATATATATATCTATATATATAGTAGAGTAATATAATATATAATATAAAAATATTTTTTTAATGAAGTATAACAAAATATTTTTAACAGATGTTGCTCCCCAAGGGGTTGAGCATCTTCAGATTTTTTAAGGACACTTTTATATTCATTATATATAATATATATATATATATATATATATTATTATTAATATATATATATATATAATATATATATATATATATATATTGGTCTTTGACACACACACACACACCACACAACACACACACACACACACACAACACACACAACATATATAATATATATTATATATATATATATATTTTTAGCTTCTGATCTTTGACAGTTATTTTATGAATATTTTCCACACCCCTACCGTGCCCTCCCAATGAAAGCAGGCATTTTAAGCTTACTGCAATATTTAATCAATTAATTACTTACCTAATTAATTAATTAATCAATCGATCAATTGGTTGATCGATTGATTGGCTGGTTGATTGATTAATTCATTGAATGATCAATTCATTATTCATTCATTCATTCATTCATTCATTCTGTCTGTCTGTCTGTCTGTCTGTCTCTCTCAAATGCACACGCTTCCACGTAAGTGCGTGAGCTCGTCCGCTCGCTCTCTCATGTGCTCGCAGAGATAATCTAAGGGGTTTTTTTTTTTGTTTTTTTTACCCAAGACTAAAACAGCCCAGCGTGACGTTTGACGCACGTGGCAGTACAGATGCCAGTCTTCATAATGATACTGATGGGCATGGACATCGAACAGATGATAGGGCCTTTTACTGAAAGAGCAGACCGGACAAGCTAAGCTGCACTCGTGAAGGCCAAACTAGACGTGCGGTTGTTTAATCTAGAAAACGGAAAGAAAAACTGTCACGTATTACGAGCAGGAACACTCCGCAACAACTGTTAGAAAGGGGGTGAGAGTGGCTAACGACCTTACGAGAGCGCAGGCCCACATAACGCGAGAACTAGAAGGGAGGGGAAGAGAGTATTCTTTAAATTAAAGAAAGGTCAGCTTGGAATCGGTTCCAGCTCTCAGACTCTCAGACATAGCTCAGGTGGTAGAAAGTGGGGGTAATTCATGTGCTGATATAAGCTCAGAATCAAAGCCTGCGGGACACATATTCATATTTAAATTGAGAGGATGTGTCTGTCTCACAATTGAATCAACGTCTTGCAACCAGTCGCCATGACAGCACCCTGAGTCCGGGCGAGATGAGCGTTGACAGAGGGGGGTTCTTCCACTCCTTCTGCTCCTGCCACTCGACTCACCTACGATCAGCTGCAGCGTGACTGTAGTAGCAGGGATGGAGGACACGTCCCTCGCCAGTATACAGGGAGCAGGCGACACGGGTCGGCGGCAACCAGCGGGGATCCCCGGAGTTGTGTCACTGACGATCATCGTAGCAGTGACGCACGTGCATCACGTGGAGGGCACGCGTCAGGAAGGCAGGCAGGCAGGCATACAAAGTGTCTGGGAAACCAGTCAAAAGGGTCTGCCTGAAGGTTCGGGTCGTGGCAGGGGGCCAGGCGGCAGGGCGAAAGACTGAAGCCTACGTTCGGAAGCCGCGTGAAATCCACAGAACAGGCCCGACCATTCAATCATACAGAACAGGCCCGACCATTCAATCATACAGAACAGGCCCGACCATTCAATCATACAGAACAGGCCCGACCATTCGATCATACAGAACAGGCCCGACCATTCAATCATACAGAACAGGCCCGACCATTCAATCATACAGAACAGGCCCGACCATTCAATCATACAGCACAGGCCCGACCATTCAATCATACAGAACAGGCCCGACCATTCAATCATACAGACAGGCCCGACCATTCGATCATACAGAACAGGCCCGACCATTCAATCATACAGAACAGGCCCGACCATTCAATCATACAGAACAGGCCCGACCATTCAATCATACAGAACAGGCCCGACCATTCAATCATACAGAACAGGCCCGACCATTCAATCATACAGAACAGGCCCGACCATTCGATCATACAGAACAGGCCCGACCATTCGATCATACAGAACAGGCCCGACCATTCGATCATACAGAACAGGCCCGACCATTCAATCATACAGAACAGGCCCGACCATTCAATCATACAGAACAGGCCCGACCATTCAATCATACAGAACAGGCCCGACCATTCAATCATACAGAACAGGCCCGACCATTCGATCATACAGAACAGGCCCGACCATTCGATCATACAGAACAGGCCCGACCATTCAATCATACAGAACAGGCCCGACCATTCAATCATACAGAACAGGCCCGACCATTCAATCATACAGAACAGGCCCGACCATTCATCATACAGAACAGGCCCGACCATTCAATCATACAGAACAGGCCCGACCATTCAATCATACAGAACAGGCCCGACCATTCGATCAACAGAACAGGCCCGACCATTCAATCATACAGAACAGGCCCGACCATTCGATCATACAGAACAGGCCCGACCATTCGATCATACAGAACAGGCCCGACCATTCGATCATACAGAACAGGCCCGACCATTCGATCATACAGAACAGGCCCGACCATTCATCATACAGAACAGGCCCGACCATTCGATCATACAGAACAGGCCCGACCATTCGATCATACAGAACAGGCCCGACCATTCGATCATACAGAACAGGCCCGACCATTCGATCATACAGAACAGGCCCGACCATTCGATCATACAG
>CM031596.1:20835010-20884656 GCA_018398815.1 Conus ventricosus | reverse complement strand
TAAACACACACAACTAATACATGTAACTTAAGCCCCTGGCACACACATTTGGTAACACACAACTGCACAGAGAATCTTAAACTACTTTAGTACATACATAGACACAACATACACAATAATAAAACACATAGAATCTTTAACCCGTTGACTGCCTTGCACGAACGGCGTTCGTTAAGGTTTCGGGAAAGCTGTGTCCCCTTGCACGAACAGCGTTCGAGATAATTTCATCATCAAAATTCGGCGATTTAAAGAAGGGGAGGCAAGGAGAAAAAATGGTTTAAACGGTTGCAGGGACCCTAAAGGACGGTTTTCTTCCCTTTCACGGGTCGTTGACTGACCGGCGTGCCGTTTTCAAACAATCTAATGCTCTTGAAGTGCTTCAAGAAGTTATCCGAGACCGTGAAAGCGATGACAAAGACTTCAAAGAAGTGGAATGAAGTGATTCGGAGGAGGAATAAAGCGATCACAATCAACACCACCCTTTGCTATCAGAGATTGGTGCTGATGCGAAGCTGATCCCCAACTTCACACCGAGTGATACCGGCGCAAGTGGGCTCGAATTGGAGAGTGACGAGCCGATTCCGTGTATGTCGAGTGCCCCCTCCCTCCTTTCGTGAGAGGTCGGGAGGAGTTGAGGAAGGGGAGGGGGTTTAGGACAACGGCGAGGGTCCAGTGTGAGGGGGCGTGGCAGAGGAAGAGGGTGTGGCACTTGTCAGTCGGAACTTGTTTCAGAATGGACAGAGGCCAGTGCTGATCGCCCAAATCTCGACCTTTCTTTCACGGGTGATCCAGGTATCAAGGTAAACATTGGCAGTTTCAAGCCTATGGATTTCATGGAATTGTTTTTGTGGTGTGTGTGTGTGTGTGTGTGTGTGTGTGTGTGTGTGTGTGTGTGGTGTGTGTGTGTGTGCTTATGTGTGTGTGTGTGCTTATGTGTGTGTGTGTGTGTGTGTGTGTGTGTGTGTGTGTGTGTGTGTATGTGTGGTGTTTGTGCATGATGTGTGTGTGTGTGTGTGTGTGTGTGTGTGTGTGTGTGTGTGTGTGTGTGTGTGTGTGTGAGAGAGAGAGAGAGAGAGAGAGAGAGAGAGAGAGAGAGAGAGAGAGAGAGAGAGAGATATCAGTGCTTGTGCATGGTGTGGGTATACATTGCGCATGTGTGTGTGTGTGTGTGTGTGTGTGTGTGTGTGTGTGTGTGTGTGTGTGTGTGTGTGTGTGTGTGTGTAGTGTTTGTGTAGTGTTTGTGCATGGTGTGTGTGTGTGGGTGCTTTTGCATGTGGTGATGTGTGTGTGTGTGTTGTGTGTGTGTGTGTGTGTGTGTGTGTGTGTGTGTGTGTGTTTGTGTGTGTATGTGTGTGTGTGTTGCTTTTGAATGTGGTGCTTGTGCACAGTGTGTGTGTGTGTGTGTGTGTTGTGTGTGTGTGTGTTGTGTGTGTGTGTTGTTGTGTGTGTGTGTGTGTGTGTGTGTGTGTGTGTGAGTGTGTGTGTATGCCCAAATGTGTGTCAGTCAATATAACTGGCATTTACTGGCAGTAGTGTGGGATCCTGATCCTTCTGTCTATAGGTTCTGTGGTGTGGTGTATTCTCTGCGGCACAGGTGTATTTTTCAGTTGTTAGTGTGCTTTCATCATCTGTGGTGTGGCCTTTTGCAGCTCAGTCCTATCTTTAGCAGTCTCTTTTTTTTTTTGGTGTGGTTGGTTTTGCAATGTTTTATTTAGTACCTTCTGTGGTGATGGCTTTTTATCAATCGCACTTAGTTCATGAGTGAACCAAACCACATGTGTGAAAGAAAACCAACAGAATAATTGGAAGTTACACTTGGTGTTGTTATTGTTAGTTCATCTCTGCTAAACAAGACCAATTCCCAAGAGGCTTGCAAGATGTGCAGACTGATGCTGTGGATAATGTGCAATTCCCATCTTCTTTCCCACGTTACCTGGGCTGGATTGCCCCCTATGATATGGGTTGCTAAACATTTTATGCATTGTTAAGCTTTATTGTGAATACAGATGTTTGTCCTGAAGTTTTTGTGGTATTTCATTGTGATTTTAGTGCTATAGTTTTGTTTATGTTTGGATTCTCTCTTGAGGGCACATAAGACCGTATGGCGAAAAGCTTGGCTGTGTCTAGAGTGGCACTGTCTTCATCTGTCCGTGGGCAGGGGTGGTTGGGTCTGTGGGGTGTGCTCGGCAGCTGGAGGGTGGTGTTTTTCGCCGGTGGGCTCTGCAGTCACGAAATACGGGCTGGTACACCCATGGGGATGCTACTTTAAGGCTGTTATGAGCTGCATCCTGTAGTCTAATTTACCTCTGTTCAGGAGCAGTTATGTCCCTTGATATCTTAATGGAGTGTCCTGTGCGTGTCTGTACCCATCGTCAACACAGCGCAGGCCTCCAAGGGTGGTACAGGACTGCTCTAAAGGCAGGTGAAGACGGTGCTTCTCTGGGTCCTCCCCAGCACTTCGGGTGTTTCTTTTTCTTCTTTGCCTTAACTAGGCTGACCCCGGAGAAAGGTCCAGTGACGGTGAGGAAAGACCCACTGACTACAGGGAAAGTCCTGTTGACAGTGGAAAGACTACAACTTTGGATTCTCTCTTGAGGGCACATAAGACCGTATGGCGAAAGCTTGGCTGTGTCTGGAGTGGCACTGTCTTCATCTGTCGTGGGCAGGGGTGGTTGGGTCTGTGGGGTGTGCTCGGCTAGCTGGAGAGTGGTTTTTTCGCGGTGGGCTCTGCAGTCATGAAATACGGGCTGGTACACCCATGGGGATGCTACTTTAAGGCTGTTATGAGCTGCATCCTGTAGTCTAATTTACCTCTGTTCAGGAGCAGTTATGTCCCTTGATATCTTAAGGTGGTGCTAGGCGTGGATTTTTACCAAAAAATCACTAAAAAATGTGTTTTGTGATTATTGTTTATTTTGCAAAAATAAAAGCATCAAGAAACCATGTATGAGTCTGTTATGTCCCTTGATATCTTAATGGAGTGTCCTGTGCGTGCCTGTACCCATCGTCAACACAGCGCAGGCCTCCAAGGGTGGTACAGGACTGCTCTTAAAGGCAGGTGAAGACGGTGCTTCTCTGGGTCCTCCCCAGCACCTTCGGGCGTTTCTTTTTCTTTTTCTTTTCTACCTTCTGTGGTGATGGCTTTTTATCAATCGCACTTAGTTCATGAGTGAACCAAACAACATGTGTGAAAGAAAACCAACAGAATAATTGGAAGTTACACTTGGTGTTGTTATTGTTAGTTCATCTCTGCTAAACAAGACCAATTCCCAAGAGGCTTGCAAGATGTGCAGACTGATGCTGTGGATAATGTTCAATTCCCATCTTCTTTCCCACGTTACCTGGGCTGGATTGCCCCCTATGATATGGGTTGCTAAACATTTTATGCATTGTCAAGCTTTATTGTGAATACAGATGTTTGTCCTGAAGTTCAAAGGATACTAACACCAGTTTTTGTGGATTTCATTGTGATTTTAGTGCCATAGTTTTGTTTATGTTCTGAAAGTGTCTGTTTTTCAAACAAAACATTCATCATTATATATATTTTCTGGTCTACTCATTACAAACAAAATCAAACTATTGTGATATCTGGCTGTAGCCAAGGATATAACAAGAAAATTTCCCAAGTATCCAAGATATATGTCAAGAATTGAAAGAGCAGTGGGCATATCAGTGAACCTACCTAAGAAAACAAAATTGTGTCCCTTGATACCTGGATTGTACTGTACCCAGAAATGCATAAATTTATCATATAAAACAACAACTGTGGGTTGTAAATTCACTACCAAATATTTACACAGGTGTTCAGTAAACACTAAAACCACTTTTCGCTGGGTTTGTATGTTTTTTGTTTTGCTGCTGTGGGTTTTTGTATGCTTGAAAAATATAAATTAAAAAAAAGTTGAATTAAAAGCTTATTTATTATACTCAGAATGAACAAAATCAAATATTATTTGCAGATATTATAGCCCTGGGTATAAGAAGAAACATGCCAAAAACCTAAGTGATATCTCCACAAATAAATGAGCACTGATCAAATTAAAGAACCTACCGCAAAAAGTCAAATTTTGCTCCGGCACACAGAAGTGCAAAACTGATACAAAATTGCAGCAGTCAAGGGGTTTAAACTACTTTAGTACTTACATAGACACAACATACTACAATAAGGAAACTTACATTAATACTGTAACTGTACATTAATACTGTAAACAATAAAAACACAAACTGTTAACCTGCTTCAGTATCTGTATTCTGGTAACCACCCCTGACACCCACTGACCTTTTCATCATAGATGACAGCACTCTGGAGCTCTTCCCAAGCGTTGTGTCCATGTCATGTAACTGGAACATCAACACACAATTCAGTACTCTCATTTCTTTTTTTTTTCAGTCTTAAACCTGCATCCTCATCAAATAACTGGAGCATTAACACACACTTCGGCACACTCAAACCTGTGTACATCAACACACATCTTCGGCACACTCAAACCTGTGTCCATGTCATGTAACTGGAACATCAACACACAATTCAGTACTCTCATTTCTTTTTTTCCAGTCTAAAACCTGCATCCTCATCAAATAACTGGAGCATTAACACACACTTCGGCACACTTAAACCTGTATCCATATCGTGTAACTGAAACATTAACACACATTTCAGCACACTCAAACCTGTGTCCAAATAACTAGAACGTAAGCACACATTTTGGCACTCTGAACTCTGTATTTATCAGACCTGTTTACCCCAAAATTTGACTCGGAGTTATTCCAAATCCAAAACAAAGGGTATTTTCTACAAAATAGGAGTACTCCAACGAGAAAGTTTAAACCACGCTGCAGCAAAACATGGTTGTTGGATACATTATCCAGAAGTTCCTGTTCCCCTTTTTTGCTTTAGGGCCGTCATCTTCGGAAGAGGAACGTTTAGACATTTTCACGGATAGTAGAACTTGATTGCTTGGTTTAGCGCCAAAGCTAAGAATGCAAAATGGCTTCACCGAAACCACGCCAAATCTCGAAGCTGAGAACTAGGAATGAGCGCTCTCGCCAATCAGAAATATCAACACGAAAAGTCACGAGGAGAGTGTACGCACAGCAGATATGTCAATACACCCATTCCTTCAGAAATGCAGTGCACGGAAATGACAGTCAGATTTTTTTTCGCTGTATGTTTCCACATGTACCGTATTCATCGTATTCTACCAAATACGAGTACAAAATACGGCGAAATCGTATGGGTAAACAGGTCTGATTTATATCAAATAACTGGAATATTAACACACACATTTTGGCACTCTCAAACCTGTATCCATATCACATGGAATATTAACAAACATTTTGGAACTCTCAAACCTGTATTCAGATCAAATAACTGGAATATTAACACACATCTCAGCACACTCAAACCTGTATCCTTATCAAATTACTGGAATATTAGCACACATTTCAGCACACTCATAGCTGTATCCATATCAAATGAATAGAACATCAACACACATTTTGGCACTCTCAAAACCTGTATCCCTATCAAATAACTGAATATCAACACATATTTTGGCACTGTCAAACATGTATCCATATCAAATAACTGGAAAATTAACACACATTTTGGCATTGTCAAACCTGTGTCCATATCACAAAACTGGAACAACAAAGTACACTTAACACCCTCAAAGCTGTTTCCATATTGTACAATGGGAACATCAATACAAATTAAGCATCCTTAAAGCTGAATCCATCTTGAGTGACTAGAACATTAATGCACAAATTCAGCTCTCTCAAAGTTGTGTCCCTACTGTGCAACTGGAACATTAACAGACGTATAGAACCCTAACAGGAGTGTCCACATAGTGTAACTGGAACGTTCAAGGGCATTTTAGCACACAAAGAGCTGCATCCATATTGTGCAACTAGAACACCGACACATTTCAAAACTCCAATATCTGTGTCCATATCATGGTACTGAAACACTGACATTCACTTTTCAATACTCAACAAGCAGAAACTCACTGTGACTTAGAAAGTGTTAAAACAACTGGCTGACATATTAGATGCTTTTTACTTTGTCTTGACACTACAAAATACAGACAAAATCTCACTTGCTCACCTGAAAACATTCTTTTAATCAGCAAATAAGAGAAAAACAAACGTAGGTAAAAAAATAAAAAAAATGAAATAAATAATACTGATTCTATCATTATGATAGGGTTGGGTACAGACAAGCTTTTATAAAAGTACAGGAATGGTGGTGGTGAAGTTTAACCCTTTCAACCCCTGGCCAGCATGGGCTGATCTGCCTGAACGGAAGGGACACTTCACTTTAGCTCCGTTATCTCAAAACCTATTCCATTAGAAGACAATTAAATTCACATGGTATTTGCCAATTAATTGTGAAGCAAGACATTACAATTTTCTGTGACATGATGGGCTTTCAGACTTTCGATCTTTTTGACACACTCCAAACATTATGCAGTTTCTTACAGGAACAGACTGGGTGCTTCTTAACAACTCTGATATCCAAAAAACTTTTCTACTAAGATGTGAAAAAATGTACATGCTCATAACAAAATTCTTTCATTATGTATCAAAATCCATGTAATATATGCACCTGTGGACTTATCATGCTATGATAAACTCATAATTTCATTTCTACATACGTGGGTTTGAATGTGTTCAGCAGACTCAGTTTACATCCAAAAACTTCAAAAAGTTGACACGTCATACACAAAATCATTTGTTTCAAACTAGCCAATTTTTTTTCACTGATAACTGCATTGTTTTCAGTTTGAACACATCAGTTCTGTTGCCCAAACACTGCTGGAGCACAGGTCCACGACACTGGTTAGCAGCACACGGGTGGTGGTAGGGCACAGGAATGAGAGTTAAGAAGACGGTGTTGAAGTATATTTTCAACAACACCACCACAACCCTCTTCACCGACAGTACATAGGTCCATTTCCCTCTGTGCTGCAGACATTTGTTACATTGCCTGCTATCATTCATAACTACTTCATACAGTTTGTATTTTGAACATGCTGGGCTCTTCCAAGGACCTCCATCTCACAATACACAAACATATTAATTTTGTTGGTTTAACGTAAGTTCTTTTGTTAACTATGATGCTATTGACATTTTAGTTTGGTTCTAATTAAATTAATATACATACAAACAAAAACACTATCACACACATACACCCACACACTTACTTACACACACATGACTCATCACTCCACGTGGAAAGAAGTGCACTTACAGGCAGCAGCAATACCCCGTTTCAAGAGAGGCAGGGAGTTACTCACCCTTCCTGATGCTCTTTGGATCGTCCTCTTTGGCGATTGAGGTCTTCCATAATCTGACCTCCTATCTCCTCTGCAATCAGAAAACACTGGTCACTTCATGGACAACAAACAATGCAACAGATTCAGTGTAGATGACAAAAACTAGAACAATGTGGACTAAAAATTAGTGACACTAAAAATGATCTCTACCACAAACTGAGATAGTAGGTAAGTGGACTGTTGCTTGTGTGAGACATCAATTTTCGAAGCAGCAGTTCTAGTCAATTTGAAAATATTTTCTCATGACAGAGAACAATTTGCACACTGGCACCCTTATGCAGTGAGGTGTGTCCATTTCATCAAAACAGAATTCAGAATATCTGAAAAAGAGGATGATAATGACACCGTTTCAGGTGGCAACATGCTTGTCCTGACTGCTTGTACTGGATGTCCTTCACTGATGACAAGCTCTTTTCAAAGCAGTTACTGCCTCCTCCCCAGGAAAAGAAAAAACTTGTGGCTTATGGGGGGGAAGAACTTATTGTCTTAGGGCTTTGAAATCATGGCAACACGTGCCAGAGCTGTGTCAGTGTGCACTGGAGACCAGGTGTGTTCAATTCAACGGGAAAGTTCCGTCTTCTCCCAGTCATTTTGTCCAAACCGTGTCCTGGCTTTCATGTTGTCCAGGATTTGTTTCTCACAGCTCCTGTTCATGCAGCCATGTGTGGTCATTTACTGCATCAGAGGCTGCATGTTCTGTCTGAGTCTGGCTCATAGATGCTGGAGAGCTTCAACAAAAGGAAAAAAAAGGCTACCGGGTTCAACAATTTGTCTTCCTCTCATTGTGAGTGGTAGGACTAGCTTCATGCGAATTTTCAGTTACGTTCATTTCAGACAATACGTACTGGCATGGTGTAATTGAGAGTAAGATCAATCATGGTGGTAAGCATGATGATGGTGAGGATTACGTTGTGCTTACCTAACAGAATGAACGCTCTGTGCAAGATGGAGAATTCAGAATGACTGGAGACTGTGAGAGCGCTTTTATCCACACAAACGTTTCAGGCCGATGACTCCCCTTCCTCACTCATCGGTGTGAAGCTGCTTTTACAAACAACACAGGGAACACCATCTTTAAGCCTGTTTATCAACAAGGAGATTCTGATGGTGTTTCCACAGTTTCCCATGTCTCTACATGACAGCAGGGGGGGACTACCCATGCTCTCCTTTCTTGGTTGAATTGAAAGCTAGTGAATATAAAGCAGTTTTTAGGTTGGTCCTTGGGTGCCTTCTATGTCTTTGAGCGCGCTTCCAAGTGTACAGTTGCCCTCCTAGGACAATGGTGGTTTTTAGGGGCATCGATGCATGCTCTTTCAGCCCATTTGTTGTCTAAACGGGACGGGGAACTATTCCGACACTTTCATGTGGATCAATACTGAATGAGATTGGGTATATGGAATAATCAGATAAGACTTTTTTTGGGGGGGAGGAGGGGTGGGGGGGGGGGGGGGGGGGGGGGGGGTGGTGGTGGTGCTGGAACACGATCCTGACAAAACTGCTTTGGCTAATTCAGTGGCCATCATTGTAGTTCACCAGGTGATGCCGCAATGCTTGGCAGTGCCTATCTCCTCTCAACAACACTGGGGCATTCTCCGTATTTTTCAAATGACCAATACTGACTTGATTACAGGATCTGAACATGACTATCTGATCATTTGCATTTATAGTAGCAAATCTTGACAAATGCCGTCCTAACTGAGAGATGTAAAAAAAATCTGCCCCCACACTTCATTGCCCAGGTTTGAACCAGTGAAGCCAAACTATGAATAGCACCTGTCATATCTCCATGAATGTGGAACATCTAATTGCATTGCACATGATAGGCTGTCTTGACTCTGACCTGAATTTAAAGCTGTATGTAGAAATAAATGAACTCGATCTGTCCTAACCAACTGAATTTCTCTCCCATGTCTTTGGAAAGAGATAAGGAGAATCTGTGCACCGCAGCATACAAGTCAAGGTTAATGTCTGTCTAACTTCCTGGCTCCTTCTGCATGCTTTGAAGTGGCTGCAATGGCTCCAAGACGAGGGGAGGAGACAGGGGTGAGAATGATCACGATGAAACACAAGGGATCCTGTGTTCCCCAGCATGCATCAATGACTGGCACGTTATCTGGATGATCCTCTCCGACACACAGCTGTCAAAACCATGTCATTTTGTTGTTGGTTTTCAAATTCTATGACCCTTCCTAGCCATGCTCTCATGGTGACCTCGATTTCCATGTCCTCTCTGATCTGCACCCTCGGTGAGTTCAGTTTAAGTCGTCAATACTGGCAGTTCATGGGCACCCTCACTGGACAGACATGGTACTGCCCCCTGGAGGGGGGGGGGGGGGGGGGGGGGAGGGTGACTCAGTGGTGGTGGCACTTGATAGGAGAGGGCTGTTGGTGGTGCGCGCCTTGGTGGAAATTGAAAGGACACTGAACACCTCCAAGTGGCTCGGCTGGCCCGTGCATGTGTTATTTGGTGAGGGTTGCATTATGAAACACCTTGATATCGGACTGCTCCCGGGGTGAGATTCTGCCGTTGTACAGGGCAGTGGCGGGACAAGCCACGCCATGGTTACGGACATGTAGCCAGAGTGAACAACTCAGGAATGACATCACGAGTGGTACAGAAGGTGACACAGAAGGAAACAAAGATGTAGGTGACAAGTCATTTCAGAAGCTGACAACCGGACACAGCTCTGTGTGATGACAGCCATTTCAGTTGCTAATGTGTTGACCAAATTCTGTGAGATAGATATTTCAGTTGCTAATGTGTTAACCAAATTCTGAGAGATCAGACATTGCAGTTGCTAATGTGTTGACCAAATTCTGTGAGATCAGACATTTTAGTTGCTAATGTGTTGACCAAATTCTGTGAGATCAGACAATTCAGTTGCTATGTGTTGACCAAATTCTGTGAGATCACACATTTCAAATGCTAATAAGTTGACTAAATTCCATGAGATTGGACATTTTTTCAGTGCTAATGTGCTGACCAAATTCTGTGAGATCAGACATTTCAGTTGCTAATGTGTTGACCAATTTTGTGAGATCAGACATTTCAGTTGCTAATGTATTGACCAAATTCTGTGAGATTAGACAATTCAGTTGCTAATGTGTTGACCAAATTCTGTGAGATCAGATAATTCAGTTGCTAATGTTGTGACCAAATTCTGTGAGATCACACATTTCAAATGCTAATAAGTTGACTAAATTCCATGAGATCAGACATTTCAGTTGCTAATGTGTTGACCAAATTCTGAGAGATCACACATTTCAAATGCTAATGTGTTGAGACTAAAATCCATGAGATCAGACATTTCAGTTGCTAATGTGTTGACCAAAATCTGTGAGATCAGACATTTCAGTTGCTAATGTGTTGACTAAATTCTGTGAGATCAGACATTTCAGTTGCTGATATGGTGACCAAATTCAGTGGAACAAGGCATTTCAGAAGCTGACATGCTGATAAAGTTCTGTGTGAAAGTTATTTCAGGAGCTGACATTTGATACATTTTTTAAATCATTTCAGAGGATGACATGTTACAGTATTGTGAGAAAATGCATTTCTAGAACCTGACATGGTAACAAATTTCAGTGACATTTTAGAAGTTGACGCTGGTGCTGTGTTGTCTCTCTACCTGTCTCCACAGCTATCCTGTAGCCCTGCTCCAGTTTACGAGTGGACCGGTCCAAACGATCTGTGTTGTCCAGCAGTCGCGCACGTGAAACAGTGAGAACATCATCAAAAGCATTCATTGAAAATCAGATTGAAATATCTTTATCCTGATAACAAGCAGCATTCATTAAAAACCAGAGATAATTGCTTTAAAGAAATTCAGAATCTAAAACCAGAATAACTCGCTTTATGAAATTTACAAACTATCCTAGCAGCATAATCAGCTTAAAACCTTGCTTGCAACAAAAGCTGTAATATCAAAATCAGATGAAAAGATCCTCACATTTAAACCTTTACTATTCTACTCCTGCAGCAGACAATTTTAACGCATGTGCAATGGCTTGGCACTCTCCTGTGTAATACAGAATTATTTAACCCCACAGAATCAAGAACAATATCTATCAAATAATCAGTGTTTTTCATAACTATGCACAAAAGAGTGAAGAAACAACAATAAAAAACAAAGAGATGAACTGTCATCATCTTGAGAGAACACACCACAACACACACACACACACACACACACACGCAGACACACACACACACTCACTCACACACACACAACACATGCCAAAACAAAACAATGATACCCCCTCCCACCACACACAGAAGACACAGATGTTAAACATCAGACAAAAGGAAAAAGGGGAGAACTTTAAGGAAACCTACTCAAGGACACACTGTTCACTGACTGAAAGTGCACAGAAACAATCATGTAGGGCCTTAGTGAGAATGTTTCTAGCATTGTATCACACCATCTGCAGCCTCCACTGAAATATGTACAGAAACAATCATGTAGCCTGTAGTGAGAATGTTTCATCATTGTTCACACCCATCTGCATCCTCCACTTGAAGGGCCTACTGTGACTGTCCACTGGATGGATCTTTGTGACGGAGCCACTGCCTTAAAGCCTAACTTCACTTTCTATGGTCAGGGAAAACTGAAACTTGCACTCTACGGCACGGACTAAACCAGAAAAGGGCTAAAAAAACCAACCAACAAAACCACACACACAAAACCACCAAAGTTTCTACTCTGTTCCAAGTTCATATCCAGATGAGCTACGCTTCAAGTCGCCATAACATATGGATACGAGAAATTGATTGAGTAGGCGGAATGTTACCGTCTCACTCCCACCCTTCTCCGCTCCCACCCCCTATCTCGACAGGACTGACTGTCCGGCACCTTGTGACACTACTTGAAGTCAGGCATTGTGCAAACTCCAGGCGGCTTAAAAGCAACATGGTATGCCGGAGGTCTACACTAGCTATGCACAAACCTATCCGACCTGTATCGTCATGTCATGTGGATCTACACTTGCTATAAACCAAGCCTTTTCATGACAGGTGCGTTACACTAGCAAAGATAGGCTGTGACCTGATTATTCCTGCAAGTCTACCCTGGCGATGACAAATCTGATTTTTCCCCATGTGTATTATAAACAGCCAAGGACACCCTATTCACCCGATCTTCTGTGATGTGCGTGTCTACACTGGCTATGAATCATGTGTATGTCTAACATCCAAGGACAACCCTATTCACCTGCTCTCGCACGCGTGGTGCGCGTGCGTGTTTACATGGCTTATGAATCATGTGTGTGTATAACAGCAAGGACACCCTATTCACCTGATCTTCTGTGTCTGTGCGTGTCTACACTGGCTAGAATCATGTGTGTGTAACCCGCCGGCCCACCCTATTCACGCTCTTTCTGTGTTGTGCGTGTCTCACTGGCTATGAATCATGTGTGTGTTTAACCAGCCAAGGACAAACCCTAGTCACCCGATTTCTGTGTTTGTGCGTGTCTACACTGGCTAGAATTTGTGTGTGTTTAACGGCCAAGGACACCCTATTTCACCTAATCTTCTGTGTCGTGCGTGTCTACATGGCTATGATCATGTGTGTGTATAACCAGAGAAGGACAACTCTTTTCACCTGATCTCTGTGTCGTGTGTGTCTACCTGGCTATGACAAAACCCTGATTCTGTCCAATCATGTGTGTGTATAACAGCAAGGACGACCCTATTCACCGATTTCTGTGTCGTTGCGTGTAGACACGGGCTCTGAATCATGTGTGTGTATAACAGCGGAAGGACACTCTATGACAGATCTTCTGTGTCGTGTTTGTGTCTACACTGCTTTTGACAAAACCTGATCTTTCCCAATCATGTGTGTGTCTATAACAGCCAAGGACGACCCCCTTATTCACCCGATTTCTGTGTAAGTGCGTGTCTCACTGGCTATGAATTTGTTGTGTATAACAGCGAAGCGACACTCATCTATTCACTGATCTTCTGGGTCGTGTGGTCTACACTGGGCTATGACAAAACCTGATCTTTCCAATCATGTGGTGTGTATAACAGCCAAGGACGACCCTATCACACTGATCTTCTGTGTCGAGTGTTGTCTACACTGGCTATGACAAAACCTGATTCTTTTCCATCATGTGTGTGAAAAAGCCAAGGGACACCTATCACCTGATCTCTGTGTCGTGCGTGTCTACACTGAGCTATGAATCATGTGTGTGGATAAACAGCCAAGGACAACCTATTCACCTGATCTTCTGTGTCAGGGTGTCATCACCCAGCAGCTCATCACGACTGGATCAATCCCCAGCTGGCTCTTTTCTGCACAGGACAGAGATGGAAAAAAAACTCATACAGGTGTACATCATCTTCAAACAACAGCAAGCAACACCTGGAAATGAGATGAAAGGTGAACAAATGGACCAAAGCAGAAGGACAGTACAAATCTGGCAGAAAAACAATTGGGTGGAGGTGGGGTGAGGGGAGAGTGGGGGGGGGGCGGGAATCTGTACACTGGAAAAGCCTTGTCAGATCACTGGTTGTGCATTGGCCAGATCACCTGTGTTGTGCATTGCCAGATCAGTACTGTCATTGTGCATTGCAGATCACAATGTTGTCCACTGCAAGATCGTTGTAGTTGTCCATTCTCAGATCACTGTGTCTGTTCCATTGCCAGATCAGTGTGTGTGCATTGCCAGATCACCAGTATTGTCGTTGCCAGATCAACATGTTGGTCCATAGCAGATCACTGTGTTGTCCATTGCCAGATCACAATATTGTCCATTGCCAGATCCACCATGTTGTCCATTGCAGGATCAGTGTAGTTGTCCGTTTGCCAGATCACTGTGTTGTCCATTGCCAGATCACATGTATTGTCTATTATCAGATCACATTATTGCATTTGCCAGATCACCATGCTGTCCATAGCCAGATCACTGTGTTGTTCCATTGCTGATCACTGTGTTGTTCATTGCCAGATCCCAGGTTTGGCACTGGCCAGATCACCATGTTGCCATGCAGATCACCATGTTGTCCACTGCCAGAGCACTGTGTTGTCCAATGCCAGATCACAATAAAGTCCATTGCCACGATCACCAGGTTGTCATTGCCAGAGCATCATGTTGTCCATTGCCAGATCCACTTGCGGTTCCATTGCCAGATCACCATCTTGTTGTCCATTGCCAGATCCAACCTATGTTGTCCATTGCCGAATCACTGTGTTCTCCAATGCAGCAGATCCTGATTTGTCCATTGCCAGATCACATAAAATGATTAAAGTCCATTTGCCAAGATTCACCATGTTGTCCATTGCCAGATCACCATGGTGTCCATTGCCACAGGGATCACTGTGTTTTCCATTGCCAGATCACAGTCCATTGCCAGATCACCCTGTTGTCCATGCCAGATCACCATGTTGTGTATATTACCAGATCACTATGCTGTCATTGCCAGATCACAATACTGTCCAATGCCAGATCACCATGTTGTCCATTGCCAGATCACTGTGTTGTCCATTGCCAGATCACTGTGTTCGCCATTGCCAGATCAGTGTGTTGTGCACTGTCAGATCACAATACTGTCCATTGCCGGATCACCATGTTGTCTATTGCCGATCAGTGTGTTGTCTATTGCCAGATCACTGTGTTATCATTGCAGATCAGTGTGTTGGCTATTGCTCAGTATCACAATTATTGTCCATTGCCAGATACATGTTGTCCACTGACCAGATCACCGTGTTGTCTATTGCCAGATACTGTGTTGTCCACTGCACATCAGTGTTATTGTTCATCTCTCAGATCAGGTGTGTTGTCCATTGTCAGATCTGTGTGTTTACCATTCTCAGATCAGTGTGTTGTCCATTGTTCAGACACAGGGGTTGTCCATTGTCAGACTCAGTGTGTTGTCCATTGTCAGAGCACTGTGTTGTCCATTGTCAGAGCACTGTGTTGTCCATTCTCAGACAGTGTGTTGTCCATTGTCAGATCACTGTGTTGTCCATTGTCAGATCAGTGTGTTGTCCATTGTCAGGATCACGGTGTTGTTCATTCTCAGATCAGTGTATGTTGTCCATTGTCAGATCACTGTGTTGTCCTTACTGATTCACAGTGTTGTCCTTCGCCAGATACAATGTTGTCTTATTGTCACATCACCATGTTGTCCATTGCCTGATCACATGTTGTCCATTGCCAGACACCGTGTTGTCCATTGCACAGGTCACTGTTTTGTCCATGGTTCAGTCACCATGTTGTCCATGGTCAGGCATCAGTGTTGTCTATTGCCAGATCCACAATGTTGTCCATTGTCAGATCACTGTTGCCCATGTTCAGATCACTGTGTTGTCATTGCCAGATATTCACTGTGTATTCCATTGCAGGTCAGTTTGATCCTTCAAGGCACAACAGTTGTCTCCTAGTGTGTACTGACATGCTTCGGCTTCAGTTGTTACTTGTTTACTGTTTCCAGTGGGTCAGTCAGCGGAACTGACACTGACAGAAAACCGTAGACACTGCCGCTTCTCTATTCTGTCTCTTGCATTTATGTTCCTGGTATATCCAATAAAGCTGCTGTAAGTGGAACTAATCCATATTAACCACATTACTGCTTTAACACACAAGCGTTATCCAGTATCACACAAATATGTAATGGAATACACATATCATGAGTAACATACATTAACTGCGTTTAAAAACCACACGCATGAACACATACTGACAGTGACACTCATGCATTGACTGAACACACACACACCACACACTCACATACAACCACACACAACACACACACACACACACACACACACACACACACACACCCACACACCACACCAGAGACAAGGGTGATCACCCTGTTGTTTGCTGGTATGCTCAGCTCGCTTGTAGCTGCGGATGCGTGTCTGGTACTTCTGCCGCCTCCTGGGAATCCTGTGCTCCTTCACTCCAGCTCCATCTGCTCCAGTGCAGCACAGCGATTCGAACAACCATCATCACCACACCAACATGTCACCAGTGACAACAACTTGCACTTTTGTTGATATCAAAAAATATGTACATGTCGTTCATATGACGACTGCGGCTTATGTTAAAGTTCAATCATGTCAGCAATAGGACAACAGCTTGCCAGCCATGTTGATAAAATATGCATGTACGATTTTGTCAGCAGAATGATGACAGCCTGCTTATCTTGTTGGACAACAGTCTGTATGAAACAACATGTCAGCAATATGACGACAGCTTGTTTATCATATAAGACACAATATGGTCTGGTACAACTGTCAGCAGTACAACCACCATCTTGCGCATCTTGTTTACAACAAGTTAGTGTAACCGTCCGCAACAACATGCTTTGCCACATATATAATAACGATGGCAACACATTTAAAACCCAAATAAAATACTACAATCAGCTCATGTCCTGTGACGGTTCCCCTTTAAAACATAAGACAAACAATGAAGCCTCCTCTTTCACAAACCTGGCCATAATTTATGGTTCCAAACCACTTTGTCTCTGAGACACTCTGTTCTCTCTCACATCACTCAAGTAGGCTTAAAACACACATGTATCTATTTCTTAAATAAGTATGGTTAACATTTATGTCTGCATGATTTCATGCTGACCGACGTGTGTAAGAGTGGATTAGGAGGACTTGTTGCATGCATTACACTTATGCACACTACACATTGTGAACTAACAGGAGAATCAATAACTGAATCAAAAATTTATGATAATGTAATCTTGAGTAAGTGTGTCAGTGGTGTCTTGCACAAACCAAATATCTGAGATAATAATTATTACTATCGTTGTTTATCATGAGATAATCATGAATCAATATAATCACATCCTGTACAGCATATCTGCCCACATGTATAAGATAAGATTAGTAATGTTGCTTATAGCCCAGCGACCGCAGAGGGCCACATCAGGGCAGTCACCAGGTAAATCAAAAACTCACCAGTCATTTAAAAAAAAAAAACAATCCAAAAAAAAAAAGAAACTTTCACACATCTCATTAAATGACATCGTCTACAAGACGAACCAGGAAACTTTGTTAAAACAATCCCTCTTCCGTAAAATCTCCAATCAGAGAAAAAATGTTTATTTCTCTCAAAAACCCAAGGATCACGTTCTGCGGGACATCCCTGAACAGGATCTTCATGATCTCGCTCTGTAAAATGTTTGTGTCTCACATCAGGCACAGTCCCCAACACTCTAAAAGAACATGTTTCATTGTGTGTCGGCGCATGACATGGAATGCACCACGGAGTTCTGCACTCTTTAAAAGGTAAGAATGGGTAAACCTAGAATGGCCGGTGTGCAGCCGGCACGAACCGTTTCCTCTTTACGACCACCGACGTGATGGGAGGAAGTCTTTAAGGTTTGGACGGATCTGGAAAGGTTTGTTATTCGTCTGTTGTTCCAATCCTCCTGCCAGAGGTCTCTCACATAATCGTTAATTTTGGGTTTCACATCTGAGCAGGGATATAAGTGTTGGACTGTTTCTCTCTTGTGGCGTTTCTTGGCTAAACGATCAACCATTTCAGGTTCCCGCCGAATGCCAACATGGCCAGGAACCCAAGCAAGAGTAATGTTGTAACCGTCCGCCTTCAACTTGCTAAAAAGTTCAAAAAAAAGTAAAATGTTCTGGATGCTTGAGGTTGCGGCCAAGCTATGGCTCAAAAGCTGACAGCGAATCCACAGAACCAGGAACGTCTCTCCTCGAAGAATGGGAGATTATCTTCAAAAGCCAGTACTAGTGCAGTAAGTTCAGCAGAATAGACCGAAGCATCGGATGTTATATGTTTCCAACAATATCTGAGAAGGAGCCCCAGGGCAGTAAGCTGCACAGGCCACTCCATCCTCAGACTTGGAAACCGTCAGTTGAAAAACTTTTGATAGGATGGGCATTTGGAACAGGAGACTCGGCATACAAAAGCTTGTATGCCAGAGAGTGTGGTAGGACTCCTTACGGAAGCGGCGAGATCGAAACGAATCTCTGGTGTTGAAAAAGGGTCCATGAGGTGATCGGGAAACTTGGAAAAATCGGAAAAACTACCGCAGGTCTATACCTGCATTCCGCACGTGAGGCGCTGCATACGAAGTCCAATCGGCGCGAAGACATGTCGGCGTATTTTCAAACTTACTTTGGAACGGAGGCCCGTCAAAAACACAGTCATAGGCAGGATTTCTGTGGTTTGAGACAACAGTCGGATATATAATTCAAAGACAGTTTCAGCCTGCGATTGGACGTGAAGGTTCACCTGCCTCTGCCGTACAGGCTTCTACACAGGGATGGTTGGCGGGACGCTCCAAGACAGAGACGAAAGCCCTTGATGGTGGCTAGGGATCCAAGCGTTGAGGTAAGATGGTCTTGCGGAGCGTACAACAGCACACCGTAAGTCCAGTTTAGAACGGCCCGGGCTCTGTAGAGGGTGCAACAAAGTTGTTCTTATCAGCGCCCCAGTCGGTGTTGTGCTACGACCCGCAGAAATTCAGTGCTTTATTGGCAAGCAAGTTTTGAGGTTTTTAAATGGTGAGAAAGTTAGTTTTGGTCCAAAAATGACTCCCAGAAAATTTGGCTCTTTAACGGCTGGAATGGGAGATTTCCCTACTTGAAGTCCGGAGCTGGAAAAAAATGACGGAAATTATGGAAGTGAATACATGGGTTTTTGTCGAGAAAAGGTGAAACCGTTTTTTCATCGCCCCCACCCCCCACCGCTGGTTTTTATCTACGCCAAAGCTGGAGCCTGCGCTGGACCTCGGGGGTTACAGGCTTACAGTTGCGTAGACGGCAACATCATCACAACAATGAGCAGTCTGAACCCTGCTGAACTTGATTTCACAATGTTGTTGCTCTTAATACTAAAGAGGGCGGAGATAGTATGCCCCCTGGGGAACACCAACCTCGCTGCTCGTGGACATCAGAAGAGAGTGGTGCCAACCCGGACCTGAAACTGCTCGTGCTGCAAAAAAATTTTGAATAAAAGCGGAAGATGACCTCGAAAATCCAGAACGCGAGAGATCATGAAGTATCCCGACTTCCAGGTGGTATCGTAGGCCTTCTCCAAGTCAAAGAAAATTGCCACTGCATGCTGGCTGTTTAAAAAAGCGTTTCTAGTGTAGATGCCAGACGAATCCAATATGGTCAACTGTACGACGAATGATTTGCGGAAAACACACTGTTCTTTCGCCAAAAGGCCATGGTTCGAGTTTCCACATGTGCCTAGCATTGACCATTTTTCCATCAATTTACAGACACAGCTAGTCAAAGCTATGGGACGGTAGTTAGATGGATTGAAAGATCTTTTCCAGGTTTGGGGGATGGAATAATTGAGGCTGTCCGCCAAGAGGGTTGGAAGAAAGCACCTGTAGGTCCCACGTGGTGTATACCTGAAAACAGGATGTTCAGACTTCTTGCGGAAGATGTTTCAATAGTCTTGATAATGTATGTCATTATACCTGGAGAAGGATCGCTGCAGAGAGTAGGCAGATTTAGCTCGTTCAATGGTAAAAGGGAAGATTGTATTGTAGTCTTCCATGTTGTCGGATTGAAAAGTTGCAGGGAGAGATTTTTCTTTTAGGGCTTTGTGTTGACAAAAGTGACTGATTATTAGAAGAGGAAGAATTCTTTTCATGGGTTTGAAGCAAGCAGATCGCAACTGCTTTTTCTTTTCTGTTATTAAAGAATCCGAAAACTTGAGATGGTTCACAGTGGGACAGGTGTTCTTCCCGTTGATTTTCTTAATGATGGTTTCCACAACTTTTTTCTTAGAAAGTTTTGATGTCAGCCTGAGCAGTACGCTTTCTCCAGGACCGACGTTTACAGATGTTAAAAGTGTGTCTGATTGAGCACGGAGTTTTCTGATGGGCTCGAGCGTTGGGACCCGAAGGTCGTTGGTAACCTGACGCTTGAGCCGTTTTCTAACTTTGGAATTAGTTGGCATTCTGGAATCGAACCCGGTGTTGTTGTGGGCAGTTGAAGATTATCGGAAGACCTGGAATACAGGTTTAGCACATTTGATCATAGTGGTTAGTGAGAGGATTCTGCTGGGTCTGGACTCTGGAAAAAAATCAGTGTCCGGGATTCTTTTGAAATAGTGGCCCTGCAAATAGATCCCAGTTTGCTTTTTTATAATTGAGATTTGAGAGACAGAGACGTGTTTCAGTTAATACAGGTTGTAGAAGGACAGGGAAATGGTCATTCCGTGCAAGATCGTCATGGACAGAACACGCATAGTCCAGGGACCAGCGAGGGGTTCACAAACCGACAAAATCTAAACACGAAAGTGAACTGTGGAAGAGTGGAGGTAAGATGCGATCCGTCGTTAGAAACACAGATCCAATCCGAAAAGGACATCCTCATCAGCAGACCTTGGATGACGAAAACCGCGGTACTACCCCAAAGAGGGTTGTGACCGTTTTTAAAGTCACCCAAAACACGCAAAAAAAGGTCGAGGGAGTTCCTTCTATCAGAGACTGACAGGTCCCTGACGACAAAACGGCGACAGAAGGTGAGAGATAAAGAGAACAGATGGTCACAGTCTTGTGGAGAGTGGACTCCCGCAGCCTACAGCCTGAAGGGGAGGTAGACAGAGTGACAGGGACTATACAACAAAGTTTTGTGTAGGAGAAGGGCAACACCGCCCGACAGTCCCAGCGTGGAAGGTTGTGCAGGTTTCGAAAGAATATTAAAGCCAGAAAGAGTAAAGGTCTTCGGGCTTTGAATTTGACAGTTTTCTTGAAGAGGCCACGACGGAAGGCTTTAGAGACTGACCAGAAGCTGCAGCTCCACGAAGTTGGATTTAGACCCGGATATTCCAATGGAATATTGTATTATCCATGGTTGCAGGAGGAGCGAAAAGGAGAGAGATCAGGTCATCTCCTCTCAAACATCTGCTGGCTAAAGCTGTAAATTTGTTGCTTAATTTCACTGACTATTATCTGCGACCTGCTGGCAGACATTGCCAACAGGTGAAGTAGGTGTGGGTTTGGGTGGACGGTTGGAGGTGTTTTTCCTTCAACTCCACCAATTCCACCCTAGGTTGAACTCCTTGGCCCGCACGGGCACTGGACAGAGGAGATTCGAGGGAGGGGGTGCTGGTTTTTTAATCTGCCCAGCAGCTGATGTTGTAAGACTGCTGGGCAGTCTGAGGGGGAGGGGGATTTTTTGCCTTCCACCGGGGCAGGCAGTCACTTTGGTTTGGAAGGTGGTGGACCTGCTTCACCAGAGCTGACAGTTTTTCCTTGCATTGTTCTTCGAAAACGTGTAAAATTATCAGTCTGACAGCAGACTGGACGAGTTGGGAACTGTTGGAACTTTCTTTACGGCCGAAGCCATACGAGAAGCTGTCGGCGACTAGATTGCCACAACCTGGCTTGCGGGCTTCAAAAAAAGGAGATTTTCTTTTTGTCTTAACTTTGTATTGCAGATTCTGAATCCACAGAGGACAATTCAGTTGGAAGAGGAGGGATGGTCGCCACGCAGTGCACAATGTGCCGGATCTTTACTACGGCCCATCAAGGGTTGCCTTGCAGCAAATATCACACACCTCCTGCCAGAACCACGGTCTTGACATGGCCAACTTCTGCATCGGAAAGCACTCAACGGGGATGGAAGTACAACAGAACCCGGACAATCAGGTAGCCGACTTTGATGACCGGAAGGCAGCACAGGGTTGCAGCATTTCGAAAGAGGGTGTTGGTTGGGCCATCTTTCTGCACCTTCTGACGTCACCTGGAACCTCCGTCACACTGGGATTGCCAGCTCGTTTTTATCTCTGCCTCTTGAAACACCTGATAATTCCCAGCCAGCGAATCATCCTTTTGCTGATTTAATTGTGTATGTGGGGAGTTTCCCCTGATTCCCTGTCCACAAGTTTCGTTGCTTTCAGCAGCTGTATCAGATTGCCCCCCCCCCCCCCCCCCCCCCCCCCCCCCCACTATTATTTGCCCCCCCCCCCCCCCCGATTTTCACTGAATGAGAAACGAGCCTTCTCAAACCTCTTGATGGACCGAGGGTCACTGCCTATACCTTGAAAACCCTTTTGGGATAGCAAAGGGGCTAAAGCTGAAAGGGGTCTTTTTGCTCAGTTCTTCCATCACGGCCAGGAAGCCCAAAACCTGTCTTCTGTCTAACCTCCATATCCGAATCGCTCCGTCACTATCCAAAATCCCTGAAATAGGGGATGCTGCCTTCCTTTTTTTGGGGGGATGATTTGTGAAAAAGCCATATTGAGTGAATTTGTGTTTCATCCTCCTTACCCACCCACCTTGGAGTCAACTAATGGGCCAGGGCAAGAAACAATGTCTTGACCCCTTTCCAGGCTTCGGGGACGAGACATACGACAAGCAGAAGCAACAACCCTATCCCCCCTGATCATGCTCAACTCCGGGAACAGAGCGCTGAGCACATGCAGGGGTTTACTTGGCAGTGGGGAATGCCCGTCTTGACCAACCCAGAAGGGGAGCCGATTAGTACACCTGGGCCAAAGTGTACTCCCTGTCTAGGAGAGGTCCGAGCAAAGTGATGTTCGTATGGGTTGAGAGCGCTGGCCTCTCACAATCCCAGGATTCCTTCCCTCGACACGGTCGCACCGCACGGCAACGCGGCGGATCTTAACGGCAGACCACAGAGAGAAAAGGAGGTGTGGCCACACAGCAGACTTGAAGGGGGGAGACGACAAAGATAGAAAAGGGCCAAATAAGGGAGCAGAAAACAAGAAAGGAGGGAAGGCGGGGTTACTCTTATCAGGGATCCTCACCCTCTAGCCTATCTGATGGGAAGCGCCCCTACAGGGCATCAAACTCCTTACCCACGTTACGTTAGGCCAAACAGCATCTTGCACCTCTCAGGCTAGAGCAGTATGAAAAAAACAGACTATCCTCCAAGTCTTGATGCCCCGCCAGCAGAGCCTAAGGGAATCTGGCCCACGCAAACCCTCCCGACCACGACAAGGTCGGTAACCACCCCGGAGGGTGCCACATGTATGCCCCCACAGGTAAAACAGTACGCTCATACAACAGCACGGCTTGTCAGCCACCCCATTCCTAATAATGCCAACACGTCGGTAAAACAGCCAAAACCAATTGTGTTGGTTACACTGCCTTACTACATTCAAACTGTAAGAAGCAAAGATCATAACACTTTTACACAAATATGTTGACAGCAATTCCACGAAGAAAACCCAATAACAAATCTCACAGGAGTAATGAGGGTGCTCTATCTTCAATTGAAGCTGCTCAAGAGCTAACTAACAGACACAGCATCAACAGTAAATAGTTTACATGCGACAGACCAGCAGGTGCAGGCACACACACTGATGCACACATTCATGTCAGGACAATCACCCGATCCACAGGAAATAGCCCACACAGTCTGCAGGTAACATGTCAGCGATGCTTGCAGTCATAAACTCCCACAGCGCCACATACAGAACCACATCTTGCCAGGGACACGTTGGCGTATATGTAACAACGCTCACCCATTAGATCAGATTATTCTATCCCTAATATATTCTTAAAGAAAACTAATGCTGCAAAATATTTAGGGAGATTAGAGATAGTCGCTCAAATGACAAAGAACATGTACAATTTAGTATGTTAAGAAGCAAATACATCTTAGCTTCTTTTACAGGAATATCAATGACTGCCCCAAAAGGTTAAGACGATGCTACAAAACACTGGTTAGACCGTACTGGGACTATGGTTGATCAGTTTGGGTCCTTACCATCTAAAAGGACATTGATAACCTCGAAAAAGATTCAGAGAGAAGCAGCACGGTTCGAACAGGGAACTACATCAGAGAGAAAAGGGGGATACTAGGAAGAACATGAGGAAAATTAGAATGGAAACCCTTAAGAAGAGGAGAAGAGCTTTTATCAAACTTAACATCTTCTTCAAAGGCAGAGCTAAAAGGTAATTGATATTCCAATGGAACAACTAGTATTTGAAGGAAAGTAGCACCAGGAGTGGCGGTCAATGTTATACCTACCTGCATTAAATATTGACAGCCACTTAACATTCATTGTATCCTAAGTTCTGCTACGGCTTGTGGAACTCCCTGCCGGATGCCATCAAGATTGCCACAAATGCAATCTTCCTTTTAAAAACAAATTGATACGACAGTTTTGAGATCTGCATATTGACGATTTTCTATTTTATCTTCCAGCTATTTTACTGATACCTGGGCCTTGAATTTGGAACTTGCTTCTTAACTTTTGAATATCGAAGGTGCAACCCTTGTTGCCCAATTTGCGCCAGGGGCCAACAGTCTGAGTCGCATATTTTATGTTATTATATTTTACTTTTTAACATGCGACCGCTGGTGGACCGACTCGTTTTTTGAGTGAACCAGTATTTAGGATGAAGAAGAAGACACGGTCATACTTTGCTCGTATGTCAAAAAAACACACCACAAAACCCTGAACGTGAATATGGAGGACAAGATCGTCTCTACCAATACAGCCAATACATTTTCGTAAGGTATTAAGGGAAAAAAGTGCCATTTCAACACGCACGATGCATGGCCTGTGTAAAGATAACCAGATACAGAGCAACCTGGTGTTACTCAATTTCTGTTGTTTAAAAGAAAAAACTGGGTCGATACCCGTCAGACAATTTCAGACCTGTTTCCTAAAACTGTGATGGTGGAACTATAAGTGAGTGTATGTTCTAGAAATTGTGTACACTCTTCAGTGTGAACAGTGTGTGGTGTGTGTGTGTGTGTGTGTGTGTGTGTGTGTGTGTGTGCAGAGTGATTTGTAGTATGTGTTAAGCAGGGGGGTAGGGGATCTTCCACATTCATGTAAAGAAGGGGGGATGGGAGGCTTGAGGAAGAAGTTGTCTATCCCTCATAGGGCAGACAGAGAACTGTCCATCATTGCTGAGACACTGTGTATTTCTGTATCTCTCTGTGCCAAATCTTGCCAGCTCTCTTTGCTGGATTGCCTTCACTTGATCAATGAAAATCTTGGTGTGGCTGTGTGGGGAAATCCAAAGAAGCAACACAGGGCAATGCCACCGCTGGGGCAGGGAAGTGACACAGTCAAAAGACTAAACCTGCAGGCCATCATCTGGCCTGGCATTGCTACAGCTCACCTCATGCCATGCCCACACCCACACCCACACCCCCGCATGGCTTCATGCCTCTAAAACCATCGCCACACACTTCGTCTGTGCCAGAGAAAACTGGGTGACCACATACCTCGTCTCCACAGTAAAACAAAACAAACAAAAACTAACGCCCACTTACCATCTCTGAGCTTCTTCAAACAGTTTTTTCTGCCTGGCCAACATGGCTTTCTTGGTTTCTCGCTGTATCACACACAAACAGTCATGCTTTATTAAAATGGTAAAATGGAACGAAAAAAGAAGAAGAACAAAAGAAAATACCAAGAGCTGATTTCCCCAAACCACTAATGATAAACTAAGGAGAGAGGAGAGGGAGTGGGTGGTGGGGAGAGAGAGAGAGAGAGAGAGAGAGAGAGAGATGGGAGAGAGCGGAGAGAGAGAGAGAAAGAGAGCGAGAGAATGAGGAGAGAGCGAGAGAAGAGGAGAGGAGAGAAGAGAGAGAGAGAGAGAGAAGATGAGGAGAGAGCAGAGAGAGAGAGAGGAGAGAGAGGGAGAGAGAGAAGAGAAAGAGAGAGGAGAAAACAGACAGAGGAGATGAGAGAGAGAAGATAGAGAGAGAGAGGGGAGAGAGAGAGAGAGAGAGAGAGGAGAGAGAGAGAGAGATGAGAGTGAGAACAGTGAGAGAGAGAGAGAGAGAGAAGAGAGAGACGAGGAGAGAAGACGAGAGAGAGAGAAAGGAAGGTTGTGAGGGTCATGGGAGGTGCCAAAGGATACTTACAGACAGGCTGACACCAAACCGGCTAGGATGGGGGGGGGGGAGGGGGGGCGGGGAGAGGATGAGACGAGAAGTGAAGGAACCTGAGATGAGCCTGCCAGGAGAAGGGCAGAGAAAGGAGACAGTGGGAGGATGGGGGGGGGGGGGGGGGATGGAGGGAGAAAACGAAAAAGAGAGGCAGAGAGAGCGAGATAAGATAAGATAACGATAAGATAATGTTGCTTATTAGCCCAGCGGACCGCAAAAGGCCATATCAGGGCTTTCACCACGTTTCAAATCAACGCACCCGTTCTCTAAACAAAAAAAAAATAAAAAAAAACCAAAAAAAAAACTTTCATACATTTGTTAAATGACATCGTCTAGAAGCACCAGAAACTTTGTTAAAAATCTTTCTGCCGTAAAATCTTAAATCAGATTGAAAAATGTTAATCTCTCTCAAAAACTCAAGGATACCAACAGCGCTGGACTATCCCTGAACAGGATCTTCATGGGACTCCGCGTAATGTTTGTGTCTACATCGTGCAAGTCCCAAACACTCCAAAAGAACATGTTTCCATTGTGAGTGGCGCATGACATGGAATGCACCACGGAGCTTCTTCACTCTTTAAAAGATAAGAAATGGGGTAAAATTACGACATGCCGGTGTGCAGCCGGCGCAGAACCGTTTCTCTTTAGACCTCCCGACGTGGATGGTGAGGAACTCCTGAAGGTTTGGACGGATCTGAAAGAGTTTGTTATTTCGTTCTGTTGTGTCCAATTTTTTTGTTTCCCTCCTGCAGAGGTTTCCCTTCTCACATAATCGTTAATTTTGGGTTTCACATCTGAGCAGGGGATATAAGTGTTGGACAGTTTCTCTCTTGTGGCTTTCTGGGCTAAAACGATCAACCATTTCGTTGCCGCCGATGCCAACCATGGCCAGGAACCCAAGCAAGGTAATGTCTTTGTACGGTCCCGCTTCAACTTGCTAAAAAATTCAAAAACAAAGTAAAAGTTCTGGATGCTGAAGGGTTGCGGCCGCTATGGCCCTCCAAAGCTGACAGCGAATCCGACAGAACAGAAAAGTCCCTCCTCGAAGAAAGGGAGATTATCTTCAAAGCCAGTACTAGAGCAGCAGTTCAGCAAAGAGACAGAAGCATCTGAATGTTAAGTTCCCAAATATCTGAGAAGGAGCCCCAGGGCAGTAGGCTGCACCGGCACCTCCCTCCTCAGCCTTGGAACCGTCAGTGAACACTTTTTTTTTTTTTGGGATGGATGGGGAATTTGGAACAGTAGGCTCGGCCTACAAGCCTTGTACGCCGAGAGCTGGTAGACTCTTAGGAAAGCTGCGAGATCAAACGAATCTCTTGGTGTGAACAAGGTCCATGGAGGGTTTGATCCGGAAACTTTGGAAAAATCGGCGGAAACTATCCCAGGTCTATACCTGCATTCCGCACGATGGGCTGCGCAATACGAAGCCCCAAACTGGCCGGAAATCCATTTCGGGTTTGTTTCAAACTTACTTGGAGAACGGAGGGGTCAAAAACACAGTCCCTAGGCACGGATTCTGCGGTTTGAGCAACAGTCGGATGTCTAATTCCAGACAGTTTCAGGCCTGCGATTGGACAGTGAAAGGTTCACCTGCCTCCTGCGTACAGGCTGTACACAGGGGTGGTGCGGAACGCTCCAACGCAGAGACGAAGCCTTGATGGTGGATGGGTCCAAGAGTTTGAGGTAAGATGATCTTGCGGAAGCCGTACACCGCAAACCGTGGCTCAGTTTAGAACGGTCAGGGCTCTTGTAGAGGTGCACAAAGTTTTCTTATCAGCGCCCCAGTCGGTGTGTGCTACGACCCGCAGGAATATTTCAGATGCCTTTTGGCAAAGCAGTGTTGAGGTTGTTAATTTGGCTGAGAGAGTAAAGTTTGGTCAAAAATGACTCCCCAGAAATTTGGCCTCCTTTAACAGCTGGAATGGGAGATTTCCCTACTTGAAGTTCGGATCTGGAAAAAAACTGACGTTAAATTATGTGGAAGTGAAATACACTGGGTTTGATGTAGCAGAAAAAGGTGAAACCCGTTTTCATCCGCCACCGATGGTTTTATCTACGCAAAGCTGGAGCCTGCGCTGGACACTCCGGGGTATGGCTTCCAGTTGCGTATAGACAGCCACAAATCATCACAAAACAATGAGCAGTCTGAACCCTGCTGAACTGATCGGAACAATGTTGTTGATCTTAATACTAAAGAGGGCAGGGAGATAGTATATGCTTCCCATGTGAAACACCCAACTCCTGCTCGTGGACATCAAGAGGAGAGAGTGGGTGCCAACCCGGACCTGAAACCTGTCGTTCTGCCAAAACATTTTGAATAAAAAGCGGGAAGATGACCTCGAAAACCCAGATGTGGAGATCATGGAGTATCCCCGGACTTCCAGGTGGTATCGTAGGCCCTTGCTCCAAGTCAAGAAAATTGCCACTGCATGCTGGTTGTTTAAAAAAGCGTTTCCTAAGTTGGATTCAGACGATCAAAGGTCAACTGTACTACGATGTTTGCGGAAAAACACACTGTTCTTTCGCAAAGGCCATCGGTTTCAAGTTTCCACATGAGCCCTAGCATCAACCTTTTTTCCATTAATTTACAACCACAGATGGTCAAAAGCCTATGGGGACGGTAATTTGAAGGCATTAGAAAGATCCTTTTCAGTTTGGGGATGGGAATAATGAGGGGTTTTCGGCCAGAGGGTGGAAAAAAAACCTGATCGTCCACACATGGTTGTGACTGTAGCAAGTATGTTCAGACTTCTAGCGGAAGAGTTTCAACAGCTGATAAGAGGTCATCTATACCTGGAGAGGAATGCTTGGGCAAGAAAGCAAGGCAGATTTCAGCGCGTTTAACGTGAAGGAAGATTGTATTCTTCCATGTCGTCGGGATGAAAAGTGGCAGGGTGAGTTTTTCTTTTAGGGCTTTGTTTTTGACAAAAGTGACGATTTATTAGAAGAGGAGGAATTTCTTTTCAATGGTTGAAGCAAGCGGATTACAACTGCTTTCTTCTCTGTTATTAAAGAATCCGAAAACTTGAGATGGTTCACCGTGGACAGGTGTTCTTCCCTTTGAATTTCTTAATGATGTTCCACACTTTTTCTTAGAAGTTGTTGATGTCAGCCAGGAGCAGAAGCTTCTCCGAGGGACCGACGTTTACTGATTGTTAAACGTGTGGTCTTGATTTAGCACGGGAGCGTTTCTGATGGCTCGAGCGTTGGGCCGAAGGGTCGTTTGTATACTGACGTGAGCCCGTTTTTTCTAACTTTAGAAATTTGTTGGCATTCTGACATCGACCCAGGGTGTTTTTTGGCATTTGAACGTTTTTACGAAGACACTGAATTCAGGCCTAGCACATTTAATCTAATGTTAGTCAGTGTGATTCAGCGGGGTCAGGACTCTGAAAAAATCAGTGTCCTGGAACTCCTTTAGAAACAGTGGTGCAAAGGATCCCAGTTTGCTTTCTTATAATTTAAATGCTGAGAGACAGAGACGTGTTCAGTTATTACAGGTTGTAGCAAGGACAGGGAAATGGTCACTTCCGTTGCAGATCGTCATGGACGACCACTCATTAGTCCCAGGGACCAGCGACGGGGTCACAAACCGACAAATTCTAAAACGAAAGGGAACCTGTGGAAGAATGGAGGTATGTTGCAGATCCGTCGATTCAGACAACACAAATCCAAATCCGAAAGACTTCCTCAATCAGCAGACCTCTGGATGACGAAAACCGGTAACGACCCCAAAGAGGGTTGTGACCGTTAAAGTCCCAACAGCAAAAAAGGTCGAGGAAGTTCCCCTAAACAGATGACAAGGTCCTGACGACAAACCGGAAGATGGAGGTAGATAAAGAGACAGATTGTGACAGATCTTGTGGAAGATGACTCTCGCAGCTACAGCTGAAGGGAGGTTAGACAGAGCGGACAGGGACTATACAAAAAGTTTTGTGAAGGAGAAGGGAACACGCCCGACAGTCCCCAATCGTGGAAGGGTGTGCAGGCTTTGAAAGAATATTAAAGCAGAAAAGAGTAAAGGTTCTTCCTGGCTTTGATTTGGGTTTATTGAAGGAGCACGACAGAAGGTTTATAGATTGAACATAGAAGCTGCAGTCCTCGAAGTTGGAATTTAGACCACGGATATTCCAATGGATTATTGTATTATCCATGGTTGCAGAGGGCGAGAAACGGAGAGAGTCAGGTCTCTCCTCATCAGCATCTGCGGCAATGGAGTGAACTTCTTTTTAGTTTCACTGGACGTGTTGGTCATTGGACCGCTGGCAGGACTTGTCCGCAGGTGACAAAGGCTCTGGGATTTTGGAGATGGTGGAGGTCTGGATTTGGCGAGTGGTGGAGGTTTTTTTATCATCTCCCCGTCTCTCCACATTGGGTGGCATTTCCCTTGCCGCACGGGCACTGGATAGGAGAGTTCGAGAGGGAGGCGGACGGAATTGCTGGTTTTTTAATCTGCCAGCAGCAGATGTTGTAGACTGTGGGCAGTCTGAGGGGGTGGCGATTTTTGCCTCCACCAGGGGCAGTCACTTTGGGTGGAAGGTGGCGGACCTGCTTTCCACCTGGTATAGTTGCCAGTTCTGACTTGCAATGTTTTGGAAATGTAAAAGTCATCAGTTGACAGCAGACTGATCGGTGGAACTGCGGGAAAGACTTTACGGCCGAAGCATATGAAGCTGTTGGACGTCTGGTGCCCACAACCTGCTTGCGGGCTTCAAAAAAGGAGATTCTTCTTTTCCGTTTTTATTCGTTGAAATGGTGGATTCTTGCATCCAAGAAGGGGAACAATTTCGGGAAAGAGGAGGGATGATCGCCACCGCAGTTAGACAAGGGTGCCGGATCTTGACACGGCCATCATGGGTTGCTTGCAGCAAATACCACACACCTCCTGCAGAACAGGGTCCCTGACATGGCCAACTTCTGGCACCGGAAAGCACCTCAACGGGACGGGACATACAAAACTCAACACGGACGTTCAGGTAGCCAACTTTGATGACCGGAGGGCAGCACAGGGTTGCAGAAGGTCAGAAAAGCGGGTGTTGGTGGCCACTTCTCTCTGACCTTTCATTGACCGTCACCCTGCGCTCCTCCGTCACACACCTGGACGCCAGTTCTGTTTTCTTTCTGCCTTGAGCCACCAGTTAGATCTCTGCAGCGAGATTCACACCTTTTGTGAGGAATTTTAAAGTTTATGGGGGAGTCACCTGATCTCCCGATCACATAATTTTGTGCCCTCAAACAGCGGTTCAGATTGTTTCTTGATCGACATGACCTAATTAACGATCCATTCCTCATACCTTTTGGACGGACTGAGGGTCACCTTGCTAAGAGCCTTGAAGCCTTTTTGATTAGCCAAAAGGGTCAGAGTGAATGGGGGTTTCCTGAGCTCCGTCCCTTCCAACACGAGCCAGGAAGCCCAGACACTGTTCTCTGTCGTATCTCAGTGTCAGAATAGCCTGTCAGAATCACGCTCCCATGAAATAGGGATGCGCCTTCCCTTTCCTTTTGGGGGGGGATTGTTTTTTGAAAGAGCCTATTTGATTTGTTGTGATTCATCCCTCCCTTACCCACCACCTTGGAGTCCAACTAAGGGCCAGGGCCAAGAAACCAATGTTCTTGACCCCTTCCAGGCTTCGGGAGAGACATCGACTAAGCAGAAGCAACCCAACCCTATCCCCCTGTCATGCTCAAATCCGGGAACAGAGAGCTGTGCACTGCAGGGGTTTACTTGGCCAGCTGTGGGAACTGCCCGTTTGACCAACCCCCAAGAAGGGGAGCCGATTAGTACACCGGCCAATGTGTACTCCCTGTTCTAGGAGAGGTCTGAGCCAAGGTGATGTGTTGAGAGCGGCTGGCCCTCTCAGTTCACAGGATCTCATTCCCCTCCGACACAGGTCGCACCGCACGGCAAACGCGGCGGATCTTAAGGAGACCACGAGAAGAAAAGGAAGTGTTGGAAAAAGATGACTTGAAGGGGGGACGAAGATAGAAAAGGGCCATAATATGGGAGGCAGTAAACAAGAAAAGGAGAAAGAAAGGGGGTTACATTAGTCAGGATCCTCCAACCTAGCTATTGACATGGGAAAGCCCTACCATGGGGCATCAACTCCTTACACGTTACGCTTAGGCCAAAACAGTCTGACCTCTCAGGCCTAGAAGGTGTGAAAAATAAACAGCTATCTTCGAGTTTTGATTGCCCCGCCAGCAAAGCCTAAGGGATCACTGGACCACGCTACCACTACGACCACGACAAGGTGAGGGGGGGGGGGGTGGATCGCAACCCCCCGGAGGGAGAGAAGAGTGAGAGAGCCGAGAGGACAGAGGGGAGGGAGAGAGAAAGATGGAAGAGATAGCCGTGGTGAGAGGGGAGAGAGGGAGGGAGTAAAGAGAGAGCGGTAGACAAACTCAAACTCAAATTAAATAGTTTAATTGCAAGGTCACCGGACCTATCTGTTACAATGAGGTCAAGAACAAAAGTAGTACAACATGCGGCCGGGCGCAACCATACTGAAAATTATGAAAGAAAACCACTTGCATAACAAACTGTTCATTTGAAAATACTCTGGCATTATTGTGTATATGATAAAACAGTTCCTCTCTTATGTTTTAGTGCTTTAAAAACATACATAGCTACTGAGCGAGTTACATTTCTCTTTTCACTTTGCAAGTATAAACTAAAAGAAGCAATGACACTTGATGAATATTTCTACTAGTATGAGGCAAAACGTATTTATCTCTTATCTCTTTATAGGATGGACAAAACAATCAAAAAATGTATTTGTCTCGGAATTTGATTACAGATGGACAGTTCTTGAGTAGAGTAAGATAGATAATCATTGCTTATAGCCAGCCGAGTTCTTGGGTGTTTAGTTGTATATCTTTGATGGACCATTCAAATCACTAATCCAAGTAATATATTCTCAAACACTTTTGCGAAATTTTGGAATTGTTATCAGTTAAATATTTCTTAGGCTGCCACAGAGGAGAGACAGAAAGGTGAGGGTGGAAAGACGATGAGAGAGAGAGAGGAGAGAGTAGAGAGGAGACGAGAGAGTAGAGGAGCAGAGAAGAGGAGAGAGAGAAAGAAAAACAGACAGCTAGTATGCCAAAGAGACAGAGAGTAGAGACAGAGTAGAGAGAGCACGAGAGAGAGAGAGAGAGAGAGAGAGAGAGTGGGGAGGAGAGAGAGAAACAGAGAGTGAGACAGAGAGAGAGAGTGACGGAGAGGATCCTTGAATCTCCCTGGCTAACAGCTGTTTGCAGATATGCAGTATCAAATTATTTTTGTACATAAAACTTGCGAATATTAGCTGTGGCATCTTGGTTTTTTCCTTATGGCATTGTATTGTGGTGCATGCATGCGTGGTGTGTGGTGTGTGTTGTGGGTTGGGGTGGGTTGGTTGGTCAGTCTATCTTTCCATTGATCTATCTAAATCTCTGCTGACATGGTTGCTTCCACAGGCAGTTCTAGCAAACATGCAGACACACTGATTCACTGGTCTGCTGTCGGCAGTGCGCACACTTGCATGCGCATATCCCAAAGTCGGTTTCACACATGCTGACTGTACCAATTTGTACGAAAAAGTTAAAAACAGTGAACACTACTCAGAATGGGGGAAACTTTTGGTGTATTGTTTATTTAGTTTTATTGAAATCTTTTGTGGTAAAAAAAAAAAATAAAAGGCCAATATTTTTAAAAAAAGCAAAAAAAAAAACACAAAAGCAAGGGCTGTTGTGCAACAACTAAGTTGTGGTTATCCAAACATTGACTGTTTCCCATTACAGCATGTATCTGTTCCAGGGAGCGATCACAGTCAACCCTGCGCGGGTGGAGAACAGAGCCTAGAGTCATGACTATTTCCACGGACATGCCATGGAAAAGGCTGGAGGTGTTCCAGGTTGCAACATACCTGAGGGCCCAGGATAGACAGCCGTGGCCGACTGGCTGGGACAAAGACAGAAAGGGAGGAAAAGGAATGGGAAAGAGATGAGGGGATGGGGGGGGGGGGGGCCAGAGAGAGAGAGAGAGAGGAAGTGAGGGAGGAGAGAGTGAGAGGGTGGAGAGTGAGAGTAGAGCTGTGAGAAAGGAGAAGAAGTAAGAATGACAGTTTATGCATCAAGGAGGTCTGTCACTGCCTTGCGGAACTAGTCCATATCGTACACAATCTGCTAAGTTTTAAGACTACATACGCATAGATTTCTCGAAGCCGACGGATAATGAATATCAAAAAAGAAAGAGACAATTGAAGAGAGGGTCTCGTTGGTAACGACTCAGCGGATGTCTGGTCCTTACCAATGCATTAGCCCAAGCGATGGTCAGACCTTGAGTGCCTACCTAACCTTTTTTTTTCTTGTGTGTGTGTGTGTGTGTGTGTGTGCGTGGTTGTATGTTGTTGTGTGTGTTGTGTGTGTGTGTGTGTGTGTGTGTGTGTGTGTGTGTGTGTGTGTAGGGTGTAGTGGATGTACAAGTGTCTGCGATGTGTGGATATCGGGCTCTTGTGTGTGCAGGGGGGCCATGTAGTGTGTGTGTGTAGTGTGTAGTGTGTGGTGTGTGTGTGTGTGTGTGTGTGGGTGTGTGCTAATTGTGGGTTTGTGATGAAGCACACGTATCTGCATATATAGGCTTTATGTGTACATAATCTGTGTGTTTTGTGTGTGTCTTGTTATGTGGGCGTGTGTGCATGTGCATGTGTGTGCCATTTGTGTGCGCTTATGTGTATGCGTGTGTATGTGCGTGCGTCGGTGTGTATGTGCACATGCTACACTGTGTTTTTTGTGTGTGGGTTTTGGCGCTGATGCAACGTACAGCCTACGTTTGTATGTGTGTGTTGTGTGTGTGAGTGCATTGCAGTGAGTATATATAGTATATTTTATATATATATATATATATATATAGATAGATAGATAGATAGATCGTAGCGTGTGTGTGTGTGTGTTATGACTGCATGCGAGAATGTTCAGAAGATGACTTAGGAAACAAGAACAAGATTCTTTATACAGCACATATAGGGCCCACTACACACGCATCACTACAGGTACAATAAGAACAACTCCTCCCCTCTCAAGCCCACACCACACGCCCACCTCACACACTCTTCACAAACACATACACTCATAACACCCTACGCTTCCACACAATTGTGGATCTCTGAATTGCACGCTGGCCTTACTCATGATGATCAACACAACACACACCACACACACACACACATACACACACACACACACACATACGCTACTCACTCTCTCTTCACATACACCACACACCAATGCCTTGCACACACTTGATGTCCAGGAGACGCGACTAAGGTTACATGCTGGCATCACATCACTGATGAACACAACAAGTGCACACACATCTACAGCATACGTGGGGCCCCTGAGAGATTCAAAGTTTTATCTCAGTTGGATCATGCGTTTTCATCTTTTGTGTCTGGTATTGGAAAGGCCCGTATGAGTTTGTCCCAATTTTAGGCGTCTTCCAATGTTGCCTTGATAATTATTTCCACTGTTTGTTTGCGTTGGTGATGTTTCGTTGCTGCTTCCTTAAGTTGGATGTGCGGATCACTTTCTCTCGTGATGTTCAGAGTCTGAAGAGGATCTGAGAGAGGAGGAGTGAGAGAGAGCCAGAAAGATGTGAGACGACAGAGTGAGGAGAGAAGGAGAGAGAGGATGAGAGAGGAGCTTAGAGAGAGAGAGAGAGAGGAGGAGAGAGAGAGAGTGAGATAAGATAAGATAGATACTGTTGCTTATAGCCAGCCGACAGCAAAGGGCCCCATCAGGCGCTGTCTCCACGTTAAATCAAATCACAGTCTTTTAAAAAAAAAAACAACCCAACTTTACACATCTCGTTTTAAATGACTCGTCTTACAAACGCACAGAAACTTTGTTAAAAATCTTTCTGCGGTATAAATTCTTAAATTCAGATGAAAATGTTAATCTCTCTCAAAAACTCAAGGATTCACGTCAAGGCGGGATACATCCCTAGAACAGGATCTTCATAGGACTCCGCTTGTAAAATGTTTGTGTCTCACATCGTGCAGAGAAGTCAACAAAGACACTTAATAGATGAAACATGTTTCATTTGAGTGGCGCCATGACTTGGAATGCACCTACGGTGCTTCTTCACTCTTTAAAAGGTAAAGAATGGGTAAAATACGAGATGGCCGGGTGCAGCCGGCAACAGAACCGATTTCCTCTTTTGGGACCAACCCGCGTAGATGGGAGGAAGTCCTTAAGGTTTGGAGGATCTGAAAGAGTTTGTTATTGTTCTGTGTGTTCCAATCCTCCTGCCTAGAGTCTCTCACATAATCGTTAATTTTGGGTTTCACATCTGAGCAGGGGATATAAGTGTTGGACAGTTTCTCTCTTGTGGCGTTCTTGGCTAAACGATCAACCATTTCGTTCCCGCCGATGCCAACATGACCAGGAACCCAAGCAAGAGTAATGTTGTAACCGTCCGCCTTCAACTTGCTAAAAAGTTAAAAAAAGAGTAAAAGTTCTGGATGCTGAAGGTTGCGGCCAGCTATGGCCTCCAAAGCTGACAGCGAATCCGACAGAACCAGAAAGTCCCTCTTCGAAGAATGTGAGATTATCTTCAAAGCCAGTACCAGAGCAGTAAGTTCAGCAGAATAGACAGAAGCATTGAATGGATATGTTCCAACAGTATCTGAGAAGGAGCCCCAGGGCAGTAGGCTGCACAGGCCACTCCATCTTTGGAACCGTCAGTGAAAACTTTTTGATAGGATGTGAATTTGGAACAGAGCTCAGCATACAAAGCCTTGTACGCCAGAGAGCTGGTAGACTCTTTGCGAAAAAGCTGCAAGATCGAAACGAATCTCTGGTGTGAAAAAGGTCCACGGAGGTTGATCCGGAAACTTGGAAAAATCGGAAAACTACTCCCAGGTCTAGACCTGCATTCCGCACGTGAGGCTGCATACGAAGACCAAACGGCGGAATACATTTAGGGTTATTTTCAAACTTACTTTGGAACGGAGGGTCAAAGACACAGTCATAGGCAGGATTCTGCGGTTCTGAGAACAGTCGGATATAATAATTCAAAGACAGTTTCAGCCTGCGGTTGGACAGTGAAGGTTCACCGGCCTCTGCGTACAGGCTGTACACAGGGGTGGTGCGGAACGCTCCAAGACAGAGACGAAGCCCTTGATGGTGGATAGGGTCCAAGAGTTTGAGGTAAGACGATCTTGCGGAGCCGTAGACAGCACAACCGTAGTCCAGTTTGGAACGGCCCAAGGCTCTGTAGAGGTGCAGCAAAGTTTTCTTATCAGCGCCCCAGTCGGTGTGCGTGCGCTACGACCCGCAGAATATTCAGTGCTTTCTGGCAAGCAGTTTTGAGGTGTTTGATGTGGCTGAGAAAGTTAAGTTTCTGGTCAAAAATGACTCCAGAAATTTGGCCTCTTTAACAGCTGGAATGGGAGATTTCCCTACTTGAAGTTCAGGATCTGGAAAAAACTGACGGAAAATTATGGAAGTGAATACACTGCGTCTTTGTTGGAGAAAAGGTGAAACCGTTTTCATCTGCCACTGATGGATTTTATCCACGCAAAGCTGGAGCCTGCGCTGGACACTCGGGTACAGGCTTCCAGTTGCGTAGACAGCAAAATCATCCACAAACAATGAGCAGTCTGAACCCTGCTGAACTGATTGAACAATGTTGTTGATTTTAATACTAAAGAGGGCAGGAGACAGTATGCTCCCTGTGGAACACCCAACTCCTGCTCGTGGACATCAGAGAGAGTGGTGCCAACCCGGACCTGAAACTGTCGTTCTGCCAAAAAATTCTGAATGAAAAGCGGAAGATGACCTCGAAAACCCAGATCATGGAGATCATGAAGTATCCCCGACTTCCAGGTGGTATCGTAGGCCTTCTCCAAGTCAAAGAAAATTGCCACTGCATGCTGTCTGTTCAAAAAAGAGTTCGAAGTGTAGATTCCAGACGAATCAAATGGTCAACGGTAGTCCGATGTTTGCGGAAACCACACTGTTCTTTCGCCAAAAGGCCATCGGTTTCGAGTTTCCACATGAGCCTAGCATTGACCATTTTCTCCATCAATTTGCAGACACAGCTGGTCAAAGCTATGGGACGGTAGTTTGATGGATTAGAAAGATCTTTTCCAGGTTTGGGGATGGGAATAATGAGGGCTTTCCGCCAAGAGGGTGGAAAGCAACCTGAAGTCCACACATGGTTATATACCTGTAGCAGTATGTTCAGACCATCTTGCGGAAGATGTTTCAATAGTTGATAATGAATTTCATCCATACCTGGAGAGGAATCGCTGCAAGAAAGTAAGGCAGATTTCAGCTCGTTTAACGTGAAAGGAAGATTGTAGTCTTCCATGTTGTCGGACGAAAAGTTGCAGGGTGATTTTTCTTTTAGGGCTTTGTTTTTGACAAAAGTGGCTGATTTGTTAGAAGAGGAGAGAGAGAGCAGCCAGGCAGATATGCAGACAGACATAGGCAGAGAGAGAGACAGACAGACACACACACACACACACACACACATATACACACACACACACACACACACACACAGAGACAGAGAGAGAAAGAGAGACAGAAATAGAGACAGTGACTGAGAGACAGAGGAAATACTGAAAAAAGAGAGAGGAGAGAGAGGAGAGAGAGAGAGAGAGAGAGTGAGAGAGAAGAGAGAGGAGAGAGAGAGAGAGAAGAGAAAGAAGAAAGAGACAGAGAGAGATGGGGTGGGGGAGGGGGAGAGGCAGACAGACCTGGTAGTAAACAGCCAAAACAAACAAACAAAAAAAGCAGATCTGTGTGGTTCTACTTCATCGTGCATCTGTGATCTTTTTGTGCTGTGGAGCTGTCACATAATTGGCTTAACCCAATTTGTACTTATCCGCATTCGGTTCGGCTATTCGCATTCATCCGTATTCGGTTCAAGGGTTGGCTTATCGAGCATGTAGATGTCGGTCTGTTGTCTTACAGTCAGAGTACTAACTTCACATGGTGTCAGAAGTAGACCACAGCCCACAGATAAGTATAGTTTGATGTATTATGTTAACAGTTGTTAGAGTGTCAAGATTGTTAAGCAAAAATGGCGAATGAGAACAACAACACAACAGAGACATTTTACAGCCAACATTCCAGCTCCTTCAAAACTAGACCTTCAAGGCCATGTAGAAACATCATGGAGAAAGTTCAAACGTCAGTGGCAGAACTATGCGATCGCCTCTAGACTCAACAAAGAAGAAAGGAGTACCAGTGCGCCGTTTTCCTTGCCTGCATTGGAGAAGATGCCCTGGAAGTTTTCGACGGACTTCTTTTGCAGAGGGAGAGAACAAAACGGACATTGATCTTGTCATCAAGAAGTTTGAGGAGTTTTGTATAGACACAAAGTGTGAAGCATACGAGTCATACAAGTTCCAAGAGTGAGCAGGAGACTGGAGAGAACTTTGATGTTATGTCGCCGCCCTCAGACGAGCTGCAAAACATGCAATTTCAAGGAGAAGAAAGAATGATTCGCGACAGAGTTGTGATTGGCATTAGGGATGACGCTATTCGTAAGAAACTGCTTGAAGTGAAAGACCTTGACCTCCAGAAAGCTGTGCAGTATGCAGAGCTCAAGAGAGCACGCAGACCCAGATGGAGTCCATGTCACAGGGAGATCGTGTCAGCCGCCTCACAGACAGCAAGCTCAAAACAGCCAAAACTCAGAGACCCTAAGGAGAAACGCAACGCAGCTCTATCAGCAGCGACCAAAACGTGCACGGACAAGCACATGCTATCGATGTGGCAGAGACGCCATAACCGAAATGATTGTCCAGCAAGTTAGCCAGATGCCGAAAGTGTTCCAAACCAGGACATTTTGCGGTGGTGTGCAGGTCAGCAGGCCAAATCATTGGACCAGAGAGGAAGAAGAGGAACCGTCAGATGAGTACTATTTGGGATGTGTGATTGGAGAAGTCAGTGACCATTGGAAAGTCCCCATTTCAGTTAGAAGGACTCCCAGACCATGACTTTAAGCTAGATACAGGTGCCGACGTCACGGTCATACAGAGAGATGATACCAAGGGAAAACGTTCACTGGAGGAAAACCAAGAAAAAACTCTTGGACCAGGAATAGAAGGAAATCACTGTCCTAGGCAAATTCTCAGCAAAAATGACCTACAAAGAAAGACAGTCACACAGGATATCTACGTCATCAAAGACCTAGAAGAGCCATTGCTGGGTCGCCCAGCTATCTCTCCCCTTCAGATGATAGAAAAAGTGAACGCTGTCAGTGACAAGGAAGCCCAGTACAGGAGAGAGTTCCCTACACTCTTCAGAGGCCTAGGTAACCTGACAAGCTTACGTACAAAATACACCTCCAGAAAGATTGCAAACCATATGCTGTGACCTCACCACGTCGACTTGCTCTTCCATCCAAGACAAAGTCAAAGAAGAACTAGACAATCTGCAACAACTTGGAGTCATTCGTCCTGTCTTGAAACCAACGGACTGGTGTGCTCCAATAGTTGTAGTCCCCAAAATCAAACAACAGGGTCAGAATCTGTGTGGATTTCACAAAACTGAACGAAGGGGTCAAACGTGAGAACTTTCCACTTCCTTCCACCGACCAGCTTCTCGCCCAGTTTCTGGATCCACAGTCTTCACCAAACTAGACTGCAACAGTGGTTTCATCAGATACCTCTGGAGACTGAGTCACAGGAACTGACTACCTTTATTACGCCCTTCGGAAGGTTCTGCTATACCAGACTCCCTTTCGGTATAAGTTCAGGCCCCAAAATCTTCCAGCGCACCATGACCACTTGCTTGCGGGTCTCCCAGGTGCCATCTGTGACATGGATGACATCCTCGTTCATGGGAAAGACCGAAAGAACATGATGAACGCCTCCGCCAGGTGATGCAGAGCAGAGTGATGCTGGACTGACTCTGAACCCAGACAAATTGTGAATTTTCAAAGCCGTCGATCAAGTTCTTGGGACAGATCTTTCTCCCAGAGGGCATCACCATTGACCCTGAGAAAGTCGTCGCCATCACAAATTTTCCAACACCAACCCAAAATCACCGAACTCAGACGTCTACTTGGTATGGTCAACCACGTCGCCCAAATTTGCTGGTGCCAATCTGGCAGATGAACCAGGGCTCTCAGAGACCTCCTGAAGAAAGAAAATGACTGGACCCGGGATGCCCCACAGAAGAAGCCTTCCAACGCATCAAAAGACAGCTCAGCTCAGCACCTGTTCTGGCTCACTACAGCCCGAGCCGGAAGACCCGTCTGTCTACAGACGCCTCGTCCTATGGCCTTGGAGCAGTACTGCAGCAGAAACAGGATGACGGCATTTTCAAACCAGTCTTCTATGCATCCAGATCACTCACTCCAACGGAGCGCACTATGCCCAAGTGGAGAAAGAAGCATTGGGAGTGGCCTGGGCATGTGAGAAATTTCGAGAGTACATCACAGGTTACAAAGACTTGGTCATTGAAACAGATCACAGACCACTCTGACGCTCTTGAAGACCAACATCTCGATGAGCTGTCACCACGGTCTACTGCGATTCGCATGCGTGTGATGCGATACTCCTTCCAGATCGAATACAAAAAAGGCAAGGACTTTATCACTGCGGATGCCTGTCTAGAGCACCGGTTCGACTGGCACAGAAAGAAGCAAACAGCTAGAAGAGAAGCTGACCATGGTGGATCAGGTCCTCTCGTGCTCCAGCCACACCACCGAGACTCGACCAGATCCGGCAAGAGCTTAGCAAGGACCCAGTCTGCTCAGAAATAAAAAGATTCATTCATGAAGGATGGCCCCACACTGCCTAATGAGAAGATCCAGCCATTTCTGGTCTGTTCGACACTATCTCAGCGTGGAAGAAGACCTCCTGCTCTATTTGGAACCAGACTGGTCATCCCTGAGAAGTTGAGGCCAGACATCCTGGAGAAAATTCACACGGGACATCAAGGAATCGTCAAGTGTCGGGCTCGAGCACGAGAAAGTGTGTGGTGGCCAGGTTTGTCTGCCCAGATCGAGTCTATGGTGGAACACTGTCCTATCTGCGTTCGAGAGAGACAAATCCCCCAGAGCCCCTAATTCCACAGACACCCCCGATTACCCCTGGCAGAAGATAGGCATGGACCTTTTCGAACTGAAGAAAGAACAGTACCTGATCGTTGTGGACTATTATTCTAGATTCATCGAGCTAGCCCTCCTCAGGCAGACTACCGCTGACTGTGTGATCAACCACTGCAAGAGCATGTTTTCCAGACATGGAATCCCAGAAGTTGTTAAGTCGGACAATGGCTGCCAGTTCACCAGCTGCCAGTTTGCAGCCTTCGCAGGAGAAATATGGATTCACACATGTCACAAGCAGTCCATACTACCCTCAAGCTAACGGAGAAGCAGAGAGAGCAGTACAGACAGTGAAGTCTCCATGAAGAAAGCAGAAGACCCTTACCTGGCTCTCCTCAGCTATCGGGCAACACCACTTCAGCAGGGACTGAGCCCCGGAGAGCTACTCATGGGACGAAAGCTGCGAACCACAGTACCCATACTGCCATCAACTTGAAGCCGGGGGGACAAAAAGAGAAAAACTTTGAGGAGCAGGACAAAGTTGTCAAACAGAAGCAGAAGATGAACTTTGACAGAGCACACGCACAAGAAAGCTCCTCCACTTACTCCAGGACAACCTGTGTGGATCAAGCCATCGGGGACACCAGGGACCGTCGTTCAGTCCTTCCCCTTCCGGTCCTATGAAGTGCAGACTCCCAGTGGCAGACAGAGGAGGAACCGGCGTCACCTGGTCCCAGGGAACTCAAAACCTCAGACCCCTTGCAGAGTTCTAGGGAGGCTCCTCTCTGTACCTGGGTCCATGGGAGATCCTGCAGAGGAAGACGATCCGGGTCCCGAGACGAGACACCATGGCGGCCGCCATGGCCCCTACCTCGTCCCCAAAACCCCATCAAGCAAAACAACTGTCCCGGGTACACTCCAGAACTCCAGACGTGGGAACCCCATCCAGAGGCCAGATCCCAGCCAGAAGGACCAGCCTGCTACGCCTATGGTCCAGACCTCTAGATGTGGCCGTGCCATCAGGAAGCCAGACCGCCCGGACCTCTGACCTGGTTCCCTGGATGCTATGTTTGAAGAAAAGAAAAAAAACTAGAGACGCTAACGTTTATAAATCTATGTCCATTTCCTGAAAGAAAGGGGATGTCACATAATTGGCTTAACCCAATTTGTACTTATCCGCATTCGGTTCGGCTATTCGCATTCATCCGTATTCGGTTCAAGGGTTGGCTTATCGAGCATGTAGATGTCGGTCTGTTGTCTTACAGTCAGAGTACTAACTTCACAGGAGCAGAGTGAAACACACGAAAGTAATGTAACACAAAGATTTCCATTCGGTAGAAAAATGGTACATACATATTATGCTCGTTGTGCTCATTCTGCCATAGGAAAATGATTGACTGTACAAAGTACTTGGAAGTGAAAACCACCAGTGAGCACAAGGTAATGTATGTGACTTGACTGTGACCAAGAAATCGTCTGTGCTGAGTGCTAGAGTGACTAATTAGTATGCTGCTTCATTCACTGTCATCTGGGCATAAAATTCAGTAACGTTCTGTCATAACGAATCATCACTAACAGTGAAATACATCATGTGAATACTGTTAATGTAATATACAAATTATTTTATGTGCAGAGCAATTTCCTGTTATGTACACAAGTAAAAACAGAATTGCTGTGCTCCCAAACAAAGAAACACACAAATTACAAAACAAACGCATTTCGACCTATTAAAAAATTCCCTTCTGCCAGACAATGAGAGAAACAAATTACAAGACAATACGCGATGTACATCAACCTCTTTCGTCTTCTTCAGGTGAGGTAAACAACGTTCAGGACAGTGAAAACGATGCACGAGCAGTCACTAATCTCAAGTTGGGGGCAAAATGGACATTGTGTATGTATATCACTATATATGTGTGCATGGGTGTGTGGGCATGGGCCCACATGTGTTTGCCAGAGTATGATGTGCCTGTGTGTATGTGCCTGTACGTGTATGTGTATATATATGTGTATGCGTGTGCATATGTGTGTGCATGTGTGTGTATGCGCATGTGCAGGTGTGTATGTATACATGTGCATGTGTATGTGTGTGTTAAGTGTGTGTGCCAGTGGAAACTACAAGGACACATTTGCACATGTGTGTGTGTTTCAATTTCTGCCTGCAGTCACCCCACTTTGACACCTCCCATAATGTAGGCTGACAGTACACCAAGCCCACAAACACTAGACGAGAGTTCACAAGAAACAGTCCTGTGTATTGTGACCTAAGGTTGGTAAGTACCATCATAAGTTTCACAAAACAGGTAACCAAGTCTTCAGTTTTAAAGGTGTGCAAGGTTTAACTGTTTCTGAGACAGTTCCAGGCTGGGAGTGATACGATCTCTGATCAAACAATTTTGTCAGCTTTAAAGGCAGACACACACACTAATTTTTCCAGCACTGCCTCTGAGAGAGCAGCAAGGCTAGAACTGAAGAAGGGAAGAGAGATATGATGGTAGTGACCAAGTCAACACAACAGAATGCCAGCACAAGGTTCTTGAATTCAATTTGACATGAGACTGTCTGTGTGAGGTTTGTCTGCACATTATAACTTGCAAGCATAGTCATTTGTCAATATACTTCTTCAGTTCTTGTTTGTTTGTGTGCCCTGACAATAACATTGAAGCAGTCTACAAGTGTTAAAATACCATCGACAGCCAAAAAGGACTGACACCAGTCTCAGATGTATTCTTTTTGAAAGATAACGAGCACCATGCAAGCACCAATCAAACACAGAAACATGTCAACAAAAATAAGAAAAATAACCATATTATCTTATCGGCAGGGATTTCAATACAAATGCATCAAGGACAGCAAGAGTACAGTAATACATCAGGAGAGTACGAAAGAAGAATCCTGGAAATGTATAGTACCTTATCATGTTTTTATTTGTATGTTTGTCTGTTTAAAAAAAAAAAAATCATCTAGCATACAGCAATTACAGTCATCAGGAAAAAATGTTGTTACAGTATTAATATTATCAACATGTCCAAGTTCATCATGCATTCTCCAAAATCACTGCTACCTTAGAAGAGATTTGATATAGCAGGCAAAAAGCTGTCAAACTGATGCCAATATTAGGTGACATGACATCTTGTTGGTTTCATATTGTCAAAGAACTTAAGAAGTTCAAGCTGCTTATCAGTTAGTGAGTTACAATATTGTCCTAACATGAGCAAGGGGAAATAAGTGAGGGGTGAGGGAAAGAGATACAACCTTGAGGCAGCATCCTTTGTTACTAGATAACAGGCAGCATTCATACAAACATGCAGACCTCATCCTGAGTAAGATCAACAAAGTACATTGACATCATTAGAAATACTATTGGTGGTGATGAAATTGGAAATAAGTATGTTGACAGAGAGAGAGAGAGAGAGAGAGAGAGAGAGAGAGAGAGAGAGAGAGAGAGAGAGAGAGAGAGAGAGAGCTGGTTGAGAAAGGGAATACGTGTGTGTGTGTGTGTGTGTGTGGACAGGACTCTGATTCACAAGCAGATATGTGGTTTTCCACATTTTAAGACTACAAAATAACAGGTTCTGAAAAATTTTCAGCTGCATGACTTTCATCATTTATCACAAAACATTTGTGTGTGCTCATCTTTCATCATCATCAAAGGTTACCTGAATCACAGTTTATGTAAGGAGGCATGGGTTTTGCCTGTTACAGTACCCTAAAAGCAGACAGCACACAAGAGATCTTTACCCTGTTTTTCCAAGCAAACAAATTTTACACGAAAGTACTTGTTTGGACCTTTGAGCCATTGTAAAAGCTCATACCCAATAATATGCTCCATCTAAACAGTATTGCATTCTTTATAAATCCAAAACAGCAGCATGTTCTCTCGACTTGGGCTATCTATCACTACTTAAAGGAAAAAGGAATTTAAAGAATTCTACAGACAAAAAGATGGAGTCAAAATCACCGCATTTTGTCCTGTGTGGCTTTTACTTGTTTTAGAAAATCGTTAGCTCTGGTTCGATGTTGATAGCCAGGCCATGAAAAAGCCATTTCTGCACTGACACCAACATCATGTACATGTCAAGAAATGAAGAACTTGTTTGTCGACAAGATTGGCCCTACCTTGCCATGAGGAAACCAAAGGCCACTGCACAGTTTAGTCAGAAAACTGCAATGCTGTAATTTGTGCAAAAACAGTTGCTTTTCTTCCATTCTGGAGGTACACGAGTATTAAACTTTTGGGTCAATCAGAATGCTGTGTTCATTTTAAAAAGTCCTTCATCATACCTCCTTGTGTGTGTGTGTGTGTGTGTTTAATGTGTGTGTGTGTGTGTGTGTGCATGTAGGTGTGAGTGTGTGTGTGTGTGTGTGCTCATGCTTGCGCGCGTGCATGTGTGTGTTTGTGATGTGTGTGTGTGTGTGCGAGAGAGAGAGAGAGAGAGAGAGGGTCTCAGAGAGAGAGGGACAGAGGTTCTTTACAGCGATTCTTATCTAAAACCTATCTATACGTTACCTCCATTTGTTACTGATATCCTGCCAATGTGGAAAGTGATATCAGCTGTTATAGTTGAGTACTGCTGCTCAAAATCTTGAATAAGACTGGCCATATTTGCTGACTGCGATCTTGTAACCTGAATAAGAATGGAATGTGCCCGTTCAAGTACAATGTGTACCAGTTTTGACACTAACTTGAATAAATGACATTTGTCGAATTGAAAGCGAAAATTGATATTGTAAACTTGAAAATACACTTTTTCGAAGAATAACCCTGCTTTTATTTGGGCGCTGCTATCATTTTCATGTGCATCTGTCTATTAATGGCTCAAATTCATCCTAAATCAGTTTTCAGATTCTGTCTTGGATACTCCGCACTTCCTCTTCCGTGTAAACAAAGCCATGCTGTCTGCTTTCGAATTTACTTTTCCACATTCGAGTCTTTTTGGGGAAAAAAAAAAGAAAAGTAAAGAAAAGAAAAAAAAATGCAAATATTCTCGTCAAGTGTTACTGAGTCTACAAACAAACGAATCCCCGGCACAGCCGCGCACTGTTAACGTGTGCCATAGGGATCTCCCATACCCATGCAAAAGAATGCCCCGGACATTTCAAATTCGTGTTGACTTGTAGTCAGTTGCCACCTAGCGGTCTGACATAGTGTAGGGTGGTTAAAAACTGAACAGAAAACAAAGGCAATGTTTTTAAGTTGTGAATATAGGTGAAGGGTTGTGCGTGCATAATGTCAACAGTGCTGCGTACAATGCTGACCTGCAGTTGATCATTAGATCTTCTTCCTAAAATACTGGTTCACTCAAAAACGAGTAGGTCACCAGCGCGCATCACCAGATCTATGTGATCTTCAAGATATGTAATACTCAACTTGAGTAAGAATCAACCTTTCCATGCATGAGTACCACGCACGGATCGGCGCTCGCAGGAAGCCCGCCAGCGCTTGTTTAGCCTGAGTGTTCATGTGGAGTGAACGATACCTCGCTGTGTGTGTGTGTGTGTGTGTGGAGCACGGGTTATAACCTTCACCCGTGATATCAAAACAGAAATGAAGAAAAAGATTAACGCGGGTTGCAAAAACACATCGAGCTTTGAGAACATGGTGAACACTTCGGCCCAGTCTATCCCAACAATAATGCCACAGAAACTTGCCCCCCTCGCCATGCTCTGTTAGATCAGCATCTGACGAGCTGCCGCCTACATGTGTGAAATGCCCAGACCGTGGACCCCGTCCAGCGAATACAAGGCCCAAGAGAAGACTTTACTATGAATAATAGCGCATCACCTGTCAGCAAACTGACCACAGAATCTATTCATCTCCCTCCTTTCCCTCCCCTCCCCTCGTCCCCCCTCCCCAAACACAGCCGGAGGCTGGAACCACATGTCCCAGCCGTCCCCAGAGTCTCATACCACTGAACTTTCTCAGGCAACTAAAAGGTAGCCCATTTTTCAGGTGGCATGATCATGACTACCCTATCTGAAGCTACATTCGTTTCTGTCCTTTCGCAGCCCCAGCGTCAGCACTGGACAAAGATCACTTCTCTGGCCGTTTTTAAGTACCTCAGCATGGAGTTAAATATCGTTTGTTTTAAGAGAACTTCAATAAAGAATGAAGATTGTTATATGCAGAGTTCACTATGGAGCACATCCCTCACGAAGCACTATACAAACAGGTTCCCTGTAAACCTCAAGGTCAAGCTTGTATCACACACTCATAAAGCTTTACATCAAAGCCGATTTACAAATAACCTTGCTGACCCCAGACTAGCGGAATTAAACGGAGTGACGACATGATTACATGACCAACCGCTTGGTCAGAGGTCAGTTATTGGTCAAAGCATCTTCGGCGGTGGGTTCGGTCACTCAGCAAGAACTTCGATCCTTCTGGAGTTGCCAACTTTGAGCTTTTTGTGAGAAACAAGGCAATGGAGATACGAAGGCAAGGCGAGGCAATGCAATGCAAGGCAAGGCAATGCACTGCATTGCAAGGCGAGGCGAGGTAATGCAAGGCAATGCAAGGCGAGGCGAGGCGAGGCAAGGCAATGCAAGGCGAGGCAACACAATGCAATGCAATGCAACGCACAGCGAGGCGAGGCAATGGAATGCAATACAAGGTAAGAAAAGGCAAGGCAAGGCAAGGAGAGACGAGGTAATGCAATGCAGTGCAAGGCAAGGCAAGGAAGGGCAATGCAAGACAAGGCAAGGCAAGGAGAGGCGAGGCAATGCAACGCAAGGCAAGGAGATGCAATGCAATGCAATGCAAGGCAAGGAGATGCAATGCAAGGCAAGGAGAGGCGAGGCAATACAATGCAATGCAATGCAATGCAAGGCAAGGAGAGGCAATGCAATGCAATGCAAGGAGAGGCGATGCAATGCAATGCAATGCAATGCAAGGCAAGGAGAGGCGAGGCAATACAATGCAATGCAATGCGATGCAACGCAAGGCAAGGCGAGGCGAGGCGAGGCGAAGGCGAGGCGAGGCGAGGCGAGCGAAGGCGAGGCGAGACGAGGCGAGGCAATGCAATGCAAGGCAAAGTGAAGCACAGCAATGCAATGCAATGCAACAAAATGCAAAGGCGGGAAAAGGCAAGGCGAAGCGTGGCGAGGCAAGCCAAGGTAAGATAAAGCAGGGTAAGGCAAGGCAAAGCAAGGTAATTAAGGCAAGACAAGGCAAGGCAAGGCAAGATAAGGCAAGGTAACGTAAGAAATGCAAAACGAGGCAGTTAAGACAAGACAAGACAAGACAAGACAAGACAAGACAAGCGAGGCTGTTAAGGCAAGTCAATGCAAAGCAGTTAAGGGAAGGCAAGGCAAGGTGACACTAAGCAAGGTAAGACAAAACAAGGCAAGACAAGGTAAGGCAAGGCAAGGTAAGACACGGCTACACAAGGCAAGGCAAATTAAATCGAGGCAAGGAAGGGC
>CM031596.1:20815010-20817510 GCA_018398815.1 Conus ventricosus | reverse complement strand
GTGCATACCTACTTCATGTACAGCAAGAAGGGGAATTTTATTGAGTTATGGATCCAAGTTTTTGTTTGCAAAATGATATTAGGGAAGTCGGGCATGTATATTCATTTGGTGTTCTTATAGTCTGTGAAGCTTGAGTAAGGGTATCTGATAATGACAGAAAGGTATTGATAATGACAGAAAGGTATCTGATAATGACAGAAAGTGGGTATTAAATTTGTCCGGGGTGATGTTGGTGCTTGAAGTTTGTGAATTTGTACGCTTGTTGCGTACATAGTGTTTATTGCCCTCCACATTGGCGCTGTGGATTTTGCATCCGTTATCATTTGATTGAAGTAGGCCTAGTCTCGTTTGGCTTTTTCAACTTCGTTTGAAACAAAGTTTCTCTGCTCTTTGTATTCGTCAAACAAATTTGCTGCCTTAAGTTGGTCACGTAGTACCATTTCTTGCAGCATTTCTGGATTTAACCACGGGTTCATCTGCGGATGCCTAACTCTTTTTTGATGTAACGGCGCGTGTTTATTTATGATGGTGAGGAATGTTTGGTACCAGAAGGACAGTGCATCATCGACGTCTGAGTAATTATAAGTTAAGTGAAATGGGGAAATGTTCAAGTCATAGAGGTATGCTGCTTCATTAAACGTTTTGAAAGAGCGGTATTGGATGGTCGTGTGACCTTTGGGTGGTGGTTTTGGGAGCCTTAAGGACCACGTGCAGAAGACTGGACAGTGATCACTAATACCAGAATGTACCACTGAAACATCTAGTATTGCGGATTTGTTGTTAGTGTATACATGATCAATAAGTGTCGCAGTTGTTTTAGTTATTCTCGTTGGGGTTTGTACTAACTGATGGAGTGCATGAGTGATAGTGTACTTGTCCAAGCTGGTTGTTGTTTTAACATATCAATATTGAAGTCCCCTAACAGTAGTATATTTGAATTGTTGTGACAGATCCAATCCATCATTTGTACAAAGTTGTCATACCATTCGTATGTGGAAGATGGGTGTCTATATAAATGTCCGATTATTAATGGCGGTGATTTGGAGTTTTTTTAAAATTTCAATCCAGATTCATTCGACAGTATTAGTTTCAAGATCAGTTCTGCGTCGGGAAATGTTGGCAATTGATTGATGAATGTATACGGCAAGGCCAGTATGTTGGGGTTGATCACTGTCGCGTCGTTCTATGTTGTATTCAGGAATGCTAATAAGGTTATCTGTTATGCGAGAGTCTAACCTTGTTTCACTTATGCCAAATACTTGTACTGGATGGGGTGACTGTTTTAAGAGTGATGAGATTTCATGGACCTTATTAAATAAATGATAGACATTGAGATGTCCAACTTGAAGTCCTGGGACAGTGGGATTATGAGAAGGCATGGGTAGTAAGGGAACAGAGGCACAAATCGACGAGGAAGACAGTTTTCACAAAAAAGACACAGAGAATTATAGGTTAAAAACAACAACAACAACAACAACAACAACAACAACAACAACAACAGAATACAGGTGAGAAAAGTAACGTTTGTGGATAACGCACAAAAATGACAAGCGCACACAAAGAATTTAAAGGTTAACTATTATGCCTAAAACAGATAACAGAATGTATCTTTAGAAAATTCAATTAGTCAGTAAAGCAACAAACAACAAAAAGAACAATGGTTGAAGCACAATGTCGAACAAATAGAAAGAAAGAAAACAAAGTATCAGGCTTAAAGCAATGAATGACGATAACACACACACACCCAAAAAAAAAAAAAAAGTTTCACTGGTGCATATAAAGAGGATGCGATGAGTGCTATGAGCACAATCCACTTTAGAGCAGGTTTAAAGAGTGTAGATGAAGAAAAGGCAAACAAAGCACACAAAAAAGACAACACAAAAAACAAACAATTAAACAAACGAACAACAACAACAACAACAACAACAAAGCCAAAAAGAAAGAAGAAAGAAAAAAAAGAAAAAAAAAGTGTTTTTTTTATGTCTGTAAGTTTCTTCTCAGTCCACAAAACGAGAGCACCTGCACGAGCCACCTACCTCACTTCAAAGTTTGTAATGTCAGCCTAAATGACAATCATCTTCACAAGCTGGTAGATCGGAAGTGTAGCACAATAAACACAATCGATGTTCTGAGCACAAACAAAAGCAGAAATAAGTGAGTGTTCACACATCCTTAGTGTCCATGAGTAGACCATATGATGGAGAGAGAGAGAGAGAGAGAGGAGAGAGAGAGAGAGAGAGAGAGAGAGAGAGAGAGAGAGAGAGAGAGAGAGAGAGAGAGAGAGAGAGAGAGAGAGAGTGAGAGGAGAGAGAGAGAAGCACCAGAAGCAACCAGAAAAGAGAGAGAGAGAGAAGCACCAGAAAAAAGTAGAGGGCCGTCCTAATTTTTTTTCTGGAAGCACCTAAAAGAAAGAAAAGGAAAACGTCGGTAACCGAAATCAACATGAAACAGCAACAAACAACAAACATATAAAGCGAGAGCAAGAGAGAAGCTAGCAGAC
>CM031596.1:20795486-20814910 GCA_018398815.1 Conus ventricosus | reverse complement strand
GATCTGGTCTTCAGCAGATGCTCGAGATTCCCCTTGCACCAAATGCAGTTGTGCATAACCTCAGTGGAAAGGCTCATTCAAAAGCAGTGCGTGCACATTTGCTCACACTCTGCTCTCAATATCCTGTTGACAGCGGATGCTTTTCAACTACCACAAATTTTGTTTCATCCTGATGAAGAGGAGGCCAAGAAGGAGGAATCAGAAGAGTCTGTGTCAACACATGCATCCCTCACTGAAGTTTTAGGACTACCACTCCAAAATGGTGAACTTGTATTTACTTGTATTTACTGCCACTCCAGATGGAGACACAAAACAAAATGTCACTGATGCAGGCGAAAAAGCCTTTGTTGACTTGTGTGGGGGCAAGCAGAATGATTCGTTGAACAGCATTCGGTACGTCAAATATATGCAGAAAGTCTCCACTTGCAGTTCATCTTTTCAGCCCTGCAAACTCCCACCTACTTCAGCTGCTGCGAAGTTCCATTCCATGAGAACTAATTTTCAGGTGCAGGAATGGATTAACTTGAAGCAAGAACGATGTCATTTGAATCCAAGTGACTGGGGATAGGAAATCATACATGGTATAATGGTTCCCGTCCTCACGGACATTGTTGCTGCTGCTGATGAATTACCCCATGTCATCCATTGCAACTGCAAGACAGAGTGCCAGACAGCAAGGTGTTCATGCTGGAAACACGGACTTGTGTGCACATCTTGATGTGGGGAGCGTAGAGGAGAAAGTTGTTCCAATGTTGTGAGCAAGATCGTATATGTTGGGGGTGATGATTCATCAGACGATGAAGATATGTGGTAATGTAAGTACATTTGATCTGATCGTTTGAATTCACAATGTTTTTCTTATGTACTGTTTTAGTGGCTGTTGTGATACAAAGTTTTCACTACAACCATTCATATGTAGCAAAGTTAGTCTAATGACATTCAGTACTGACAACACAGCAGCCCTGATGTGGCCCTTTGCGGTCGGCTGGGCTATAAGCAACATTATCTTATCTTATCTTACTGACAACACGCGAAATGTGGCTGATGAAGATTTTTTTTCGACACATCACGCTGGAAGTCATTTCTCATTATGATTTCATTCTTGTCAGAGGATGGCTATGCAGAGCGCAACAAAGCCGTGGAAACGGCAAGAATGAATCAGCAAGACTGCAAAGAGAAAAACAGTTCCACATACAGGGGCGAAAACCACGCATCATTTTTTCGTTGACGGTTTTGCGTAAAAATGAAAATTGTTTTCTACATACATGTATGAATTGCATCCCCCCGCCCCCTATCCCCAAACCATATTCTTTCCTATGGTAATAGTTCTCTCAAATGTGAAAATGACAGTAGATTACAATCACATTTTATGTATTCACTTGTATTAAAAGCTGTTTAATAACAACGGTATGGAAAGCTATTAGGTACAGGAATTTAACTTTTCTTTTCCAATTTTTAATTGCATACCTTTAATACATTAGCCAATTATACCCATATTACACACACACAAAAATGTTCTCTTAGCATTTTAAGAGTAGTCTGAGGCCGATTTGTAGCACACAAAAAAAGAAAAAGAAAAGCCGAAGAAAACAAAGCGAATATGGAAACACCATCAGTTTCAGAACTAGGCAATTCTACAGTACACTTTAAATTTTCAATAGCTGAAAAAAATTACTTTGCATGCCCCAATTTTGGTAGACTTTATATAGCACAACTAACGGATCAATATAGAACTCAAAACAGGCATTTGTTATTATCCTGTTACCTCTAGCGTTTATCTGATTTAAAAAAAATGTTATTCTAGCTATGTTATAGGTTGCAATCTTTATTCATGTTAATTCTTTCTTCCGATTCCCATTCTAATCCTTTTCTCTTTTTTCCTTTTTCCATTTATACTTCTTCATCTTTTTCTATCACACTGTTCCTCTGTGCCTGTCTATCACACTGTTCCTCTGTGCCTGTCTATCCACCCCCTCCCCTCCCTTCCTCCTTTTCTACATTGTTTATTTATTTTTGGTTGTCTAAAATCACTTATGTGTATAGACATTAAATTGAAGAACACACACACACACAACCCCCCGCCCCCTCCTCTGACTCTCTCTCTTTCAAAGCCCTTTTAAATTGATGAACTGGATCAAAGTTATGGTTATGCTGGGTTTCAGGTGAGAGGATTTTTGCACTCATTGAGAATGAGTTCCAAGTGCACAACATTCCTTTCGACAACTGTCTTGGTCTTGGATCGGATAATGCCAACGTGATGGTTGGTGCTGAACAAGCACTATGGGCGACTACGGGAGACTTGTCCATGGGCACATCTTGCTGGGTGTGTGTGTCACCTAATACACATTGCAGCAGAAAAAGGTGTGTGAATTGGTCTACCCCACCCGACCCTCTCTCTCTCTTCGTCTGCCTCTCTTGTTAACAGCTGTATAGGAAGTAGAAAAGGGAGAATGGGAGGACAGCTTAGAAAGTTCACATGTATGCACATTACAACTGTAAAAAGGTGTGCTTGGTCCCCTCCGCCTCCGCTCGGTCTCTCTCTCTCTCTCTCTTTAAAAAGTGGATGTATATATATGTGTGAGGATGTTACATCCCCACACACATGCACATCCACTTTTTGTTTCCTTTAATTTTTGCTTGCAAAGCGTACATTATTTATTTTCTGTTTCTCAGGTGCAGCATGCTTGCCTTTGAATGTGGATCAGCTGGTGATTGATGTCTACTACTACCTCGACAAAAGCAGCAAGAGACAGGCAGCTTTCAAGATTATGCAGTTGCATCACGACATCAAGGAGAACAAGATGGCTGAGTGTCACCAAGTGCCTCTCAAGGCTATTGGAGAATTGGGATGCTCTTTATTAATTTTTCAAAGACCAAGAAAAAAATGCCACGGGTTCTGCTGAGACAGAGAGAGCCGCAAAACTCAGAAAACTGTTTCAGTCCCCAACAAACAAACTGTATTGCCTGTTTTTGTCCAGTGTGCTGGAACCCTTTGATGCCATCAACACCGAGCTACAGCGTGAGGAGCCAAAGGTGCATGTTCTGAAACAAAGACTTGAACATTTCTTCAGGAAGCTGCTTGTTCGCTTTGTGAAGCCAAGCGCCATACTGTACAAACATGTGATGGATGTTGACTTTGAGTTCAGACACAATATCAAGGATGACAAAGATCTCCTGATAGGGCAGGGTGCCACAGACTTTCTCAATGATGATAACAGCAAACTGAGGGAGGAACGGAAAGAACAGTTCTTAAAAAATGTAAAGAAGTTTTTTCAGACTTCCTGCAAATACTTGAAGAGCAAACTGCCTTACAAAGATGAGGTTTTGGAAAATGCCAAAGTTGCTGACCCTTCCAGACATTCAGAAAGCCTTTTCTCATGTCTTGAGTACTTTTTGAAAAGGTTCCCTTCAATTCTGCCGGATGGTGTGTCAAGTGAAGATGTCAGAATGGAATATTCTGAATATCAGTGCACTGACATCACACAGTGCATAGAAGTCAGAGCAGACACTACGTGGGGCAAGATCAGCAAGTTATCTGAGGATGGTGAGCTCCTGTTCAAGGTGCAACCCAGAGTGATGGTCTCCATTTTGTGTATTCCACATTCTTCAGGCATTGTGAGAGGGTGTTCTCTGTGGTGCGGAAAAATATGACCGAATTCAGGAACAGGCTTGGACATGACACTCTCGAGGCACTACTGGTTGCCAAGGCCAGGCCAGGAGAGGCACTTCAAAGACAGTACAAGACCTCAGACTACGCAGACCTGAAGAGTGCCTACTACAGGTCTCTGAAGTCTGCACAGTGAAAACCATCCATGACATGCAATGTACATAGTGTAAATAAAGGTAAGTTGTTTTTTCTGCCTGAAAGAGAGGGTTTTTGCAGAATTGTTACTGTGTTTGTGTGTGTGACTTGTATGTGAATATGTGTGTGTGAACCTACAAACACGCGGTTGTGTCCACAAAAGGAAGGTTGAGTGTTCCTGAACATTTTTGAAATTTTCAATTTGTTTCTGATTTTTATAACATCTGTTCCTGATAGTAAGATTTGGGGGTAGGCATGTCTGTGTTACTGATTTACTTATTATGTTCTATATCTGTGTGTGGTGGTGGTGGTGGGGGGGGGGAGGGGGGGCATGTGTATGGGAGCACACGGGTACGTGTGTGTAAGCGATAGAGAGAGAGAGAGAGAGAGAGAGTGTGTGTGTGTGTGTGTGTGTGTGTGTGTGTGTGTGTGTGTGTGTGTGTGTGTGTGTGTGTGTGTGCATGTGTGAGTTTACGTATGTGCGCACACGCGTGGGCGTGTTTGTAGCAAGGATTGGGGGGGGGGGGGGGGGTTTATGTCAATGAAGAGTACTGTTACTGATCCAGCATCACAGTAAGAAAGACACTCTGCACACCTACCTTGAACTCATTACCTTGTCCCTCAGACCCAGATATCTGCCCCACAAGTTTGGTCAAACAACAATCAAAGCTGTTATTATCGGACTTAACTAGTACTATAATGTGACTGATGCACATGTTTATATGGATTTTTGCTACTTTGTTTATATGACACTGTCAGAATGTTCATGAATTTAAGCCATCATTGTTAAACTACACTGTCACCCAAGTATAATGAATGTATCCAAATGCTCAATGTCTTTGTATATAGTATACCTTCATGTCTGAATAAAAACATGTTGAAAACAAAAAAAATGACATTCAATTTTTTGGTTTTGCTTTTTTTTTTTTGCACTTGAAATTACCAAATATTTGAAATTGTTGTTGACTAATCATTACTAACATTCTATAATACAACAAAAGTACAGTTTATGTTCTCTCTTTCACAAAAAACAGCATGAGAACTGGTTGCTTAGTTCCAGAGATATCCGCATTTCACACATGCTAGTATGAAAAAAAGAGATTTTTTGAAAAATGGCTGGCGATGGGGATTTTATAAATGCAAAACAGAACGTCTGGTGGTAAAAGGGTTAAGCGAAGTTTGCTTAGAGCCAAAGCAAACTTTGTAATGATTTCCTTTCCGCATTTTTGTCAATCAGTAGCACATGCCATCTTTGCCGTGAACTTAACTAAGATCTGGGTCAAGATTGTTGTTTTTAGCATGATATCATCATCGACCATAGTTTGTGCACACATCACCAGAAATCAATAAAACAGACTTATGGAAAGTAACTTCCACAGATGGGAGTTGACAGGACAGCATGGCAGACAATAAAGGGGGAAAAAACGTGTCAGAACTGCAAATTTTAATGATTGCGAAATAAAAACGCTGGGCGAAAAAGTGTCTGAAGTGTCAGACATACTTCTTGACAAACTGAATGCGAACCTAACAGCCCAAAAATAAGGACTGGCTGTGGACTTCTATCACCGAGGCCGTGAATGCTCACGGCAATTCCTCACGCACGGTGAAGCAAGTCCGGAAAAAATGATCAGAGTTGTGGGGGGAACCATCCATTTTGTCAACAAACAAAAAAATATTCCAACAGGATCCGAGGCCATGAATGCTCGCAGCAATTCCTCACGCACGGTGAAGCAAGTCCGGAAAAAACTGTCAGAGTTGCGGGGGAAAACCATTCATTTTGTCAACAAACAAAAAAATATTCCAACGGGATCTGAGGCCATGAATGCTTGTCGCAATTGTTCACACACGGTGAAACAAGTCTGGAAAACATGCCAGGGCTCCCAATGACGCACATATGTGCGTCCATGACGCACTATGAGCGAAAAGGACGCACTGACAAAACGTGTAGCGAGTCCTGCGGGACGCACTACAAAATCAGGCAAACCCCAAAACGTGCCGCGGTCAGTGATCAAAGCTGAGCACACCACAAGCTTTGCGCGCGATTGCCTGCCGTCAAATTCAGGACAGCGTGTGCCCGCGAAAGTACAGTAAGCCGAGAAGTTGAGTAAACACTGATAGGCTCGCCTTGTGGCCCACGTCACCGAACGGTTACTCAGTCGACCGGCTGACTTTTTCAGACTGTGGCGCCCGCCGCCACTAATTAACCAATTCGATGACTCACAAGTTGTAACAATCGCGTGCACAAGCCTAGGCGAACGAAGCAGAAAGGAAGTTCACGGCTATCGCATCTCGCAAATATGTCGTTGCGTCAGTGGTTGGGAGCTCCTAAAAAACGCAAAGAAACATCTTCTGAAGATGCTACAGACAGTGAATCGTCGATTCCTAAAGAAATATCCACAGCAACACCACCTAACAAGAAATTTTTTTTTTTTTAAAGAAATGTTTTCAGAGAGAGAGAGAGAGAGAGAGAGAGAGAGAGAGAGAGAGAGAGAGGTTCATTTACTCTGAAATGTTCAGATTATCAAGCCGATAATTAAAAAAGCAAGAAATGCTACATTTTCTGTCTTGGTTAATTTTGTTCATGGGAACTCGCTATACCCCCTCTGGGACCCTGTATAGCATCAGTGAAGGAGTCCCTGGGACCCCCTGTCTGTCAGTACAAATGGTAGCCCTGCATGCTCAAAGTTGTGGGGGAAGACCATTCATTTTGTCAACAAACAAAAAAATATCCCAACAGGAGGTGGCCCTATAGAGGATACACCCTGGTGGGTGAAAGCCTGGCACATGTGCACTTGAAATAAACATGGCTACTTCCTTCCTCTTTCAGAAATTCAAAGATCACATCAGGTGGGACATCCGTGAACAAGGTTTCATAGAGTCAGCAGTAAAGTGTTTATGTCTCACATCATGCAAGTCCTAACACTGTGTAAAGCCCAGGGGGTAAAAAAGGTAAAAGATGGAGATGCCTTACCTGGGCTCCTTTGAAGCAGATGTTCAGGTAAGTGAATCCACTGTCAGTGGGCGGGGCATCTTAGTTAAGCGCAGGTGTGTTGGGGATGACAAGGGGGACCAGGAGGCAGTCATTCTGGGGATGACTGTACTGCAGGCCCTCCGGCTGGGTACTCTGCCCCTCTAGGGTTCATACAGTTTTCCTGACAAAAAAAATTCAAGGACTTCTTAAGGACTTTTCGAGCACTTATTTTTTCAAGGACTTACTTCAAGGATAAGTTTACGATCACAAAATACTGAAACTAATCAAATTACTCACTGACTAGGTCATTTCTGCATATGCAGCAAAAGGACTTGTTTTTGTTTCCACCTGGGTCTGCCTGCAACCTTTCCTCGTACTCTTTTTTTCCACCTAAACAACTAATATTTCCCCCGGCATGTTGGCTTCTCGATTTCATGACAGTGGATCATTCTTTCACGTGCATTGGTGCCATGAAGGCCAGTAACTTCTGTTGTTCTTTTTTTTTTATACCTGTAGCAGACAATTTATCGGCGAGTTCGTCGGTCAGCTCCCACTCCGATTTTTTTTTACTTTCATCCTTTTTTTTTTTTTTACAGTATGATTTCAGATTTTCGTTATTAGACTTGAACTTTTACACGGACTTTATTCAAAATCATTGGCAATGTCAAAATTCAAGCACCTTTTAAGGACCTGTGAGCAAAAGCCTGATTTTTAAAGACTTTCCAGGCCTTGAAATGGGCACCCTAAAAATTAAGTACTTTTAAAGGACTGTACAAACCCTGCCCTCCCATGACTGATCCGTGGTCTAGCTAGAGTGGCAACAGGTCAACCTGTCTTTGTTCCTCTCCAGTTGATCGCCACAGTGACGACAACAGGAACAGGGAATCACAAGAGAGGGGAGTGTTAATTGAGCCCATTCCCATTACTTGTCCTCAGGGCCTCCTTGTTGCGAGCTCATTATGATTAAGCTCTGTACACGGAAGCAAAAGTTTTTGTTCAAGTTGCAAACATCGCGGGTAATGGGATCATGTTTGGGCCAGGCACAGTTCTGGCCACTGTCCATATGGTGCAGGCTCATAATTAACCTGGGGGGGGGGGGGGGGGGGGGTAGAAATGGAGGTAAATTGTAATAGAGAATCATGTCTCGCTCTACCCAGTTTGCAAGAGTACCCAGTTAATTTACACTTACTGCGAACACAGTCTGTGCAACAGAACAGAAACCGCACTTTGGCTAGAAAGGCTTCTCCTAGCCAATGCTGACCTGTTCTGTAAGGATGATGACTTGGGCTATACACAGTGGGTGTTGCACAGCATAAAGCTGAAGGATGACCTCCCTGTGGCGTCCACATTTTGCAATTCCCTACACAGCTACAGGAGGTTAAAGACCACATACAGATGCTCATGGATAAAAAGATATTCAAAGAAGTAATAGTCCCTTTGCATCCCCAGTGGTCTTCTTGCAAAAGGAGGATGGATCTATCTGTTTTATGCGTTGACTACAGGTGGTTGAACTCTAAAGACCATCCCAGATGCATACCCTCTACCTCTTATAGACGATTCCTTGGATTTATCAAGAGGGGCAAAGATGTTCTCCACCCTAAATCTGGCTAGTGGCTACCACCAGTGCTACGTTCGCTGCTTTTGGTGGGGCTGTCACAGAGCAGCATGCTCCCATTTCCTGCTTTGGTTGTTATAAATCAGTTGCAAAGCAGTACTCTGAATTGAGCCCATTTCGATTCCCAGGAACAAAATTTATCCTTTCCCCATCATGTTGATGTTTATCTTTTTCTCCCTTTGCAAAGTGATGTGTTAAATAATGACCAGAAAAACAGAACCAGAGTAAATCAGTAAAACTCCTGATACTCTGTTAGGGCATGGCCAGTGATGCTCCATGCGCTCATGTTACTTTACAGTCAGACAGTATTCAGAATGCATACTGTTCAAGGGATATTTCTGTGGAACAGTTCTTTTCATCTTCACCTCAGCTGGTTACAGGTAGACATGTATTTTTCGGCTGATTGTAGTATGATGTGCAATCGCAATTTGGTGATTGTCACTCGTACAACAAATGTAAATATGTTATCGAAATGTCTAAATATTTCTTTATGTTAAATGACCTATTGATTGCCAGACCACTGGTTTGATCAGTTTCAAGCATGTTATTTCTGATTACCTGTGGTCCGAACTTTTTGCAAACCCTTTTGCCTGATCGAACCCACTTGCGCATTTTTCAGGCTTATGTGCATTCTTTGCCCATTGAATGCACCTTTGATTTTGGCATTGATGCCTGATACTCTTCAATAATGTAACCTTTTTTCCATTTTGTATATGAATTCTAGTGTGTCACTGCTTATCAACCAAAATATGAACTTTTTTTTGCAACACAGTTTGTCAAACTATGTGGTCAATGCCCTACACGAAAACAGAAGTACTTTTTTAATTAAAAAAAACCACATCCTCTGTGCAACTGTCACACCGCAAATGTTACTTTTGTTACTGTAAGCTGAAACATCACTCGAAGCACACCAAGAAACACACACTCATTCCAAATGTACATTACCATTCTTTTCCCAATCAGATGATGATCTTACCCAAACATACAAATTATCACAGATGGACTAAAGTTTACATCATATGTCAGAAACTACATCACCACACACACACACACACACACACACACACACACACACACACACACACACACTGTGCTGCTGATTACAAGCAGCAAAAGAGTGAAAAAAGGAACATCATATTAATGGAGGTGAAAAATACCAGACACATTCTATCCATCTACCATACTCATGAACATGATTATTATACAAATAAGAAACTCAACTTGACAGCAGCAACTGTGATATGGGGGGGGGGGGGGGGGGGGGGGACCAACCATGCAGGGCTACAGAACTGAAATATGTCATGTGAATAACATTTGGTGAACAAAACAGGTTGATGTAGTGCCAAAAAAGATAAAAATTCTGATATCATAACTTTCCTTTGTGATAACTCTTACTTTGCTGGAAACATTGTCATCTGTAGGAAGACAAACAGAAATTTTTATCTCATGGAACCTGGCCTCAAAATCAGTGACTGGGCACCCTAAAGCAGTGCACAATGCCTCGACATGCTGAGTGATGCCAGAAAAGCATGAAAAGTCTACACAAAAAAAGTAGTAGCAACTTCCAAAATGCCAAGCATATACATGTAAGAATTCACAACCAATATTGTGTGAGACAACTCGCAAAATAAAAAAGACATTGACATAAATATGAACACTGAAAAGATCATGAATATTTTTTTTTTCCAACCACAACAAAGATGTCATTTGGACAATGGTGGACAGGGAAAAGGTCTGGACGAAGAAAGAAGTGGTTTAACAGAGACTATCATTCCCAAAGAAGAGAGGTTAGATCACTACTGAACATGGTCAACAGAAACCCCTTCGAAAACGAATGATGAAATGTTAACACCATTTAAAAGGCTAAATAACGTCCTTGAGAGAATTCAGAGTTAGTAACTTACATTATGAAATTTCATATTAAAAATGGAAGTAAGGAACATAGTCAGAAAGGTGAAAAATAAAAAATTCCTCAGGTGAGGGTGGAATCAGAAACGAAATGCTTAAACGTTAAAGCAATGTTACTTATAATTTTGCTCCTCTCCTGAATTATATGCATATTTATTTAACTTATTCTAAAATCAGAAAAAACATCCAGACCTCTGGAAACCAGGAATCATGTGCCCCTGTTAAAAGTCAGGAGGCCAATCCAACCTCAACAATTATAAAGCATAACTTTGACTAGTTCACCTAGAAAGTGCTCTGCATCATAAAATGAAAGAATTATGAATTATCTTGAAGCAAACCATCTCTTGGCAAAGAAGAAAGTAGGGTTCAAAAAGGGATCACAGACCACCAATCAAATATTCATACCATCAGAACAGGTTGACAAGGTACTAAAAGGCAGAATTAAAAGGCTTTATTACAGTTTTGTTGATTTCAGCAAAGCATTCAATATTTCATGAACCCCTACTCAGCTACTGATCAAGATGATTAAAGTGGGATAAACTGGTTTATGCTACCAAATAAATTACCTGTACAACGGGACTGCAATTTGTACAAGAGCCCAGCCTGGTCTCACAGACAAAATGCTAGAACAAAAAGGTGCTCTCCAAGGTAAAACCCTTGCCCAATTTTGTTTTACATTCATAGATGACATTGTCAGGTGTCTAAGACACAATGATTCCCCACGAGTTTCCAATCTGGAACAAGTCGAAACTCCATGTCTTTTGTATGGAGATGATAACCCTCTTGAGTTCAAAACAAGTACTTTGAGGCAAGCCAGATGTATACCACACTAAGCTAGCCATGTTTTAAAAAATGTAGCGATATTTAGCTTTTCCTAGTATTTGACAGGCATGTTTACAGGTGTACTAAAAGAAATTTCCCTACTGCAGGTGAACACAAGATATGGATGTGTACAGATCCTTGCTAAAATAAGTTTCCTAGTAGATGGCACGAGTAAATGGATTGAAGATGTATGCCCATATCTGTTCAGGATAAGACGTCCATGACTTAAAGTTGTATTTGTCTTGTGTAGTAGAACGGATCACTGGATTAATGTTGTATGCCCATGTCTTGTTTAGGAGAAAATATACTGACTTCCATAAAAAATGTGAAAATTTGAAAGGCTATTTTTCGGGTGAAAAGGGGTGAATATACAATATTGAACCATTGTGGCAAGTTGTTTGGGTCCAAGACTCACGTGCAGTGAAACAATTGTGTGAGCAACACATCATTTCCGGCATTGGAGGGTCAACAAAAATGGCAAACTGGTTGCTGTATGTGAGGCACGTGCACACCATGCAGAGCAAAGTTAACCAGCGACAAGTACGCAGGCATGCAGCCTTTATAAAGCCGCGCTACAAGGTTCAGATAACGACTTGCCGTCTGAGCGCTACAGAGATGCCAAGACTACGAGCAGAGGAACGCAATCGTGCCCTAGGCCATCTGGAGGCTGGTGTGGATGCCAGGCAGGTCGCCAACATCTTTAACGTCTACATCTCAACCATCTATCGTCTGCAGCACCGCATGCGAGTCACTGGTACCACTGATGATCGTCCCCTGCCAGGCCGTCCTTGGGTCACCACACAAAGAGAGGATCGCCATCTTGTTCGAACCCATCTGCGGGACAGGCGGCAAACAGCCGCTAACACTGCTCGACAGGTGCCTGGGAATCTCCAGCAACGAATCAGCCTCAACACTATGCGGCGGCATCTTCAGGAGAACGGGCTGGCATGTAGGTGTCCTCACAGAGGTCCGGTACTGACACCAAGACACCGGCAGGACAGGCTGCAGTGGGCACAAGCCCGAATCAACTGGCGCAGGCAGCAGTGGGGACGCATACTGTTCTCAGATGAGCCGTTTTTGTATTGACATGGCTGACGGTCGTGTCAGAATATGGCGTCGACCTGGTGAACGCTATGCTGACTCCTGTGTGGTAGAGCGGAACCCCTGGGGAGGCCCATACGTTATGATATGGGGTGCAATTGGCATTAACCACGCCATAGGACCAGTCATCTTTCAGAACATTGCTCCTGGTCGCGGACAGGGTGTCAATGCACAGCGCTACATCAACCAGGTGCTCAGACCCCATGTCGATCCTTTTTTTGCGGAACACCCAAACTGGACATTCCAACAGGACAATGCAAGACCACACACCGCCAGGGCCACCCAGCAATTTCTTCAGCATAACAACGTCAATGTGCTGCCCTGGCCAGCCCTCAGTCCCGATTTAAACCCAATGGAACATTTTTGGGATGAACTTGGCAGACGGTTGGACCTCCCGCGTCCACGACCAGCAACAGCGGCTCAACTTCACCAGGCCATCGTCCATGTGTGGGCTGGTGTGCCAAGGGGACGCATCAACCACCTGGTCCACTCAATGAGCCGCAGGTGTCAAGCAGTTGTCCATGCAAATGGTGGCCACACGCGGTATTAGGACTTCAAGCTGGTTTGTCACGTGACCTTGGATTTTCCACACAAAGACATATTGCTGATGACATTTTCACACATTACCGGTGTAATGAATCAAATCATGTTGAATTCTCGCTTCCACTCTGTACAATTGTGACCAATAAAATTCACCCCCAACCTTCAGCTTGTTTTGTTTTCGCGTTTTTTATGGAAGTCAGTATATAAACTGAACCAGTTATACACTGCTTACACTAGGAAAAGAAAATTAACACAGAGAAAAAAAAAGGTAATTTTAGTGAATATTCTTCAACTGCAATGAAAACATTGAAAGGGTAGACCACCATGAACATCTTGGAGTCATTTAAAACAGGCATTTTACAGACCAGGAACACTTAGCAAGGCAAGGCAATAAAACTGCATATACCTTGAGGAGAACATTTTATAGTCAAAATGATGACATTTACAACTCTTTTTGACTCTTCGAGTCTTTAGTCTCTCATATCCTAATGTATGGGTCAGATGAATGGTTCCCATCCTCTAGTCTTACCAGTACAATGATGAATGAAATATGTCATCAACTTGATCAAGAAAAAACATGCAGCATTTGTTCAAAACGTGTCCTGTAAACAAATTCCCACAAGAAACAGCACACATTAAATTCTGCAGATAAATATTGAGATTTCAAAGAAAAGAAATGACATCACTAGTCTTGGATGAATTGGGCAGGATTCCTAGTTACTTTTAAACTAAAGTGACAATCCAAATTACTGAATTCAGGTTACACAGCGAGTTAGACCAAGACTCTTATCAACAACAGATCTATCACTAGTAATATGATCAGTTAATAATATCTCAGGGCACTGAAAAAAAAAAGACAGTTTGTACAACAAACCTTGTCAAGGATAAGGTTTGAGCACGCCTGGATATTTAGTGTGACCTGACTGAAGTTTATAATCAAAGCAAAACTAGAAATGTTTTCTGCTGAATTCTGGTAGCTCTAAACAAAAGAATGAAAACACACCCAAGCACAAATTTCATGCCACAGTTTCTATTGAATACAAACAGGCAGATCATTTGGAGCAATGCAGATGGAGACTGCAGATGAGCATGAACTAAATAACGAATAAGCACCCATGAAATCCGAACAGAGAGGGGTCATTAAACAAATAGACATTTTAACTTTATTGTGACACTATTGTGTATTCTTTCTTTCTTTCTTCTTCTTCTTCCTAAAATACTGGTTCACTCAAAAACGAGTAGGTCACCAGCGCACACACACACACACACACACACACACACATGAGTACACTCACACAAGCAAGCGTGTGTACGCAGGCTGATACTCCTGCGGACACGCAGTGGAGGTTTGTGTGTATGACCGTTTTTCATCCCGCCATTAAGGCAGCCATACTCCATCTTCGGGGAATATTGTGTATTCATTTCACTTTCGTTGCTGTTATTGTTTTTACACTATATTACAGTCAATAAAAATAGAAGCGTTACCCACATGTTTATCTACAGATGCAATTCTTTATTTTCAAATGAAACCAAAGCATTTTCAAAGTGTTCTTTTATGACTAGGCCTACATTGTGAATTTGCTTTCTTTTTTTTCTTGCTAGAGTTGATTTTTAATTTCCGCTCTCAATAATTAAAAGCATTATCGTTGTAATTTGTATTCATTTATTTTTGAAGCAAAGACTACCATACCAATGTCATGCAAGACTTTTTTCGCCGATGATTGCACATGTACTGAATGCTATCATACAATATAGTCTGACAAGAAAGAGAGTGAAGAGAGTATGGGCCGGTTTGCGAACGCATGTGGCGACTTCGGTCTCACAATCCGCAAAAAGACTCGCCTCCAAATCTACCTAGTTCACACTGCAAGTGCAATAGACTATAAAGCGAGGATAGGCCTGATCGGCAACAGCACCGGCCATCTTCGCAAATATAGAAGTGATAGGGTAATCTTGTACTTAGTTTAGCGTACTAAACTCAGGGGCCGTTCAAATGAAAACATGGAGGGTGTTGTGATCAGCAGTCAAAATGGCGTGCAGTTCGGGAATACTACTTACCGTGCATTTCTCGCAGTTTCGTGGCAAAAGGAGTGGTGTTAGAGCTTAGCTGAGGGTTGCATTCGACTCAGCGCATCGAGGTTAGTGTAAAACACCCTCTATGTTTTCATTTGAACGGCCCCTGAGTTTAGTACGCTAAACTACAAGCCTAGCTGAAGTCGTGGTCATCTTCGCCCGCGAGAAACAAACATGTAGGCCTAGTGAGTCTGAGTGGGGCTCAGTTTCATTTCTGTGGACTGGGACCCGTATTTGGGCCAAGTGAAACAACAACAGGATTGTCTGGGTGGAAAAACTAAGAGCACCTGCAACTGACCACTCACCTGAACTCGATTGTCAGCTTTTTCTTGTCAATGTCACAAAGCACAGACTGTAAGAACTTGACGAACTGTAAGAACTTCACGATGATTTCGAAGCAACCGCCATCTTTTCTGATGGCAACAACATCCTGTTCATCACTCGCTCCACAGGACGCTAGCCACCTAACTGTCCCGCCTCTTCTGCAGCATTCTGGGAGAGTGGACGTTTTCAGTAAGAATGGAGAAAGGAGAAGACAACTCTATTAGCCTATTCCCACAGCCCCACAGGCTATCATCGGTGAAGTATTTTGTACCTTGCTTCAACCGGGATGCGTGTGGAACAGACCATTGCATCCTCCCTCACCCACTTCACCACATGCCTTTCCATCCTCCTCTTATCATTTCACGTCACTTGATGTTTCACACTTTTTTTGCTTGCTCTGCGAGTGTCGGTGTACGTGATGGTGCATGCGTACTGTGCAGTGGCCGGCGTTGAAACTGGCGAGTGGGTGGGGAAAGAAAAGGAGGGAGGAGGGAAACACCGTACATAATCCGTGCATGTGTGCGTGCCAGAGAAACGCGCGCGCGCGCGCGCGCGCGCGTGTGTATGTGTGTGTGTGTGTGCGTGTGTCTGTGTCTGTGTGTTTCAGCAAATGTGTGTGTAGGTCTATGTGTCTGATTTAAAAAATAAAAGTTTTTATATCTATAGTTTCAGTTTCGAATGCAGTTTTAATATGGAAGTGCCGTTGGATGTGGACTAGCCTCATATAAGTAAGAAAGTAATGTTGCTGATGGTCCATCCGACCGCAAAGAGCCATATCAGGGCGGCTAGCCCATACACGCGACACCACATCCGTAAAGTTTCTAGACATTACTGCGCACGATTTATAGCTGATGGATACATTAATGAATGACTAGGATGAAAGGGATTCAAGACGAGTCTCATGGCTTCGACTTTGGAGATGTTCAACTAGCACTTTAGCCAAACGTGCTGGTCAGACCTTTAATACATAACACTGTCTGCGCGACTATTATCAGTGTGCGTGTGTGTGTGTGTGTGTGTGTGTGTGTGTGTGTGTGTGTGTGTGTGCGTGCGCGCGCGCACGCTTGCTTGTGTGTGTGTGTGTGTGTGTGTGTGTACTTGATTACAATGATTTTCACGAAGAAAATAGGAGAATTCTCCACCCATCCACAAACACACACCTACTCTCTCTCTCTCTCTCTCTCTCTCTCTCTCTATGTTGCGCGTGGGTGTATTTTTATAGGCCTGTAGGCTACAGCTGTGCGCACTGGTCGGAACCGGATGGGCCAGGGACGCACAATCGTCTATTCCTCCTTTTCCGAATGTTTGAAGACAAGAAGAGAAGACTGCATGTTATGGGGCGCCCCCCCCCCCCCTCCCCGACACACACACACACACACACACACACACACACACACACACACACACACACACCCCACACATCCACATCCCCGCTTTTATAGGAATTTGGAGAATGAGAGAACACCTCTTCTAAAGTTTTAGCTAATATGACGTTAACCCCCACCCCCCCCCACCCCACCCCTCTTCCCTTCCCGTCCACTGCCTTCATAATAACTTGGAAAACTGCAGTGATGAACATGTCAGTTTCATCTCAGCTCTCCCCTCCCCGCCTCCTTCCCCCAGTAATATGTCTTCCGACGCCACAGCGGTGTGTGTGTGTGTGTGTGTGCGTGTGTGTGTGTGTGTGTGTGTGAGAGAGAGAGAGAGAGAGGAGAGAGAGAGAGAGAGAGTGTGTGTGTGTGTGTGTGTGCGTGTGTGTGTGTGTGTGTGTGCCGTCTCAGTGGTTGGTGTGATGCGCCCAGTGTGTTGGCGAAGTGTGTGTGTGTGTGTTTGTCACCTCTCACTTTCAGCCTCCACCGCTGACTAGCACCGCTGCTTGCAGCACCGCGGAGAGGGAAACAGAATACGTCAGTCTTTTCTTGTCAGTGTACAGCCTCTCCACCAGCAAGCCCTATGTAGTGCCTCCTCGTGGCGACACACATCAACTGGGATCTTACAGACTCAGACCAAAGAGTGTCCGTAGGGCGAACTATCTTTGCTCAGACTAGTTACAAGGGACTCGGAAGAAGTCAAATACTTTAACTGCCTTGTGGATGTCTTGGGAAGAACACAGGCTAAGGGAGTAAACCCTGAAAGAAAATCCGGAGTGGAACCCCCAAGGCGGTTGGTCGACACACCGTGACACCTTCCAGCAACTCCTGCAGCTGCGCTGGCACCACACTGTACTGGCTTGTCCCTTCCGTTGGATCCTGTCAGCAAAGCTGAGATGGGTATTCTGGCGATTGGGCACCCAATGGTCTGCACATTCTTTGCTCAGGCCTGGGCCCTGGAGAGGTCAATCCAGTGCCATTTTCCCCGTGACAGAAACAACACGAGAGACAGCGTAAGCTCGGGCGCTACTGGTCGCCTCCGACGGTGGGAGGAACTATCATGTTCCACAAGTCAGCTACTGCCTGCCTCAAGCTGGGCAGCTCCCAGCCCATAAGGTGCTGACCCGCCACAGTCTGCCTGCTTCAATGGGTGCTTGGAGCTCAAGGGGGAGACTGAAGAGCATACTGTAAATCCTGCACCGGGCAATGAAAGAAAAAAGAAATTCAAACTACCAGCCCTGCGGCTGGCAACCTGGAACATTAGAACGATATGCCCTGGCCTATCTGATGACCTCCAGCAAGTTGATGACGCCAGGACGACAGCCGTCACTGACCGCGAGCTGAAGAGGTTCAATATTGACATTGTCGCGCTGCAAGAGACAAAACTCCCCTCTAACTGCAGCCTCAGGGAGAAGAACTACAAGTTCTTTTGGCAAGTATTGGAGTCAGAGGAGCACCGACTGTATGGCGTCAGTTGTATGTAGCCAGCATTTTAACCCGGAGGGTGAAAGGGTTGAGGTGTTGAGGCACCTGAAGTTGGGACTGGATGCGGAAGTTGGAAGCGGAAGTCTGAACCTGTGTGTCTGCGTCTGTGTGTTCAGAGAGCGGAAAGTGTTAAAAGGAGAAAAAGGTGTTTTTTTTTAGACTCGCCCGTGTTTGACGGCAGATATAGGCCTACATAAAGTTGAGCGTGTTGGTGCTAACGCGTTTGTAGTCATTCTCACTTTTAATGGTTTCTCTGTGTGTGTGTGTGTGTGTGTGTGTGTGTGTGTGTGTGTCTGTGTCTGTGTGTGTGTGCGTGCGCGCGCGCGCGTGCGTGCGTGCGTGCGTGCGTGCGTGTGTGTGTGTGTGTGATAGGTGTCATTTTACAACTTCCCACATTGAAAAGTACTTTTTCCCTTATTCGGAGCCAAAAAACCTTATACATTACGGAAAACGCAAAAACATAAAGAAAAATTGCTGTGAATACAATGTATTACTCAGTATCAGGCAGAACTTCTTGAAACAAATGGCAGTTTATGAACACATACCCATCCAACAGAACCTCCTCTTCCATTCCAGCAGAATGCATCACTTGAGACAGTTCGTAGATCAAATCACACTCCCTAAAGTAAAACACTGACAACGATGCAGAATTAAAACGGTTTATAAACCCATTGTTTACACACTCTTCCACTTTATCAGCATCACGAGTCCATCAAAGTCACAAACCAATTTGTTCCATGTACTTTCCACTCCTACCAACATCATTAGTCCATTGAAGTCAGGAGTACATTATTACTTACTGTGATCACCAAAGTTTCTAAATCAGTTTTACCTGTATTGAACCTTATGTACGTCCGCACAGACCCGAAATCGTAGGTTTCCCGTACAGCAATACGGGAAAACCGTATAGGTTGACATCTATGGTGTGTGTGTGTGTGTGTGTGTTCAACCGTCGAAAGAAATGATGTTCATGTCATAGGTGGCGCTGTTGAAGCCTACGGCGGACAGTTGCTGTAAGTAGGCATTTAAAATATCAGTCAATTGAGTCAGGGAGGAGACGCTTTCTTTTCCTTCAGCTTCAAGATTAACAAAAACCAAACAAACAATCAAACTGGATACCAGCCGCCGTGGCGAAGTGGTTAGCGTCGCGGACTCCCGGCTGGGAGGTCGTGGGTTCGAATCCCATCAGAGGCATGTGGGTTTTTTCTGCCCCGACCGGCTCCTACCCAGAGTTGAGTTTGCTGCGGACTCAGTTGGGAAGACTGGGACCACACAGTCGAGTTTCATCCACTAAATGGATGCGTTTCTGAGAGTGTTGCTCAAATTTCATGACCAACACTGCAGGTGCCTGTATCTCTCGGGCCTGGTTGACGCCAGGATATATTATGAAAGGAAGCGTAGAGTACAGCC
>CM031596.1:20760486-20785486 GCA_018398815.1 Conus ventricosus | reverse complement strand
TTTTGTAGGCTGTCAACAGTCAGTCAACAAAGTACTGTGGATGTTTTGTAGGCTGTCAACAGTCAGTCAACAAAGTACTGTGGATGTTTTGTAGGCTTTCAGCAGTCAATCAACAAAGTACTGTGGATGTTTTGTAGGCTTTCAACAGTCAGTCAACAAAGTACTGTGGATGTTTTATAGGCTTTCAACAGTCAGTCAACAAAGTACTGTGGATGTTTTGTAGGCTTTCAACAGTCAGTCAACAAAGTACTGTGGATGTTTTGTAGGCTTTCAACAGTCAGTCAACAAAGTACTGTGGATGTCAGAGTTGAGTTTGCTATGGGCTCAGTTGGGAAGACTTGGACCACACAGTCCAGTTTCATCCACTTAATGTATGCATCTCTGATAATGTTACTCAAATTTCCTGACCAACACTGCAGGTGTCTCTATCTCTCAGGCCTGGTTGATGCCGGGATATATTGTGAAAGGAAGTGTAGAGCACAGCCCTGTCATGCGGTCTCAGACCAGAATGGAAATCCGTAGCATCATCTTCATCATCCTCATTCTCATCAATGAGCATTAAAAGGAAAAAGTACTGTGGGTGTATTGTAGGCTGTCAACAATCAGTCAACAAAGTACTGTAGGTATATAGTAGGCTTTTAATAATTTACAGTGGGTACATGTGTGGGCTGTCAATAATGCATTGTGGGTATTTTGTAGGCTTTCAACAGGACACGGTGGGTATATTGTAGGCTTTCAACAATTTACAGTGGGTATATGTACAGGCATAAACAAACTGTAAACAGTCTGCTCTGGCCTTTACTCACTATTCTGTTTTGCTGCAGTGAACAGCACATATCACAACCCAAACCAAAACAAAACAAAAAGCTGACACTTTATGAATGTCTTTAGCCTTGAAATGAGTCATCGCATTATCAGTTCAATCAGCTAGATTGTTTATGGCATATTGAAAGGTCAACCAGACACACACACACACACACACACACACACACAATATATATATATATATATATATATATATATATATATATATATATATATATATATATATATATATATATATATTATGTGCATATATATATGTCTATATATATATATATATATATATTTTTTTTTTTGTAAGTTCAAATCTTTGCCAAGTCATTACTATAATGACTGAAGAATTGTTAACCTACACTTGTTTTCCCCCACTACTTAATTGTTCAGCATTATATTGTTTGGTCAATCAGTGGGAGATTGCATCTCTTAGGAGATCCAAGTAAAGGTTGTTCTGCACAATTCTTAGCCATTAACAATGCTTGAGTTATTGAACAGCAGAGCTGACCACTCAGGCTGTTCCATATCTTTTGATCTCCCTTGCACCTTGAATGGATCCTCAAGCATAGGCTCAAAGATTGTCCCCTACATTTTATACTGTTTGCATAATGCTTTTAGTTTTTCAGCAACTTTTTTGTTCTCGACACTTTCGTTTTATTCCATTTACTATCCTTCGCTGGCTGCTTTGGGGGTGCTGATGGATTTTTTTTTTAACCCCTGGTGGTGAGAACACCACAGAATTATGGACTGTGGTGTGTCTCTATTTGACACCAGGAGCGCAGACACAGTCAGCCTTGTCTCCCTGATGAGTCCGATCCAGCGGACGAAAGGCCTAGGAGCAGGCAATACAAATAGATCTGCCTTCGAGAGGGTTTGCAATGGTTCCCTCATGCAGCTAGTGAAGGGTTTCCCATTATTTATAATATATTCCCCCCATTTTCTTTCTTTTTTTTTTCTTTTTTTTTTTGTAAGTTCAAATCTTTGCCAAGTCATTACTATAATGACTGAAGAATTGTTAACCTACACTTGTTTTCCCCCACTACTTAATTGTTTAGCATTATATATATATATATATATATATATATATATATATATATATATGTGTGTGTGTCTGCGTGTTTCTTTGTTTTCCCCCTTAAATTTGTGGGAGATATTGTATGTAAGGTTTCCTAGATAGATTTAAAATAGGGTGCATCGTACTAAAAATTTTCTGTTCTTTCATCTTTTACTTTCTTTTTGTTTTGACATGATAGTCTTGATGAACATGGTACTTGAATGTTGGTAGGGAGCTAGACATCTCAGGCCATGTCAGAATGAAAGATGATCCTCGTTGTCATGGCACTGACCCACTAAAGGCTCCTTCTTACTGCAGGCTGTCAGTCACTGACCCAGTGATGTCTCTGTCTTACTGCAGGCTGTCAGTCACTGACCCAGTGTTGTCTCTGTCTTACTGCAGGCTGTCATAGAACTGACCCAGTGTTTTCTCTGTCTTACTGCAGGCTGTCACAGAACTGACCCAGTGTTGTCTCTGTCTTACTGCAGGCTGTCAGTCACTGACCCAGTGTTGTCTCTGTCTTACTGCAGACTGTCACAGAACTGACCCAGTGTTGTCTCTGTCTTACTGCAGGCTGTCACAGAACTGACCCAGTGATGTCTCTGTCTTACTGCAGGCTGTCAGTCACTGACCCAGTGATGTCTCTGTCTTACTGCAGGCTGTCACAGAATTGACCCAGTGTTGTCTCTGTCTTACTGCAGGCTGTCACAGAACTGACCCAGTGTTGTCTCTGTATTACTGGAGGCTGTCAGTCACTGACCCAGTGTTGTCTCTGTCTTACTGCAGGCTGTCACAGAACTGACCCAGTGATGTCTCTGTCTTACTGCAGGCTGTCAGTCACTGACCCAGTGTTGTCTCTGTCTTACTGCAGGCTGTCACAGAACTGACCCAGTGTTGTCTCTGTCTTACTGCAGGCTGTCAGTCACTGACCCAGTGATGTCTCTGTCTTACTGCAGGCTGTCAGTCACTGACCCAGTGTTGTCTCTGTCTTACTGCAGGCTGTCACATAATGGACCCAGTGTTGTCTCTGTCTTACTGCAGGCTGTCACAGAATTGACCCAGTGTTGCCTCTGTCTTACTGCAGGCTGTCACAGAACTGACCCAGTGTTGTCTCTGTCTTACTGCAGGCTGTCAGTCACTGACCCAGTGATGTCTCTGTCTTACTGCAGGCTGTCACAGAACTGACCCAGTGTTGTCTCTGTCTTACTGCAGGCTGTCAGTCACTGAGCCAGTGTTGTCTCTGTCTTACTGCAGGCTGTCAGTCACTGACCCAGTGTTGTCTCTGTCTTACTGGAGGTTGTCAGTCACTGACCCAGTGTTGTCTCTGTCTTACTGCAGGCTGTCACAGAACTGACCCAGTGATGTCTCTGTCTTACTGCAGGCTGTCAGTCACTGACCCAGTGTTGTCTCTGTCTTACTGCAGGCTGTCACAGAATTGACCCAGTGTTGTCTCTGTCTTACTGCAGGCTGTCACAGAGCTGACCCAGTGTTGTCTCTGTCTTACTGGAGGCTGTCAGTCACTGACCCAGTGTTGTCTCTGTCTTACTGCAGGCTGTCACAGAACTGACCCAGTGTTGTTTCTGTCTTACTGCAGGCTGTCAGTCACTGACCCAGTGATGTCTCTGTCTTACTGCAGGCTGTCAGTCACTGACCCAGTGTTGTCTCTGTCTTACTGCAGGCTGTCACAGAATTGACCCAGTGTTGTCTCTGTCTTACTGCAGGCTGTCACAGAACTGACCCAGTGTTGTCTCTGTCTTACTGCAGGCTGTCAGTCACTGTCAGTCACCGCAGGCTGAAACTGTCTTTGAATTATTACATCCGACTGTTCTCAGAACCAGAAAACCCTGCCTATGACTGTGTCTTTGACCCTCCGTTCCAAAGTAAGTTTGAAAACAACCCGAAATGTATTCCGCCGTTTGGTCTTCGTATGCAGCCTCACGTGCGGAATGCAGGTATAGACCTGGGAGTAGTTTCCGATTTTTCCAAGTTTCCGGATCAACCTCCATGGACCTTTTTCACACCAGAGATTCGTTTCGATCTTGCAGCTTTTCGCAAAGAGTCTACCAGCTCTCTGGCGTACAAGGCTTTGTATGCTGAGCTCTGTTCCAAATTCCCATCCTGTCAAAAAGTTTTCACTGACGGTTCCAAGTCTGAAGATGGAGTGGCCTGTGCAGCCTACTGCCCTGGGGCTCCTTCTCAGATACTGTTGGAACATATTCATTCCGATGCTTCTGTCTATTCTGCTGAACTTACTGCTCTGGTACTGGCTTTGAAGATTATCTCCCATTCTTCGAAGAGGGACTTTCTGGTTCTGTCGGATTCGCTGTCAGCTTTGGAGGCCATAGCTGGCCGCAACCTTCAGCATCCAGAACTTTTACTTTTTTTTGAACTTTTTAGCAAGTTGAAGGCGGACGGTTACAACATTACTCTTGCTTGGGTTCCTGGTCATGTTGGCATCGGCGGGAACGAAATGGTTGATCGTTTAGCCAAGAACGCCACAAGAGAGAAACTGTCCAACACTTATATCCCCTGCTCAGATGTGAAACCCAAAATTAACGATTATGTGAGAGACCTCTGGCAGGAGGATTGGAACACACAGACGAATAACAAACTCTTTCAGATCCGTCCAAACCTTAAGGACTTCCTCCCATCTACGTCGGGAGGTCGTAAAGGGGAAACGGTTCTGTGCCGGCTGCACACCGGCCATTCGTATTTTACCCATTCTTACCTTTTAAAGAGTGAAGAAGCTCCGTGGTGCATTCCATGTCATGCGCCACTCACAGTGAAACATGTTCTTTTAGAGTGTTGGGACTTGCACGATGTGAGACACAAACATTTACAGCGGAGTCCATGAAGGTCCTGTTCAGGGATGTCCCGCCTGACGTGATCCTTGAGTTTTTGAGAGAGATTAACATTTTTCATCTGATTTAAGATTTTACGGCAGAAAGATTTTTAACAAAGTTTCTGGTGCGTTTGTAGACGAGGTCATTTAACGAGATGTGTGAAAGGTTTTTTTTTTTTTTTTTTTTTTTTTTTTAAATATGACTGGTGAGTTGATTTTAACGTGGTGACAGCCCTGATATGGCCCTTTGCGGTGGGCTGGGCTATAAGCAACATTATCTTATCTTATCTTATCTTACCCGGTGATCTCTCTGTCTTACTGCAGACTGTCACAGAACTGACTCAGTGTTGTCTCTGTCTTACTGCAGGCTGTCAGTCACTGACTCAGTGTTGTCTCTTTCTTACTGCAGGCTGTCAGTCACTGACCCAGTGTTGTCTCTGTCTTACTGCAGGCTGTCACAGAACTGACCCAGTGTTGTCTCTGTCTTACTGCAGGCTGTCAGTCACTGACCCAGTGATGTCTCTGTCTTACTGCAGGCTGTCAGTCACTGACCCAGTGTTGTCTCTGTCTTACTGCAGGCTGTCAGTCACTGACCCAGTGATGTCTCTGTCTTACTGCAGGCTGTCAGTCACTGACCCAGTGTTGTCTCTGTCTTACTGCAGACTGTAACAGAATTGACCCAGTGTTGTCTCTGTCTTACTGCAGGCTGTCACAGAACTGACCCAGTGTTGTCTCTGTCTTACTGCAGGTTGTCACAGAATTGACCCAGTGTTGTCTCTGTCTTACTGCAGGCTGTCACAGAATTGACCCAGTGGTGTCTCTGTCTTACTGCAGGCGGTCACAGAATTGACCCAGTGTTGTCTCTGTCTTACTGCAGGCTGTCACAGAATTGACCCAGTTTTGTCTCTGTCTTACTGCAGGTTGTCACAGAACTGACCCAGTGTTGTCTCTGTCTTACTGCAGGCTGTCAGTCACTGACCCAGTGATGTCTCTGTCTTACTGCAGGCTGTCAGTCACTGACCCAGTGTTGTCTCTGTCTTACTGCAGGCTGTCAGTCACTGACCCAGTGTTGTCTCTGTCTTACTGCAGACTGTCACTGACCCAGTGTTGTCTCTGTCTTACTGCAGGCTGTCACTCACTGACCCAGTGTTGTCTTTGTCTTACTGCAGACTGTTACACAACTGACTCAGTGTTGTCTCTGTCTTACTGCAGGCTGTCAGTCACTGAGCCAGTGTTGTCTCTGTCTTACTGTAGACTGTCAGTCACTCACCCAGTGTTGTCTTTGTCTTACTGCAGGTTGTCAGTCACTGACCCAGTGATGTCTCTGTCTTACTGCAGGCTGTCAGTCACTGACCCAGTTTTGTCTCTGTCTTACTGCAGGCTGTCAGTCACTGAGCCAGTGTTGTCTCTGTCTTACTGCAGGCTGTCAGTCACTGACCCGGTGATCTCTCTGTCTTACTGCAGGCTGTCACAGAACTGACTCAGTGTTGTCTCTGTCTTACTGCTTGTTGTCAGTCACTGAGCCAGTGTTGTCTCTGTCTTACTGCAGGCTGTCAGTCACTGACCCAGTGTTGTCTCTGTCTTACTGCAGGCTGTCACAGAACTGACCCAGTGTTGTCTCTGTCTTACTGCAGGCTGTCAGTCACTGACCCGGTGATCTCTCTGTCTTACTGCAGAAAGTCACAGAACTGACTCAGTGTTGTCTCTGTCTTACTGCAGGCTGTCAGTCACTGACTCAGTGTTGTCTCTGTCTTACTGCAGGCTGTCAGTCACTGACCCAGTGTTGTCTCTGTCTTACTGCAGGCTGTCAGTCACTGACCCAGTGTTGTCTCTGTCTTACTGCAGGCTGTCAGTCACTGACCCAGTGTTGTCTCTGTCTTACTGCAGACTGTCTGTCACTGACCCAGTGTTGTATTTGTCTTACTGCTGGCTGTCACTCACTGACCCAGTGTTGTCTTTGTCTTATTGCAGACTGTCACAGAACTGACTTAGTGTTGTCTCTGTCTTATTGCAGGCTGTCAGTCACTGAGCCAGTGATGTCTCTGTCTTACTGCAGGCTGTCAGTCACTGACCCAATGTTGCCTCTGTCTTACTGCAGGTTGTCAGTCACTGACCCAGTGTTGTCTGTCTTACTGCAGACTGTCAGTCACTGACCCAGTGTTGTCTTTGTCTTAATGCAGGTTGTCAGTCACTGACCCAGTGATGTCTCTGTCTTACTGCAGGCTGTCATAGAACTGACCCAGTGTTGTCTCTGTCTTACTGCAGGCTGTCAGTCACTGACCCAGTGTTGTCTCTGTCTTACTGCAGACTGTCTGTCACTGACCCAGTGTTGTATTTGTCTTACTGCAGGCTGTCACTCACTGACCCAGTGTTGTCTTTGTCTTACTGCAGACTGTCACAGAACTGACTCAGTGTTGTCTCTGTCTTACTGCAGGCTGTCACTCACTGACCCAGTGATGTCTCTGTCTTACTGCAGGCTGTTACAGAACTGACCCAGTGTTGTCTCTGTCTTACTGCAGGCTGTCACAGAACTGACCCAGTGTTGCCTCTGTCTTACTGCAGACTGTCAGTCACTGACCCAGTGTTGTCTCTGTCTTACTGCAGGCTGTCACAGAACTGACCCAGTGTTGTCTCTGTCTTACTGCAGGTTGTCAGTCACTGACCCAGTGTTGTCTCTGTCTTACTGCAGACTGTCAGTCACTGACCCAGTGTTGTATTTGTCTTACTGCAGGCTGTCACTCACTGACCCAGTGTTGTCTTTGTCTTACTGCAGACTGTCACAGAACTGACTCAGTGTTGTCTCTGTCTTACTGCAGGCTGTCAGTCACGAGCCAGTGTTGTCTCTGTCTTACTGCAGGCTGTCAGTCACTGACCTAATGTTGCCTCTGTCTTACTGCAGACTGTCAGTCACTGACCCAGTGTTGTCTTTGTCTTACTGCAGGTTGTCAGTCACTGACCCAGTGTTGTCTCTGTTTTACTGCAGACTGTCACAGAACTGACCCAGTGTTGTCTCTGTCTTACTGCAGGTTGTCAGTCACTGACCCAGTGTTGTCTCTGTCTTACTGCAGGCTGTCAGTCACTGACCCAGTGTTGTCTCTGTCTTACTGCAGACTGTCTGTCACTGACCCAGTGTTGTCTCTGTCTTACTGCAGGCTGTCACTCGCTGACCCAGTGTTGTCTCTGCCTTACTGCAGACTGTCAGTCACTGAACCAGTGTTGTCTCTGTCTTACTGCAGGCTGCCAGTCACTGACCCAGTGATGTCTCTGTCTTACTGCAGGTTGTCAGTCACAGACCCAGTGTTGTCTCTGTTTTACTGCAGACTGTCACAGAACTGACCCAGTGTTGTCTCTGTCTTACTGCAGGTTGTCAGTCACTGACCCAGTGTTGTCTCTGTCTTACTGCAGGGTGTCACAGAACTGACCCAGTGTTGTCTCTGTCTTACTGCAGGCTATCAGTCACTGACCCAGTGTTGTCTCTGTCATACTGCAGGCTATCAGTCACTGACCCAGTGTTGTTTCTGTCTTACTGCAGGTTGTCAGTCACTGACCCAGTGTGGTCTCTGTCTTACTGCAGGATGTCACAGAACTGACCCAGTGTTGTCTCTGTTTTACTGCAGGCTGTCAGTCACTGACCCAGTGATGTCTCTGTCTTACTGCAGGCTGTCAGTCACTGACCCAGTGTTGTCTCTGTCTTACTGCAGGCTATCAGTCACTGACCCAGTGTTGTCTCTGTCTTACTGCAGGCTGTCACAGAACTGACCCAGTGTTGTCTCTGTCTTACTGCAGGCTGTCACAGAACTGACCCAGTGTTGTCTCTGTCTCACCGCAGGTTGTCAGTCGTCAGCTGACCTGATGTATGCTGCCACGATGGCTCTGGGCTGCAAGCCGTACAAAGATTCGCAGAAAGCCGCCTGCCTTTGTCCCTCGAAAGCGTCCTACGACGAGTTGTGATGCACAGTGCGCAGAGGCTGCGTCCTGCACTCCTCCACATCTACATCTGTGATAATCTACATCGAATGATTCTGAGAGGAAGGGGTACTTTTACTTGGGGAAGGATTGGTTTAGGAAGGTGTCGGGTAGTGGTTCTCTGACTGGGTTTCATCTTGTATTTTTTCCTCTGATCTGTGTTCCTGCACATGTGTGTGCGTGTATGTATGTTTGTGTGCATGTTGTGCGTGCGTGCACCTGTGTGTGTGTGTGCATTCTCTGCCCCCTCTCTCTCACTCTGTCTCTCTCTCTTTGTCTCTCCTCCTCCCTCCCTCCCCCTCCCTCTCTCTTTCTCTCCCCCCCCCCCCCACCCCCCTCAGTCTTTTTGCCTTACTCCTACTCTTTCTGTGTGTGTGTGTGTTTGTGCATATGTGTGTGCGTGTGTGTTAATACGCTGAAGTCGTAAGATTGTATCCTTTTTTTGTTAGGAGTGTACATGCAAGTTAACATGCATTTTTATGTGTTTGTATTTTTGTGGGTATAATGGGGGTTTTGCCATCTCTGAACAAACGGGTACAAATTGGAAATGGAAAAAACTGACAAGCATGCAGCTTGTTGTATATTGTCAGCATTTGCATTATTTCATTTGGTTTAGTTTGGCTTCTTTTGTTTAGCAATGGTGCACCATTCAAACTGCTTTCTTTTAACATGGGCTGAAAATATTTTTTTGTGTGTGCTGATTTTATTCATGAATTAAACACAAGCAAACATGATTGGTGTGTGTGTGCGTGCGTGTGTGTGTGTGTGTGTGTGTGTGTGTGTGTGTGTGTGTGTGTGTGTGTGTGTGTGTGTGTGTGCAGTATGTGTGTGTGTGTGTGTGTGTGTGTGTGTGTGTGTGTGTGTGTGTGTGTGTGTGCAGAGAGAGAGAGAGAGAGGGGGAGGGAGGAGATAGAGCTGAACACTTAAAAGAAGCCTTGTGATTGTGACCTATGAAGATGGGGGCTTGATCCCCTCATCCACACATTGCTATCTTGTAAGACAATTCATTTCTATGTGACGCGGGATTCTTAAACCGTATTGTAAATTCAAATTTGCTAGGAGCCAATGGCACCTAAAGCTGCCCTCCGTGGGGGTGCGACCTTGTCGTGGTTCGGGGGTTTGCGTGTGGTCAGGGATCCCCTTAGGCTTTGCTGGCGGGGTGCATCATACGTGGAGATAGCTGGTTTTTTTTTCACAACTGTTCTAGGCTTGAGAGGTGCAGATAGCTGTTTGGCCTAAGCGTAGTGGTAAGGAGTTTGATGCCCCTAGGTAGGGCTTTCCCATGTCAGATAGGCTAAGGGTGAGGATCTGACTAAGAGTAACCCGCCTTTCTCCTTTTCCTTGTTTTCTGCCTCCCTTATTTGGCCTTTTCTATCTTCGTTCCCTTCAAGTCTTCTTTTCCACACTCCTTTTCTCTTGTGGTATCCTTAAGATCCGCCCGCGTTTTGCGTGCGGCTGCCCTGGCGACCTGTTGTCGGAGGGGAAGAGATCCTGGTGATTGAGAGGGCCAGCGCTCTCAAACACATCACTTTGGCTCGGACCTTCTAGACAGGGAGTTCATCTTTTGGCCCGGGTGTACTAAACGGCTCCCATTCTTGGGGTTGGGTCGAGACGGGCAGTTCCCCAGCTGGCAAGTAAACCCTGCTGTGCTCAGCTCTCTGTTCCCGGGAGTTGAGCATTGATCAGGGGGGGATAGGGTTGGTTGCATCTGCTTGGTCGTATATGTATCTCCCGAAGCCTGGAAGGGGATCAAGACATTGGTTTCTTGCCCTGGCCCTTAGTTGGACTCCATGGGGGTGGGTAAGAGGAAAGATGAATCACAATAAACTAATATATGACTTCATTAATAAAAAACTACCCCCCCAAAAGGAAGGGAAGGCTGTATCCCCTATTTCAGGGGGAATTTGAAAAGACAGTGATTCTGACAGTGAGGTAAGACAGAAGACAGGTTTCTGGGCTTCCTGGTCGTGGTGGAGGGACAGAGCAGAAGAGACCTCTTTCAGCTCTGAGCCCTTTGCTGTACAAAAAGGGTTTTCATGGTATAGCAGGTGAACCTAAGTCCATAAAAGGATTTGAGGAATGGTTCGTTCATCTTCAATGTCGATCACAGAAAGCAATCGAACAGTTGCAGAAGGCAAAAAAACTTGTGGATAGGGAGGAGATCAGGGTGACTTCCCCATTACGCAATTAAATTCATCAAAGGTGTGATTCGTTGCAGAGATCTGGCGGGGTGTTTCAGAGGCGGAAATAAAAACGGAGCTGGGTCCCAGGTGTTTGACGGAGGTGCGCGCAGGGTTGACGTTAAAGAGGGTCAGAGTGAGTGGGCAACCAACACCCTTTTTGACCTTATTCAACCTGATGGCTGCTCCGGTCATCCCAGGTTGGTACCTTAAATGGTTCATGTTCTGCTATAGGTGCCGTCCCCATTGAGGTGCTTCAGGTGCCAGAAGTTTGGCCCCATGTCAGGGACCGCCTGTTCAGGGCAAGAGGTATGCGGTGTTTGCTGCAAGGCAACCCATGAGGGCCGTGTCAAGATCGGGCACATTGTGCTAACTGCGTGGGCGACCATCCCTCCTCTTTCATGAAACTGTCCTCGTGGGATCAGGAATCCGCAATTCTATAAAAAGGGAACTAAAGACTGAAAAGAATATTTCCTTTTTTGAATGCCGCAAGCAGGTTGTGGGCAGTTCAGACGCGACAGCCTCTTCCTATGCTTCGCTGTACGGATGGGAAAGTTCCCACAGTTTCAACTCGATCAGTCTGCTTCAGATGATGACCTTTACGTTCTGAAGACACGCAAGTTCCGGAACTGTCAACTCGGGGTTGGAAGCAGGTCCACACCTCTCAACCAAATATGATTTGCCCCTGGTGGAGGCAAAAAAATCCGCCACCCATCAGACTGCCCGCAGTCTACATACATCTGTGATGGGCAGATTAAAAACAGCAGTTCCCCCTCGACTTCCTCTGTCCAGTGCCCGTGCGGGCAAGGAGTTCCCACCCTGTGTGGAGATGGTGGAGATAAGGAAATAAACCTCCACCATCTCCCAAATCCAGACCTCCCACCTTCTCCAAACTCCAGGCCTTTGTCACCTGCGGGCATGATCTGCCAGCAGGTCAAAGACCATCACGGTCCAGTGAAACTACAAAATAAATTCACTCCATTGGCGGCAGATGTCGTTAAGGAAGATGACCTGATCGCTCTCCTTTTCGCCCTCTGCACCTGGGATAGTACAATATTAATTGGGAATATCCGTGGATTAAATTCAACTTTGAGGAGCTGCAGCTTCTGGGTCAGGCTATAAAACCTCCGTCGTGGTCTTCAGGAAATCAAATTCAAAGCCAGAAGACCTGTATCTTTCTGGCTTTAATATTCTTTCAATTTACCTGCACAACCCCTCAATGTTGGGACTGTCGGGCGGTGTTTTATGTTGCCTTCTCTACCAAAACTGTGCTGCTATAGTCTGTCGCTTAGTCTACCACGCTTCAGGCGGAGCTGCGAGAGGTCACTCTCCACAAGACTGTGACCATCTGTTCCTCTTTTTACCTCCTTCTGTTCCCGGTTTTGTCGTCAGACCTTGTCAGTCTGATAGGAGAACTTCCTCGACCTTTTTTCTGTTGGGTGACTTTAACGGTCACAATCCTCTTTGGGGTAGTGCGGTACGTCACCCAGAGGTCTGCGGATTGAGGATGTCCTTCAGACTTGGAGTTGTGTTGTCTGAACGACGGATTCTGCAATTTACCTCCACTCTCCACAGGTTCACTTTTGTCTTGTTTAGATTGGTCTGGTTTGTGACCCCTCGCTGGTTGGACTATGAGTGGGTTCTGTCCCTTGACGAATCGCACGGAAGTGACATTTCCTGTCCTTCTACAACCTGTATTAACTGAACACGTCTGTCTCTCAACATCTCAATTATAAAAAAGCAAACTGGGATCTAGTATGCAAGCCCACTATTTCAAAAGAATTCCAGGACACTGATTTTTTTCGAGTCAGACCAGCAGAATGTCTGACTAAAAACACTATGATCAAATGTGTAAAGCTGTATTCCTTGTCTTCGATAAACTTCAAATGCCCAAAACACCCTGGTTCGTTTCAGATGCCAACAAATTTCCAAAGTTAGAAAACGGGCTCCGCGTAGTATACCAACGAACCTTCGGGTCCCAACGCTTCGAGCCCATCAGAAACTCCGTTGCTAAATCAAGACACACTTTTAAAAATCAGTTAACGTCGGTCCGGGAGAAGCTTCTGCCCAGGCTGACATCAAAAACTTCTTAAGAAAAATGTGTGGAACATCATAAGAAAATCAAAAGGGAAGAAACACCTGTCCCATGTTGAACCATCTCAAAGTTTTTCGGGATTCTTTAAATAACAGAGAAGAAAGCAGTTTGCTAATCTGCTTGCTTCAACATTGAAAAGAATTCCTCCTATTCTAATAAATCAGGTCACTTTTGTACAAACACAAAGCCCCCCTAAAAGAAAAATCTCCCTGCAACTTTTCATCCGAACAACATGGAAGTCTACAATCTTCCTTTTACATTAGACGAGCGGAAAATCTGCCTTATTCTGTGAGCGACCCCCATTCCTCTCCGGTATAGATGACATACATTATCAACTAGGAAACATCTTCGCAAGAAGGTCTGAACATCCTCGTTCAGGTATACAACACGTGTGGACTACAGGTTTGCTTCCCCCTCTTGGCGGGACAGCCTCAATTTATCCCATCCCATACTGGAAAAGATCCTTTCTAATCATCTATCTTACCGTCCCATAGCTTTGACCAGGCTGTGTCTGTAAATTGATGGAAAAAATGGTCAATGCTAGGCTCATGTGGAAACTCGAAACGATGGCCTTTTTTTTTTTTGTTTTTCGGCGAAAGAAACAGTGTGGTTTCCGCAAACATCGTGTACGTTGACCATTTTATTCGTTGGATTTCTACCACTTAGGAACGCTTTTTTTAAACAGACGCATGCAGTGCAATTTCTTTGACTTGGAGAAGGCTACGATACCACCTGGAAGTCGGGGGATGGGGATACTTCATGATCTCCACGATCTGGGTTTCGAGGTCATCTTCCGCTTTTTATTCAAAATTTTTTGGCGCGCCCACAGAACGGACGTTTCAGGTCCGGGTTGGCACCATCTCTCTGATGTCCACGAGCAGGAGTTGGGTGTTCCACAGGGGTGCATACTATCTCCTGCCCCTCTTTAGTTATTAAGAGCAACAACATTGTTAAAATCAGTTCAGCAGGGTTCAGACTGCTCATTGTTTTTGTGGAGTGATTTTGCTGTCTACGCAACTGGAAGCTGTACCCGTGTTGTTCCAGCGCAGGCTCCAGCTTTGCGTAGATAAAATCCATCGGTGGGCGGATGAAAAACGGTTTTCACCTTTTCTGCTACAAAAACCCAGTAGTGTATTCACTTCCATTATTTTCCGTCAGTTTTTTCAGATCGGAATTCAAGTAGGGAAATCTCCAATTCCAGCTGTTAATGAGGCCAATATTCTGGGAGTCATTTTGACCAAAAACTTAACTTTCTCAGCCAATTAAAAACCTCAAAACGGCTTGCCAAAAGGGCACTGAATATTCTGCGGGGTCGTAGCACACACCGACTGGGGCGCTTGATAAGAAAACTTTGTTGCAACTTTACAGAGCCTGGTCCGTTCCATATGGACTACGGTTGTGCTGTGTACGGCTCCGCTAGATCATCTTACTCAAATCTTGGGACCCTATCCACCATCAAGGGCTGCGTCTCTGTCTGGGAGCGTTCCGCCAACCACCCTGTGTACGCCTTGTCGCAGAGGCAGGTGAACTTCACTGTCCAACCGCAGGCTGATGAAACTGTCTTTGAATTATTACATCCGAATGTTCTCAAGAACCGCCCGAATTCCTGCCTATGACTGTGTTTTTGATCCCTCCCGTTCATAGAAGTTTGAAACAAACCCGAAATGTATTCCGCCGTTTGGGGCTTGTATGCAGCCTCACGTGCGGAATGCAGGTCTCTTAAACTGGGAGTAGTTTCCGAAAATTTTTCCAAGTTTCGGAATCAACCTCCGTGGACCTTTTTCACACCAGAGATTTCGTTTCGATCTTGCAGCTTTTCGCAAAAAGAGTTCTACCAGCTCTCTGCGTTACTAGGCATTGTATGCTGACCTCTGTTTCCATATTCCCATCCTATCAAAAAGTTTTCACTGGACGGTTCCAGTCTGAGGATGGAGTGGCCTGTGCAGCCTACTTGCCCGGGGGCTCCTTATCAGATACTGTTGGAAACAATATCCATTCCGATACTTCTTCTGTCTATTCTGTGAAACTTCTGCTCTGGTACTGGCTTTGTAAGATAATCTCACATTCTTCAAAGAGGGACTTTCTGGTTCTGTCGGATTCGCTGTCAGCTTGGAAGCCATAGCTGGCCGCAACCTTCAGCATCCAGAACTTTTGCATTTCTTTGAACTTTTTAGCAAGTTGAAAGCGGACGGTTTACCACATTACTCTTGCTTGGGTTCCTGGTCATGTTGGCATCGGCGGGAACGAAATGGTTGATCGTTTAGCCAAGAACGCCACAAGAGAGAAACTGTCCAACATTTATATCCCCTGTTCAGATGTGAAACCCAAAATTAACGATTATGTGAGAGACCTCTGGCAGGAGGATTGGACCACACAGACGAGTAACAAACTCTTTCAGATCCGTCCAAACCTTAAGGACTTCCTCCCATCCACGTCGGGAGGTCGTAAAGAGGAAACGGTTCTGTGCCGGCTGCACACCGGCCATTCGTATTTTACCCATGCTTACCTTTTAAAGAGTGAAGAAGCTCGTGGTGCATTCCATGTCATGCGCCACTCACAATGAAACATGTTCTTTTAGAGTGTTGGGATTTGCACGATGTGAGACACAAACATTTTACAGCGGAGTCCATGAAGATCCTGTTCAGGGATGTCCCGCCTGATGTGATCCTTGAGTTTTTGAGAGAGATTAACATTTTTCATCTGATTTAAGATTTTACGGAAGAAAGATTTTTAACAAAGTTTCTGGTGCGTTTGTAGACGATGTCATTTAATGAGATGTATGAAAGTGGTTTTTTTTTTTTTTTTTTTTTTAAATGACTGGTGAGTTGATTTTAACGTGGTGACAGCCCTGATGTGGCCCTTTGCGGTCGGCTGGGCTATAAGCAACATTATCTTATCTTATCTTACCTAAAAGCTGCCAACTGTAGTGAAAGGTCAACTGCTGTAAACGATGGAACCTGAAAGCTGCCAACTCTATTGTAGAGTCAACAGCTGTAAACCATAACACCTGAAAGCTGCCAGCTCTATTGTAGAGTCAACAGCTGTAAACCATAACACCTGAAAGCTGCCAGCTCTATTGTAGAGTCAACAGCTGTAAACCATAACACCTGAAAGCTGCCAACTCTATTGTAGAGTCAACAGCTGTAAACCATAACACCTGAAACCTGCCAACTCTATTGTAGAGTCAACAGCTGTAAACCTGCCACCTATATTGTAGAGTCAACAGCTGTAAACCATGGCACCTGAAAGCTGCCAGCTCTACTGTTGAGTCCACAGCTGTAAAACCTTAACACCTGAAAGCTGCCAACTCTATTGTAGAGTCAACAGCTGTAAACCTTAACACCTGAAAGCTGCCAACTCTATTGTAGAGTCAACAGCTGTAAACCATAACACCTGAAAGCTGCCAACTCTATTGTAGAGTCAACAGCTGTTAACCATAACACCTGAAAGCTGCCAACTCTATTGTAGAGTCAACAGCTGTAAACCTTAACACCTGAAAGCTGCCAACTCTGTTGTAGAGTCAACAGCTGTAAACTATAACACCTGAAAGCTGCCAACTCTATTGTAGAGCAACAGCTGTAAACCATGGCACCTGAAAGCTGCCTGAGAGAACAAGCTTGATGCCTTTGACTCCAGCTGCCCTAGGAAGATCCTGGGCACAAAGTTGAGTGACTTCATCATCAACGAGGAAGTCAGGAAGTTCTCCAGTCAAACTCGCACACCCTGAAATGACCGGGTTATGTCGTGCTCCTTACCCACTCCTGTCTGACAAACTGATACTTTGGCGGACACCTGTATGAAGAAGACAATGAGGATGGCAAAACCTGAACTGGACACCTGTATGAAGAAGACAATGAGGATGGCAAAACCTGAACTGGACACCTGTATGAAGAAGACAATGAGGATGGCAAAACCTGAACTGGACACCTGTATGAAGAAGACAATGAGGATGGCAAAACCTGAACTGGACACCTGTATGAAGAAGACAATGAGGATGGCAAAACCTGACTGGACACCTGTATGAAGAAGACAATGAGGATGGCAAAACCTGAACTGGACACCTGTATGAAGAAGACAATGAGGATGGCAAAACCTGACTGGACACCTGTATGAAGAAGACAATGAGGATGGCAAAACCTGAACTGGACACCTGTATGAAGAAGACAATGAGGATGGCAAAACCTGACCTGGACACCTGTATGAAGAAGACAATGAGGATGGCAAAACCTGAACTGGCCATGGACCATTCAGTGTGACCTCCAAGTCATGCACAGGAGCCGGAGTGACGTCAGAACACTGACCTTTGACTGCTCCCGTTGCAGAATGATGAACTCCTGATGCGTCGGATAATGCTGGAGCTTCTAAGAGAGAACAGATTGCACTGAAGGTTTATCTAAAAAGGACTTTCTTTATTCATACTTAAACAACATTAATAATGTTAGCAACAGATGCTTAAGAATCATTTCCCTTTATCCCCCCCCCCCCCCCCCCCTGCAAAAACTTCCTGATTAATTACAGACTGTACTCTCACTGCTTCAAAACAATGGGTTAATGAAGACTCGTAAGGACAACAAGAAAATAAGGATGAAGAGTAAAGTATGGCAGGATAGAGAGAGAGAGAGAGAGAAGGGGGGAGTGTCAGAGGGAGGTAAGAGACATTAGATCCGGATGTATTTCAGATGTTAACGTCACAGAGACTCTGAGATTAGATGTCAAACCGACGAGAGTGAATGACAGCTCGTCTCCCGCCACACACACACACACGCCTGCAAAACCCAAGCCACATGAACCCTTGAATTCAGTCCGCTGGAGGGCGGAAACATTGGAGGTTTGGTGGGTTGTCCGAGACTGAGATGACTGGAATCCAGGTGAATTAAGGGATCCATGTGAAACCGGGAGATGTTGATGAACCTGGTGAACAAAGGATTGAGAGTGGGGGTGAATGGGGGGGGGGGGGGGGGGGGGGGGGGGGGGGGGGGGGGGGGGATTCAACAGCTGTAACACAAATTACCGTGCGGGGAATGTGTAATTGGTTAAAAGGCAAGTCCAGAGCGGTAAAGTGACAATAATTCACAACAGAGGGTGCATTCGATTGTTGCGATGCACGACCAAAAATATCCCCGTTTTACTCTGTTGAAAAGGGTTACACAAAAACAATGATCCCAAGTCTGGTGACTGCCTGAGGGGAAAAAACTAAACAAACAAACAAAAAACTAAATGGGGTAGGCAGGCTATACAATCAGGGGATGCATAGTAGACAGACACGTGAACACATCCAATGTCTTCAACATTGAAGAGAAAGACGAGCAGACAAGCGCTGGGCAAGCTGCTCATGTTCTGAAGGAACAGGAGGAAGAATAGGCCTTATTCCCACACAGCAACGCACCCCCGCCCCATCCTTTCTGCCCCACCCTACACCCCCTGCCGACCAAACCATTCGGAACCGGAAGTATATCCCCAATCAACCTTAAGCCAGCCAGCAAAAAAATCCAGCAACACGCTGGGAACAAGGCAGCATTGAGTTGAACGCCTTGCGGAAAGTCGAGCTAACACCAAACAGAAAGCAAGAGAAACAGATTTCTGTGAATCTAGCTAGCAACGACGCCTCCCAGGGTCAGACGAGGAGTTGTACGGACTCCAACCGGCATTTCAGGACGAAAGCCTGAAGCAACAGGACCCTGTTTTCCATTCCAAATGATTGGCAGGGCACCTGAAGGACATAAAACATTATTCTTAATGACTGGCAAAATGTAAATGGAGCTATCCCGATTTGCCTCTCCCCGATTCGCCTTATACCGACAGTGGTTATCCTGAATCCGTATTCCCAGTTCGTCTACACACACACACACACACAGACACACACACACACACACACACACACACACACACACACACACGACTTTGCCTGTCTATTAGGGTATGTGTGTGTTAAATTGTTTAAATCATATTATGTTTAAATCAAGTATAAAGTGAACCTAGGCTAAGGAAGTGAATTGTTAAATTACCACAAGCACATACAGTGACAATAATTATCATCAATGAACAGATGCGTCAAACCATCAAGCACCTTATCGGACCCGAGGGAGAATTCCTGACATCAGCTGGAGACAGAAAGCTACGCTGGTATGCCCAGAAAACAAGGTCTGGAGGCCTGGCCAAAACAGTCCTCCGGGGTCTGTTACCGAAGGGAAGACAACAACAACAACAATAACAACAACACCACCTGGAGAGGCCAGACCCACGAAGAAATCAGGATACACATTCAGTGTGTGTTGCCTTTATTTTGTAAATTCTGTTCTTATCCTTCGGGATGTGGGCTGTCCATGTCTGGCCACGACGCCATCACATCAGTGATGTGTTTACATGCATCACGAGGACTAGCAAACTAACCCCAATCCTCCTTTCCCCCTCTACCTTTGGGTCTCATCCTCCCCTTCTCTCCTGTCAACCCTTCCTCCTCTCCCCACATAGACACACCCACCACTTCCTTTTTAATCCTCAAAGTATATATGCACACGCGCACGCGCGCGCACACACACATACACACACATGCCACATAAATGCAAACACACTGGCGTGCGCATGAACATACACATACACGCATACACACACTGCACACTGACCGCCCCCCCCCCCCCCCCCCGCGCACACCCACACACATACGCAAACATACACGAAGGCACAGGCGCGCGCGCGCGTGCGCGCGCGCACACACACACACACACACACACAAAACACACACCATCCACTCACACACCATCCACTCACACACCATCCACTCACACACACACACACACACACACACACACACACACACACACACACACACGCACGCACGCACACACACCATCCACTCACACATACACACACACAATCCACACAGACACACAGACACACACACACACACACACACACACACACACACACACACACACACACACCACATGCGTACTCTTAATGCTCGGTGTGCTGGTATCTTCGAACTGTATCATTCCATCGCAGGCTGTTGTTCGCTTCAGTGTCGTCATGAGATTCATCGTCATCATCGTCAGTCGTGAATATTAGTCCCATCTGCCGTGGAGATGCGCCAGAGAATGTAACGTTTACGGCATGACCTTTCCCCGCACAGATCACACAAATTTTTCCCAAACACTCCCCATCCCTTCGAGCCCTTCCTCTCACCCCATCCCGGCTGGGGGCGGCCCTTTAGGTCTATTCCCTTTAGGTCTATTCCTTCAAGGTCTATTCCCTTTAAGTCTATTCCTTCCAGGTCTATTCCCGTTAGGTCTACTTAGGGTTAGGGTTAGGGTTAGGTTAGGGTTGGGTTAGGGTTAGGGTTAGGATCGGTTAGGGTTAGGGTTAGGGTTAGGGTTAGGGTTGGGTTAGGGTTAGGGTTAGGGTTAGGATCGGTTAGGGTTAGGGTTAGGGTTAGGGTTAGGGTTAAAAGCACGTAGACTAACAGGGAATAGACTTAAGAGCATTTTCATTTTGCGGTGACATCAATGAGTAGATCAACTGGGAATAGACCTATAGGTACCTCCCCTCCCGGCTTCCTCCTCGCCTCTTCCTCCTTCCCCCTGTAGTTTCAAGCTATTCCGCTTTCCGCTTCTTATCTTCCTTCCTCTAAGTCTTCGAGAGTAATCCTTGCGACGGATATCTCTGCCAATTAGACGACCTTACTGTTTTTTGGTGCTAGGGCACTGGCGCAGGAACTGGGGGTGGAGGTGGGGGTGGGGATGTTGGGACACAGGAGGGAGGGTGGAGGGGAGAATGAAGAGGGTGTGATACCCCTCTAAAAAAAAATATAAAAAAAAAAAACCCTCTTGGGAGGGGACAGTTAAGCAGTGGGGGTGGGGGTGGGGGTGGGGGGAAAGCATTTTTTTTGGCTCTTATCCCCCCCTCCCCAATCCCCACCACCACCACCTGCGTCCCCTAGCTTGTCAAGCGCCGGTCAAACCTGATCCTTCCTTCTCTGGAGAAGCTGCGTTATACGATGACCCAGAAGATACTCAAGCATTGCATGGTGCCTGATATGTTTCAAGAGGAAACAAACAGTATCAACTTGAAGCAGATCGCACGTGCCTCTGTCGAGATCTACACTCAGGTGGAGGAGGTGCTGGAGTCCTAGGTTCCCAAGATATCCTCCTCTCCTCCCGTTGATTGAAGAGGGCGATTTACAGAGCATGTTTCGTGAACAGACACACGTTCCAAGACGGGCCTTCAGTGCATCTCAAAACTTGACATCTCCTTTAGCGCCTGGGGACACTACACACTGACTGGGGAGTTGCCTCAGCTGGCACATCCCCCTCCCCTCCGCGCCTCCTCCATTAGTTTGTGAACCGTCCCTGTCGTGAACATAACTACTTTGAATTAAGTATATTCCTTTCAGTTCAACTTCTGTACAAGAAACATCTTCTTTCTGTTCGTAACCCTTGCCTTTAATACACGCACGCACGCATGCACGCGCGCGCGCGCACACACACACACACACACACAAAACACACACACACACACAGACGCGCGCGGCGCCCGCACACACACACACACACACACACACACACATTATCTCCCCCTCTCGCTTTCTGATCTGCGACCTTCCCACCCCCCTTCACCTACACCCACCCTGCCCAGCTTGACTATCTTCGTAAGCCATTGAAGGGGATCAACATAATGGCTGGACATATTTAGAACAAAATTTATTTTTGACTTCCGCAATCTTATCCTTAAACACAACTTTTATGCCTATCTTGTTTCAGTCGTGACGAAAACGAAGTGGATTTTAAACAGAAAAAAAAAAGCCGAATCAGAAACTAGTTCTTTTGAGCTTCATCTATCTTTTTTTCTCTCCCTGTGTTTCTTTCAAAGCACATTTTCAAATACGCCTGATTGATTTGCCCAATTCTGTGACCTTCTCCGCGGCCGGTGCGAAGTACTGTCTGGGTGCACTGGCTTCACTGTGACCTTTGGCGAGTCGTTCCAGTGACCTGGGGTGCACGAGCTGTGCAGTTGGACACCACGCACCTGCCGGCTATCGAACGACGCTGCAACGAGCATAGCAGGACATGTGTTACGACGTGTGCAGCGAGGCCAAGGCCACCTGTGATGACAAGTTCAGGGCCTGTCACTGACAGGGACGGCCGCAAACACGTGTTCCGCCAGTTGGGTGAAGGGCAGCAGGGGGACGGGACATCGCTCGCTCTTTTCATTCGATGTAGTTTGGGGAAGTGCACGCGCTGGCACAGGCTTGCGCCATAGTCATCTGTTCGTTCATGGCCTTTCGCGCACGCGCGTGCGCGCGCACACCCACCCACATACACACACACCATTTTATTTCTAGCTAACCATACGTTGTACGTGCGCGCGCACGTACGCGCGCTCACACACGCATGCACACGCACACAAACACACTGAGAGATACACAAACACGCACATATTTACTCCTGCATTCAAGTTCACTGCAAACATACATGTATAGGGAAACGCATGCATGTTTACATAAATGCGTGCAAACACACACCTACTCACACACACCACAACATTTGTAAACACATGGCCACAGAACCAAGTTGGAAGGAAGAATTTGAAGAAATGTATAAACATATATGTTTTAAACGGTGAATATGAAGAAAACCATAACGGAAATTAAAATGAAAACATTTCCGAATCCAAGATAAAAGGGTAGGCCCCTATTTACTCGCTTTTGCAAGTGCAAAACTAATGTGGATATCAACAGAAGAAAATGCTCCCCAGATGAGTGCGGTAGAAAATGCTCCCTAGAAGACTGTCAGCAGGAGAAAATACTCCCTAGATGACTATCAGCAGAAAATACTCCCTAGATGACCGTCAGCAGGAGAAATGCTCCTTACATGGCTCTCAGCCAGAGAAATGCTCCCTACATGACTGTCAGAGAAAATGCACCGCACATGACTGTCAGCTGGAGGATAATATATGCTCCTTAGACGTCTTCAGCAGGAGAAAATGCTCCCCACATGACTGTCAGCAGGAGAAAATGCTCCTCACATGACTGTCAGCTGGAAAAAATGCTCCCTAGATGGCTGTCAACAGGATCAAATGCTCCTTGGGTGTCTGTCAGCTGGATAAAATGCTCCCTATATACTGTCAACAGGATGAAATGTTCCCTAGATACTGTCAACAGGATAAAATGCTCCCTAGATACTGCCAACAGGATAAAATGCTCCTACATGACTGTCAGGAGAAAATGCTCCCTTCATGACTGTCATCTGGAGAAAATGCTCCCTAGATGGCTGTCAACAGGAGCAAATGCTCCCAGGGTGGCTGTCAGCAGGATAAAATGCTCCCTAGATACTGTCAGCAAGAGAAAATACTCTCTAGGTGGCTGTCAACGGGGAAAATACTCCCTAGATGCCTGACAACAGAAGAAATACTCCCTAGATGGCTATCAGCAGGATAAAATGCTCCCTAGATACTTTCAGCCACAGAAAATGCTCCCTAGATGGCTGTCAACGGAAGAAATACTCCCTAGATGGCTGTCAGCAGGATAAAATGTTCCCTAGATGGCTGTCAACAGAAGAAATACTCTCTAGATGGCTGTCAGCAGAAGAAATACTCCCTAGATGGCTGTCAGCAGGAGAAACTGCTCCCTATATACTGTCAGCCGCAAAAAATGCTCCCTATATAGATGGCTGTCAACAGAAGAAATACTCTCTAGATGGCTGTCAGCAGGAGAAAATGCTTCCTAGATACTGTCAGCCGCAAGAAAATGCTCCCTAAATGGCTGTCAACAGATGACATACTCCCCAGATGGCTGTTAACAGAAGAAATACTCCCTAGATGGCTGTCAGCAGGAGAAAATACTCCCTAGATGGCTGCCAACAGAAGAAATACTCCCTAGATGGCTGTCAGCAGAAAAAAATACTCCCTAGATGGCTGTCAACAGAAGAAATACTCCCTAGATGGCTGTCAACAGAAGAAATACTCCCTAGATGGCTGTCAGCAGAAAAAAATACTCCCTAGATGGCTGTCAACAGAAGAAATACTCCTTAGATGGCTGTCAACAGAAGAAATACACCCTAGATGGCTATCAACAGAAGAAATACTCCCTAGATTGCTGTCAACAGAAGAAATACACCCTAGATGGCTGTCAGCAGAAGAAAATACTCCCTAGATGGCTGTCAGCAGGAGAAAATACTCCCTAGATGGCTGGCAGCAGGAGAAAATACTCCCTAGATGGCTGTCAGCGGGAGAAAATACTCCCTATACGACTGTCAGTAGGGGAACATACTTCCTAGATGCCTGTCAGTAGGAGAAAATACTCCTTAGATGATTGTCAGCAGAACATTCTCACTTGATGGCTGTCAATAGGACAAAATAGTCCCCAGACAACTGTCAGCATTTTGATAGCCATCTGGCGGGTATTGTTTCGTGCGTTATATTTGTTCATTGTGGCGTCTCATGAAGACTTCGTTGTTTTGAAAAAAATTAAAAGGCTTTTGGACTTGTATATTCAATAAGCAACAGTTAGCGTCGTGTGTGTGTGTGTGTGTGTGTGTGTGTGTGTGTGTGTGTGTGTGTGTGTGTGTGTGTGTGTGTGGTGCGTGCGTGTGTGCGTGCGCGCGCGCGTGTGCGTGCGTGTTTGTGTGTGTGTGTGTGTGTGTGTGTGTGTGTGTGTGTGTGTGTTGCGTCGTGTGTGTGTGTGTGTGTGTGTGTGTGTGTGTGTTGCGTGTGTGCGTGCGCGCGCGCGCGCGTGTGCGTGCGTGTGTGTGTGTGTGTGTGTGTGTGTGTGCGTGCGTGCGTGCGTGCGTGCGTGCGTGCGTGCGTGTGTGTGTGTGTGAGAGAGAGAGCTAGAGAGAGAGAGAGAGAGAGAGAGAGAGAGAGAGAGAGCTAAGCCTATGGTCAACCAGTGTGTCTGGTCCTTGACTTCCGTGGGGAAACCAATGAAATCAACGACCCTGCACTCCTGTGTGGGACCACTTTCAAGGCACACCATGCACAGGTCGCTGGCTGTTCAGGGGCATGACGCTGCTCGCTGAGTAGTCAGGCATGTTCAGTGCTATTTTTATATTTCC
>CM031596.1:20747986-20755486 GCA_018398815.1 Conus ventricosus | reverse complement strand
TTTGTCCACTACCTGACATGCCCAGGGTAGGTATGAACCCAAGTTTCTAAACAAACAGAACCTGGTCTGTAGTTAAGTAGCTGAGAGTCTAGCACGTCGAATTCTCACACTTGCCTTCTGGCTTTCAGTAAATATGCGAGATCTCAGCCAACAAAGGATTAGACCAGCATATATACATCTGCCATAAGTATCAATCTCCACGTTTGGTCAGATTTTGAGTGGAGTGTAACAAAGGGTAGGAGACAGTAATACAATGCTAAACAATTTTAGTCAAATAACTCTTCCATTTTTCTTATGAATTAAATTGCAGTAACTTGGAATACACTTAGCCCAAGCACACGACTGGTGTGGACTTACAGCACACACTTCAAGGCATTCCGACACTCAACAGTGGACTTAGAGCACACACTTCAAGGCATTCCGACACTCAACAGTATTCATAAATCAACTTCAACTTCACAGTTTTCATCTAGTACAGGCATGCTGCTCTTCTGATCAGAATTCATCAGTCAATTATCATCTTCTTTTTTTTGTGCTGTCCCAACCTCTGCGAAACCTCAGAGGCAGTGCACCCACGCCGCTCATTCCAAACACCCCGTCCACAGCCACAGCCCGGTCAGCCCCACCACAGCCCCAGCACTGGCAATCCACAGGGAGCAGTCAATGTCAAGTCATCAAGAGGCAACTCACCGGAGGACACACTGCACTGCTGCTGAGTCACTTCGGTGGTGTTCCAGTGGCGCCTGTTCTGATGTAACATACGCAGGACACCACCTATTAAGCCCCCTACTGATGACAATAATTGCTTAGTCGCGGAGCCGGCGTGAGTGAGCTCTCCCTCCGGAGAGCGTCACCACGTCCGTCCAACAACAGCCTTCATAGTCTCGCCGATACTGGTGACCCCGACGGAACCAAACTAAGGCCACAGACGTGGAGAGAACATCGAAACTGAGGTCACCATGAGAGCAGGGCATGAAGGGCCACAGAATTTGAGACATTGTTTTTAATGCTGATCGATGAGAATGAGGATGATTAAGGTGATGCTACGGATTTCCATTTCGGTCTGAGACTACATGACAGGGCTGTACTCTACGCTTCCTTTCATAATATATCCCAGCGTCAACCAGGCCCGAGAGAGATACAGGCACCTGTAGTGTTGGTCAGGAAATTTGAGCAACACTCTCAGAAACGCATCCATTAAGTGGATGAAACTCAACTGTGTGGTCCCAGTCTCCACCACTGAGTCCGCAGCAAACTCAACTCTGGGTAGGAGCCGGTCGGGGCAGAAAAACCCACATGACTCTGATGGGATTCGAACCCACGACCTCCGAGCTGGGAGTCCGCAACGCTAACCACTTCGCCACGGTGGCTGGTGTCAATCATCATCTTCACAGATAGTAGTGAACATGGCAAAAGTCAGACTGTTAACAAAGAATGTATAACCAGATTGTTAAAGAATCTTAACCAAGCATCTTAATAGTTTTTACCAAGTTGTGGCAAACAAACTACAACAATGAAATACTCATTCATCATCTTGCTAGATGTCACCAAATATTGGCATACATTTATACTGTTAAACCACATGGCATACATACAATCAATGTATAGTCTCAAAATTAGAAACATAGTTTCAACTTACATTTCTTCTGGGTGATCAGTGAATCTTAGACAGGTTCAGAGTAGGTGAGATAAACGTTCACTCTCTCTGGTTTACCCTGTTGTCTTTCTTGATTCACGTACAGCTGATCAGTTTGATGGCCTCTGGTAGAAAAGTGCTTGTTCACCATGAGTTTCCCCTTTTTATATGCTAAGCCACATAATCCAATTCCAGTTTAAGTTGGCTTTGTGTCACTAAAGACAAAGAAAAAGGGGGGAGGGGGAACAGTATAGAACATTCGGGAATGGTTTTCCTTAACAGTTGGGGTTGTTGTAAGTGTGCCTCCATGCTGACGGACAAAGCGCTGTTTAACATAATTGCATCATTTGCGAGCCGCACGCACGCACAACTGTCAGCCTGTGGGTGGTGAAAGGTAAAGAAAAGAAAACAGCCTGATCCTTTGTCTCAACCAGAGACGATCACTGCGTATGTGATAAGCGAGAGGGAGGCAGGGAGGAGGGGAGAGAGGGAGAGGGAGTGGGGTGAGCCAGGTACTTCGAAAGTGACCTAATCTTTCGTCCAGAAATGTTGTCATCAACTATGAGGTGAATGCCCGGCTCGCCAAAGCTAGTGCCACTTTTGGCAGACTCCACAAGAGCGCACAGAACAGGAGAGGCATCACGCTAGAGACCGAGATCAAGGTGTATCGGGCCATAATTCTCACCACACTGCTCTATGGCTGTGAAACATGGACAGTTTACCAGCGCCACGCCAGGAAACTGAACCATTTCCACGCCACCTGCCTCAGAAGACTCATGGGCATTAAGTGGCAAGACATGATTCCGGACACTGAAGTCCTCGCTTGTGCTGGCCTGCCTAGCATCTTCACCATCCTGATGCAGTCACAGCTTCTCTGGGCAGGTCAAGTAGTTCGCATGCCAGACCATCGGCTGCCGAAGAAACTATTGTTTGGCGAACTGCTGCAGGGCAAATGCTCTCATGGAGGCCAGAGGAAGCGTTTCAAAGACAGCCTCAAATCCTCCCTGAAGGCCTTCATCATCAGCAACACAACATGGGAGCAGACTGCCCAGGACAGAGATGGGTGGCGATCAGCTGTCCGCAAAGGTGCAGAGACCTGTGAAAGCAACAGAATTGCTGCAGCTGAGCAGCGCAAGATGATCAGGAAGACCAGTGTCAACAGATCTCCAGCTGCTGCCACCAGCGCCAACAGATCTCCAACTGCCGCCACCATCCCCTGTCCGTACTGTGATAGATCTTTCCAGGCGCAGATCGGCCTGACCAGCCATCTACGCACTCACCCCCGATCCCAGGATGACTAGATGGTCTTCGTCGTCTCGACGGACAACAATCTTTTTCCATGTCATGTGTTTAGTCGAAACGTTCCCTTTTCGTTGTAGCGCTATCAGCTAAGCAAGGGAGAAGGAGGGGGCTGGGAGGGGGGGGGGGGGGGGGGGGGGGGGGGGGGGGGGGGGCTGGGGGGGGGGGGGAAGAAGAGGGAGAGTGGTATGGGCGGCTTTCTTCAAAACAACCCCCCGACAGCTGGCAGGGATGGTGAGTGAGGTGGAGGGTGTTAAGGAGAGGGGTGAGGGGGAGAGACTGAGAGCTGATATAGATATGAAATCTGGATTGCCGTTGTGAGACAAAGGGAGAGAGGATGGTGTGTGTTTGTACAGTTTGTACAAGAGAGTGGGTGGAGGAGTCGATGGAGTGGTGTGTCAAGTTCGTCACAGGTGTGTGGCCACATATGAATCGTCGGTTACACTTACTCGTTGAATGAAAGTTCTGATCGCCACAATCACAAGCTTGTTTGGATCTAGTCAGGCATACGGGAAGAAAATTACAAAAACAGTGGTCCAGAAATGTGAAATAGGTTTTGTGAGTCTAGGCTAAGTTACGCTCCCAAGTAAATCGACAGGGAAGACGATCATCGATCAACTAGAAAGGAAATACAAGGACACACACACACACACACACACACACACACACACGCACACACTGAGTTCGTCTAATATCACACAATTTTGTGAAAAGACGTAAAATGAAAGTACTACTACACACACTGAGAGATAGAGAGTGAATCTGCAATGCTGTTTGTCCTGCCTCATCGTGAGAATGCCTACGATACGTATCTGAAATGTGTGTGTGTGTGTGTGTGTGTGTGTGTGTGTGTGTGTGCGTGCGTGCGCACAGAAGAGGGCTGGTGGACGGTAGGACAGGAAATGATGAGTTGTGCGTGCGTGTGTGTGGGTGATCATGTGAATGAAATTGAGCGGACCTTGGAACGGTGGTATTTTCCGGCAATTGCTTATGAACTGCCAACTGAAAGTACATGCCCTAGGCTCAGCAGAGAAGGAATGGCTATGGATTATTATTAGTTTTTATTGTAACCAATTCAGTTTGGACCATTCAAGGATTATCAGACAATCGTGTTCATCTCCCCCCCCCCCCCCCCCCTCTCTCTCTCCGTGCATAATGTCAGTTAATTCAACTATGTTCATGAACCTTTGACCTTTTAAGTATTTCTCCTTCACCTTCATTGACTTCTGCTTCAATTCTCGTCAAGGTTAATCATTTTATACTTTTTTGTATTTCTGTTCTGTTCTTTCTTTCTTTTCGTTTCTTTCCTTTTTTATGCTGTGGTCGGGTAATCTATCAAGGGGAATGACTAGCGCTCTCAGGACAACGTAGTGTTATCTTCCCTTATCCGTGTCAACAGATCAGCCAGAATGTTATCACTGAATTTTCGTGTGTGTGTGTGTGTGTGTGTGTGTCTGTGTCTGTGTGCACGCGCGCGTGCGCTTTTTAATCGAAACGGGGACTGTCTTCCTATAATGGTGATGGCCGAGTGGTGCCACTTGGCCAAATCTAACTAGACTAATTCCTTTGAATGTAGATCTAATCCCTCTGGAACCATTCCATTTGTGCCACTATCTGCAAAACTGTCCCAATAAGACAACTACAGACGTCACTCATGTTTGTTCACCCAAAGGCTCAGCATAGACAAGAATCCATAATTTGTCTTCACCATTTTATGTCTATTTTAGGCCTACAGTTCGTATCTCAATCTGTGTTTGTTCCATGGGTTGTATGAGCTGATCTTACCAACAGACTTAGAGATCATTCCAGCTGTATCCTGCCTCTAGAAATACATATCATTCTTTTTAAAATCAAACAGGCTGCACATAAATATTGTTTGGTTTCAAAGTGGGGCGACTGTAGGCGGAAATTGAAACAGGGGCAAAAACAAAATTACTGGGCCGCCAAACGAAGGAACAAACAAATCACAAAACACAACGCGTTTCGACCCATCTGGTCTTCTGTAGGCAGGACAAACAACATTCAGAACAGTGGAAACGACGGGCGAACAGACTGCCACTTGTCTTTTCAATCTAGGCGCAAAAATTTGTCTTGGTGAACAACTGAAATTACGGAAAAGAGCTGAGGTTAAAGGATAATAAGATAAGATAATGTTGCTTATAGCCCAACCGACCGCAAAGGGTCACATCAGGGCTGAGGTTAAAGGAAGAATATGCGGATCATCATCATCATCACGTTGTGTATTGTAAACTTGTAATCCAGCAGTTGGAACACATTTCACATACTGGTTTTGTTGTGTTTTGGTGCGAAAAGCCCTCATGTCCGTGTAGACAATATTAGTGATACGCTGTTCCTATTACGCATTACTTCTTGCGTCATGACTATGATGACGTAAATTCTTCTTTTTCTTCGCATTCTGTGTTTCAACGTATATCAAGATGTCCTCTGTGAAACGTCTCAACTGACCTCTCTCTTTTTTTCTTCACCATGTGAAGGTAAGATCAGAGAGAGAGAGGGAGAGAGGAGCATGTTGACTATTCGAAGACGCATGCAACGAAGAAAACAGAACAGACAGCCTAGTATACTGATTTATTGCCCAGCCGTCCACACAAGCCCTTTTCAGGGCTGTCAAAACTCATTCGGGGTAAAAGATCATATCGTTATGAAAGGTCACTCCGGAAGAAAAGGTTACGTTTGGGGGGGGGGGGGGGGGGGGGGGGGGCGAGACAAGGAATGACATGGCGGCTAACGACCGACAACCTCAAGACGGATAAGAAGTTTGTGGTGTGACGCGGTGAGAGAGGAAGGGGAGAGGAAGTGGAACATCATAACGGTCTTCAGAACAGAGACCGACGACTCGACAGTCAATCCCGCACAGTGGGGTTGTGGAAGTTGATGAGTGGGATTGTGATCAAACTTGCCGTTCTTCTTTGTCTTGCTGCTGAATATACCTTTTTTGACTCATGTGTGTACTGAGTCCTTTTTTGACTCATGTGTGTGCTGAGTCTATGTCTCTCCCCCCTCCTCCCCTCGCCACCCCCCCCCCCCCCCCCCAATTTGTCTGAGGCACGGGCTATCATTGGCGGACTTTGGACTGTGACTGCGTCTTTATAAAGCATCCCCATCGCCCCTCAAACACACCACCCCCTCTATTTCCCCTTCCATCGAAGTGCCATACAATGTGGGGAAGTGGAAGAGAAACCTTTCATCACCCATCAAATGGCTACAAGAACATCGACACCTAATTCGCCTTCTGTTACACGACAAATTATGACGGGTCTGGAACACCGAAAGGATTTGTAAATGAATGTGTGTGTGTGTTGTTGTTGTTGTTGTTGTTGCTATTGTTTTATGAGGCTCTCACGTATGTTCATGTCCTTTTAATACTTTCAGATCGCTTTACCCTTCAAGTCATCGTCATTGTCGGATCCTCTGACTCAGGCTAGTTATCAATCAACATATGTAGAGTAAATTCCAGATCCAGGCTTTAAAAGGAAATCTTAAATAAAATTTAAAAAAAAGACTGGATGGGATAATGTAATTGTAATACCAGGCAAGCCTGTAAAGTATGAAGATAGAGCGAAAGCCATTTGCTATCTAAGCCCGAATTTCGTTGAAGAGAAACTAATTGTATGATTCGAAATGTACGTTTCTTTAGGGTCACTGTCGTGTGAACATATATTATTATTCATGTATCGTCGAATTTGATTGTGTGGATATTACTGAAATATTAACACATTCTAGCGAAACAAATATGTAAAATCATTTCTTGCAGAACGATGGGCTAAATGTATGGAATAAACAACAATCGGGTATTGGTCGTGAATGCAGGTAGCATTTAATTCTTGAAAACACTGCTTCTCAAACACCTTTTTGCAATGAGAAGCTAACGAGGTCATAGTCCTAGTGTATTTTAAGGTCATGTGTGAGTGTGTGTGTGTGTGTGTGTGTGTGTGTGTGTGTGAGACGATATAGAAAATGAAAACGTTTAAAGCACGTCGGACGAACCGTGATACGGATCTGATATGATATGAAATAATAAGACACCAAATATCAAAATACTGTGGTTAAAAAAAAAAGAAAGGAACACTGATATCGAGGCATTCAGGACAAATAGTTCAAACGGCTTCTTGGCCTCTCAGAGGGAGCACAGAACAAGCAGTAAGTTGTCAAACAGTCTGCCAAAACAATGATGAGAGACAGAAACCTCCCCTCGCATATCAGTAGGCCCATATTGTTCGTGGTCTGACTCATTGTGTCTTACAAGTAAAAAAAAAAAAAAAAAAAAAAAGGAAAAGAAAAATGGCGTCATGATGGACAGCACGGACGCAAGTGTCTGCTTTTCAACACGTGACGGAAGTAAAAAAAAAAAAAAAAACTCTGCAAACATTTAAATTTGACCAAGATTGCGTATGTCATATCTACCCCCTATGGTCACGATCAACGGAAGAGAATCAAATAGAATATTTTTCTTCGGGAGGGGAGCAGGGGGCGGGGTGGGTGGGGGTGGGGGTGTTTCAATGACAAACTGACTCATATATTTGCTAGTTCGACTTACACACGCA
>CM031596.1:20637986-20745486 GCA_018398815.1 Conus ventricosus | reverse complement strand
CCCGCGCGCTCGCTCAAGCAAGCGACATTTTTATGTAAACGTTTCTTTTGCCAGTCACTATAACAACGAACCCAAATATATGTCATTTTCTAGGTTGTGAACTGGTATTACATATTTTAAAATGTTTATTACAACAACAACAACAAAAAACACAACAACAAAAAACGGACATAAATATGCGTTAAACGCCCCCAGTGCTGTATATGTGATGTGTCAGTTGGTGTTTGGAAAATATCGCTATGTCAGATCTCTGAAAGCCAAACAGTGCGTGCGACACAAGCTCACATGAGACATCGGTAAATGTCATATGTGACAAGGCCACTTCACATCCTGTGACCGGGTTAACGTCATGTTTAACCCCCAATATCCCTTCCCCCAGACCGGCCAAAAGACCGGAGAGAGAGAGAGAGAGAGAGAGGGAGAGATGGCACTAGAATATTGCGACAAGTTCAGCTTTGGGTGCAACGGCGTAAATTGTACTATACAGAGAAATCTGCTATGACATCATGAAAGGTTTACAATACAATGTGCCCGAAGTCTATATTCTCTTGACTAAAACCAGCGGCACAGTCATGAAATTGTCACTCCTCTCCAGCGGGATGGCAGTCCCAACAACACCAGTGCCTGAAAGCCAGCCAGTGTGCCTCACCCCACTCACCCTCCTTTGTCCTTCCCTTCACCCCCGCTCCCCCCTCCCCCCCCCCCCCCTTCACCCATGAACCGCCTCTCTTCCCCTGTCTCCCTTCCTCTCACCCTCCCTGGCCTCATGTAACGGTGGTCCGCTTCTTTAGAGGACCCGTATACTTTTTTTTCCCTTTGTCAGTGCAAGTGTATGTGTGCCTGGGTTACCTTCTCTTAGCAGACTTTGGACCGTGGTAATGGCCAAAGGCTGCAATCCAGCCCCTTCATTGCAGAAAGGAGACGAGGAAAGACTAGCGTAGTTTCCACTGCAGGAAACGTGTACTTTCACTCCACTCCACCACAGAAAGAAAGGGGAAGAACTGTTCGCCTTCAGTCCATTGTTGAACATACGCACGCACGCACGAACGTACGCGCGCGCGCACACACACACACAACACACACACACACACCCTGCATACCGCCACTCCATTGCAGAAACAAGGAGGGGGGAGGGGGGAGGGGGAACTGTACCTCCACTGCTCTGCAGACGGTAGGCAGAAAAATAGAAGTATATCTCCATTCCCCTGCAGGGTAAAACACACACACACACACACACACACACACACACACACACACACACACACACACACACACACTTTACCATTCCACTGTGAAAAGAAAGCAGAAAAGAAAGTGTACAACACTCCTATTCAGAATGAGAGGGCAGGAAACACCCCACCCCCCTCCCCCGTCTTAGAAAGTACTTCTACACCACAGCAGAAAAAAACGGCAGAAAAAAAAGAATATAGCGTATCTTCCCTTCTCTGCAGATAGAAGACAGAAAAAAAGTGTATTTTCACTCCACCGCAGGGAAAAAAAAAAACCACCCTACAAACTACCACTTCTCTGCAGAAAGAAAGCAGAAATAGAGTGTACCCACTCTTCTGTAGAGAGGAGTCAGGAAAAACAAATCAAAAGAAACCAGACACACGAACACAAAACAGGGTACTTCCATTCCAGCACTCCTACCTGCTACAGGAAGAAGGCAGAAGGACCAGTCGATGTGAAAAAGGCGTACTTTCACTCCATTGCAGTTTTTTAAAAAAATCAGAAACAAACTGTACCTCCACTCCACTGCACCGAGAAGGGAAAAAAAAACAAGAAAAAAACAAAAAACAAAAACAAAAACAATAGCCAAAGTACTGCAAGTCTAAAGTAGAAAGAAGGCAAAAACAAGCAATAGCCAAAAGTATTGCCAGTCTAAAGTAGAAAGAATGCAGAACAAAAAGCATACATCCAGTTCACTGCATAGAGAGAGAGAGAGGAGAGAGAGAGAGAGAGAGAGAGAGAGAGAGAGAGAGAGAGAGGAGAGAGAGAGAGAGAGAAGCTTGTTCCCAGTCCACTGCAGAAAGAAGGTAGAGCAAAAGCGTATCCAATCAGTTGCAGACAATAACAGGATGAGTGAGGGAGAAGGGGGGGGAGGGGGGGGGGGGGGGGGGGGGGGAGAGTATTCTCCGTTCCCTGCAGAAAAGAGCTTTGTTCCACTCCATTGAAAATAGAAGAGAGAAAAAAAAAATAATGCCGAACAGAGAAGACAAAAGGTGCAAATTTGCGTTCTTCCAGACCCAGCATATAGTTGGCCAAAAAAAAAAAAAAAAAAAAAGAAGAAAAAAAAGTGTACTTCCATTCTACTTCAGAGGGCTAAAAAAAAGTGTACTTCCGTTCCACTGCAGAAAGTAAAAGCTTACTTCCAAATCACTCTAGAAAGAAGGCAAGAAAAAGCTGACTTCCACTCCACTACAGCCACAAGGGTAGGAAGAAAACACCGTGTTTCCATTCTATTGCAGACATATCTCCCCTCTGTGTTGACAGGACTGAGGTAGAACAACAGAGCACTTTCTATCCAGAGTCGACAGAATCGAGGCACCGCGACCGATTCCCTCCCCTCCAGTGTTGACATGACTGAGGTAAGAAAAACAGTGTGCCTCCATTCCAGTGTTTAGTGAATCGAAGTGGAACAACATCTCTGAAAAGGTCAGCTGATATTTTATTTTTACAAGAACGCCCGCTTGTGCCTATTCATACTAGTATGGACGGACTGCGTCAGTTTGAGACTGATTAGATCAATGTAAGGCAGTTTTGGAGAGGGCAAATGGGTCAGTATATAGCAGTTTCGTGAGGAAATGTAAAGTAGTCTAAAAGAGGATAAACTAGATTAGTATTTCGCAATTTGGGTGAGCACAGGAATCGTTAATTTAATGTTGTTTGTGTGAGAGGTTGGGTCAGTGCAAGACTGTGAAATGCGCTTAAGTAGAGGGGGCAGATTAGGCCAATATCAGGCACTTTGGCTAGGGAGAGATTTGGTCAGTATATGGCAGTCTGGATGAGGACAGTTTGAGTCGGTGTAAAGTAGTTTGAAGACAGACGCTTCAATGTAAGATAGAAATGAGTACAAGTTAAGACAGCGTAAGTCTGTTTGGGTTTGGACAGATTGGATCAGTGTAACGCATATTGAATCAGGACAGACTGGGCAAGTGTAAGACAGTTTGAATGAGAGACTGGGTCATTGTATGGGAGTTTGGATTAGGACAATCCGGCATATTAAGTTAGACTAGGACAGTTTGAATGACAAGTTGAGGTTCTGTAGATACTCTTCGCGGTGAAGTTAATCTAGTTTGAGGAGGTGTTCCTGTGTAGTCTTGTTGCCTGCATTTCTATTTCAAAGGTCGTTTTAAGGGCTACTTTTTGTGGATCCATGTCATCCAGTCTCCGTCTTTGTGTGCAGCCTGGGCTTCTGATGTACATACTAATTGTACTTTTGGTGACTTGACTCTGCTTCGCCATTTCTGGACAGTTTCCTGTAGCCTTCCAAACGTCGGCTGGCAGAGCATTCCTTAGCGCTGGACTTTTTACAGCAGCAGCAGCAGTAATAGTAGCAGTAGCAGTAGCTGCCGAAGGAGCTCGAAACCGCCATAGGCCTTCTGGCCTTTGTACATCCCATCTTTGTTACAGTGATTTCCTTCATTTTTTCATTTTTCGGTGTAATGAATGCATTGAATGCACCGACTTAATCGAGTAACGCTGACTTATTCAATTAAGAAAAAAGAATTGATGTTATATCTTTATCTGGACGATTTTTTTTTCTTTCAAGTTTTAGTTTTGTGTACACTTTCTATCCTCAAAGAAAGTGAATTCCAGACGTGTTCATTTCTGTGTCAATTTTTCCCTCGAGCTGCTTCGTGAATGTTTTACACGGAGATTGAATTGCAGACGTGATCATTTTTGTATGATTTTCCCCTCCTCAAGCTAGTTTGTGAATGTTTACATAGAAAGTTAATTCCAAATTTGTTCATGTCTGTATGACATTTTTGTGAATGTTTTATACGGACCTTCTTACTGTTAACATTTCGGGTTGTAATTGGGCAGGATGAATATATCGCCAAGAGTAATGTCGTCAAGCCCACTAACAATGCTGTGTCTGTGTTGAGGATCCTCTGTACTCTCTTTATCTGTGTTAGTGTGAATCAGAAACGCTTGCATTTAGACAGCTCCGATTGCTCTTCGGATTTTGTTTTCCAGCTGCATTAGACTGCCCGTCTAAAAATGGGTGCCGTATTACTAGGTAATATCAATACCTTCAGTATATAGGCTAACCACTGATTAATGTCTGATCCCAAAATGTTATCATTGTTTGAATAAGAGAAAGCTCCTTTTATCGGCTTTATCAGTTCAACAGCCGGTTTGTCTGTTTTTAAAAAAAAACTTTTTTCCCCTTCAATAACATTATATCAATATGTCGGTCAAAGCATTATAGTTTATCAAATGTCCTTCTTAAAATCTCTATATCGCTTGAATCATCATTTGTGCCGGCAGTGCGGTTTCAAGTAGGCTATATTGGGATCAAATTGCCAATGGTTGGGCCAGTGTGCTGAACACATTTAAAAAACAACATGTATGAATTGCATTTACTAGGCCGGCTATGTAATTCATGAAATATCTTTTTGGATGTTATCTTTCATGTGAACATTTCTCTACATCTTAGTGTCGTGTGGAATAATTTGCGAACTACCTGATATTTCTGTTCCAGATTCAAGCTTCTGGGACGTCAGTATCTGCGGTAAAAGTTCTTACTCGGTTAATATTAATTTTGACCGCTGATATTGCACGCAGATAAAATCAGTAATAATCTTAAAAGACGGAATGAGTCAAAGGCTTGAAAGCTTCAACCGCGTTTTCCTCATCTAAAAACTTTTTACGTGTCTTCTGTTACCTCAAGTTATAAGAATACAAGTGATTTTCTGTCTAAATCCATGCTGATAGAATATAGAGAGCTAGTGGTCATGTGTGTCACAGCCGCATCTCTCAAAATACACAAAAATATTGACATACACATCAGACTAATTGGTCTGTAATGTTTTCCTGTTCTGTAATAGAACCCTTTAAAAACAGAAGAAAAAAAAAGATAGAAAAACAAACAAACAAAAACAAAACATTGCGGTTAATTCAACATATTGCCAATCTCAAGGAATGCATTCAGGTTCTAATGAGTGATGGTAAAAGGCTGTGTAAATAGGAAATGCTAGTTCCCCACTCAGATCTTTCAGGACACGAGGTGCTATTCCACCCGGTTCTATGCCTCCGATGGAATTCAGTTCTTTGATTTCCTCTGCAGTGGTAACGGAGAGGGGCTGACTTGTGTCACGAACTGATACATTGTCAGACCGACAACTTTTAATATCTGGCACGTGCGCCAAATCTTCTCAGTTTAAAACAAAAAAATATTGAGAGTTTACGCTTTCTTATCATCACTGACAGCAAAAGCTCCTCCTTCTTTGCAAGGGCACCAGTACGAGTTATTATTTTAGTTTTACTTTATTGTGTTTTAATTTTCAGAAAAAAAAAATCATTAGCCATCTTCTTTTTATAAAATTTGCTCCTCCCTGTTGTTTCTCTGGAGCACACGTTCATAGCTTTAATACATTTTTGATAGTCTGTCCCTTTTAAAAGTATTTTCAACGCATCGTACATTTTCTGAACTATCATTGTTGTTATTCATTATTATTACTATTATCGTTGAGTGTACTTATATAGCGCGCCTATCCTGGTTTAAACAGCGAGCTTTGTTTAAAAAAAAAAAAAAGAAAAAAAAAAAGGGGGGGGGGGGGGGGGGGGGGGAGTGTTTTACAGTGCACGCTTTCGTTTCCACAACGGGCTGCCTTCTTGGGTAGTGCCGATTGGAGAGCTGCCCCCTGCCGCTACTTTCAGTCGTTTCCCTGTGTCATTCAGTCGGATATCAGTCCCTCACATTTTAACTCATTCATGTTTCATTGAGAGTGCATGCTCCAAAAATGAATAGAAAAGTGTTTAAGACTAACCACCTCATACATAATTCTTCATTGTCATGGTCTGGACTAAGATATATTTATGTATAAATCTAGTTTGTTTTACTTTATTGCAAATTTATAGAATACATTACAAGTAACTGACTGAAAAATATCAAGAATAAAATCAGTTTCAGAAATATCTGAAAAATAATCTCACAAATAGTCAGCCCTCTCCGTTTTAGTCACGTTTAAGGAATGTCACAGGTATGTATTTTATACACGCATAAATGTACTCCAGTATATTTTTATGCGCATGATTATCAGTTGAGCATATTTTCGAGTGTTTGATAGTGTGTGTTTAAATGGAACTGGTATGCGCATAAGCGTTTTCCTTTTTCCTGCTTATGTTTTATGCGTAACGTTATTCCCTATTCAAAATGTGTATTCATTTAAAAAATTTTAACAGATGGCCTGGTGTAAAAACAACAAGAACCCTTGTTTTGTCAGTGTATTATCTTAAACAAAAGTTCGACCCCCTCCCCCCTCTTTCTCTCTTACACACACACACACACACACACACACACACACACACACACACACAATATATATATATATATATATATATATATATTATATATATATATATATAATATATATATATATATAATGGCACGAATCAAGTCGGACGGTGAGATTTATGTCCTATTGACAGACGGCTTCAAGGTATCGTGGGCAGTAGACTGGCTTAGTTCCAGATGGGGGCTGACATCTCTTGTTCACTGGGTTCTGGTTCCGTGTGAACTGGAATTCAGTATTGGTCGGCCGACTGTGAGCGTCGGGTTCCCCTCCTTCTTCCACCAGAGACTCGTTTTTAGGGCCACCAGGCGGCTTCCCCATGCTTGGTTAGCAATGGTCCTGAGCCGCATCAGGCCGTTTCAAGGAGGGCGCAGAACGAAAGTCGCTGGAGCGCAGCAGAAGTCTCTGAAAAGACTGACGGGAAAAGTCGTTGACTACGTCCGACAGGGCAATTTTCCAGCCCAAAAGACGGATGCCCACCATGCCCTCTGGCAGTCATGGAATCACAGGCCACGGTAATCGCGTCAGACAGCGCTCTATCGCCGACACATCTCCAGCAGCCGTCCCCCGGCGACACAGGCAAGATCCGCAGTCACCCATGCGGCTGCAAGGTTGACTGCCGCCTGACACTAACCTCTCAAAGTGTCCTCAAAGGAGAGCTGCCACCTCTTCCTCGGCGCTTCCTGCTATGCCACAAGTAGGGAGCGCGAAGCGGGACAGGAAAAGGAGGCTTAAGAAGCAGACCTTCCCTGCCACGTCTAAAATTGGCTGGACAGGGTTTAAATTGCTAGTAGTAGTAGTAGTAGTAGTAGTAGTAGTGTAGGGACCTTTCAATGTCCCCTCGTGTTATTATACTTTTATGACAGGGTTGAAAATGCATGCAATATAAATTTTCCTTCTTATTCATCAAAGCTTCTAAACTGTACTTTAAATTTCAAGTCTTCATCCAGCAAATTCTTAAAAACATTAGTATTTTTAGCAAATTTAAGTGCAGTTGGCAAACTGTTCCAGTTAGCAATAACTCTGTTACTGAACTTGAATCTCCCATATTAGTATGAAACTGCTTAAACAAATATTTTGCCTTCCGAATTTCTTGTTCTATCTGTTTTAACAGCCTCAAAAAAATAGTCCCACTGTATGTCCGTTTGCTGGTGAAATATTTGAACACTTCAATCAAATCCCCTCTAATACGTCTACCTTTTAAAGAGTGCAAATTTAAGTAATTTAATCTATCTGTATAAGACATGTTTGTACATTCTTGCAAGATTTTAGTAGCTCTTCTCTGTACTCTTTCGATTGCTATTGACTGTCTTTCAAGTGTGGCTACCAGATTATATTGCCATATTCAAGATGCGGTTCTAACCATAGCTTTATATAACTTTAAAAACGTTTCTTATTTAGGTAAATAAAAGTTCTTTTTATTAATCCAATCATTTGGTTTGCTTTATTTATACACTTTTGAATGTGAGTATCAAAAAGTAAATCTTTATCAAAGATTACACCCAGATCCTTTTCTTCCTCACATTTCTGTACCAGCCTATTTCCACCATCTATTTTCATGTTGTATTCATGTTCTGGATTGTTTTTGCCAACATGCAAAACTTTACATTTTTCAACATTAAAATATAGATTCCACTTGTCTGACCAGTTTTGGAGGCAATTTAAATTTTCTTGCAGACTATTATAGTTATCTGAATTGTCATATATTTTTGTGTCATCAGCAAAAATTTTACAAAAAACTATTTACCTCATCTGGAAGGTCATTTATAAAAATAGTAAACAGTACAGGTCCTAAAATGCTCCCTTGGGGAATACCACTCATAACATCTTTCTCTGTCGACATACAGTTACCCACTCTTACTCTTTGTTTTCTATTTGACAAAAAATCTCTAATCCAGTTTAGCAACTTACCTACTATACCATATGCTTCCATTTTTTTCAATAATCTCTCATGCGGAACCGTATTGCTGTTGTGCATGCTGACCATTTGTGTCATACTGTTCATCTGTATACCTCTTTTGATATCAGTGGTAAAACTCAGATTCCAGAGAACATGCGAAAGAAGTATAGAACTTTTCGCAAGCTGATTACTCCGGATTTGCATCTGGATCTGGATCCGGATCAATACCTTATAGGAAACGGTGTTTCTTTGTAATAGGAAACTCCCATTTTATCATCAGAATATCAAACTATCAACTTGTGGATATATATATATATATATATATATTTTATATATTATATATATATATTATATATATATATATATATATACAACAAATACAACAAACAACAACAACAAACAACAACAACAAACAACAACAACAACAACAACGTACACAACAACAACAAACAACAACAACAAACAACACAACAACAAACAACAAACAACAACAAACAACAACAAACAACAACAACAAACAACAACACAAACAACAACAACAACAACAAACAACAACAAACTAATAAATTCCAAGGATAAGTACCGCACCGTTCCAGCAACTTACAGAGCAGCTTGGTGTTTGTTTTGCTCTTTTATGATTTTCTTTTGCTTCTTAGATGGCATCTTTGGTTGGTTTTTTGAAAACTCAACAAACATACTAAGGTATTGCACACCAACCTTTTCTGGGATTGCATTCTTCTTAAAACTGAAAAGGCAGAGGAGTCAAATTACCACTTTCCGCGGTCACTGAGGAGAAACCACCAAGTTTCGAAATATCGGTATATGACCAGGAGTTATATGTTAGTGAGTTTCCTCCGTATTGGAGGATGTCTCCCTTTTGGAGAATATAAGCTTGCTGAAGGCTCATTTTGAGAAGCATTTATTTTATTTTTCACATCACCCACCATGCACATACTGATTAGTTAGAGCGAACTCATACCACTGCAGATAGAAGCGTATTCCCCATTCTTCAATCTAAGACATAAGACAAGTTTTGTTTATAATCATTATTTCTTGCAGTCATTGCAACACCAAAGCTCTGTAAGTTGCGGAACGGTGCGTACTACCTGAATTTATTAGTTGTTGTTTAGTCCCTTCGACATCAGAAAGCCCTCAGATTGTAAGTACGACGTCAGAATCTTTAAGAGTTGGTGTTTGTTTGAATCTTTTGTTTTTCTTTTGCTTTTTGATTGGCATCTTTGGTTGGTTTTTTGAAAACTCAACAAACATACTAAGGTATTGCACCCCAAACCCTTTTTCTGGGATTGCATTCTTCTTAAAACTGAAAAGGCAGAGGAGTCAAATTACCACTTTCGCGGTCACTGAGGAGAAACCACCAAGTTTTGAAATATCGGTATTGACCAGGAGTTATATGTTAGTGAGTTTCCCTCCGTATTGGAGGATGTCTCCCTTTTGGAGAATATAAGCTTGCTGAAGGCTCATTTTGAGAAGCATTTATTTTATTTTTCCCCATTCACCCACTCATGCACATACTGTTAGTTAGGCGAATCATCTACCACTGCAGATATGATGCGTATCTCCCCTATTTCTTCAATCTAAGACATAAGAGCAAGTTTGTTTATAATTCATTATTTCTTGCAGTCATTGCAACACCAAGCTGCTCTGTAAGTTGCTGGAACGGTGCGGTACTTATCCTTGGAATTTATTAGTTTGTTGTATTTTAGTCCCTTGCGGATTCATTCCAAGAAACTAGCCCTCAGCACTTGTGTCTTAGAGGATATCGTTTTATATTTTCTATTTTTCACAAGAAAATGTAGTTTGTTTTGCTCTTTTATGATTTTCTTTTGCTTCTTAGATGGCATCATTGGTTGGTTTTTTGAAAACTCAACAAACATACTAAGGTATTGCACACCAACCTTTTCTGGGATTGCATTCTTCTTTAAAACTGAAAAGGCAGAGGAGTCAAATTACCACTTTCCGCGGTCACTGAGGAGAAACACAAGTTTCGAAATATCGGTATATGACCAGGAGTTATATGTTAGTGAGTTTCCCTCGTATTGGAGGATGTCTCCCTTTTGGAGATATAAGCTTGCTGAAGGCTCATTTTGAGAAGCATTTATTTTATTTTTCCCATTCACCCACTCATGCACATACTGTTAGTTAGGCAGAATCATCTACCACTGCAGATATGAATGCGTATCTCCCCCTATTTCTTCAATCTAAGACATAAGAGCAAGTTTTGTTTATAATTCATTATTTCTTGCAGTCATTGCAACACCAAGCTGCTCTGTAAGTTGTGGACGGTGCGGTACTTATCCTTGGAAATTTATTAGTTTGTTGTATTTAGTCCCTTGCGGATTCATTCCAAGAACTAGCCTCAGCACTTGTGTCTAGAGGATATCTTTATATTTCTATTTTCACAAGAAAATGTAGTTTTTTTGCTCTTTTATGATTTTATTTGCTTCTAGATGGCATCTTTGGTTGGTTTTTTGAAACTCAACAACATACTAAGGTATTGCACACCAACCCTTTCTGGGATTGCATTCTTCTTAAAACTGAAAAGGCAGAGGAGTCAAATTACCACTTTCCGCGGTCACTGAGGAGAAACCACCAAGTTTTGAAATATCGGTATATGACCAGGAGTTATATGTTAGTGAGTTTCCCTCCGTATTGGAGGATGTCTCCCTTTTGGAGAATATAAGCTTGCTGAAGGCTCATTTTGAGAAGCATTTATTTTATTTTTCCCCATTCACCCACTCATGCACATACTGTTAGTTAGGCAGAATCATCTACCACTGAAGATATGAATGCGTATCTCCCCTATTTCTTCAATCTAAGACATAAGAGCAAGCTTTGTTTATAATTCATAATAGAAGAAACATATATAGGTATCACTGAAAACCAATTTAAAACTAGATATGCAAACCACAAACAGTCATTTAACAAAGAAAGATACAAAAACCAAACAGAATTGAGTAAATACATCTGGAAGCTCAAAGAGAAAAAGATAGACTACAATATATCCTGGAAAATCATAGAAAGAGCAGCACCATACAACAACATTTCAAAAAGATGTAACCTATGCTCAACAGAAAGTACATAATACTATGCAAACCACAACTGGCAACTTTAAATACTAGGATAGAAATGGTTAACAACTGCAGGCACAAGTGGAAATTCCTATCAGTGAACAAGAACCAGAAACGCACGAAAAACACAGACAGCACGTGATGACAGACAACACAAGCAGTTATAAAACACCGGCAGCACAAACCCACCACATCCTGATGATTGCATTGCATGAAACAGCGCTGTAGATAGTTTTAGACCTTATCTTTTAACAAATGTTGCTCCCAGTCGGTTGAGCATTTTTTTTTTAAATCTCTGCTGGTATTTACTACCATTGTCTATATATATATATATATATATATATATATATATATATGTCAAAATCACTTTATTATCTCAGAAAACGAGAAATAAAGACCAAGTGCAACAATTAAAACATACGTAGCGGTGGGCAGTAGCCTACATAAAATAATCAATGAACAATTATCTAAAACAAACAAAATGAGCTTGCACTGCACCCACATCAATCATCTGCATACATGTATCCCAGATCTTTGACATCATTATGAAGTTAGCATTGTACTAAACATATATAAGATTACACAATACAACAGTTACAATGAACATATCATAAGCATACAGGATGCGTGAGACAAAATCTTTAAGATCCTAAAAGTGACTGCATAGAGTAGGATTTTTTTTTCTTTTGTTGTTGTTGTTGTTTTGTGTTGTAGAAAGTGGAGAAAATCAGCATAGTAAAAATACCTGCACTTCTCTCCAAATATCACACACACACACACTCACACACAGTATGAGAAATGCCGCCGAAAAGCGGCATGGTTTTCCTTACGCATGTGTTTGAACTGGCAGAGACGGGAGTATGATTTCACCATTCAGTTCTTTTAGGTTGCCAAAATAGATACATGACCTCATGCACACGTTGTTATAAACAATGGTGAGATTAAAGTCCGGTTGGTGACAGGGGTTTTGCCGAGTGCTTATTCAGTGGTACTGCGTACATTCCTTCAACCGGCCCACGTGGTTATGTTTGGGGGAGGTTCGAATGGATTGATTCCAGAATGTTACACGTGTACTGTTTTTTTTAAAAGAAACAGTAGTTCTGTGATTAAAAGTCAAACTGTAGAACTTATTTTGCTAATAGATTTTCTCTTTTGTTAAATTCTTGTTTTTGTCAAAAAAATAGCCAAGAGACAGCGATAATGCTCGTCGTTAGTGCGCGATACGTATTCAATAAATCCATTCGAGCCTCCAAACCATCGCGTCACATGGGCCTACTTTTATCGCACCACAAACGCACGTTTGGCGCATCATTTCTGTCGTCTGCTTCAAATAAGGACGTGCGAGTTGACAACGGTAGTGATCTGACTGACGTTGGTTAGTACGCTGTTTGTTGCTTTGCCATGTATTTCTTACTTTTCTTAATTTCCCTTTATTTTTTTAAAGTCTGTTTCTAGCAAATGCAGCAACTTCATTATAATTATATTGACTTATGTTAATGTTGTTTTCCTCATTTAATATTGTTCAGGGGAAATCAATATTCACGGTGCCAGACGGTTAATGCAGTGCCTGACTGACTGGGGATGGATGTTTGAGGAAGGGTTGTTCTAAACATCTGTGAAATCAACGAAAATTCTGGGTTACGTGCATGTTTTTGCACAGCGCTGCAACGTCGCCTTTTCAGGATTTGTTATTTTATTTGACGGATCCACTACAGGCAGGCAGATCAAGAGATGGTGGGTTTACATTGCATACGTAACAGACAGGTGAAAGGTCTTGCTGAGTACGTTCTTTTGGACTGTAGAGATCCGTCCCGGTGGAGGAAATCACCGATACAGGCAGACCTTCAAAATTTTGCATGACTGTCGATGTCAAACCGTTGAAATCATTTTGTGACAGATAGCTTAAGAGGGCATTCTCTGATTTTCAAACAATTATTTTGTTATCAAAACTTGCTTGTAGCCTACACCTTTTTTCATCGAAAAGTCTTTGTTGAAATTAATTAATTTTAACTGAATAAGAAATGAAGGAGTTTATGTCTCAGTCTTTGTATATTAATTAATAGAATTGGAGAACAGATTATTATTAGCATGCCCCTCTGTGAAGTTCGGATCCACTCTATTGGAGAACAGAATTATTATTTAGCATGTCCCTCTGTGAAGTTCAGATCCACTCTATTTCAAGTATTTATTTCATAAATAATGTACCTGGCTTTGTTGATTGCTTTTTTGCTGATGACACAGAAGTGTTTTGTATGTATTTTGTAATATTGAAAGCAGCTCACACACACACACACACATACACACACACAACACACACACACACACACACACACACACACACACACACACACACACACACACACACACACACATGCATGCACATGCATGCAAACACACATGTTACATTGATATCTCAAAATGAAATGTAATGATAAGTAGAGACACTCAAATTCACATGCTATAAGATGCTTTGACCCTAATTGTGAAATTAAACCAAATGGCCCCAACAGATATAAATTTCATTTACATGTTCAGTTGTTGCCACTGATGATAAAAAAAAGCAAAAAGAAAAGCAGAATTTGTCCCACTACTTTCAAGATTTCTTGTATATAATAATTCCTTCGCTGTTTACTTTTAAACATATTTCAAAATATTTGCATGGCAAATGTGGAGTATTAAAAGAAACTGTGTCTGCTGCAAGATGTTTTAAGGTTTAAAATTGTACTGGTGTGATTTACACATGGTTTTACTAGTGCAATATTTTGACATAGGTCACAAACACGAAAACATTTAGACTGAACTGCCAGAAACACTTGATGATAGTGCAGTGCTTTGACACGTCATGTCACAAACACATCAAGAACAGATTGTGTATTAAACATTAGTGGGAATGAAAATCATGTCCTTCGCATCTAAATTGACTTTCACTGTGTGTGTGTGTGTGTGTGGAAAGAGGGACAAGAGACTCACTGACTGATTGATCATCTTTATCCCAATATAAGCTAAAAGATGCTATTTTTTCGATCTAACCCATGTCCCTTCAGGAACTAAGGATAGATAAGATAAGATAATATTGCTTATAGCCCAGCCGACCGCAAAGGGCCACATCAGGGCTGTCACCACAACTAAGGATAGTAGTTACACAATATAGAATGGATATAACAAGAACAACGAGGATTGCAGTTACCAAAAAAACAAAAACAAAAACAAAAAAAAGGATATATACTAAAATTGTCTGTCTCACTCACACACACACACACACACACACACACACACACACACACACACAGAATTATGTATAATAATAATAATAATAATGGGGATTTATATAGCGCCTTCCACGGCACAAGGCGCTTTACAAAGGCAAAAGAAAAAAGAAAAATACAAATTGCTAAATGTAAAGAAAATGCATTGAAAAACGGCTCAGAAAATGAAAAACAAAGGCTCTCTCTCATTCTCTCCCACGCGCACACACACTCTCACGCATAGACACACAATACACAACAGTCGCAACAATCACAAACTATTTAGCGATCCACAAAGACAAACAAGAGTCAATCAACTATCAGGTAATAACTGTCTTCTTAATATTGTTTGAAAAGGTGGGTTTTCAGAGAGGTTTTGAAGGAAGAAAAGGTTTGAGAATGTCTTAAGTCATAGGGGAGTTTATTCCAGAGTTTGGGAGCTGCGTATGAAAAAGCTCGTTCACCTTGCTGTTTACGATGGGACGGTAACTGGGAAGGTGGAAGGTCCTAGTGTCGGTGGAGGAGCGGAGCGTTCGTGATGGGACATATACTTGAAGGAGATCGGAAAGATAGGCAGGGGCATCGCCAGTGAAAATCTTGAAGCAAAGACAACAACATTTGTATTTAATTCTTTCTTCAACGGGGAGCCAGTGCAACTTTTTCAAGAGAGGGCTGCAGGGTTGAGTCCTAGGAGATTTGCAAATGAGACGGGCTGCAGAGTTCTGTACACATTGGAGGGGTTGGATGACAGTTGAGGGACAGCCAAGGAGAACACAGTTGCAGTAATCTAGCCTTGAGAGCATGTAGGATGAAACGAGAGTTTTTGTGGCGTCTTCAGTGAGATAGGGTCGAATAGCAGCAATTCGTTTAAGTTCCATGTAAGCTAACTGACAAGTTTTTGTGACATGCTGTTTCATTGAGAGGTCACTATCAAGGAGAACACCAAGATCACGAACAGTGTTTGAAAATTCGATAGTGCTGGAACCTAATGTCAGAGAAGAAGGGAGCGGATCAGGGCCATGATGTGACTGCTTTGAAAAACGGATGGCTTCAGTCTTCTCGCAGTTTAAGCTTATTTGCTGACATCCAGGTCTCAATATCAGAAGTACAAGATTGAAGAGTAGAAACAAGGGTGTGAGTAGTCATCGATGACAGAGGAATGGAGCAGCTGAGTATCATCCGCAAACATTTCGTGTGAAACGGAATGGCCGTGGATAACATTAGACAATGGAGTGGTGTACAAAAATAAAGAGGACAGGTCCCAGCACGGATCCCTGAGGTACGCCAAACTGGAGGTTAGATTCATCAGAACGGTGGTCACCTACTTGAATGAACTGTTTCCTGTCTAGAAGATAAGAACGAAACCAATTTAAAGCTGTTTCCCTGATGCCACATGTGTATTTCAAACGAGAGAGAAGGATTTCATGGTCTATGGTGTCAAAGGCTGCCGAAAGATCTAGCAAAAGAAGGACAGAAATTTTGTTTTTCGTCTAAGGAATTTAGGATATCATTGAGAATGCGAAGGATGGTGGTCTCCGTGCTGTGCCCAGGGCGATAGGCTGACTGATGTGGTGTGAGGAGGTTGTTTGAGACCAGATGGTCAAAGAGCTGTTGAAGAATGACTTTCTCAAGAATTTTGGATAGGAAAGGAAGATTTGAGATGGGTCTGTAATTTTTAAGAACGTTGGGATCAAGACTGCTTTTCTTTAGTAGAGGTTTAACAAGGGCGGTCTTAAAGTCAGTGGGAACTGTGCCAGAAGACAGAGACTCGTTAAGAATTTTGGTGATGGTAGGAAGGAGAGAGTCAAGGTGTTTAAAGAGGAGTGGGGTGGGAATGGGGTCAAGGTCACAGGATGTTTTCGCGGACTGTGTGATGATTTTACGAACAGTCTGCTCGGACACTGGCAAAAACTCACAGAGCGTAGTACCGTTAAAAACAACAGACTGGTCTGAAGTATCTGAGGATGGGGAGAAAGCGTTTCGAATTGTCTGAATTTTGTGGGCGAAAAACTGAGAAAACAAACCAGGAAGTTGTGACGGCTCATGAGTGGACGGCATTACAACACTTGCAGCCTTACCCAACATGCTAGTGACAGTTCTAAACAGTTCTTTACACGAGGATGCTGCTGCAACTTTGGAAGAATAAATGCGGTTTTGGCCTGATGGACAAACTGTACGACTTTCTGTTCGGCAGCATCATAAATTTGCTTGTGTATTGTCAATCTAGATGATACCCAGCGCCGCTCGGCTCGACGTATATAATATTCCTATGTGTAAAGAGGATATAAAAAGCATCAGTCACTAAAACGGCATTATCAGTATAGCCTGAGGAGGAATGAAATGACTCAGGAGGTAGCCATGTTTATGTACACAAGCATGTTCTTTTTCATAAAACAAGTTTGGTTTTTAAGGCAGTGAGGAATAGGAGATGTTTCTGGGTGGAGAGAGAGAGAGAGAGAGAGAGAGAGAGAGAGAGAGGAGAGAGAGAGAGAAAAGGTGATTGAGATGTAAGCATGCATTGATATGATAAAAAAAATGAAAGGAATAAGAAAGAAAGAAATTAAACAAAAGAAACTTATAAAGTCAAATACAAGAAAATGAAGGGAAAAAGAAAAAGTAATACCATAATCCATCTCCCCTCTTCCTCTTCTCCCATCCCTTACATAAAAGTATATATGATGATATGAGCAGTACACTGGCTTGCACGTCATATAAATTTCACATATTGCCATTTGCATGCACTGACATAGCATGTCTAGTAATCAACAGTAGCAAATTATTTAAAACAATAGAATTTGTAGACAGTAATGATCACTTTGGGAAAGTAGAAAAACTATGTTGATGATTATATAATAATAACATGTGCATGGGGATAAATCGTATTGCATTTCATAGTTATTAGTGAGAGTGTGCAAAATATTTAAACAACTGTCTTCTCTTAGATGCTGAGCTTTAGTGGCATTAAAACTTAGGCGGAAGTGAGTTCTAAGGACCAGAATAACGAGGACCAGAATAACGAAGACTTGTTTCAAATTGGTCAATTCTAGGTATAGGGACCTGGAGTTTGGTAGAATTTCTAGAATTAATGCTAAATGTAGGTTGAAGAGTTTGTGGGACTAAACCAGATACAAGTTTTTGCATGAACATTCATTTATTGATAGCAAACATATCCCTTACTGGAAGATATTCAGCGTGAATATTATCTGATTCTGTAAGGCTCAAGTATTTCAGGAGAACTGCTTTAATGGCACATTTGTAGATGCTAATTAAAGGTTCCACTGAATTTGCGCTGGCTGAGTCAAATAGTGTCAAACAGTAATTGGTTGAAGAGAGTATCTATGCATTCAGGAATAACTTTCTGACATGAAAGTTCAAAAAGTGCTTAATCCTACTTAACTGATATTTTGTTTGACGTTGTTTTGCATGTTTTGATTTGAGCGGTCAAAGAAAGATCATTGTCAGCTGTAATGCCTAGACTATGATTGTCTGCTTCTTCAATTTTTACATTGTTTATAAAAACTAACATGTTGAAATGAGCATAAGCCATAACTTTCGTCTTACTGGGATATAGTGGCATATGATTCACACAGCACCATTTATCTAAGTTGTCAACAGACTTTTGTCATGATGCATACGTAGATGTAAGGTTAGAGCTACTTGTATGAATCGCAGTATCATCACAAAAAAGTTCACAAGATTCTTCAGTATGAAGATGGGGATTGTTTACATAGATTGAAAATAGGAGAAGACCTCAAACTGAGCCCCCAGGGTACTCTATGTCTGACAGGTAATACATTTGATGTTGAACAAGTAAGACAGACAAAGTGTTTGACAACTGTCTTGGAATCATGCAATTAGTCTATACAATGAGGTGTTTTTTTTGTATAATAACTTGTAGTCTGTGACATCAAAAACCTTTGTAAAATCAGCAAACAATACTCCACAAAATTTATGCTCATTGATATTCATATGCCAGTGATCTATTAAGTGTGTGAGAGCAATATGAAATGAATTATTTTTCCTGAAACCAGACTGTCACTTGGTTTACATGACTCGAGATGATTGGAAATGTGTTAATTTATGTGTTTTTCCAGGAGTTTGGATGACACTAGCAAAATAGGTATTGGTCTATAATTCTTTGGCTCAGAATTGTCACAAAATTTCTAGATGAGAATGACTTTTGCGACTTTGAACTATGTTGGAAAGTGACATTTTTCAGTGCAAAGTTGTAGATGTATGTTACTGTTTCAAATATGACTGGAGCTGAAAGTTTTAGAATTTTATCATCAATCCTGTCTTCAAATGTCATGAGGAGTATAGGATCACAGACATTAAGGGGAGTGACAGTAGCGAATGAATATTCTTGAAATGCAGAACATTGTTAATTTTTCAAGGTCATTTGAGTATGATTTTGCCTTATGGTACATTTTGCCACAATCATGATATATATGTATGTGTATATATATATATATATATATATATATATATATATATATATATATATATATATATATATTAGAGTTAAAAAGCCACTCAGAATGATAAAAATGCTCAACCAAGTAGAGAGCGACATACCATTTTAAAATAGGATTTTAAAATGGAAAAATTAAAACCAACAAATTTGTTTCGAGCCGGCGCTCTCGTCAGGGTTCTGACGAGAGCGCCGGCTGGAAACAGATTTTGTTGGTTTTAATTTTTCTATTTTAAAATCCTATTTTAAACTATATATATATATGTATATATATATATATATATATATGAAATAAAACGTGTAGACTTTAAAACTCCAGATTAAACCACTCTGTCACTGTCAACAGGTCAGCTCTGTAGGTGTCACAGGACGATTTAAGAAGTGGCAAAAAAGAAAGAACTGGACCACAAAACGCTTGGTTGTTTCCTTTGTGTGTGTTTTTTTTCTTCTAATTTTTGTCCAATATTTCGGTCCTTTTGGGACCCTCTGGGACAGAAAAATGTTGATTGAGATGCTTCTTTGTTCAGAGAGATAACAGAAGCAGAAACAGAATGGCACCAAAAACTCCTGTGGTTGATGTGGTATCCCTGAAGGCCTTGATGATGAAGTGGACGCAGTTATTACAGAGGAGAACTTGGTCAATAAAGAACCACCACCAATGGTCATAGTGTGGCGAAACGTCGTCCTGTTCACAGCTCTGCACCTGGCTTCCGTCTATGCTGTGTTTCTCATTCCACAGGCTCACCCACTGACATGGCTTTGGTGTAAGTATTGGTGCAATTTATTTGGAGCACATAATTTCTTGTTTGACTTGTTTGTCCCCAGTTTTGGCTGCTATGTAAATCTCTTTTTCTTATTCGCCAGTGTGTGTGAGCATCCCCCTAACAGCATTTATATTTGCATAGTATTAACAAATTAATGTTTGTTTTTACTTGTCAGCACCATGTTTACATCTTGAGGAAGGGTGAAAACAGAGTGAGACTAACCGTTCATTTTGTAATGTCTGTTGTCTGAGTAAATGGATGCAGCTCAGAGACTTGCATTGGAAGTAAAATATCATTGAAAGGGGTGTTCTGTATTACCTGGACCTGTCTGACTGCGAGTACCTTTCTGCTTTATGTTGTGTAACTGGGACCGTGCCACTGATTCAGTCCTCTAGCATTCGTTTGTGTCAACTGACATGGGAAAAAAATGATGGTAGAAAAAAATGATGAAGGTTGCTATGCTCCTGACCTTTGCCTTTGGATTACCATGTCACAGGATATGCAGATTTATACAAATGTGTTTAAACTCATTGGCAGTTGACTGAGGTTCTTAACATGATGCACTGTGATTATCATTTCATGTGATACGATCGTGTCCAGTACTTTGAACAAAACTGTGTAAACCAAGTGAAAAAAAGGTTTTGTCATGACAGCAGTAAAGTGCTGTTTAGAATGTGATGTGTTGCAGCTGGTGAGATCCTTCATATTTGTTACTTACCAATGGCAAGTAATTGAAGATAGTTGTCAATGTGCAGTTTGGCTTGCCAGTTCAAGTAGTTTACTCACATTGTAGACAGCTGTCTATAGTAGTCATTATTATTTCAAGGGCTGGTTGTGTATAGCTTGGACCTCATGCTCCCCTTTTCATATCCCCTTCAATGTTTGTTTTCACCATCTTTTAGGTGGTTTTTGAAAGTCTCAAAAAATGTTTTTAAAAAAAGAACATTTCTATTAAAAATATTTTTTGAATGATTAGCAATGAACATATCTTTGAACTGGTCAGGAAACATTCCATGCTTTGTTTGCATGTGCATGAGTCATGAATGAAGAAAGTACTGTTGAAAGAGTACACCAATATGTGTATCTATCAGGTTGAGAGGGGTGTTTGTTGGAAGATACACATTAAGACATTTAGCTTTGCTTAAGGAAAGGCTTCATGATATCTTAAGAATTGTTGTATTGACACTTTATATTGCTGAGACAATCACAAGTGTTAACAGGCATTTGAGATTTGGGAAGGACTTTGCATATGAATAAGTGAGTGAATGAGTGTATGTATGTGTCTGTGTGTTTTGTGTCTGTGTGTGTGCACATACACACAAAATGTCTCTTGGGTTCCTTTAGGGAGTTATTGACAGGTCCCTACAACTAACAGGGGCCTGTAGTCAAATGGTTGGAGCATTTTCCTATGGAGTTGACAGTCATGAGTTCAAATCACTGTTGTCGATTGTGTGTGTGTGTGTGTGTGTGTGTGTGTGTGTGTGTGTGTGTGTGTGTTGCTTGAAAACCCTCTCTGTCTACCTTGCAGCATAATTCAGGGTACATGATTCAGGTTAGGGAAGATCTAAGATTGGCTGAAGGAGAAAGATTGGTTCTGTCTTTCTTCATACCATGCCCCAGACACAGTAAACCACCTAAAGTTCACTGCTCCTGTGGCCATCAGACTATGGAACGTCAACTCTTTTTTTTTTTCACCGACAACTTTCACAAAACTGCACCTGAAGCAGCCAGTTGATGACCATACCAGTGATGTTTTGTGTGTCTGGTGTTGCAGCTGTGCTGGTGTATGTGACGGCTGGTCTAGGGATTACAGCAGGGGCACACAGACTGTGGGCTCACCGTTCCTACAAGGCCAGGGTACCTCTTCGCGTTCTGCTGGCTGTCTTCAATGCTACTGCATTCCAAGTAAGAAGGTCATCGTTTTGTAAGATTTTTGGAGGGGGTCTGGGAACACAGTGATTTTATGTTGGTAATGTGTTTTGCTCAATGCAGTGTTGAGTGTAAAAGCAATCACAGGTACTTCATCAGGTGCTAGTTGTACTCATACAATTTGGAAGAGGTGAACCAACAGCAATAGCATTTAGTGTCTCTGATGGAAAGGTATCCTATGCCAGTGCCGAGAGGGGCAAGAGAAAAGAAAATGTCACTATCCCATACTGCCTGAAAAATATACAGTGTGCATGTGTAAAAGAGACTTTGTGTGTGTATGTGCGTGTGTGTGTGTGTGAGCATATGTGTGTGTGTGTGTGTGTGTGTGTGTGTGTGTGTGTGTGTGTGTATGTGTGTGTGTGTATGCCTGCTTGTGTGTGTGTGCGTATGTGAGTGTGTGCGTATGTGTATGTGTGTGTGTGTGTGTGTGTGTGTGTGTGTGTGTAGATACAGCAATAATGCTTAATAACTAGTGTTGCTATCCATCTGATTGTAGCTTGTTTCCAGAGCGGTACTAACTTGATGTTTTCTTCTGCTTTCCTGAATACCACCCTTGTGTTCAACATCCTTGAAATGAACCTTGACCGTTGCCTCTGATTCTGTGCACCTGGAAATGATTTCAGAATGACATCCTAGACTGGGCCAGAGATCATCGCGTGCATCATAAATACTCTGAGACAGATGCAGACCCACACAATGCTAGAAGAGGATTTTTCTTTGCTCACATTGGCTGGTTGCTCGTCAGAAAGCATCCTGAGGTCAAGGTGAAGGGTCAGTCCATTGACCTCTCCGACCTGTACAGGGATCCCATTGTCATGTTACAGCGCAAGTAAGCAGGATTGGTTTATCATCTTTAACCCCTTGACTGCTACTGACGAATTTACTAGGGTGAGGCAGATAGGTCAGGCAGCTGGACTCTATTTGATATATTTGCTCCATCACATCAAAAAGATGTTGTTATAGACCCACTCTGATCATTTACTCAGTACTGAGGTTGCGACAGTGAGTGTAAAGACTCCAGAGGCTCTTTCTTCCAACCGGATGACGGTACTGTCTGTAGTGCTTGAGGTGAATTTAATGGGTGAAGAGAATTGGAACAAATGTCTTGTTTGACCTGTAGGCCTTGAAGACAACAGAGCTTAATCTAGAGGGGGGGGGGGGGGGGGGGGGGGGGGGGGGAGTGCCCTCCTTTTTTTTGATATGAGGGGGGGGACTGCCCCCTTTTTCAAAAATCCTAGATTAAGCTCTGAGACAACATATAACTTGATGCATAGCTGCCAGCCCTCCCAAATTTTTCAGGAATTTCCCTAATTTAGAAATGATTCCCGAAATCCTGAATGTAGTGGGAAAAAATCCAGAATTTTGAAAATTTTGTTGAAAAATGTGGGGTTCAAGGGGTCTTTTTTGAATGTAATGATAGAAATATGGAAGGGTTTTTAGGGGTGATAGTGGTGTGTCATTTTTGAATGGGGATGGTGGAGGGGATGGGGAGGGGGGGGGGGGGGGGAGTGCCCTCCTTTTTTTTGATATGAGGGGGGGGGACTGCCCCCATTTTCAAAAATCCTAGATTAAGCTCTGAGACAACATATAACTTGATGCATAGCTGCCAGCCCTCCCAAATTTTTCAGGAATTTCCCTAATTAAGAAATGATTCCTGAAATCCTGAATGTAGTGGGAAAAAATCCAGAATTTTGAAAATTTTGTTGAAAAATGTGGGGTTCAAGGGGTCTTTTTTTAATGTAATGATAGAAATATGGAAGGGTTTTTAGGGGTGATAGTGGTGTGTCATTTTTGAATGGGGATGGTAAAGTATTACAGAATAAAGCCCATACGATGCCATGTGGATCTTGGCACTTATATAGCAGGAAAATTTTAGTTTTTAACCCTTCATTTGTCATTTGAAATATCAGGGAATAAGAAATGCGTTCAATCAAAAGCTGAACTGCCTCTCTTCAGCCCACCCATCCCTTTCATCGTTTGGTTTCCGAATTTTACTCCTGAAGGTTGGCAGTTATATAGATGAAGAGGCTTCTGATGGAAACAAGCTGAAATAGAAACTGGATTGTTTAAGCTCTTTAATTCATCTCAGTCTCTTAAATTGTGACTGTTCCTATTTAAGAGTACAAATATGTGATTTTCCAGAGCCTGTACACTTCCTTGCAATTGATAGGAAGAGCTGTGGGAATACCCATGATGCAGGGTGCCTAGAGTGTGGCTGGGAGTGGGGGCACTGTGACAATTAAAAGAAGAAGATCATGAAGCATTTCTGTTTGTCAAAATGTCATCCACATTGACCAGCTCAGTTTCATCCAACAGTATAACTAGCTATTTCTCTCTCTGTGTCTGTGTCTCTCTCTCTGTCTCTCTCTCTCTTCACTGGGAAGTTTTAATTATAAAATTTGGAAGGGTAGAGATAAGGAAAAACAAAAGGGGAAGATAGAGATGGTGATGGAAATAAAAGGGGAGGGTAAGGATGGGGAAGGAAGGAAAAATGGGGAGCGAAGGAAAGGGGAGAATGGGAAAGGAAAGAAAGGAGAGTAAAAAGGGGAGGGGGAAATAAGGAAGGTAAGAAAATGGGAAGGCAGAGATAAGGAAAGAAAGAAAAGGGGAGGGGAGGGATGGGACAGGAAATAAAAGGGGAGGGTTGAATTGGGAATGGAAAAATGATGAGATGGAGATAAACAGAGGTAGGACAGTATCTTACCTGTCAAAGACTCTGGAGTCCTGGCCCATTGCATGTTGTTTGACTGTGTTCCATTCATGTGTCGAGCTGTGACCCTGTGTTATTTCTTATCTTCAGTATTCACCTATTGCCTTCATAGGACACTGTTTCTATTCTACAGATTCCTGCACACTGATTTGCCTGCATTTAAATTCTGTCCTTGCAATCTATTAAAAATCATGCTATTCATTTTATCAGGATTAGTTGGGATTAAACAAAAAGATACTACTATGCAGTTATATTTTGTTTATAATGAAGGTCTGTCTCCATTTCACCATTTCGGTTACTTGGATAAAAAATGTATTTGTAATGTTTTCAAGTCTAATCATTAACGCACTTGAATGCATAAGCAATACATGTTTACCATGTAGTGAGATAGCAAGAGGGGCCTGTAGTCAGATGGTCAGAGCGTTTGCTTGCAGAGCTGACCGACTTGTGAGTTTGGATTTTTTCGGCTTGAAAACACTCTGTGTCCACCCAGTGGTGAAGAGTACCTGATTCAGTTCAAGGAAAGTTAAAGCAGTGGAAAGATGGGGAATGGATCCGCCTTCCATCAAGCCATGCCCAAGACCTAGTGAACCTCTGACAGTTCACTGCCTCTACAGCGGTAGGCTGGGGGGATGTTGCTCTGATGCTGGCTTGACCACACTGACCCAGCATAGGTACAGTTGACTTGAACAACAAACAAAAAGCCTCAGGGAACTCTGTCATCTGGTCTTCCAGCAAAGTATGCTGTCCTGGATATGAGTATCTCTCGCACCATCTGCCATAGATGTACTTTTTAAAGTCTTTTTCGTTAGGCTTATGGCAGGGACAAGGGAAGGAATATTACTGTGGTCTGGTAACTGTTGGAAAAAATTGGGGACTGAGTGGGGGGGGGGGGGGGGGGGGGGGGGGATGAAACTATTCCCCTATTATTTAGATCACATTCATGTGCCTGAGCACAGAACAGGGTGATGGGAGTGCACTTGCCCAGTCTGCTGGACTGAACTGTATGTCTCTTTGTCTAGAGATAAAGCTAACAACATCAAGACTTTGGGGAGGATGTTAGCAGACCACCAGAGCTGCCAATTGCTACGCTTTCAGTGTAGCATGCTACAATTTCGTTGACAATGCTATTTTGCAACAGTATGTGACCTAAAGGGATGCAAAAAAACCCAAAAAGAACGAAACAAAAGAAAAAAAAGTTTTTGCAGATTTAATGGTGGTTTAAAAATTGTATATCTCTAGACTGAGACATATTTCATCAAAAATGGCCAAGTTAATGAGGAGAGGATGAATAATTAGAAAACAAATCATTAAAGATGATTGTGATTTTGCCGCCTTGTGGATAGGTTTTGTTGTCCTTCATTTTGATTTTTTTGAAGGTCATCAAAACCATGTGAAAACTAGGGAGAGTTTCATATTCCTAGTCCACCATCTTGTCATGTGCGAAGTCAAGTGCAACTGAAAGTGCTGTTGATTCAGACTAGTCGCATCACATATTAACGATATGCTTAAATTTGGAATGCTACTCTTAAAATGTCATAATGCTGCACATTGTGCTTTTGAGACCTTGGAAGCTGTGGATCACTTAAAGATGAACAGTGTAAGGAAGGGAAGAGAGATGATCTGGGACTGGAAAGGGTTTGGCATTTAGAGGCAGACTATACAACCTAGATGATTTGTTTGAAATGAACATGACCCTAACAATGAAAGATCTTGAACCCTCAAGGAAGTGAAGAGAGTGAGAGGTGTTTGCTACCCACAACATCCAGAGACAGAGGCTGGTCTGCTGATGCTGAAATGTTTAGTTAGGATGATGATGGTAGTGATGGTGTGGTAGTGATGATGACTGTCGACATGTCTGAATGAATGGATGACGGCATTGCAGGTTGTACTACCCTCTCATGCTGCTCAGCTGCTTTGTGATACCCGGGCCGTGGTGCCATGGTACATGTGGGGAGAGACTCTGTGGAACTCCTACTTCCTGGCCTCCATCCTGCGCTACACCCTGGGCCTGAACGCCACCTGGCTGGTGAACAGCGCCGCCCACATGTGGGGCAACAAGCCCTACGACCGCCGGATCAACCCGACCCAGAACCTGGGGGTCTCCTTCAGCGCCGTGGGAGAAGGCTTCCACAACTACCACCACGTGTTTCCTCATGACTACTCCACCAGCGAGTATGGCTGGCACTTCAACGTCACCACCATGTTCATTGACTGCATGGCCTTTCTGGGGCTGGCCTACGACCGCCGGAGCATCCCCACGTCGGTTGTCATGAAACGCAAGGTTCGCACAGGGGATGGAACTGACTGACTCAGTGGAAAGGGAGGGAACTTAACTATGAACCCTGCTTTAATCATTCTCAGTCTGTTTCTTTGTTCCTTTTTCCTGTCTTTTTCTGCTGCCTTCATTAAAATTTTGAAAAGTGGTTAAAATGATGTGCTGGCTGTAGAAAAGTCGGTAGAAGCTGTTTTCCATCTTATTTTGATGTATATATTGTGTATTTGTATTGGGTCCATTTTGTTGAAGAATGAGTGTTTTCATGTGTTTTGTGCAGCGTGCATAAATAGACTTGAACTTGCTTTGCTGTATTTTAAGAAAAGCTACTTGAAAACAAAATCTATTTTGTGACATCACAATACCGCTTCACATGTTTTGATATGCAAATCAAGTTTTGCCTTTTTTGGTCACATACACATGAACATATGCACATTAAACTTATTGCCATCACACACACACACACACATACACACACACACACACACACACACACACACGCTCATGCACACACACACACACACATACACACACACATACACACACACACACACACACACACACACACACACACACACACACATACACACACACACACACACACACACATACACACACACACACACACACACACACACACACACACACACACACACACATATACACACACACACACACACACACACACCCCAGAAAACCAAACCAAAGCAAACCAACAGCGGAAAGTGGAAGGAAAGAGCTGATAATGAAAACATGCCTTTCAAATGTCAAAGAAAATGTGGACTTGTATTTTTTCTTTTGTATTGCGTGTGTTTATTATTAAGGATAAAATGTGTGGCATTTAGCTTCCTATCTGGGAGTAGCTGAAACATTAAAAGAAACATACTAGTGACCATATCAGTAGAAACCTGGTAATGTATATGACAAAATCTGGGCTGTTCTGTCTGTGATGGTCTTGACATGTCATGTTCTCATTATGTGGATGAGCTACTTCTTGTGAGTGCAGGGAAAGAGTGTCCTGTTGACTGGACAGTGGATTTTTTTTGTTTGTTTGTTTGTTGGTGAATTAGGGCAATCTGTAGAGACATAGTTAGAGCAGAAGTATAACAATCAATTAATCAATTAGTCCTCTGAATTCCCTGGGTAACATAGGGCCGCAACCACACTCTTCCAGCAGACACGGAAGTATAACAGTAAAAGGTAAAAGACTTCCACAGAGTAAGACAGCACACACACACACACACATACACACACACACACACACACACACACACACACACACACACACCACACACACACACACACACACACAATGTTTAGCTGCTGTAGTCAGTTTGGATGGTACTGCTTTCAGAGGTAGGCTGAAATGTGTGGTGTGCTTTTCTGGAACAATGCAACACAGTTCTGTTGCTGCTATTCTGAATTTGATTCCTTTTTAAAATAGGGTAACCCCTTTCCCTCCTCCCCCATACCTGGGAGGCATTTAAAAAATTGCTGGTCCCCTGTGCACGACATGACAATAGCTGTGCATTGGGGAACCACGCTTTCATTATTCAGTATTGTTATTGTTACAACAGACATTGCTGTCAGTGTTGTAGATAGAAAGGTGGAAGGAGGAAGTGTGTTCTGTCATCATTTTCATTCACCAGAGTTAGAAAGTGACAAAACCAGATTGCATTTTTGGGATCAGCTTTCAGAAAAAGTGTTCTGTCACTCACTTTGGTTCTCCTCTGGATGCCTTAAGGACAAGCATTGTACTAGGTGAAACAAGCAGGGTGAAATTGCCTGGAGTGAAATAAGGGAGGTGTAAAATGCAGGTAAACCATTGTTTTGTTTGTTTTGCGTTGATGTGGTCCACAGTGGTCATGGGTGTTGCACACTGACAAATCCATTATTTCTTTTGGTTAGTAAACATCAAAGGGACGCAGTCTAATGAAATAAGTTTTTGAAAGGATGAAGCTGAAATAGTTTAAGACTGTTGTGGTGTGTGTGTGTGTGAGAGAGAGAGAGTGTGAGTGAATGTGTAACATGCATACAAGTGTCTGTACTTGCATGTGTGTGTGTAAAAATTTAATGTACAGAGAGATAATGTGGGAGTTAAAACTAGAAACTTGTGTTTTCTTTCTGCAATGGAAATGAACCGTGTCTAAAGGAAACATGGGTATACCAGATTAAAGAACCGAAAAGAAAAAACAAAACGGTGGCCCTTTGGCATGGTATGCTTGCGTGTAAATAGTCATTATATTTTGGTAAACTTTTGTTCTTTTTGTCTGTAATCTTGGTTTTCCTTCATTTTCAAAAGGCTGTTTGCTGTAGAGGCAATAGGGATGGGCTGTCAAACCCTTCTGTTCACCTTTTGTTTTCCCTGTGTGCTTCATCTGTTGGAAGAGATCAGCAAGGTTTGCATTCTCTAGGTGAGCAGGGGACCGCTGTCCTCAAAGAACAAAAGATGGCAGTTCACAGCAGAAAAAATGTTCTAGCTATTGGGTTCTGTATTTTGGTAATGTAAACATTGATTTGGCTGAAAGGATTTTTTGTTCCTCGTGATGGAGTTTTGTGGTTTTGGATGTAAAATGTCTTGCTGATCACAGTTTTTGTAATTTTTCTTTTGTTATCTGTAAAATGAGAATATTCTGTGGGGTCTTATAGATTAGGTCTCTTTCTGCTCTTCCATTGTTTATTCTTAAACGGATTGTCCATATGATGACATACAATCCCAGAGGCTGTCCAAGAAATTGATGAAAGTTTGTTCATTGGAAAGTTAAAATTTCTTCAGACAGAGTTCAGTGATGGCTGCATTTAATGAGGAAGTTGTTATCTGTTTTGCAATTAATATTTTTGTTATTGCTCATAATGTTTACTCCATGGCCTTCACAATAAAACAAGCAAGATGGTGGAGTAGTGGGCATATTCTTTAAACCTTTCTTGTTTGATTGTAGTTAACATGCAGTTAATATATCAAAACCCAAACAGTGAGATCTCTACATACCCCGGACAACTCTCTCAGTGGCTGGATCAGCCATTGTTCAAAGCACAACACTTGTCTAGGAACTGTAACGCAATCTTCCTTCACACACATGTCTAGACTTTACTGGGACTTTCAGTGGATCTAAGGTCTGATGACAACAGACTGCCAGTTCTTGTGATCCTGACCAGAAGCTGAAAGACTGGCATTGGAACCATTACCTATGTCATGATGGAGATGTTGCTGACACTTGGTGGTGTACAAAGGCATCCACAGTAATGTAGGCATCGGTGAGAACTGCTTGTGTGATGTCATCAGGGTTAGTTTAAACATAAATAGGTGGGTAACAGTCATTGACAGTTGCCTAGGTTGGCGGTTATATGTATTGATGGAATGTCATGCACAGGTGCTGGTGTGCCCATTAACTCATTGCCTGCTAATACCAGTGGAGACTGTCTTTCCCAGTGCATGGGCTCTATGCATGATTGCTCTACCATTGCTTACATTCCACATGTAGCCATTTGCTTTTCTCTTTTATTTCCATGCTAGACTTCTGACTTGGTTAGATAATCAGGTTTTTGAGATGGAGATATATATATATATATATATATATATATAAAGGAAACAAATGGGCGTGTTGCTGTTCACTCAGATTATGGCACTCGGTGCAGGGTGCCAGTGTGTGAGCAAAGCATAATGCTGATGCTTTCATATTGCGATACGTGAGGGTAAATTTCAGAATGATCAGTGTGCACATGGTGGGCAGTTGAGAATTAGGCAGTTTATAAACACCATTAGCAGTTGAAATAAGATAAGATAATGTTGCTTATAGCCCAGCCGACCGCAAAGGGCCACATCAGGGCAGAGCAATTGAAATGCAAACATCATTGTCAACAAATACCATTAGTGATTGTTTAAAACATTGGCGGTGGAAAACAAACATTACTGTTTGCATACTCTTTTAGCAGTTTATAAACACCATTAGCAGTTGATTCATCGTTACCAGTTGATTATAAAAATCTTTGGGTGTTTATGGAAATCTTTGGCGGTTGAATATGAACTTCTTTTACAGTTGATTATAAACATCTTTGGCAGTTAAATATGAACATCTTCGGCAGTTATCAGCACTTGATTGAAACATCTTTGGTAGTTGTGATAAAGATCGACAATTGATTATAAACATCTTTGGTAGTTGATGGGCAGTTGAATATAAACTTCTTTGACAGTTGCCTATGAACATCTTTGGCAGTTGACTATTGGTATCATCAGGAGTTTATTGGCAGTTGGATGTAAACACCTTTAAGAGTTGATTATAAACAACATTGCCAGTTAATCATGAACATTTGGCAGGTGATCATAAATATGATGAGCAATTATCAAAACATGATAAGCTGTTGATATGTGTTACCATGACTGTCGCACCACAGCAGGCTGTAGTGTTTCCCATGACAGTCACGTGGTCAGTCAAGCATCTCTTCCCTTAGTCATGGATGAGAAAGTAGAGGGATTGCCTTCAGGTCAGTTCCCTAGTTTGTTCTTCCACAACTTTGCTTGACTGTATTGCCATTGTTAATGCTTACGTCACCTGTAATAAAATCCAAACCAAAACATGAACGGTTGTTGCTGCATGATCTGGGATTCTGATCTGGGTATTAATGATGCTAAAGGGTTGGTGGGGTAGGGAGGGCAGGGGAGATGAAGGGAAGTGGGGGGGACAATCTTGCTGCTTGTGCCATATTCACAGTCCAAAATGTTCATAGTACAATGTGTATATTTTGTTTGACTAGCTTTGATCTCAACTTACCTTTCTTCAACCTGCTAAATGACTACAACTGTTTACCGTGCAGATTGCTTTTTAGCGCTCGGGAATACATGAAGGTATGGTGCATACCATCTGTACAGGAAATTTTTGGGGAAAAAAATGTGTGAACAAAGCTATCATACCTTTCTTGTGGCTGTGGATTGCAGTGTTTTAATAATGTGTGCTGTGCTGTTGTGTCAGGCCACAGATTTAGTTGCTGTTGATGATCGATCATATGGTTGTCCTCCTTATGACTTCATCATGGGTTTGGTTCAGTTATGCTTTATTTTAAGTTGCAGAACAGGGCAGTGAGTGGGCCTGTTCAGTTTTTTCCTTACCTAGAAAATCAGTAGTATGTTAACTATGTGCTATACATGGAGAATTTTTTCCCCCCCCCCCACCTTATTGGTCTTATAACGTTTGTTACTAAGCGGTGTGAATGTCAGTGTCTACAGCAAATAAACAAGTCACCAGCCATGCCATTGTTTTTTCAGTGCCATGTCTTGTTCCTTTTTTTTCTCTTGCTTCCTTAGGGCAAGTCCAGATGGGCAAAGCGATGAACTCTGCTATCTTCCTCAGTACCTTCGCTCATCATGAAGGATGAACTCTGCCATCTTTCTCAATACCTTCGTTGGTCTTAATGGTGAACTCTGCCATCTTTCTCCGTACCTTCATTGGTCTTAAGGGTGAACTTTGCCATCTTTCTTCGTACCTTCATTGGTCTTAAAGGGTGAACTCGGCCATCTTTCTCCGTACCTTCATTGGTCTTAAAGGGTGAACTTTGCCATCTTCTCCGTACCTTCATTGGTCTTCAGGGTGAACTTTGCCAACTTTCTCCGTACCTTCATTGGTCTTAAGGTGAACTCAGCCATCTTTCTCCGTACCTTCATTGGTCTTAAAGGGTGAACTTTGCCATCTTTCTCCGTACCTTCATTGGTCTTAATGGTGAACTCTGCCATCTTTCTCCGTACCTTCATTGGTCTTAATGGTGAACTCTGCCATCTTTCTCCGTACCTTCATTGGTCTTAAGGGTGAACTTTGCCATCTTTCTCCGTACCTTCATTGGTCTTAAGGGTGAACTTTGCCATCTTTCTCCGTACCTTCATTGGTCTTAATGGTGAACTCGGCCATCTTTCTCCGTACCTTCATTGGTCTTAAAGGGTGAACTTTGCCATCTTTCTCCGTACCTTCATTGGTCTTAAGGTGAACTCAGCCATCTTTCTCCGTACCTTCATTGGTCTTAAAGGGTGAACTTTGCCATCTTTCTCCGTACCTTCATTGGTCTTAAGGGTGAACTTTGCCATCTTTCTTCATACCTTCATTGGTCCTAAGGGTGAACTTTGCCATCTTTCTCCGTACCTTCATTGGTCTTAAGGGTGAACTTTGCCATCTTTCTCAATACCTTCATTGGTCTTAAGAGTGAACTCTGCCATCTTTCTCCGTACCTTCATTGGTCTTAAGGGTGAACTGTGCCATCTTTCTCCATACCTTCATTGGTCTTAAGGTGAACTCTGCCATCTTTCTCAGTACCTTCATTGGTCTTAAGGTGAACTCTGCCATCTCTCTCAGTACCTTCATTGGTCTTCAGAGTGAACTCTGCCATCTCCCTCAGTACCTTCATTGGTCTTCAGAGTGAACTCTGCCATCTTTCTCAGTACCTTCATTGGTCTTTAGAGTGAACTCTGCCATCTTTCTTAGTACCTTCATTGGTCTTTAGAGTGAACTCTGCCATCTTTCTCAGTACCTTCATTGGTCTTTAGAGTGAACTCTGCCATCTTTCTCAGTACCTTCATTGGCCTTTAGAGTGAACTCTGCCATCTTTCTTAGTACCTTCATTGGTCTTTAGAGTGAACTCTGCCATCTTTCTCCGTACCTTCATTGGCCTTTAGAGTGAACTCTGCCATCTTTCTTAGTACCTTCATTGGTCTTTAGAGTGAACTCTGCCATCTTTCTCCGTACCTTCATTGGTCTTAAGGGTGAACTGTGCCATCTTTCTCAATACCTTCATTGGTCTTAAGGGTGAACTGTGCCATCTTTCTTAATACCTTCATTGGTCTTAAGGGTGAACTTTGCCATCTTTCTCCGTACCTTCATTGGTCTTAAGGGTGAACTTTGCCATCTTTCTCCGTACCTTCATTGGTCTTAAGGGTGAACTTTGCCATCTTTCTCCGTACCTTCATTGGTCTTAAGGGTGAACTTTGCCATGTTTCTCAATACCTTCATTGGTCATAAGAGTGAACTTTGCCATCTTTCTCGGTACCTTCTTTGGATTTTAGAGTGAACTGTGCCATCTTTCTTTGTACCTTCATTGGTCCTAAGGGTGAACTCTGCCATATTTCTTGATACCTTCGTTGATCTTTAGAGTGAACTCTGCCATCTTTCTCAGTACCTTCATTGGTCCTCAGGGTGAACTCTGCCATCTTTCTCGGTACCTTCATTGGTCTTTAGAGTGAACTCTGCCATCTTTCTCGGTACCATCATTGGTCCTAAGGGTGAACTCTGCCTTCGTTCTCAGTACCTTTGTAGGTCTTTAGAGTTAACTCTGCCACCTTTCTCAGTACCTTCACTGGTCCTTATGACGAATTCTGCAATCTTTCTCAGTACCTTCAACTGTTTTCTCTCTCAGCACCCTCAATTTTTTTTTTCCCCCTGAGGGTGAGATCCATTGTGTTTCTCTGTACCTCCACTGGTTGTAAGGGCAAATTGCATGGTCTTTCTCTGTACCTCCACTGGTTGTAAGGGCAAATTGCATGGTCTTTCTCTGTACCTCCCCTGGTTGTAAGGGCAAATTGCATGGTCTTTATCTGTACCTCCACTGGTTCTAAGGGTGAACTCTGCCGTCTTTCTCTATACCTCCACTGGTCCTAAGGGTGAACTCTGCCGTCTTTCTCTTACCTCCACTGGTTCTAAGGGTGAACTCTGCCGTCTTTCTCTGTACCTCCACTGGTCCTAAGGATGAACTCAATCATCTTTCTCTGTACCTCCACTGGTCCTAAGGGTGAACTCTGCCTCTTTCTCTATACCTCCACTGGTTCTAAGTCTAAGGGTGAACTCTGTGGTCTTTCTCTTACCTCCACTGGTCCTAAGGGTGAACTCTGCCGTCTTTCTCTGTACCTCCACTGGTTCTAAGGGCAAACTCCATCTTTCTCTTACCTCCACTGGTCCTAAGGGTGAACTCTGCCGTCTTTCTCTGTACCTCCACTGGTCCTAAGGATGAACTCTGTAATCTTTCTCTTACCTCCACTGGTTCTAAGTTCTAAGGGTGAACTCTGCCATCTTTCTCTGTACCTCCACTGGTTCTAAGGGCAAACTCTGTCATCTTTCTCTTACCTCCACTGGTCCTAAGGGTGAACTCTGCCGTCTTTCTCTGTACCTCCACTGGTCCTAAGGATGAACTCTGTCTTTTTTCTCTTACCTCCACTGGTTCTAAGTTCTAAGGGTGAACTCTGTCATCTTTCTCTGTACCTCCACTGGTCCTAAGGGTGAACTCTGCCATTTTTCTCTGTACCTCCACTGGTCTTAAGGGTGAACTCTGTCATCTTTCTCTGTGCCTCCACTGGTTCTAAGTCTAAGGGTGAACTCTGTGGTCTTTCTTTGTACCTCCACTGGTTCTAAGGGTGAACTCTGTTGTCTTTCTCTGTATTCGCTACCAGTCCAAAGAATGAACTCTGCTGTCTTTCTCTGTATTCGCTACCAGTCCAAAGAATGAACTCTGCTGTCTAAGGGCGAACTCTGCCTTCAGAATCAGGGTTCTTTCTCTTTCTCTGGTACTAAGAATAAAGTCAGCTGTCTTTCAGTGTACCTTTGCTGATAGTGAGGGTAAAGTCTCCCATCTTTCTCTGTACCTCCACTGGTACTATGGGCGAAGAATGCTGTCTTTCTCTGTACCTCTACACTTTCCATAGTGTCCCTTGGAGGTCCACTGGAAATACAGCGTTCATGTGGCACATGTTTGTGAGCGGACAGTCCTGATGGTAATGTTTCAAGGTCTGAATTCCAGTCTACAACATTTCTTTGTGTGGAACAAGCCAGTGTTACAGAGATACATGAAGAGACAGCAGAGGTCTTTTTGCCATCTGACCACCATGACCTGGTTATTTTGGTTTTAGATAACATGAAGTGGGGGATACAGGAAGAAATTGAACTTAACTTATAATGAGTTAATCCTATTCAACTTGTGGGATAAATATCAATTAAATCTGAATTATTGATTATTGAATGATGAAATATTTCCTTTTTACTCTTAATATGTGGGATAAATATCAATTATATCAAAATTATTGATTATTGAATGACAAAATGTCTCCTGTTTACTCTTTCATGAATTCATAGCTAATACAGCAGTACCCTTTTCCTGGATGAAGAATCAGGGTTCTTTCTTTCTTCTCCGCCTCATGATGACGTCAGAAATAGTGTCCATAAATGCATGATAGTGCAATGGATAGAGAGTGGATCTCATCTTTGGTGAAAGTGCAATATAGATATTTCAGTCTGTATGTTCTCTTCACTTGGAAGAATGGAAAGCAGGCTTTTGTAAGATTACAAAACATGAGAAAAGTAAAGGATGGTGTTTGGCACACATGATTCTGCCGTTGCTGATTTTTCTTTTACTTAAGTAAAGCAGACGTGCATGTCCATGTGGGCCTTTTATTTCTTTTTCTAGTTTCCTTGGGTTTATGTTTATTAATCCATGATTGCTAACGAGGGATGTATATGTGGGTGAGAAACAATATGCACTGAAAAGCTGCTGTAGTGGAGATGACAGTGGAGTGAACTGTGCTTACAGCGTTGGTAGCATTGTGTGGATAGCACTAGGGGACGGACAGGTGGATCTTGGTATGTGCAGTGTGGGAAAATGGACAATAAAGCCGAAAACTGTCCCAAGTTGTTTGGTTTGTGACTTGCAATCAGTGTGTGTTTGTATCTCGCAATGCAAGGATACACTATTAGTTACATACCTTGCTCATTTCAATGTGTGCTACATAACTTGTCGAAGACAAGCTGTTCAAGACTTTTGTTTTATGCAGATTTGACCTGTGCTCACAGTTAAGAGCCAGGGGAAGGCAAGGAACACATGGCACCTTTTAAAGAGGTCACAGGTTAGCAGGCATTATAGGCCCTGCAAATAGAGGTTTTACAGTGGTGTGTAATTCTGTCCCTTTTAAATAATGCCGCTCTTTTTGTTAGTAAAACACAGTGTGCCAAAGCTATGTTTTAAAGTAGATGGATCTAACCAGATGTGTGAGGCATTATAACACAAAGATGATTATCATGCTTCTTGTAGAAAACGCCGATTCAGAGCCCTTGCTTCACATGGGATATATATTGACATGCAGCATGTTGTTAAGATTGCAGGACTCTGTGGTGGTTGTCAACAAAATCAGTCATTCAAAACAGTATCATAATGTCTGTTGTGTTGATCTTCTGAAACATTTGTTTCATGCCCTCATTAGAGTTCAAAACCATTTTTCCTCTTTCCACATTTCTTGACACACACAAAAAATGTGACAATCTGAACAAGTTTTATATGTGGTTAGCCTTTTATTTCTGTATCATCCACAGTGACAATTACATATTCCTTTACATTAACAGCATCTCTGACAAATGCCTTGGAAAGGAGTGAACTGATGACTTGAATGTAAAATGAGACAACATACACACAATATCTCAGTGATGAAGTGAATAAAGAAGAACACTACAGGTCTCATGGGGATCAATTCAATTAAAACAATGGTACTATCTTTTGTACATCAGAACAATACAGATCTCATGGGGATCAATTCAATTAAAACAATGGTACAATCTTTAGTACACCATTTTTAAAGATGCAGACCTGTTTACCCCAAATTCGTGTACCTGTAACATCTCAGACCCAAACCTGTAATTTGAAAGAAAAAAACCCTGCAATCTTCATAATCGCTATACTTTTGAAGGTTTGAAAGAGCCTGCCGTCGGCGGGTGAGATCGCTTCCTTGCCATCTTTGACAAGGTAAAAGACGCAAGGCACGCTGGGAAATGTCTTCTTACTGCTTTTGACTGAGATGGTAGCAGACGAAACTTTGCGTTTAACAATTTTCTTTCTTTGATTTTTTTCCGTAATTTTTTTTGAGGGGGGCGTAATTCCTGTAATTCGTTTTTTTTTTCCCGTAAAAATTACGGTAAAATTGTATGGGTAAACAGGTCTGAAGATGATATATGTATAACCTGTGGCAGCCTGTGCGCACTGGATAGTAAGGCTAAAGATAGCTGAGAAGGCACTCGACATGCTTTCATGTACAGGAAGGTGCATGGTCAAATATCCATGGCATGTCTTGGGGGGAAAAAATACAAACCCAGATGATATACATGGAGAAGGACATAAAAATAAATCAATATAACGTCTAGCTACGTGTGGAGACTGAATTTCTCCTCTATCATTTCCATGGCATTTGCAATGTTGAATGCCATGTCAACAGCTCTGGAATATTCTTTGGTCCTCTGCTAGCCTTGCTAATAGCCCTGAGTCTTGGGAATGACCTTTGCTTGCCCTGAATGTCCCTTTGGTATGGTAATTTTTCAGATGGTGCCAGGCAAGCACAAGTCAACAGAAACACACAAACATGATGATTGCAATAACATGATTCATTGTTCTAGCAAAGGAAACCAACAACAAAAACAATATTGCAAGTTTTCACATGCATTGGGCTGGCCGAGTGTGAAGGTCTCAACTTATGTTCAACTTGCTTACAAAACTTTTATTGAATTGGAAGATCTTGCAGGGTGAATGAGTATTCAGCTTGACCCTGCTGTAGAAATCCATTATATTGACAAAAGAAGTTTTGATTTAGCTGTGTGATATGAATACATGGTTATACAAGTAGGACTGAAGCAGGAGGCTTGCTAGAATACAATGCTATAGACAGGTGCTGTTACAGCAGTGAAATACCTGGGATTCACGTAGAAAGTGTCACTTACTTGGTAGTCTTGCTTTTCATACAGTTACAGCATGCATAAGAGCACAAAACATCATAATCATGCATCATAACAAGACATTTTCACTGGATGTATATGAATAATTTTTATGCTACTTTCCACTTTGTGTGTGTGTGTGTGTACACGAGTGCTGACAGCAGTATCTTCAATTTAGCCCTCAGCAAAAAACAGGGTGAAAATGGAAACTGAGGGTGCCATAATACCAACTGCATTGACTGGATTTAAACAATGAACTGAAAAGACCCCATGACTTTTATTGTGTCCTGGTAAAGTGCAATTGATGGAAATGACAACATAAGAGAGCATGGCATTATGATGCTTTTGTATCTACGAAAATCACAACCAAGATTAAATTAAGTAAAACCTTATTTAAAACATAAAACATATAATGGGTAAAACATTCACCATTTAACAACAACAAAACCTTTCACAGAGTGTTAAATGCTTTATAGCAAATAATATTATGCATGCAGCAAACTGTGATACGAATTGGAACAGTAATTCAGTTAAAACCGAAGACATGACAACCAGTACTGTTGTATCACAGACAGAGACATTTTATGTGGCTGATGAGACGATTATTCATAACTATGCCCATGATGGTGCACAAAACACCTGTTAATTCAAACAACATTGAAGCAATAAAATATTCTTAAGAAAGGATTTATACATAGGACATGCTTTCTAACTCAACAGGAAGAATAGACTGCAAGAGATCTGATCCTCTGGCAGTTCAACTGTTACACTGAAAAATATTTACCCAGAGAAGATTACGATGATATGGGGGATTTTCAATTAAAAAAAAGGTGGAGACACAACACTGGAATTCACTAATATGTGAACTAGCTGATCAAACCGGATTTCCTGCCTCACGCACAGTTCACGTCCACACACACGGACGTCAAGACCCCCAACGAGAACAGAAATGATTGATAAAGGGAAGTAATCTGGAAGAGACAACAGAATTGTAAGGCTAGCTTTGGTGGAGAGAAGTGGAGAAGACTGACTGTACCACTGCCTGTTGGAAATTATGTGCAAATAAATTCCTTTTTCATGTCATTCTTTCTGACTCCGCCTATTTCATATATTTTGTTGTTTCTTAACAGTCGTCCAAAGTTATCTCTTTACAACAAACAAAATACCAGCTTCTTATGTTATAATCAGGTGAGTAGGCAGAGAAAAATGCAAACATTATCCAGAGTGGATATTAGCTGTCCATTCTGCAATGCTGTCTGCCAAGTGGCCTTCTGTGAATGTTTTGGTGGCACTGTCATAGTCTTTTCATTAGCTGTTCATTAAAAAAAGAGTATATATATATATATATATATATTGAATTATAAACAAAGCTTGCAGTCATTGCAACACCAAGCTGCTCTGTAAGTTGCTGGAACGGTGCGGTACTTATCCTTGGAATTTATTAGTTTGTTGTATATATATATATATATATATATATATATATATATATATATATATAAAATCAATAAAATCAGAGTTAAGCCACTCAGAACGCTAAAAGTGCTCAACCATGTAGGGAGCGACATACCAGTTTAAAATAGAATTTTAAAATGGAAAAAATTAAAACCTACAAGCTTGTTTCAAGCTAGATAAAACGCTCTCCTCAGGGTATACAATTTGGGCACGCCACAGGTGTTATATATTGTGGTGTGTGAGCGTGTGAGCTCTGTGCGTGCGGCACGTGGCCTGCCGGTTTTTTTCTTTTTTGGGGGCGCGTTCAGGGGGGACGTGCCACGGAATGGTGCATTGACAAAGATTTCCATTTATGCCTGCAATTGTTTATCATTTCTACTTTAGAGTTCAGGGATGCTAGGTGGGGTTTACATAATATCAGCCACTTTTCTGTAGTACATAAGTTGCATTTTTTAGAAATGTTGTTGCATGGTGTTGCTCTTTTTATAATTTTCCATGATATGTTGTAATCTATTTTCTTATTTTTAAGCTTCCAAATATATTTACTTAATTCTGTTTGGTTTTTATATTTTTCATTTTTGAAAGACTGTTTATGGTTTGCATATCTGGTTTTAAAATGGTTTGCTGTGATCCCTATGTATGTTTCTTTATCACTGGATGTCTTTCAGAATTATAAAAAGAGCAACACCATACAACAACAGAGCTCACACACCACAATATATAACACCTGTGGCGTGCCCAAATTGTATACCCTGAGGAGAGCGTTTTATCTAGCTTTGAAACAAGCTTGTAGGTTTTAATTTTTTCCATTTTAAAATTCTATTTTAAACTGGTATATATATATATATATATATTTATATATCTATCTATCTATATATTATATATATATATATATATTATATATATATATATTATATATATTTATTTATATATATATGATATGCAAAGTGCCTGCACCCTCAGCCTACCTTTTCCACGTCAAGGATGTCAGCAGATGAAGCTACTACCTCACAGTGGGTGATTTTTTGTGTCTGCTGCTCTTTTCAACTCAGGCAGCGTTTGTTAAAAACCGGCATCAATTGTTTTTTTCTCCTATGTGCCCTGATAACCCATGCTGCAGGTGACAGGGATACTGTGACCAACAGCAGGGCAGCTGGAGATCAGCTGACAATGTCTGGAGTCCTGCACCACACGGCTGTGAGGACTGGTCCAGCTGTTCACTTCGAGCAGTGTTCTGTGTGCTGAAAGACATCCACTCTTCCTTCATCACACTGTGGAATGCTCTTGGATCAGCTGTCTTAGTGGATTTACCTAGCGAGCATTTTGCCTCCAGGGTTTGGGCGTTTCATTGACATGGCTGCTCTGGGCAGTTCCTGAATCATCAGGGAAACATGGGACACCAGAGAGGTTTGTCTTCACCAGTTTTACCTCCCCTGGGAGTCTGACAGAGCTGGTTGTTTATGTGATGCCCAGCGTCGTCATGGCAGACTAACTCTGCTGTTTCTCTGTCTCTCCACAACATGAATGGTCTGTCTGTAAAGACTGGCACTGGGTTTATTAAACATAAAAATAATGCAGTTAAATTTTGTTTTACTGGACAGACATTTCTGGGCATCGGGGAGCTTCAGGTTATACAGCATACCTGCTCTAGGACTTCTTCTTTACAGGCGATTCTGTCCACTTCTGAGAGAAGGTTGCACTCAGTTTGCTGCATGTGAAACCAACCCTATATTTCTCCTTTTCTGAACCACGGTTTACTACATGTATAAAGTGGCAGACATATCTGGAAATTTCATTCGAAAATAACAAAAAGTAATGAAATTCTCTCTGTGTCCACAAAACCATGTACACTTATTTCAGTTCTATATTCCTTTGCATCTCAACTCTGCTGCGTTGGACTGCACTAACCCCATTGTCACTTGTGTCTGTCCAGTGGTCCCTGCCTTTGCTACTTTACATACAGCAGACATTCTCATGATGTCACAAAAAAGATGTTTGGTCCATCTGATCAGAGCTTAGTTCAGCATCTTGTTATAATCACCATGAAGATTCTACATCTACATTTGACAAATTATCCTTTTTTCTGGGAACTGTCCCTGTGTTCACAACACTGATACCCATCAACACAATCCTATTTACATCAATGATTTTTTTTTCTTTTCTTTTTTTTTAGTAACGATTACTGAAAACAATCTATATACTCAAAAGGAATATTCCTTTGTGTAACATTTTTGTCCTAGAATACATAGATGCTAGGCAGAGCTTCAGATTGTTGGCGCGCCCGCGCCATTGGCGCATATTTTATCAGAATGACGCGTAACAGTCCGTGTGATGCGCCAGCCTGGCGCGTCATAAAAATGCCATTTGTCTCATCCTCGGTCTTCGGTAACAAGCCACACCAGGTCCAAGCCATGTGGCCCCACAACGGAGTATAGTACCCAAAACTGGCACCTTGCTGCCTTGCCTAGCATCGCTGTGTGTGATTTGGGTGACAGCCAAGCACAAAACCAATCAGCGAACATCTATCAGTTTTACCTTGCAAAGGCGAAATCGCCTGGGTCCAGAAATCGTCTGACTTTTCAAACGTGTGGAATCGAGTCATCGTTCTGCTAAAGACAAGGGTACCACCGAAGAAAAAGCTCAAACAAAGTGAAACCAGCGGCAGCTAACTTTGTCAGCAATGTTTTCAAAGGATTTTAAAACGAGTGGTAAGTGTTTAGTTTTTATCTCTTAGCTGAAAATTTAAGCCATCATTGTTTTTCTCTCCCTTCTAGTCTCTCTCAGCCAGCCGGCACGTGTATTTCCCCCACTCCCCTTTCGGCTTTCCACTCCTCCCTCCCGCACTCCATTGTCTTTCTCTCCTTTCCCTTGTATCTTATCTCAGCAAGGCGGCATGTGTATCCCCCCTCCCTCCCCTCGCCCCACCCCACCCCCCTCCTCCAGCGTTTAGTGGGTCAGTCATCCAGCAAACTGCCACCACTAAAAATAGCTAAGTGCCATGAACACATCGCGAGGAAGATGGGGTGGGAAAAGGGAAGAGAGAGAGAGACCGAGCGGAGAAGAAGAAAAAAGAGGGAGGGGGGTGCTGGCTATGAGGCCGATTTCATTTGTTGACAAGAACAAGTTGGATGACTGGGGCATGGAACAAATGGAGAAACTTCTTCAACAGTTTGCTGACGAGAAGACACACACCTGGGAGGGTCAGAAGAGCACCAGCACTGAGCCTTTTATCAACAGAGAAGAGACCATGGATGAGTGGAGACTTCTGAAGAGAACAGTCCTGAGTGAGCAGTTCCCCAGAGACGACTTTGTGACTCTGTGGCAGGCCATCTGCAAGTTCTACCCTGAGGACTTTCCAAACCTTAAGAAGCTGACAGCCTGTGCTCTGACCTTGCCTGTCCACACAGCAGATTGTGAAAGGTCCTTCTCGGTGCAGAACTACATTCACACCCAGAGGAGAAGTGCCCTCACAAACACACATTGTGACCAGCTGATGAGGGTGTGCATTGATGGACCTAGCTTCCAGGACATGCCCTTTATGAGTGCAGTGCAGGTGTGGGCGGAAAAACGCAGGCGGTACCTGTTCAAGGACTAGGTGAACATACCTTTGATTGTCAATGACCTATTCTTTTCAAAATTGACCCATCATTTTGCATGGCCATGGGTCATTGGGCCCATGATGTCTGAAAACAATCTGAAGCTCTGCTAGGTCAGAAAATATATCAATGTTTGCACTGGAATTGAAATCCTTGCCTTGCTGTCTAATGCACCGACAAGAACTAAAACAAACTGTGCAGTGTGATTTAAAAACACACACACACACCAAAAAAACAACCATCCTACCAAAACTGCTTTTCTAAGCAGAAGAGTGGAATGTTGCAGCCTTGAGCAATGAGGGGACAGGCACCGATATGAATGGTGACCTCAAGTCCCTGTCCAATGCAGGCACAGAGAACACAGAGGAGCCCTCTATCTGGCACTGCACCCAGTGCACCAATCAACACAACCAAAACATACCTCATACAGCATCTGTCCGCCAGAAACACAGGCAAAATGGAAACAACTGTTTACAGTAAATCAAGCAACGTGTATGATGGTTGTGTGAGCCCATTTTATTTTGCTAGTGTGGTTATCTTGTTTGCTTGTATCATTTGTAAGTTTTCTCCTTTCAGATATACTTGTACAATCCAACTGATTTTCCTTGGAAGCCAGACCTGTAGGTCACCTTTACAAGGACATGAGCTACCACATCTGCCTTTGTTGTACACACAACATCCAGAACCCTACCTACACCTTAAGACAGGGGCAGACAACTTGCTGACCACAGAAAAAGTGCACAGACAGAAAAGGGGCACAGCCACTCTGGCAGACATGACCTTCCATACAGGCGTGACCTTTGCCACAGAGACTGCCTCTCCCCCATCGCCCTGCTCTGACACATGTGACACGGCTCTAACCATGCAGCCAGCCATGACAATTAGGATGCATCATCCATGATCAGCTTCGACTGAAGGAGGCCGTACTTTCTACATCATCAACCACAGAATCTGCATCACTTCGACAGCTGTGAAAAGGAAGAATCAACAATGAGAGGGAGGGAGCAGAAGGTGAATTCAGAGCCACCATGTGGTAGAAACTGCTGGTGGCGTTTAAGATAAAACTTTTGTAGTTTGGCTGTTTCACAGAAGGCTGTTGTGTGCAAACAGAGGAGTGGACCCATCGGGGGTGTTACCCATGACGCCCACAGAGGACCACCACTGATCCCTGCTGGTCGTCAGGAGAACTGGCTTTCCTCACGGTGGGTGTCACTTCAACACACTGCTCCTCAAACAGAAATGGACAGGCAAGTCGCATAGATTTACAGATAGGGAACTGGTGGCTGTTCAACACACGAGAATGACAGATTTAGGATTTTACCAGTATTTATGAAGGTTGGCATTATTTCCACTGCTACCAAAACAAATATAGGGACAAGACAGAAAAAAAGATGCATTATGCGCATGCCTGCATAATACACGCACACATATACACACACATGCATGTGCACACATACACACACATTCAACGACATATAGTTCAGCAGCCTTTAGTTATAAAGGCCATCACAAGATTGTGAAACACATTAAATTAATCCACCAGGCAGAAAAAAAAATCCTAAAAGCCTAAAGGCAACAGTAGACAATCATAAAAATGATGCATTAAACTTATCATATGAGTTACACCAAAGGAAACTATGAAAAGGGAGATATGCTGCGTGTTTGAATCAGTAAAACAAAGTACCAAAAATGATCCCACACTCAGTTACAGCGAGCTATCACAACAGTTTTGACTTAGGTGCCATACAACACACACACACACCCACACCCAGAGGCACTTGTGTTTCAGCACCTCAATGTCCAGCCACTGTGAGGACATGGCCAGGCAGTCTCCATGTCCATCCAGTCAGCTAGCACAGGCCCCACAACAAGGAGACACTGTGGACGTCTCTTGGTCTGACACACACACCACGGCCCTCAACAACAGACCATATAGGACAGGCTTTTTTTCTTTTTTAAACCGTCAAAAGATACCAACACTTCTGTGAATAAATGGAGGTGAATTTCAAGCCTTGACTGGTATGGAGAATGGCGCAGACCTTTGACATGTCTGTGTGGAGGGAGGAGGATGTTCATGCCTTGGAGTTGAAGTGGAAGGGAGAATGATGCAGACCTTTGACATGTCTGTGTGGATGGAGGAGGATGTTCATGCCTTGGAGTTGGAGTGGTAGGGAGAATGGCGCAGGCCTTCCAGAAACATGCTCTCCTCTTCCAGGTACTCCTGGTCCTGCCCACACCAACGTGCATCATCTTGACAACTCCTCACCAAGTCATGTACGCACACCACCACCACCTTCCCCCTCCAATCCACACTGGTCACAATGTCAGGGATCTCAATAAAACAATCATGGTTTGTTAGAACACATTCACTCAGACACACACACAAACACACAAGCAAATACCTTGCTTATTCAATGTATTATCTGAAAATTAAAGCTGATTTTGACTGTAACTTTCACATTCACATACTCATTCACACACACACACACACACACACACCCACACACCACACACACACACACACACAAGCAAATGCTTTGCTTATTCTGTACACCATCTTCAAATAAAATGTTGACTTTGACTGTACCTTTCACATTCACACACACACACACACACACACACACACACACACACACACACACACACACATCAGTAGATGTATGAATAGACATTAAAGTACTCCTCTTCTTTCCACATTACATTGTTGTATGATAAAAACATATGTCCACTTCAGCTTCACATACCTTCATATGTTTTGAAAAGGAGAAGGATACAAGATAAATGCAATGAGCTGAAACACACTGCAAACAATTTTCATCTGAAAATGCTTGTGTCAAAACATTTAAGTTTATGCTACAGACTGTTCATGTGTGTGAAATTCATAAAGCTCTTGTACACTTTGTACATGTGAATAGAAAACATTCGGAAATTATGCTGTTGGTTGTGGCTCATTCCAGGAGAAAATCTAGCAACTGATAAGCTATTTGTCAGCTCCATGCCTCAGCTTTCTCCCAGTCCTCACCTTTATGGCCTGTATTTTCCACATTCGTACAGCGCGGTCACTGGCGATAGATGACGCTATGGACTCGTACATGACCGAGGACACTGTCACGCCATCCTGCATGGCAGGGGGGACGACTGGAGGGAAGGGGGTACCAGCCAATGGATTGACAGCTACTGGGTTGGGGGTTCCGGCCAGAAGACTGCCAGGTGCTGAATTTGGAAAAAGAGATAAAAACAAATCATCAAATTCATACAGAAAATTACTGTAAAAACAGCAACACCTACCCCTATCCCAACCCCTTAAAACCTGCTCCATCTAAGAACAACAAGAAGAAACAAAGATGGTACTGGCAAATGAAACAACAGAAGAGACAGATGAAGACAGAAAAAAAAAACACCACCACCATCACTACCACCACTATCACCCCCCCCCCCCCCCCCCCCCCCCCCCCCCCCCCCAAAAAAGGAGAAAAAATACCCCCCCCCCCCCCTAAAAAAAAAAGAAAGAAAAAAAAAGAAAAGCAAATGGAAGTAAAGGTAGAAAAACATGCAGTAAAACAGATCAACAGGAAATGCATAACACTGAACACAGTGTAATGAGGTCCGACTTGAGTGCAAGTACTCCGTCTGAAATAAAGCAGATTTATTGTGCTTATTATGACTTGAAGCTATGTGATGAATATTTCATAAACTTGTTACAAATTTTCACTTTTAGAAATGTTACCATTCATTTCCTTTTGTCGTACTGCATTTCACTGACTTGTGATCAGCTTCATGGATCTGTCGTCACTATGTCATTTTCTGCATGATACAGCTGTGAAGGAGTTTTGTGCAAAAGAAAATAACCACAGTACTGCACACACAAACATGAATATACACATAATGCATGCCTGTGCATACACTAATACAGACACTGACACAGACAGACAGACTCACATACACACCAAGACCACTCCATCTACTCACATTTCTGGACAAGGTGCGTGGTTGCCCCTTGAAACATGTTCCGACAGTTTATGCACAGGCCTGCCTGTTTGAGATTCTCCACATCTTTCTTCTCCTTGGCTAAACGCAGCTTCTCCTGCAACACACACACACACACACACACACACACACACACACACACACACACACACACATGCATGCATGCATTAACAATGAAACTTCTTAAAAAATACTGTTAGAATGAAGCACGATAAAGGTACAATACTTGGAACAAAGACATGAATTCAGTTGACCATGCATCAGAACTCATGACTAACAACAGAGGGAGTAGATACATGACTACAACAAGACAAGACAGACAATGCTCAATGCAAGGTGTGGGTGAAGATGAAACTTTCTTCACAGCTGCTCCAGACACAAGCTATGAACACCTGCGTTAACAGAACGACTTCCTGAAAATCTGCCAGACCCAAACCTGTCTAAATCATGCCAAAGGAAAAATGTTCTGCAATGATAATCCACCAATTCTTAGAGCAAAATATGACCATGATTTCATAAAAATGAAAATTCAATAATGGCACTGTGTATGGGCCATATCAGTCACACCTACTCCTGAGAGTTGGAACTCAACTAAAACACAGTCTGGTCTTGATGTACATATCTGACCATGTTTTCATGCTGTTTCCAAATAACTGGAAGCATATGGGTCTTATCTGAGTTGTTCTCAATCTAAACATGACTGTATAGATCATTTGATGTACTAAATGAAATTGGGTTACTGTTTCTAAAAAATAAAAAAAGCACTTAAGTCTGAAACGCATCATAATGTGTATAAACATCTAGTGTTGAAAGATAGAAATGCATAACACATGTGTCTGTGTGTTGTTGATGTTCATAGGTGGAAAAAAAAAAGCACTTAAGTCTGAAATGCATCATAATGTGTATAAACATCTAGTGTTGAAAGATAGCAATGCATGTGTTGTCTGTGTGTTGTTGATGTTTATAGGTGACCATGGTGGTCACTGAGTGTTGATGGTGTTTACAACAGACCATTGTGGTGTCTCTCCGTGTGTTGTTAATGTGCATAAATGACCATTGTGGTCATTATCTGTCTGTATGTATGTCATATGATGTGATGACTGACTCGCTATGGTCACTCCCCTCCCTTCAGAAACTGTTCCAAACCTTGACTCCTGCTTCCCAGTTCTAGCTTATTTCACACAGTGCCACTTCACTTCGATTCATAACAGCAATCACTGCTGTTCTGTGTCCACTGCTCTCTGGACAGTGGTCTCCAATTAGTCACACCTGGCCTGCTAAGCTGTGGACAATCATTTTGAATAGAAAGTCCTTTGTCTGTCAGACTTTATGTTAGCTAAAAGAAAAAAACTAGAACTCTTTTTCTCACTCTACAGATGATTACTTCATATAATTTACAGATGCTGCACCCCTCAGCATTCAACCCACACTAACTGACCAGAATGGAATCAAGATGTAGGGTCACCATTCAATGGACCAACAGTTCACTGATTATAGCAGACAGCAGGTGCACATTCTCCACAGTTTAAACTGCAAGCTATCACTACAACACACACACAGCCTGAGGGTTCACCTTACAGCTGCTACAAACATTGCTCTATGAGACTCTTTAATTAGGCAGCTCTATGCAGAGCCATAGACTCTGAACATAGCCATTTCAAATCAAATTTATGATAAATTTGTTTATACCTAAAATGTTTTGAAGAATCAACTGATAGCAAAAGTAAGAAAACACAGTTAATGAATGGAATAAGTTCCCGTCTAAATCAATGTCTCTGACAACTGTAGTCGCACAACATTAGTGCAGAAGATAAACACTAGACCAAAGCACTTTCCTGCTCCACAAGACCACCTCAACCACATAAAGCCTTTCCTGATCAAGGGAGCTAACTCTCTCCATCGCATTATGATTTCTTTTTTTTTGGTTTCCCTCTAACATGATTATGTTGATGATGATGGCAATAGTTTGGAGAATTTCAGATTCACTGCTCCACACAGAGAGAGAGAGAGAGAGAGAGAGAGAGAGAGAAGCGGAGAGAGAGAGAGAGAGAGAGAGAGAGAGAGAGAGAGAGAGAGAGAGAGAGAGATGTGAGAGCATGGGTGGGTGGAGGGACGAAGGGAGACAGAGAGAGCGAGGTAGCGAGGAAGTTGATGGGTAGACCAGGAGAGATGCAGCAGTGTAACTCACTTACCAACAATGACTACACAAAAAGGAAGGAGCGTGAATTACAGACATGCTCCTACAGTCCCCTTTCCCGTTGTACCAGGATACTATGATTGTGCATCTTGATACATAAACCAGCAGTCGGCTGGATGCTTTGGTGCAAGGGGAACAATCCAGACTGGAAGCAGTGCAGGAAGTCCGGTGTCACTACCTACAGGTCACATTTGCCACCTCCACCAGTTCCCTTCTGAGTTAGCTGATGTGGACAAAAATGGTGCACCTCCACCCAGGCAGGTAAAGTGGCCATAGAGGAAACCATAGCATCACATGCTGCCAGTTAGGCCTCTCATAAAGCAAGATACAGGAAGTGGAAAGAAACTCAGGACAGCTTGCCATCAGAAGGTCCTCTGAGAAGAACCACCTCCCTCAGACAAGTGTTTTGGCCCTGAAATTTTTACACTCTTAAAAGAAGGGTGCCGTATTCTGGTCATGGCACCTTTCTGCTGTCTCAGATTTTTTGACACATCCAAGATTCGAGCCTGCTCCTCCTAGATGGTTGGGCATGTGAAGGCCATGCCACCTTGTGACAACTGTCTGACCCACATAGGTTTCTGATATCTGTTCTAAACTGTGCATTGTAAACCTTATGAATTTCGCTTTGTTCTTCCTAGACCAGATTCAGATAAACTGTTTTTAGCCATTTCTGCAGTTGCCTTTTATGGCCCTGTCTTCTTCTCACCTGACATCTAGAACTGTTTCATAATATCACTGGCAGACCAGCGTACAATCCTCTTTGCTCCAACCTGTATGGCAAGGACTTTGGCTAGGAAGTCAGTTTCCTTCAACAAACAAAGTCCTGTCCAGTGGTAAACAAAAACATAGGAAGAAAATAAAACAATAGTAACAACTCCAGCAATGAAAGAAGTAACAAACAGGTTGATACACTATAACAGCAAGCTCCTTGCAGAATTAACAGCTCCTTGCAAAATTAACAGCCCAAATCTGACGAGCAGGAATCTTGAAACACAAAAGCATACTGAACGATACAAAGCAATGTATATACAATCTCCACACCACAAAATACACCCTGCAACAGGCGAAACAACACCAACCAAGGACAGGACAGGTCAGTCTCCCTAACGCAGTAGTTCTCACCTGAGCCAGGTGTTCTTCTGTGGATTTAACGCTGGCCTGCAGTGCCTGTATCTCCGTCTGTCGATGGTCCAGCTGAGAATGAAGCAGTCGGGCCTCACCCAGTGCCTGCTCCCGTTGTTGTGGGCACGATTAGCCTCCTGCATGGAAAGAACACAGCCATGAGTGATTCAACCCCTGCATGGAACAGACACAGCCATGAGAGATTCACCCCCTGCATGGAAAGAACACAGCCATGAGTGATTCAACCCCTGCATGGAAAGAACACAGCCATGAGTGATTCAACCCTTGCATGGAACAGACACAGCCATGAGTGATTCACCCCCTGCATGGAACAGACACAGTCATGAGTGATTCAACCCCTGCATGGAACAGACAGCCATGAGTGATTCAACCCCTGCATGGAAAGAACACAGCCATGAGTGATTCAACCCCTGCATGGAACAGACACAGCCATGAGTGATTCAACCCCTGCATGGAACAGACACAGTCATGAGTGATTCAACCCCTGCATGGAACAGACAGCCATGAGTGATTCAACCCCTGCATGGAACAGACACAGTCATGAGTGATTCAACCCCTGCATGGAACAGACACAGTCATGAGTGATTCAACCCCTGCATGGAACAGACAGCCATGAGTGATTCAACCCCTGCATGGAACAGACACAGTCATGAGTGATTCAACCCCTGCATGGAAAGAACACAGCCATGAGTGATTCACCCCCTGCATGGAACAGACACAGCCATGAGAGATTCACCCCCTGCATGGAACAGACACAGTCATGAGTGATTCAACCCCTGCATGGAACAGACAGCCATGAGTGATTCACCCCCTGCATGGAACAGACACAGTCATGAGTGATTCAACCCCTGCATGGAACAGACAGCCATGAGAGATTCACCCCTGCATGGAACAGACACAGTCATGAGTGATTCAACCCCTGCATGGAACAGACAGCCATGAGTGATTCACCCCCTGCATGGAACAGACACAGCCATGAGAGATTCACCCCACTGCATGGAACAGACACAGTCATGAGTGATTCACCCCCTGCATGGAACAGACACAGCCATGAGAGATTCACCCCCTGCATGGAACAGACACAGCCATGAGTGATTCACCCCCTGCATGGAACAGACACAGTCATGAGTGATTCAACCCCTGCATGGAACAGACACAGCCATGAGAGATTCACCCCCTGCATGGAACAGACAGCCATGAGTGATTCAACCCCTGCATGGAACAGACACAGCCATGAGTGATTCATCCCCTGCATGAACCATGTATAACCACAGACATGATTCATCTCCACTAACAAACAGGAACATAATACAGATGATTCATCTCCAGTGTCAAGCAGGTGCAATTACAGATATGATTCTCCTTCTGAATCAAAAAAGGTACAATCATGACATGACTCATCATTTTATATATATAAAAAAAAACTGATATAGTTAAGACATAATTCATCTCCTGAATCAAACAGGTATAATCATAGACATAAATTCATCACCTGTACCAAACAGGTGCAGTCACAGACATGATTCAACTCTCATATCAAGTGGGTACAACCATAGACGTTAAGGTAATGCTGCTTATAGCCCAGCCGACTGCAAAGGGCCATATCAGGGCTGTATAACCATAGACACAATTCATCTCGAGTATCAAACAGGTACAATGAGAGTCATAATTCATCACCTGTATCAAACAAGTACAATCAGATCACAGACTCTCACAAGCCCCTACCTCACTGACGGCATCCAGTTCCGCGGAGCGCTGTTTCACATTCAGCGCCAGTTTTTCCAGCCGCTGCTTCTCCTGCTCCAGGGCCGCAGCGCGGTCATGGAATCGGTCACGCTCTGCCGCGATGCGCTCTTCCTCTTTGCGCAGCTCTCGCATGCGTTCTGCAGCCTGTGCCTTCTCTTCGGTGATCGTCTTGGACAGGACGTCATATTCTGCCTGTGCCTACACAGAAAATAGTAATACGGCAATTTACACACCTAAAAAGGTGTATTGCATTTTCTGGCTTTATATGCAAAATGCACTGAACATTAAAAAAAAATGTTACACTTTGTATATTTCATCTTCTTCTTACTTCAGACAGACTGCTGAGGCTTACCACAACAGCGATTTCAGGGGTGTTTTTTGTTGTTGTTGTTGTTGTTCTTTAGCTAGAACTCCGAGGTTCATCCCTGGTGAGATATTCATGTATGTGATAGTTTTCCATCCCACCATTAAGGCAGTGACTTTGTGTCTTCAGGGATGATGTCTGAACATGACACCAGAGTGCACATGTTTTGTTTGCGTGTCATCCATCCCATTTCACATGATGGCCTTCCTTTCTCGAAATAGTGGAATGGGATTGAACATATATTGCTCTACTTTTTTATTCAAGCATTCACACCTGGAACTCTGGTTCACAGCCTCAAGAGAACAAGGAGGATGGGAGTCTGCACACAGGTCAACTCTGAAGGCAGAGTCTCTCCTAACCTGGCTGTCATGGGTAGGAATCAACTCCCTGGCCTTGGACCAACAGTCTAATGCTGTACCCAGTATACCAGCATAGTGCCCAAAGCGTTAGAAACAGGGAAGCTTTTATGTCTGAATAATGCAGGTAGCTACACTCTGTGCTTGGAGCACACCTCCTTCTCTATAAAATGTGTACAGATATTTATCATATTTGTATGCCTATGAACTGAGTGCTGTGAGCTTTTTAGTCAATAAACAAAACAACAACGAAATGAACACTATGAGCTGGACAGGCAGCGTGACACAAATAATGGAATGACAATGAAGAGACAGAGGTTTGCTCCAGACTATGAGATCTACCTCATCAGTTTCTTATGCAGCTTAGCTCCTTTATCTAAGCATGAATTTTTTTTAGACCAGGAGATGAGAGAAGAAACAGGCTGAGGAGGAGTGGGGAGGGAGTGAGGCATTTTGGGGAGGGAGACAGACATGAAAGGTGACAGGTTTACCTGAGCCAAGCGCACCGACTCGTGCTGCACCTTCTCCCGGTGCAGCTTCTGCTCCATGTTCAGCTTGCTGCGTTCCTCCGCCAGGTTCCTCCGTTCATCCGTCAGGTGAGACAACCCTGACTGCTGCTCCTCCAGAAACATGTCCTGCCCCCACAGTTATTCCCCTTGTTACATGGTGAACAGTCACACACTGATGGTAAAATGACATAGACAGCATTGGTAACAGGATGCAGCTCAGGAAGCAAAATGCCGATTATTCAAAGTGATGGGAATATGATGGTGACTGTTGTCATGCCAGCAGGCAGGCCGTGACTGGTCGGATGGATTACTCCTTTATCACCAGCTGCCCACTCCATTTGAATGTCTCCTTGTTTGTTTTCTACTGGCTAATTTAGTGTCGTATGCAGCATTCATTTGGAGTTGTGTATTGATTTTCCGCATGGGAACAAAAGTTACCGTACTTGTTTGTTATTTACTGTTTTTTTGTTTGTTGTTGAAGCATTTCTATATTTACTGTTTACTGCTCCCTGCCTCATTTAAGATTTCCTTTCATACCAATCAAACCGAGGTTACCTGTATTTGTTACTGTTCTTCCATGTGTTCGTTTGACTTCTCAAGATGAATAAGGCTGTGCCAGTCTTGAATTGATGGTAATTTGTGTTTTTTTTATTTCTCCAGTTGCTGTTGCTGTGTAGATGTATCAAGTACCGGGAACATCAGCAAGCCTGGAACATTCTTTTTGGTGGCTGTCTCATTGTTTGTTCTGTGTGCTCTGTACTGTCATTTCTGCTAGGCGATTTGGTGTCATAAGAAGCATTCACGCCTTGGCTTAAGGCTGTGTCAGACCAATTGACATAGGCCAGAACACCAAGGCTACATCAAAATGTTGTTATGCTCTGCATAGTTATGTGGGGATTGTCTTCAGTCGTGACAAGCTCCTAGCATAACACAGTCTCCCAAATCCCCCGAAGTCGGAGTGTGGCTGCCCATGTGGCGGGGTAATAAAAAACGGTCACACACGTAATGTTCTCATCCCCAGCTGATGCATTTGTGCCATAGTGTTCAAATGCTTCGGCTGTTCGGATGATCCCTGGAGTCTTTTAGCCAGGGTACGACAACAACAACAACAACAACAGAAGCATTCGTTTGGAGCTATGGACTTGTGTTTATTTTCATCATGGGAGCATTACCTTACTTGATTGTTATATTCTTCTATCAGTTTTTCTATTTCAGAAGGTAAATGGCTATGATCAGGCGTAAGAGAAAAAAAATTATGCCTTGTAGGGAAAAGAATCATAGAGGGAATGTGAAGGAAGGAGGCAACAGATTCTGTTAAAAATGGCGGTCATTCTCTCCCTGGCTTCCCATTGTCCATGGTCCCGGGCAGCAGAAGACTTAGATGTCATCTAGGATACACAGAGTGTTACAGCCCGAAATATGTTGTTGATGATTGGAAACTGAATATTGGGAACATGAGTACACACATGCATGCATGACAGCCTATGAGTGAGTGTGTGTGTGTGTGTGTGTGTGTGTGTGTGTGTGTGTGTGTGTGTGTGTGTGTGTGTGTGTGTGTGTCTATTGGTGTTTGTGTGTGAGTGAGAGACGAAGAGAGAGAGAGAGAGAGAGATTGAGAGACAGGGACAGAGAGAGAGAGAGAGAGAGAGAGCCAGAGAGAGAGAGAGAGGTAGATGGAGAAAGAATGAAAATTGTTTATGTGGCTGTGCAAATAACAATGATGTGGAACATCAGAGGGAGCTGCACATCAAACAGCAGAAAGATGACAGTGCGAGACAGAAGACAGAGAGAAAGACACTATGAGGGCGATACAGTGGAAGATGGAACGTTCACCAACCCGGGCTCTGTCCAGGGACTGGCGTTCCCTGGCATGCTGTTCAGCCCAGGTGCGGCGCTCGTTCTCCAACGTCTGCGTCTGCGCCTCCACCCGACTCTGCTCCTGCTTCAGCTTCCACCGCTCCTGTCACCATGGCAACAAATTCAGCGTGTCAGAGAGGGGACACAGACACTGCGCACTATCACCGTTACCTGAACACATGGAGCTTGCCTTCTCCAGTACACTGTCTGTATTCCCTGCACACATGAAGACTTCCTTCCCCTTTCTGGTGCTGTTGTTTCCTGCTTTCAACGGTTCTTTCCTCAGCAGTTAATCAGTTCTGCACTGACTGTCCTAAAACGTCACACCTAAATATGGAAAAAAGTAATTCAAGCTTTAGATTCATTCGTTAAACACTATATAAATCATGAAGTATGAGACTGTAAGTTTGTTACATATGTATGTATATACAGACATGGGCTTTATGTATGAAAGTAAGTGCACGCGTATGTGCTCATGTATGCACATTAGTACACTAAGTAAGTGCAAATAATTACGTATTTTCTTTACATTACAGTGCATGGCCCTTGGAGCTAATTCATACTTGGATATTGCAAACAGCACCATTATGCTATTCATTATTACCATTGCTGTTATTATAATTACTATGCATGTCTGTTTACAAGTTCACACACACCCACACACACCCATGCACACCCACCCATGCACACACACAAACACCAATAGACACACACACACACACACACACACACACACACATGCAAACACACACACACACACACACACACACACACACACACACACATTCATATGCAGATACGTAAGCATGCTCGTACACACACACACACACACACACACACACACACACACACACACACACACACACACAGCGCAGCGTCAGCCAGTATCTGTGTGTGTGGTGCCAGAGTTGTCTCACCTCCTCCAGCTGCCGGAGCTGCTCCCTGTTCTGCGACTCCATGCGGGCGATGAGGTCTTCCAGGCGGTGCCTCTCCCGCTCGTTGTCCTCCTCCTGCTTCACCAGGCGAGCCTGCAGCACTGCACACCAACACACCACACCACACTGCTACACACTTCAACACAACACACTTCAACACACCACACTGCTACACACTTCAACACACCACACTGCTACACACTTCAACACAACACACTTCAACACAACACACTGCTACACACTTCAACACAACACACTTCAACACACCACACTGCTACACACTTCAAACAAACACACTTCAACACACCACACTGTGATACACACTTCAACACAACACACTTCAACACACCACACTGCTACACACTTCAACACACTTCAACAAACCACACTGCTACACACTTCAACACAACACACTTCAACACAACACACTGCTACACACTTCAACGCAACACACTTCAACACACCACACTGCTACACACTTCAACACAACACACTTCAACACACCACACTGTGATACACACTTCAACACAACACACTTCAACACACCACACTGCTACACACTTCAACACAACACACTTCAACACACCACACTGTGCTACACACTACAACACAATGTCTTACGCACATCCCGTCCCCCACCCCAACCCTCCCTCTCTTTGTCTTATTGGCTGCTCCTGTTGTCTAAATATTCTTGTGACTCCACTGCTGTCTGTCTACATGGTCATTCTGCTGATGATCAACCGGTCAGTAGTGTCTGGCGCTTTTTCGTGTGCATTTTTGTGAAATCAGATGAAGACATGTTTATTGAAAAGTAATTCATGTTCAGTGTATTATTGTATATCAGAAATGTGCTACTTTGCACCTTGTTTGTGTGTTTATTTACACCTTGGTGTGCTTTCAGCATCACTGCAGTCTGTTTCAGTCTCATAAATACAACAGAGTTCAACACAGTACTCATCCCAAACTATGTAATCAAGTACAGCACAACACAACGCAACACAACACGCTCCTCAGCCCACAATAAAGTAACATATAACAAAGTACAATTCAATATACAATAATACAATCCTAGCCCATACTCTAGCATACATGTAAATGTGACTAAAGACTACATTGTAAGCTTGAAAGAAAAAGAAACATTCTGCTAGATAAGCACAATAAAAAAAAACCCACCCAACAACAAGAAATGATTTAAAAAACAAAAACAAAACACAAGCAAGAAACCTAACGAATTCATCGTTCCATCCACTCTGACATCAGTGTCCCTGACTTGAGTTTTAGTTTCAGTTTCATCAAGGAGGTGTCACTGTGTGCGGACTGGTCCATATACGCTACACCACATCTGCTATGCTTTGAGACCATACTGTACATGATTTAAAGGTGATGGATAAATGAATTAATGACTATGATGAGAAAATTTAAGAAGAGGGTCTTGTGGCTACAACTTAGCAGATGTCGGATTAGCCCAACATGCTGGTTAGACCTTGAGTACTACCTAACATTGGCTGTGCTATTATTATCATTGTATGTGTGTGTGGTGAGTGTACACATGTGTGTGTATGGGTGTGTGGGCACGGGCCCATGTGCGTGTGCCACTGTACACGGTGCATAAGCATATGTGCATGTGTGTATGAATATGTTTGTGTGTGTGTGTGTGTGTGTGTGTGTGTGTGTGTGTTGTAAGTGGTCTTACATTTGAGCTGTTCATCCTTGGACCTGAAGGCGATCTCTCGCTCGTCCAGCCCGGAACGTTTCCACTCGTCCAGCTTCAACTGCAGCTGGCCCAGATCCCGCGCGTTGTTCTCTATCTGCTCCACCACCGCTGTCAGCGCCCTGACCACAACAACAACACGCCTCTGACATAGTGTACACACCTGTCTGGTGTCTTTGTTTGCTCTTAAACACTCACACAACTCTACGTGCACACACCTGTCTGGTGTCTTTGTTTGCCCTTCAACACTGCACTGCGCCTGTCACAGCCCTGACCACAACAACACGTACACACCCCTGACATGGTGCACACACCTGTGTCTGATGACTGTGTGTTTGCTCTTAAACACTGCACTGCCCTCGTCACAGTCCACAGCCCTGATGTGGCACAGCTTTACATTTCCGTCCTTATTGAGACACTTAGTGAAAGGGCAAACAAACAAGGCTTTACACATTTGTAATCCAATATTTTTGTTGCTGTAGTCTGAGCAGAGGCATGTATCAAACTTGTGTACTACTTAACTATGGAAAATTAACTTCCCAGAAAGTGATGACGTCATTTTTGCACAATATTGTGTTTGTTGTCATTGTTCTAATATTGCCTGACCACTTGCGTACAAGCTTTCATGCGGCATCTATGTTATCTACAAGAAAATAAACCCAGTCGAGTTTGGTATTAAAAGAATTGTTGGGAATTCGCCAATTCAGTCATCTCAATAGTGCAGATATATTACATTTTTCATGACAATAACTAATTATCAAACCTACAGCCCCATTTGTAATGGCCGCTCAACCTTGCCGAACGCATTGCTGCCAGACCAGCTATGCACAGATGACATTCAGTTGGCCGAATACAGTGCGGTTAGCTGGCTGGTGGGGAGCGGCCTGCAGAAAACATTCCTTTCCCTCACCTGCATTCACAGCTTGGTCTCTGCAGCTGTAAACTCCCCTGCGACTCAAAACTAAGTAACTTGCTCTGAACAGCCGTGGTGGCCCTTTGCGGTCGGCTGGGCTATAAGCAACATTATCTTATCTTATCTCGTCACAGTCCTGACCACAATAAGTATGCCATATAGCTTTCAACTTCTTTGGGAAAGTTATTTGTAGTGAGTGTACTTACTTGAGGAACATTCATTGAACTCTTGTTCATACTTGCTGAACAGATCAAGTGCAGTGCTGAAACATCTCGTTATAAATTCTTGCATAAAAAACAACAAAAAAGCAAACAATTTTTTTCTCATTTTGTGAACATACACACACACCTCTAAATTACTTTACATTTTCTATTATTACATCAGCAATCAAACATGCCATCACAAACATTTACATCATCAAGCAGTACAATCATCCAGCTTTCTAACGGTGTACAAGTTAATCATGAACCTTTTCACAAACAGTCCTTTTCATTTTTTTCCCCACACCTAACTCACTTTCTCACCAGCTGCACTTGGGTTAACTGAGCCTGAAACTAAGGAAACAGAAATTGGCACCACCAGGGTTAAAATGGTCAGTGGGTGTTGACTGGCCACTCATTTTGGGCCTGTGAAGACCAGGTGTTTTGCTCTCACTGGGCAACTCAGGGAATTACAGTCCGCTCCTCACAGCTTTTCCAGGAACATTGGACATGTTATCTAAACTAAATTTTCCCCTACATACCGTCCAAACAAATGCCTCATACCCAGTTGGCGGCATGGAACATTGCATTGCCTCCATACATTGTTGGGTGGCAAGAGTGATTGCTCTTTGTGAATTCACTTCACTGCAGCATCTTCAAACTATACACAAAGAAAAAAGTTAAGCACCCCCTTATATTTTCAACTGTCAGAATTGACAACAACAATGTATGACCCCAAAATTGTCAATTTTGTCAAGAATGGTGTGTCATTGAAAGGATAAAACCAGTCAGGCGTGTATGTGAAGCATAGTCATGGTGTGGCATGCACGTGCATTACGGTTTTTGAAATTTTTAAAATTGAGGTTTGGTGAATCATCCAGTTTAGCAATCACAGTTGGTTTTAAGAAAAGATATTCTTTGCAAAGAAATATGGTGCGAAGGAGGATAGCAGGGGCCAAACGATGGCAAATTGTTGGCATGCATTCCACTGGAATGTCCTTCAAAGCAATCGGGCGTCAATTGGGCTTCCACTACACTGTCATCACCGGCAGGTGAGGAAACACCAGCAAACCAACCATGTGCAGGACCGCCCACGATCTGGCCGACCACATGCAACATCACAGCGCGAAGACAGGGCTCTACTTCGCATGATACGCCATGAGCCATTCGCCACAAGCACCAGCTTGAAACGACAGTGGATGCCTAACAGACAACTTTCCACAAGAACAGTGCAGAACCGCTTAAAAGCCCACGGATATAAGGCGAGGAGGGTTATCAAGCGCCCTCTGTTGACTGACCACCACAAAAGACGGCGTTTGGACTGGTGTCTCGCTCGGCGGGGGTGGAACCTGAGGAACTGGAGAAAGATACACCGGTCGGACGAAAGCCGATTCCTGCTGCATGTCACTGATGGAAGATCAAGGGTTTGGAGACGCCCAAATACAGCCTATGCACCCAGAAACATACAGGCAACTGTTCCTCACGGTGGCGGTTTCATAATGGTCTGGGGGTGCCTCTCACACGACTGCAAGCTGGATTTGATTACCATTCGAGGAACCCTCACAGGTGGACGGTTCATCCGAGATGTCCTTGAGCCGGTCATTGTGCCCCATTTTGACAACCACCCACTTGCCACCGGACCAGTGTACATGGATGACAACGCCAGGCCTCATCGTGCTCAAGCAGTAACAGGCTTTCTCCAGCAAGAAGCAGTGCAGACCCTGCCATGGCCTGCCATGAGCCCAGACCTCAATCCACTGGAGCACATCTGGGACATGATTGGCCGTCGTTTGCAGACCTTGGACCCTCCTCCACAAAATCTGCATCAACTGGAAGCTGCACTGCATCAGGAGTGGCAGCAACTGACGATGCAACAGATCCGGCGACTGACTGGAGGGATGCGACGCAGGGTTCAGGCGGTCATCCAGGCTCAGGGCGGATTCACGCGCTACTGAACATTTTCATTTTTCTTTGGTTTATGGAGATTCATGGCAATGTTTTCAAATGAAATTGCCACTTTGATTAAGCACTATGATTTTGTAATGACCATACTTTTCATGGGTATTTTTTCATGTGAAAATGTCATTGATCTTTCTTTAGCAATACCACATTCTGTTTATGATTTTGTATATCATTTGTTGTGTTTTCATGTTGTCAGTATCTTTATTTAATAAAAACAAAAGAAAAAAATGTTCCACATTAAACAGTTTAGTACAAAAAAGAATTTCAGTTTCTCCAAACTAAAAAACACTGGGGGGTGCTTAACTTTTTTCTTTGTGTATAGTTCAGTTTGCTCCTTTTCCTTGGTGGGGGAACATGCCCCTCTCTGCACTGCAGAGTTTGGTCATTTGTATGTTTTTGGCGCTCATGGGTTCCCACAAATACATATTCATCCTTGCCTTTACTTCTGTAGGAGAAGCTTCTTTCTCTCTTGTTTTGGCTGATAATTCCAGCTAATGATGTTTTATCTCTGATTCTCTTCACCAGTCAGTTGTTGTGTGTCTTGGCATTGATCCCATTATCCTTTAAACCATCTGTTACTCCACCTTGTGTGTCTGTTTGTCTTGCCATATGTGCTGCCTTTGTGCTGATACACATGAGACCTGCGTCTCCTGTACAGAATGTTCCACATTTTCTCCTTGTAACTTGTGCAAGGTCCGGACTGGCGCAACATGGCATTCTCTTCACAATTTCAATATTCAGGTTAACCTCCAGGATGGTCGGCCAGTTTTGGCAAGACGGTTGTCCACTTTTCCCAGCCACACCGATGCTACAGCAGTACGAAAGTCCATGGAGACAGCATCCCCACTCCCACCCCAATTGTGCTTTCGACCACTCAGTGCCTTGTAAATGATAAGGAGCTGCTGGGGATGAGTGTCCATTGTGGACAAGCTATCTTGATTTCTCTCCCTCCCTCCCCCCCCAGCAAGGCTGAGGGTTGGACGGCGTTCAACTGGGAGAAGATTCTGACACCTTGGTGCCCTCATCTATCAAGACAGATCAAAGACTGGAATCCTGACATGAACTGCTGCATCTTCACCAGCAGCACTGGGAAAACTAAAAACTAATCTACAGAAAGAACACCACTCTCCACTCTCGATCCCACCTGAAGCTTTGGCATGCAATACATCTTCCTATTTGCATGTGAATCACGGGCACTGACCTCAGAACTGCAAAGGAAGAGTCTAACCGCGGAGAGGAGGCAGTTCAGAACAGACTTGACTATTCCTGTATTGAGCATGCAGCAAGAGACAAAGTCTGCAGAACCATCAGGCAGCATGGGAGTCCCTGTGAAGACTGGTGACCACAGTGAGAAGAAGAACGCTGGGACGGTGTGGACATGGGACAGACCACACAGACTCTCCTCAAAGGGACAGTGAAGGGGAAAAGGAGACCAGGCCATCAGAGAGGGACAGGCAGACACCATAGCTAAGTGGAACGGGAAGAGCCTGGCACTTGCCCACAACGTCAGGGGTGGACCCCACTGGTGCAGCCTTCATCATGGCAGTGGTCCACAGCCCTGCTGGACTCTGGAAGCAGTAATGACCATGACCTTTTCCCCTGTACCATCTCCACCTGCTTCTCACCAGCACAACTCACAACGTCGACCACTGCAGACACTGACTTGACAAACAACCCCGTGACATCAGACAAACATTCCCCTGTCGTCGTGAACAAAGGACGGGCAGACAGGACGACTAGGACACACCTGGAGGTGTCATGGGAGGAGGCCACCTTCTGGATCTCTTTGTTCTTGGCCTCCGCCAGTAGTTGCTGGGCCTCCTCGTGCTCCTTCTTCGACTCCTGCAGCACCTGTCTGAAACACCATTGTCACACATTTGTCTGAAACATCATCATCATACAACTGTCTGAAACATCATCATACACCATCATCATACACCTGTCTGAAACATCATCATACACCTGTCTGAAACATAATCATATACCATCACCATAACCTGTCTGAAACACCATCATCATACACCTGTCTGAAACACCATTATCATACACCATCATCAGACACCTGTCTGAAACATTATCATCATACACCTGTCTGAAACACCATCATCATACACCATCATCATACACCATCATCAGACACATGTTTGAAACACTATTATCACACACCTGTCTGAAACCCCATCATCATACACCTGTCTGAAACCCCATCATCATACACCTGTCTGAAACACCATCATCATACACCTGGCTGAAACATCATCATCATACACCTGTCTGAAACACCATCATCATACACCTGTCTGAAACACCATCATCATACACCTGTCTGAAACACCATCATCATACACCTGTCTGAAACCCCATCATCATACACCTGTCTGAAACCCCATCATCATACACCTGTCTGAAACCCCATCATCATACACCTGTCTGAAACCCCATCATCATTCACCAGTCTGAAACACTGTCATCATACACCTGTCTGAAACACCATCATCATTCACCTGTCTGAAACACTGTCATCATTCACCATCATCAGTCACCTGTCTGAAACACCATCATCATTCACATGTCTGAAACACCATCATCATACACCATCATCATACACCTGTCTGAAACACCGTCATCATACACCTGTCTGAAACACCATCATCATACACCTGTCTGAAACACCATCATCATACACCTGTCTGAAACACCATCATCATTCACCTGTCTGAAACACCATCATCATTCACCTGTCTGAAACACCATCATCATTCACCTGTCTGAAACACCATCATCATTCACCTGTCTGAAACACCATCATCATTCACCTGTCTGAAACACCGTCATCACACACCATCATCAAACACTATCATCATTCACCTGTCTGAAACCACGTCATCATACACCTGTCTGAAACACCATCATCGTACACCTGTCTGAAACACCATCATCATACACCTGTCTGAAACATCATCATCATACACCTGTCTGAAACATCATCATCATACACCTGTCTGAAACATCATCATCATACACCTGTCTGAAACATCATCATCATACACCTGTCTGAAACATCATCATCATACACCTGTCTGAAACATCATCATCATACACCTGTCTGAAACATCATCATCATACACCTGTCTGAAACATCATCATCATACACCTGTCTGAAACATCATCATCATACACCTGTCTGAAACACCATCATCATACACCTGTCTGAAACACCATCATCATACACCTCGCAATTAATTCCCTGTCCTCAACCTCCCCTCTTTTCCATACTGGTACATGTACAAACATTAGCATGGACTGGCACACAAAACGTTAAAGAGCCAAGCATTTAAATACGAGCATGGCTGGATTGCTCTCAGAGTGTTCATTCTGTATGAAAATTGATTCACCTTCCTATTTTTAAACACCCATCAAGCTGCACTATTGGTTTGCCTTCCTGTTTTCATACACCCATCAAGCTGCACTATTGATTCGCCTTCCTGTTTTCATCCACCCATCAAGCTGCACTATTGATTCGCCTTTCTGTTTTCATACACCCATCAAGCTGCACTATTGATTCACCTTTCTGTTTTCATACACCCATCAAGCTGCACTATTGATTCACCTTTCTGTTTTCATACACCCATCAAGCTGCACTATTGATTCACCTTTCTGTTTTCATACACCCATCAAGCTGCACTATTGGTTCACCTTCCTGTTTTCATCCACCCATCAAGCTGCACTATTGGTTCACCTTTCTGTTTTCATCCACCCATCAAGCTGCACTATTGGTTCACCTTCCTGTTTTCATACACCCATCAAGCTGCTCGCTAGGTGACTCCACGCAGACAGATCAGAATGAAAGGAATGGGGTGGTTTGGGAAGGCCCCACTGGCACAAAGATAGGGGTCACAGGTGAGTTTAAAAGACTGAAGCCCGACTTCAAGTATGGGATAATTCTTGTACTCCAAGGATGTGAGAGATTCCACTGGTAGCAACTCTTACAGACATGTGAAATGATTGGCTGGGGGTTGATCAATGTGAGCCACATTCAGCTTAATTCCGCGGGGTCTCTCAAACTTTGCTATGCCTCAAAGCCCTTACATGGATTATGTCACATTTTGATGTACGTTCTTATTCATGGCATGCAGTCTGCAAGCTCACACAAATGCACATGCATCCTCATCCAGAGAAGCCCAGTGGAGAACATGGATTGTGCCTTACCTGTGTTTTTCCTTCAGTTTCTCCATGTCCTGGGCAAAGGTGCGCTCCTGATCTTCCAGGCGTCGGTAGTTCTCTGCCGCCAGGTCTGACTTCTCCTGCTCCATCCGCTTCACCTTGGCCAGGTGCTCTTCCATCAAACGTTCTGCCTCCCCACGTAACCTGTAGGAAAGTGATGCCATCTTCCTCTCACCACATCTCATCCTTCAATGACCACAATCCCATCATCACTCTAATGCTATCATCACCCATGATCCTATTAACAACCTTGATTCTAGTATCACTTTTCCTTACCTATAGTTCTGTCTTCATCTATAATCTTACAATTGCTCATAATTCTGTAATCACCCATAACAATCACATCATCTGTGATTCTATCAGTATCCATAATCCTATGATCACTAATAATCCAATCCTGTAATACTAAATCCACCAATATTCCTATCACCTCCCATATTCCTATCATCACCCATACATCTGTCTTCACCCACAATTCTATCATAACCCATCATTCTGTCATCTCTTCTGTCATCGCTTTTGAATCTATCGTCTTCCATAATCCTATCATCACCAGTGGTTCTATCATCACCCATAGTCCTATCCTCAACAATGATCCTATAATCAATCATGATCATTACTGTTTTGTTTTAATGTAAATGATGAGAAAACTGTAGGCAAGCACCAACACTGGATCAATGCTGTTTGCCTTCCAGTGTGTCCACACACATACAGCCTTCACAATGCCCTTGAAGGAAACACTCACCTGGCTTCAGACTTCTGATTGGACTCTTCCAGAATCTGCATTCTGTTTCTGTAGCACACACACACACACACACACACACACACACACACACACACACACACACACACACACACACACACACACACGGAGTTTTATCAAAACTGTTATCACAAGCAATAATGTCTGTATTCTAAGGGTCTTACAACAGCCAAAGGAAACTCACAGACCTAGCAGACATAGAAATCCTATTTTGCAAATACCTTGAACAGCATCAGGACTGCAGATTTTCAATCAAAACAATTAATGTCTGAGTCATTGTGGAAAAAGACAGACACCAAGAAACTTCTGGAAACGGTTTCCTCAAAATGATACCACAATAAACATATGCCAGCCCCATCCATATCACCACCACCTTAGCCCCCCCCCCCCCCCTCCCCCTTCCCCCAAACTCACAAGCAAATCATTTGTGTTATGCTCGCTGATCTCAAAGTTACATCCTAGACACATCCTTGCAATGAAGAGCGCCAGATCATTAAACGTAATTCTTTGAAGCGAAAGAATTTCAAATGTTGCTTTTTTTAAACTGATGGGAAAAAATCAGCCTTGAAATCCCACCTGTGTGTGTGTGTGTGTGTGTGTGTGTGTGTGTGTGTGTGTGTGTGTGTGTGTGTGTGTCTGTGTGTGTGTGTGTGTGTGTGTGTGTGTGTGTGTGTGTGTGTGTTGTGTGTGTGTTGTGTGTGTGTGTTGTGTGTTGTGTGTGTGTTGTGTGTGTGTTGTGTGTGTGTTGTGTGTGTGTGCGTGCTGTGCGTGCTGTGTGTGTGTGCGTGTGCGTGCGTGCGTGCGTGCGTGCGTGCGTGCGTGCGTGCGTGCGTGTGTGTGTGTGTGTGTGTGTGTGTGTGTGTGTGTGTGGTGGGAGGTGGGGGCAAGTGCATGTGTGGGGGTGTGGGAGGGGGTGGGGGTGTAGGGTATGTGTGTGTGTGTGTACGTGTGCGTGTGTGTGTATGTGTGCTTGTGTGGTGGTTAGAACAAGTGACCTGATTTTCTTTTTCAGTATTTCCTGGACAGTGCTTTACCAGTTGTGGCAGGCTGCTGGACATTATAGGGAGTTTTGTTCTCCATGTGATGACAGTTCTAGTAAGGCCAGGTGTCATTGACAGGGCTACAAGTAACACAAACTGACACTCCAACTCACTTGTAAGATTTCTCAATAGCCAGGATCTCCTCTTCATAGCGCTTCCTGGTACTCTCCAGCAGGGAGTCTGAATACTGCTTCTCTATCTCCAACTTCCGTAACTGAAACCACAACGGGTGAGGGAAGAAGTGAAGCTGGCTCACAGCGTGAAGGCATTGGTGAAGAGAGTGAGGTGAGGGGTGAAGTTGGCACAGTGTGGAGGCATGCATGGAGAGAGTGAGGGGTTAACGACTAGATCAGCATGTATCAGTTCCTTCCACAGGCCTCTTTTTCCATGTCATTTGGTGTGCAGCAGATACAGCCTGGCCAGAATGTATGAACAGTTCCAAGGGACTGGTAAATGGCAATCCTTCCATTCCCACCATTACACTGGCTAACTTCTATCTTTTTAACCTCCAAATTATTCCCTTAATGGTGCTATAACTGCTCATGCTACTGCAAGTGTGTGCTGCAAGTCTTCTTTGATGAAAATGACTCAGAACGGGTTCTGACCCAAAAGAACATTTGTGGGCTTACATGATAACTAAGTAATACCAGATTTGGAAAACGGCAAGCTGATCTCATAAACAACACATCTGAATGTGTCCACACTGAAACCTCCTCTGCTGAGTCAAATAACCTCGCCTGTTTTGATATTTAGCAGTACACATCATCAATTTAACTTCAGTGGTACCACTGGGTTTGTCAGGGAATGAAGACGGACTGAACAGCTTGAGGTGGTGCATACAAAGACAGAGGCTCATCATGATGGTCCGGCAGGTTGGGATTGTCTTACCTGTGCAATGGCGTCCTGTAGAGAGGTGGGAGGGGACCTTGGGGTGGTGCTGCTGTCAGGTAACTGGATGACAGCACGCCCTGACCGCTCATCCCCAAGCCTTGCAGCTGGAACAGGCAGACAGGACTTGGCCACTGTGCTAACTATCCATCCAATGAGGTGTTCAGTCTCATTGTATCAATTGCCATGCTTTATGTACACAGGTGCAGAATCAACAAATCACAACCTCATCTTGAAAAGTTTCCAAAGAAGCTGTCTTTAAGGTATAACACTAAAAAGTGTACATCACTCGTGAATATTGCACATCGACTGTTTTTCATATGGACATATTATATGCCATTTGTTTACCACAGCCATTAAACTTCTCTCAATATCTACACTCTCACTGTCAGGGCTTTGGGGTCCACTTGGTGGACAATGGACAGGCACATACCTGTGGTGTAAACCCAATGCCGGAGTTTAGAGCTGGGCCTGTTGTGACACTGGACAGACATACCTGTGGTGTAAAACCAATGCCGGAGCTTAGAGCTGGGCCTGTTGTAACACTGGACAGACTTACCTGTGGTGTAAACCCAATGCCGGAGCTTAGAGCTGGGCCTGTTGTGACACTGGACACCGCTGCTTGTTGTTGCTGTTGAAGCTGCAGTTGTTGCTTCAGCTGCTCCTGCTGTAGTCTATGCTGCAGTTCTAGCTGCTGCTGCTGTTGTTGGAGTAACTGCTGCTGCTGTTGTTGCTGTAGTTCTTGGAGCGATGTTTCTGGTGCCTGCATGGCGGATCCTCCGGGAGCAGAAAACCTGTCGTATCTGCTGCCAGTGTGGGTGTCCTGTGAAGATAACAGCCTGTGAGTGACATGTCTCCATGATTCCAGAGAGAGAAAGCAGAGAGGTAATTTTGGGATACAGCAGCCTCATATGCTGTGACAAGAATTTCGACAGAAAACACTAGAGCTGACCAGGGAAACATACTCTTTTCTAGATACGGTAGCCTCAACCTACGTGTGCTGTGACTAGTGAATCATGATTCTTTTCTTCAGCTGCCCTGTCTTCCTTCCCCTCTCAGTGGCATTACTCTGGTGCCATCTATTCCAGCCCCCCCCCCCCCCCCCCCCCACAGCCACACCAAAGCTTGGTTTTTGAGTGTCTAGAGGTGTGTATGTGTGTGTGTGTGTGTGTGTGTGTGTGTGTGTGTGTGTGTGTGTGTGTGTGTGTGCATGTGTGTGCGTGTGTGTGTGTGTGTGTGTGTGTGTGTGTGTGTGCGTGTGTATTGTCAGTACAATAAATTGGTTTCAGTCAGTCAGTGTGTGTGTGTATGTGTGTGAGAGAGAGTGTGTGTGCGTGCGTGCGTGCGTGCGTGCGTGCGTGCGTGCGTGCGTGCGTGCGTGTGTGTGTGTGCGCGCGCGCGAGCGCACACTTGCCTTTGACTGTTTATGGGAAACAAATGACAGAGACAGTCCCCATCAATTTGCTGACATCAAATATTTTGACAGCAACTCACCGCAGCCACAGATGTGAAGTGGAAATCAAAATTGAAGTTACCACAAGAGCAGATCATCAGAGACCTCAGAATTGGTGACATTTTTCATCATAAACAAGAAATAAGGATGGAAATGACGGAACGCAGCTGTATCTATAACTTGGCAGAGCTGTACTCTACATGTCTTTTTATAATACATCCTAGCCTCAGTGAGGTCCATGTAATACAGGCACCTGCAGCACTGGTCAAAGAGACACATCCACTGAGTGCATGAAACTTGACTGCACGCTTCCTGTCTCCCTACTTCACACCTTTACACACTCAATTAGTGTAGATACACTCAACAAGTGTAGATACACTCAACAAGTGTAGATACACGCCAAACTGGCCCCCAAAATTCCAGTACTCATACAAAGATTGTGACTGTATTTCAAGCCAATGACCTGGCTAGAATAACTATGCAATATACATATATATATATATATATGCCCATACAGTAAATGTCACTGAATGCAGTGGTAATACAATTCACCACAGTGCAACACTGTGACATCAGAACACACCACTGACCTCTGTGCGGGCAGCGAAGTGAGTGGACTGCAGGACTGGCACTGAGCTGTCTCCGCCGATGCCTGTGATGACACACAACACCCATCACTGTACAGTTCTGAGCTGTTAACTACTGATAGCACTTCTCACTGTATTGTTGATAATCATCACTGTACAGGTAACACCCGTCACTGTACAGTTCTGAGCTGTTAACTACTGATAGCACTTCTCACTGTATTGTTGATAATCATCACTGTACAGGTAACACCCGTCACTGTACAGTTCTGAGCTGTTAACTACTGATAGCACTTCTCACTGTATTGTTGATAATCATCACTGTACAGGTAACACCCGTCACTGTACAGTTCTGAGCTGTTAACTACTGATAGCACTTCTCACTGTACTGTTGATAATCATCACTGTACAGGTAACACCTGTCACTGTACAGTTCTGAGCTGTTAACTACTGATAGCACTTCTCACTGTACTGTTGATAATCATCACTGTACAGGTAACACCCGTCACTGTACAGTTCTGAGCTGTTAACTACTGATAGCACTTCTCACTGTACTGTTGATAATCATCACTGTATAGATAACACCTGTCACTGTACAGTTCTGAGCTGTTAATTACTGATAGCACCTGTCACTGTATTGTTGATAATCACTGTACAGATAGCACCTGTCACTGTATTGTTGATAATCATCACTGTACAGATAGCACCTGTCACCGTATCGTTGATAATCATCACTGTATAGATAACAGCTGTCACTGTATCGTTGATAATCATCACTGTATAGATGACACCTGTCACTGTATCGATGATAATCATCACTGTATAGACAACACCTGCCACTGTATTGATGATAATCATCACTGTATAGATAAAATCTGTTTCTGTATTGTTGATAATCATCACAGAATAGATAAAATCTGTTTCTGTATTGTTGATAATCATCACAGAATAGATAAAATCTGTTTCCGTATTGTTGATAATCATCACAGTATAGATAACACCTGTCACTATGTTGTTGGTAATCATCATAGAATGGATAAAATATGTCCGTGTATCACTGATAATCATCACGGTGTAGATGACATCTATCAATGTATTGCTAATAATTATCACTACACAGACATCTGTCTCTGTATTGTAAATAATTATCACAGTATAGATGATATCTGTCACTGTACTCCTGATAATTATACTGTATAGATAACACCTATCATTTTATTGTTGATAACTGTCACCATATAGATAAACCTGTCAAAGTAACAGTTAACAGTTCTCCCTGTATATATAACATTTGTCACTACTTCCACTGTACTGCTGTCCATACCTGTTACTGTACTGTTACTACCCATTAAGACACATGGGAAAAACTTTAAGTCACAGAACATGATGTGACAGACCTTAGAAAAGATGTTCAGGCTATGTTAGGCAGGAAGAAGTACAGAAAGCAGAGAGAAGCAGAGAAAACAGAAAGAAGCAGAGAAAAGCAAAGAGAAGCAGAAAGATGCAGAGAGAAGCAGAAAGATGCAGAGAGAAGCAGAGGAAAGCAGAGAAAAGTAGAGAAAGCAGAGAGAAGCAGAGGGAAGCAGAGAGAAGTAGAGAAAGTAGAGAGAAGCAGAGGGAAGCAGTGAAAAGCAGAGAGAAGTAGAGAAAGTAGAGAGAAGCAGAAAGAAGCAAAGAGAAGCAGAGAAAAGCAGAAAGACGCAGAGAGAAGCAGAAAGAAGCAGAGGGAAGCAGAGAGACACAGAGGGAAGCAGAGAAAAGCAGAGAGAAGTAGAGAAAGCAGACAGAAGCAGTGAGAAGCAGAGGGAAGCAGAGAGACACAGAGGGAAGCAGAGAAAAGCAGACAGAAGCAGTAAGAAGCAGTCCGCACAGCACCGCCTGACAGCTCCCACAGAGCTGACACTCAGTCCCTCACCTGTCGTGGAGGTCAGACCCGCCTGGGAAGTCCTCCGTGGACTGGTGTCGAACCTGCCAGCACTGAAACCCACAGACACAGTCCGGAAATCAGGAACACACCACCCACACTCTGTATGAAGGCCAAACAGCATCCACTCTGGCTCATGTCATTGATTACACTACTGTTTCAAATGATAGTAAGAACATTCAAAATATACAACCAGAAGTGAGTTTCGAGCTCATGTTTGTTTCGGTCTAAACTGCATCTTCTTGTGGAAAAACAGATGAACTTTACGTGTGTGTGTGTGTGTGTGTGTGTGTGTGTGTGTGTGTGTGTGTGTGTGTGTGTGTTTGTGAGCGTGTATGTAAGTGTGAGTCTGAGTGTGTGCGTGCATCCAAGCATGTGTGTATATGTATATCTGCTGTGCTGTGTGTGTGTGCGAGCCCGAGCATGCATGTGTGTGTGTGTGCATGTGTGTGTGCGTGTGTGTGTGAGTGTGTGCGTATGTGTGTGTATGCGTATGTGAGAGTACACATTTGGGTAAGCATGCATGCATGCCTCCATATGTGCATGCATGCATGTGCGTGCGTGTCTGACGTATCTTCACACCCATGCATGCACATGACAAAGAATGATACATGCATTTTTGCACATACGAGTAACACATGTCTGTATGCCATGCAACAGAACAATGAAAACCTCAGCATTGTGGAGAAGTGAGGGGTGTGCATGGTGTAGCTAATTATAAACAGGTCTTCTCCTTGGTGGAAAACACATACAGTCATTAGGCCAGCCAGACCAAGGAATCAAACAAACTGCTAACTTGCAGGCTGTTTATAACAATTCCAACAGATCAGGTGAAATTCAAGAAAAATCACCAGCCTTGGCCTCAAAATACTGGACTTAATGCCTCTGGGAAAATCAGGGTCTTGATTGAACACCCCAAATATGACAAGAATAAGAAGCAGACAGACAGACAGACAGACAAGCAGACAGACCCTGACATGTAATGAGAAAGAGAAAGGGACTGAAGGATACTGGACACAGAGCAAGAAAGGAAGCAACAGAGTGAAAGGTTGAGAAGGAGACCCAAATCCAGAGCAAGAAGGGAGTGAGAAATGGAGTAAAGGAGAGAGAGATACAAAGTCACAGAGCAGGAAAGGAAGCAACAGAGTGAAAGGTTGAGAAGGAGACCCAAATCCAGAGCAAGAAGGGAGTGAGAAATGGAGTAAAGGAGAGAGAGATACAAAGTCACAGAGCAGGAAAGGAAGCAACAGAGTGAAAGGTTGAGAAGGAGACCCAAATCCAGAGCAAGAAGGGAGTGAGAAATGGAGTAAAGGAGAGAGAGATACAAAGTCACAGAGCAGGAAAGGAAGCAACAGAGTGAAAGGTTGAGAAGGAGACCCAAATCCAGAGCAAGAAGGGAGTGAGAAATGGAGTAAAGGAGAGAGAGATACAAAGTCACAGAGCAGGAAAGGAAGAAAGGATGAGACGAGAAAGGAGAGAAGAAACACACAGAACAGACAAGAAAGGGAGAGAAGAACACACAGACACAGACCAAGAAAGGGAGAGAAGAACACACAGACACAGACCAAGAAAGGGAGAGAAGAACACACAGACACAGACCAAGAAAGGGAGAGAAGAACACACAGACACAGACCAAGAAAGGGAGAGAAGAACACACAGACACAGACCAAGAAAGGGAGAGAAGAACACACAGACACAGACCAAGAAAGGGAGAGAAGAACACACAGACACAGACCAAGAAAGGGAGAGAAGAACACACAGACACAGACCAAGAAAGGGAGAGAAGAACACACAGACACAGACCAAGAAAGGGAGAGAAGAACACACAGACACAGACCAAGAAAGGGAGAGAAGAACACACAGACACAGACCAAGAAAGGGAGAGAGAAAAGACCAGAAAGAAACAAACCCCAGACACAGACCAAGAAAGGGAGAGAAGAACACACAGACACAGACCAAGAAAGGGAGAGAAGAACACACAGACACAGACCAAGAAAGGGAGAGAAGAACACACAGACACAGACCAAGAAAGGGAGAGAAGAACACACAGACACAGACCAAGAAAGGGAGAGAAGAACACACAGACACAGACCAAGAAAGGGAGAGAAGAACACACAGACACAGACCAAGAAAGGGAGAGAAGAACACACAGACACAGACCAAGAAAGGGAGAGAAGAACACACAGACACAGACCAAGAAAGGGAGAGAAGAACACACAGACACAGACCAAGAAAGGGAGAGAAGAACACACAGACACAGACCAAGAAAGGGAGAGAAGAACACACAGACACAGACCAAGAAAGGGAGAGAAGAAACACAACAGGAGACACAGACCAAGAAAGGGAGAGAAGAACACACAGACACAGACCAAGAAGGGAGAGAGAACAACAGAACAGACAAGAAAGGGAGAGAAGAACACACAGACACAGACCAAGAAAGGGAGAGAAGAACACACAGACACAGACCAAGAAAGGAGAGAAGAACACACAGACACAGACCAAGAAAGGGAGAGAAGAACACACAGACACAGACCAAGAAAGGGAGAGAAGAACACACAGACACAGACCAAGAAAGGGAGAGAAGAACACACAGACACAGACCAAGAAAGGGAGAGAAGAACACACAGACACAGACCAAGAAAGGGAGAGAAGAACACACAGACACAGACCAAGAAAGGGAGAGAAGAACACACAGACACAGACCAAGAAAGGGAGAGAAGAACACACAGACACAGACCAAGAAAGGGAGAGAAGAACACACAGACACAGACCAAGAAAGGGAGAGAAGAACACACAGACACAGACCAAGAAAGGGAGAGAAGAACACACAGACACAGACCAAGAAAGGGAGAAAAGAACACACAGACACAGACCAAGAAAGGGAGAGAAGAACACACAGACACAGACCAAGAAAGGGAGAGAAGAACACACAGACACAGACCAAGAAAGGGAGAGAAGAACACACAGACACAGACCAAGAAAGGGAGAGAAGAACACACAGACACAGACCAAGAAAGGGAGAGAAGAACAACACAGACAGAACAGAAGAGAACCAAGAAAGAGGAGAGAAGAACACACAGACACAGACCAAGAAAGGGAGAAGAACACAGACACGACAAGAAGGCGAAGAACCACAGACACAGACCAGAAGGGAGAGAAGAACACACAGACACAGACCAAGAAAGGGAGAGAAGAACACAGACACAGACCAAGAAAGGAGAGAAGACACACAGACACAGACCAAGAAAGGGAGAGAAGAACACACAGGGGGAAGCACACACAGACCAAGAAAGGGAGAGAAGAACACACAGACACAGACCAAGAAAGGGAGAGAAGAACACACAGACACAGACCAAGAAAGGGAGAGAAGAACACACAGACACAGACCAAGAAAGGGAGAGAAGAAACACACAGACACAGACCAAGAAAGGGAGAGAAGAACACACAGACACAGACCAAGAAAGGGAGAGAAGAACACACAGACACAGACCAAGAAAGGGAGAGAAGAACACACAGACACAGACCAAGAAAGGGAGAGAAGAACACACAGACACAGACCAAGAAAGGGAGAGAAGAACACACAGACACAGACCAAGAAAGGGAGAGAAGAACACACAGACACAGACCAAGAAAGGGAGAGAAGAACACACAGACACAGACCAAGAAAGGGAGAGAAGAACACACCAGACACAGACCACAGAAAGGGAGAGAAGAACACACAGACACAGACCAAGAAAGGGAGAGAAGAACACACAGACACAGACCAAGAAAGGGAAAAGGAGAGAGACAGAAGAGGGACACAGGGACACTCCAACATATAGCAAGAAAAGGGGGGGGGGGGAGAGAGAGAGAGAGAGAGAGAGAGAGAGAGAGAGAGAGAGGAAGAGAGGAGAGAGAGAGAGAGAGAGAGAGAGGACACTCAAACACAGAGCAAGAAAGTGTGACAGAGAGGGATAAGATAAGATAATGTTGCTTATAGCCCAGCCGACCGCAAAGGGCCATATCAGGGCTGTCACCATGTTAAAATCAACTCACCAGTCATTAAAAAAAAAAAAAAAAAAAAAAAAACAACTTTCACACATCTTGTTAAATGACATCGTCTACAAACGCACCAGAAAGTTTGTTAAAAATCTTTCTGCCGTAAAATCTTAAATCAGATAAAAAATGTTAATCTCTCTCAAAAACTCAAGGATCACGTCAGGCGGGACATCCCTGAACAGGATCTTCATGGACTCCGCCGTAAAATGTTTGTGTCTCACATCGTGCAAGTCCCAACACTCTAAAAGAACATGTTTCATTGTGAGTGGCGCGTGACATGGAATGCACCACGGAGCTTCTTCACTCTTTAAAAGGTAAGCATGGGTAAAATACGAATGGCCGGTGTGCAGCCGGCACAGAACCGTTTCCTCTTTACGACCTCCCGACGTGGATGGGAGGAAGTCTTTAAGGTTTGGACGGATCTGAAAGAGTTTGTTAGTCGTCTGTGTGTTCCAATCCTCCTGCCAGAGGTCTCTCACATAATCGTTAATTTTGGGTTTCACGTCTGAGCAGGGGATATAAATGTTGGACAGTTTCTCTCTTGTGGCGTTCTTGGCTAAACGATCAACCATTTCGTTCCCGCCGATGCCAACATGACCAGGAACCCAAGCAAGAGTAATGTTGTAACCGTCCGCCTTCAAGTTGCTAAAAAGTTTAAAAAAAAGTAAAAGTTCTGGATGCTGAAGGTTGCGGCCAGCTATAGCCTCCAAAGCTGACAGCGAATCCGACAGAACCAGAAAGTCCCTCTTCGAAGATTGTGATATTATCTTCAAAGCCAAAACCAGAGCAGTAAGTTCAGCAGAATATACAGAAGCATCTGACAGAGAGGGAGAAGACGGAGAGAGAACAACATTCAGACATACAGCAAGACAGACAGACAGACAGACAGAGAGAGAGAGAGAGAGGAGAGAGAGGAAGAGAGAGAGAGAGAGAGAGAGAGAGAGAGAGAGAGAGAGAGAGAGAGAGAGAACAAGAGCCGACACTCAGACGTAGAGCAAGAGAGTATGACAGAGAGACAAAGGGAGAGAAGTGCGACGTACGAGGAGGCCCTGGCCTGAGGCACAGCAAACAGGTCTCTGGTCTCCTCTCCCCCTGTCTTCAGCGCTGCCGGCACTTTGCCCTCAAACCGGGGAGACTCCGGACCAGGCCTGCAACAAACACCACCTTCATTCATCAAGGCTGCAAGGTTTCACTGGCGTTCCTCTGGAAGTTACAGCCAACACTTTTGTTTGTCCTCCTGGCATCTGAGTCACCGACAGTCTTTTGGCCCGTTTATTTTGTTTGTCATGTTGAAAACGGGAAGATGGCAGAAATGATGACAAATAAGAAAAACGTAAATAAGCCAGTGACACACACACATACATGCACCATATACTTTTGCATGTAACTGAGCGTGTGCACATACACACACACAAACAACCCCACAAACAGAAAAATAACAAGAACATTTATGTTCTACACCTGGGTGGTGGACCCACTGAAAATGTTTCTGCCTAAGCCTGACCATGAATCTATTCTCAGCAAACTTGACCATATTTTCAGGCCTCTACCATGCATATACCCCATCAGAAGAGGGCCATAAATCTTTAAAAATGATATTTCTAAGTGCTTTTTGTTGTTGTTGCCGAAGTTTCAACATTTTTGGGGGTAGGTATCATTATGATCAAAAACAACTTTCTACAATCCCATCTGTTCTGCCCAATCTCTCACAGACAAAGCCACTTACTAACACAGATCCAATCTAATCCAATCCAATCTCTCACAGACAAAGCTACCTACATGAACAGAGCCAATCTATTCTATACCAACAGGCCCAGCTACTTACAGACATAGCTACTTACAGACATAGCTACTTACAGACATACCTACTTACAGACATAGCTACTTACAGCAGTGGAGCTGGTTCCCCAGCACCTCCTCCCCGCTCTCCTTCTCCTTCGCTTGCTGGCCCATGGCCGCCTGTCGTCGCGCTTTGGCTCGAGCGATGAACGAATCTTCCTCATCGTCGCTTTTGTTGGCGGTCACCTCTTTGGTGGGGGATGCCGACTTGGGCGTGCCCCTGCCGGGGCGGGTGGAGGACACAGGGGTCCTGGGGGTCGAGTCTGTGACCCCGGGGCTGCGAGACGCCACCCTCTTGGGGATGAAGAGCTCTCCGTCCGAGTCCGAGTCCTTCAGGCCTAACCAGTCTTTGGAGTCCAGCTTGGAGGCGGAGGAGGGCTCTGCCTTCCTGTCAGGTGAGGCCTCTCTGGGGCTGGACTTGGCCAGGCTGTCCAGCAGACTGTCTTTGGCTGAAACACCTCCCCCAGGCTTTGTGGACTCCGACATCAGCGACCTGAAAGGGGCACTGTCCTCTGGTTTATCGGCAGCGGAGCTTTTCGCAGGTGACGCCGGCTTGGCGGTCTCTGCCGTCTTGGCTGGAGATGTCGGGACGGTGTTGGAGACTGCTGAGCGATTGGACGAGGGGGTGCTGTTACCTGCCCCTCCAGTGAGCTCCTCTAGCCACTTCATGTCATCAGGCATGCTGCGTGTTCCTCCACGTGGCTCTAAAGGTTTGTCCAGCCCGAAGATGTCATCATCGTCTTGAAACCTGTCACAGCATCACACACAAAAACGAAGATAGATTAATACATGCATGCCTGATTCACAGAAAGCAGCATCAAGTATTTGTCCCGAAGGAAGACAACTTACACTGACACACTACATTGCTTAAGCATTCACATCACACACACTAACAATACAGAAACAGGAGACGCAGAGATGGAGGGACAGACGACAGTCAAAAGATGCTGATATGCACAGATACACTCATGTGCATGTCTACTCACACATACATACAGAGGACAAACAGTGGACCAGACCAACCAACGGATGACAGACAGACAGACAGACAGACAGACAGCAAGATTAAACAGAGACCTGACAGAACGGCGGGATCCTGGTCGACTGCCAATCGTGGAGCCTGCCGCCGAGGGCTGGTAACTCCCAAACAGAAAGTCATCCTCCTCCTCCTTCTTCTTCTCTGAAAGACATATACACACATACAACATCTTATCAATCCCCTTGGTATGCTTGTATGTATGTACATGTATATGTATCTCTGCCGTCTTGGCTGGAGATGCAGGGACGGTGTTAGAGACTGCTGAGCGATTGGACGAGGGGGTGCTGTTATGCGAGTGTGTGAGAGTGTGTGAGAGTGTGTGTGTGTGTGTGTGTGCGTGTGTGTGTGTGTGTGTGTGTGTGTGTGTGTGTGTGTGTGTGTGTGTGTGTGTGTGTGTGTGTGTGTGTGTGTGTGTGTGTGTGTGTGTGCGTGTGTGTGTGTGTTTAAATATGTTGAGTGCATGTGTATGAATGCATTCATGCATGTATATATATGTATGAGCATGTGTGTGGTGTTTGGCCCATGTTACAGAGAAGTTCAAGCAGAAGACAACAGAGTAGCAATGTTTTGAACAATTAGTGGGGAAAAACAAGTACAGGCTAACAATTCCTCCGTCATCACAAAAATGACTTGACAAAGATTGATGAAAAAGGAAAATAAGAAGGAGAGCCAGAGTGAGAAAGATAATGGAAATGAAAAAAATCAGGGTATTAGATGACAAAATATAAAATCCTTCACCAGCAGCATATGGGGACCATTCCAGTCCATCTTGAAATTACAACTATACAGATCACCTGCTCAGAGGCCTTTCATCTGCTGAACAGGACTCCTGGCCCAAATTTTGAATATGTATTGATTGTTTACTGGCTTATATTTCAAATCTGTATTGCTGGCTTGTTTTTAGTCTGTATTAGTTATATACTGGCCTACGTTTTCCATCTGTATTTGCTGCTTACTGATCTATGCTTTCAGTCTGTATTAAATGTTTATGGGCTTACATTTTTAGACTGAATCACTTGTTTACCAACCTGTTTCCAGTCTGCTTTGCTTACATACTGGTTTACATTTTCAGTGTGAACTAATTGTTTAGTGACCCATGTTATCAGTCTATATCAGTTGTTTACTGGCCCATGTTTTCAGATCAAGGCAGTTGTTTGATGGTCAATATTTTTGAATCGAATTAATTGTTCACTGGCCTTTGTTTCAGTCTGTTTAACTTATTTGCTGGCCTATATTTTCAGTTTGTATTTATTGTCTATTAACCTGTGTTTTTAATCTGTACAAGTTATGTACAACTATATTTTAAAAACCTCTATTGGTCACTCACTGCCTGTGTTTTTAATCTGTTTGATTTATTTACTGTTCCATATTTTTCACCTGTATTAGTTGTTTACTGGGCTATGTTTTCAGCCAATGCTAATTGTTTACTGGTGTGTACTTTCATTTTTCAATATGTGTCAACTGTATATGGGTCTACATTTTCAATATGTAGCATTCATTTAAATGTCTATGTATTCAGCCTGTAAAATCATTTACATGTCCAAATTTTCAACCTGTATTAGTTGTTCACACTGTGTGTGTTGTTTACTGGCCGACGTTTTCAATGTGTATAAATTGTTTGCTGGTCAATGGTTTCAATCTGTGTCAGTTGTTTATTGGCCCATGTCTTCAGTCTGTGTGCGTTGTTCACTGGCTGACGTTTTTAATACGTATTAGTTATTTGCTGGTCAATGTTTTCCGTCTGTGTCAGTGGTTTCTTAGCCAATCTTTGCAATCAGCACTAGTAGTTTGCTGGTCAATGTTTTCAGTCTGTGTCAGTGGTTTATAAGCCAATCTTTGCAATCAGCACTAGTAGTTTACTGGTCAATGTTTTCAGTCCTGTCAATCGTTTCTTAGCCAATCTTTGCAATGCACACTAGCAGTTTGCTGGTCAATGTTTTCAGTCTGTGTCAGTGGTTTATAAGCCAATCTTTGCAATGCACACTAGCAGTTTACTGGCCAATGTTTTCAAGGTACATTAGTTGTTTACTGGCCAGTGTTTTCAGTCTGAGTCGGCTCTTTCCTTGCCTTCTGCGGGCTGGGTATACTTCTTGTCCAGGACAAAGGTGCGTGGCTTTTCCTTGGTCTCCAGCAAGCTGGACGCCGTTTTCTGCCCTCGGCCCAGCAGACCATCCAGCACCGACTTGGCAGGTTTGGCCTCCTCCATGTCACCCAGCAGGGAACGGGACTTCGGGGCGGCAGCTGGAGTGGCGGGCCCTGCGGAGAGCTGTTTCTTCTTTTCCTCCGCATCAATGCCCAGGCCGTCCAGGAAGTTGTCGTCATCACTGAAGATCATCTCCTCCTTACGTTTAGGAGCCGGCTCTGCTGTAAAGTTGACAACACCAAAAATAGTAATGATCTTAATTGCACAAAAATTCAGAAACAGAAAGTATCTTGGAAAGAGTCACTTAGATATTTGTACCAAAAAACCCCAAACAAACAGAAAAACTACAGCACGTGTAAATCTATTCTTGAAGCCTTTTTCTTGGAGATAAAAGAGTGCTGCCAGGGCTGACAGGGCAAAGGTGTACATGCTTGTTTGCTAGTGTAACGAATACAGATAGCTGAAAAAAAAAAAAGTGACAAAGAATCCCCTTAAGTGTTGTTCAACTCAACCCGATTCATCTTAGTAAGCACATGTACCTCCCCTGATGACCTTTATCTTATTTAAAAGCCTACAGGAAGGTCACAAATCTGAAAAAAAAAACACCCTCAAAACAACAACAAACACCACCAAAGAACAGCGGGGAGAAAAAGACAATTGGCTATGTGAAGTGGTGATCCAATAGATTGCATCTCACCTAAGACAAGAGAAAAGACGAGTCCATGGTTCGAAGCTCTCATGTAACATTTTTTTCTCCACCCTCCTTCCACTCCACCAGGCCTCACCTACAGGTCTGTCTCAGGTGAGATGAAAACCGTGCCCCTTGTGCAGCAAGGCAACAAATAAACTGTCTACAATAAAAGGATGGAGAAAAATTCACTAGGAAAGATGAACTAAAAAATACAATTGCATAAAAAGCACAAAAAAAAAAAAGAAAAAAAAGAAGGAATTTTACTGCTAAAAGCAGTTTAATGATACTGTCGAAACAAACGCCTTGTCATCACTTGGTGAGGAACACCTCCACACATCAGGTCTTGCATAAAAAAATTAAAAAATGGAGAGCGGTAGCTAACTCCACTCAACCACCAAGCCAATATGTAATAATGACGGGACACACACACAGACACAGACTGACTAACATGAAGTGATACAAACATGGCAAAGAGACGAAGAGAACTACTGTCATTAAGAACAGGTAAGATTCCCACCTGGTTTGGGGGCAGGTGTAGTGGCCACAGCAGGCTCAGTGACGGTAGAACCACTGCCGCTGCGCGTTGGGGGTCGGTCAAACAGACTGGGCTTTCTGGGAGACCCTGCATGAGAGAGAAATAGGGCACCATGCTGAATCACCCAGTGTCTCAGGGCAGTAATAATGATCTTTCAGTTTCAGTGTTATTAAGGTGGTGTCACAGCATGCTGACCAGCCCATATATGCTGCACCACATCTGCTTAGTTTCCAGACATGCTGATGACAGTGATGATGATGATGATGATGATGATGATGATGATGATGATGATGATGATGATGATGATGTTGATGTTGATGACGATGATGAAGATGACAAAGAGCAACTCAGCACCACACTGAGTGAATATCCAGTGTCACAGAGTGGCGACAATGATGATGATAATGACGATGATGACGATGACACCCGGCTGGTTAAACCCTCAGTTTGACAGGGAAATGATGATGATGATGATGATGATGATGATGGTAATGCTGCTGCTGCTCCTGGTGATGATACAGATGGCATCAGGTTGATTAAACACTCAATTTGACAGGTTAGTGATGATAATGATGACAAGGATGAGGATGGCAATGATGATGAAGATGGGCAGCAACATGGCTCCAAGCTGAGTGAACAACCAGCATCACAGAACAGTGATGAAGATGATGACACTGGTGATGATGATAACAATATGTAATAACAGTGATGCACTACCGTCTGTATTAATCACTTGCCTGGAAAGCAAACACGTGGAAACACACAACATACGCACATACACTGTCACACGCATTTGACTGAATACAGCCCATGTATATACTGAACATCAAAGCAAAGAAGTTCAACATAATGCTGATTTTAATACAAAATATGAAACAGACAAGCATGTCTTTTCAGAAGCAAAAAACAACAGACATAAAAAACATGCTTCTAAAAATATGGCCGAGATTACAGTCAGCATAAAAATGATGATACATAAATGAGAAGCGGAACACACATGCACACTTTCACTCCTCATGCTCATATACACATGTGTGTGTTCTTAGACACACACACACACACACACACACACACACACACACACACACACACACACACACACACACACACACACATACACACACTTATTCACCTAGCCAACAAGCTATTCTGCCCGCACAAAACAAGCAACTATGTCCTTAATATCTGAAACTTGCTGGGGTGTACCTTAAATGATGACTTAAAGAGTGAGACACAAGAAAAGGAGATATCCTGGGCAGAGGGAGACAGACAGAGAGAGAAAGAGAGACGGGGGAGGGGGGGGGGGGAGAAAGTAGGAGAATGAAGCAGACAGAGACAAGAGAGAGAGAGAGAGAGAGGGGGGGGGGGGAGGGAGTGGGAGAGAGAAGGAGACACAGACAAAGGAAAAAAGACCAACACTTCTGCAAGTTTCAGAGACTAAGGACACGGAGGCAAAGGGAACAGTAGGAAGGGTGGATGGGACAGGAGGTGGAGGGAAAGGAAGGGGAAAGGAACAGAAACGAGGGGAAATAGTGAAATAATGAGAGAGACAGGAAGTGAAATAGGATTTGGAGGAAGAGAGAAAGAACCCAGTACACAAAGACTGAGTCAGAACAAGAGGATTGAAGACAGACAGAGGGACGGCCAGCAAAGAGCCAAGGTAAGTCAGAAAAAGAAGATTGAAGACAGAGGGACGGCCAGGTGAGAACCAAGGTGTGGACCTGGTTGTGCCAAGGCCTGGGTACGTTTGGCATCCTCCTCCAGACTCCTCTGTGGAGTGACTGCCCCTTTCTTTGCTGCTGGCTTCTTGTGCGACACACTGTCCTCGTCCAGTGACAGTCCCGCTAGAGGGTCATCGTCATCGAAGTCTGTGGCCAGGACAGAAAGACAGAACGAAGACTGATGATACAAAGGAACAAAACAAGAATGGGTGATAGAATAACATATCATTTCAACTCACACCAAATGATAATGTAATGGGCTCAGCTAACTTATAAAACAAACAAACAAAAAACCCAAAACAAACCAAAAACCTGTAATGTTCAGATATTGTCTTCACAAGCCTGCTCATGTTCTCCATATGACAAAGACTTAGTAAAGAATAACTTTTCGGCATTAAAAACAGATTAGAAAAGATTTGTTTACATGATTTTTAATTAAAGCAGGAACAATTACATCCAATCCTTTTGAGTAAATACAAAAAGAGGTCAAAAAGCAGGTTGTCTGATGCTAACCAGTACACTTATAAACAGTGCACTGTTGTGGAAACGGAAAATTCTAATGTTTATATAAATAATTACACGTTATGTGATCAAGGAAAATATAGTACGTCAAAGCAAAGAAAACTTCTGAAATTGTTATCTGATGATCAAAATGCACCCTAATCAGAACACAAATTCCCCCAGTGTGCAAAAGAAAAAATCTCAAACCTGAAATGAAGGGAAGAGAGGGAGGGGTGGGTCAGCCTTATCTCCAAAGCAATGTCGTGTTTCCTTCTTTCTCAGTCTTACCTCCAAAGTCGTGTTTCCTTCTTTCTCAGTCTTACCTCCAAAGTCGTGTTTCCTTCTTTCTCAGTCTTACCTCCAAGTCGTGTTTCCTTCTTTCTCAGTCTTACCTCCAAAGTCGTGTTTCCTTCTTTCTCAGTCTTACCTCCAAAGTCGTATTTCTGTCTTTCTCAGTCCTACCTCCAAAGTGGTATTTCTGTCTTTCTCAGTCCTACCTCCAAAGTGGTATTTCTGTCTTTCTCAGTCCTACCTCCAAAGTGGTATTTCTGTCTTTCTCAGTCCTACCTCCAAAGTCGTATTTCTTTTTTTCTCTGGGCACAGTGCCTGGCCGCTGGTCCTCCCTGTAGGACTGGCCTGGACGGAGGTTCTCACTGGCCTGACTCAGATCTGTCAACACCCCAACCCCCTTCCCTTTGAAGTGTACATACAATGTCTATACTGTGTTTCACATCTGGACACTACACACACACACACACACACACACACACACTCACTACACACACACACACACACGCACGCGCCCGCACGCACACACACAAACACACATACTCCCACACACACACACATACATGCGCATACACATACACACAAACACACAGCCGCAGACACAGACAGACACACACTGCACATACATACACACTCAGACATGTCTGTATGCTGTGATATCCTTGCACTATAGTACAGGAGATATTTGAAGAAATACTGAATGATGTTTATTTCTTTTGTGGACAGACACTGGAAAAGCTGTGTTTCACATGTGCATGCTTTGTAGAAAGCTTTTCAAGCACTGTAACAGAGAAACGCCAAGACTGGTCTGAGAAAAGAGTGGGAATAGGTTTAAACATGTGCAGGACCTTTCAATGATGTTTGTTTGATGGAAAGCAGTGAGACCACTACTTTTAACCCTCTCATCCCTTGTGATCTGTCATTTATCCTCAGAGACCATTTCTAGCCTAAATGATAAAAGAGTTGTCATTTCTGAAAAAAAAAATCAGTTTAATTTTGTTTTACTGAACAGAGATTTACCTGCCTTACAAACAAACAAAGCGCAAAACCTGGAGCCCACTGGACAACACAAACAATGGGCTTAAAGGAAGAAGCTTCTATTCTGCAGTCTCTTTGAGGGCAAATCTGTGTCAAAACAGACAGGTACTGCAGGGTAAAAAACAAAAACAAAACAAACCCAGTAAACATCAACAGGAGTCCAGACATAAATCCTGACAAATCCCTTTTAAAAGGTAGAACACCTGACAAATCCCACCTTCAAGGCAGAACAAATGACAAATCCCACCTTCATGGCAGAACAAATGATAAATCCCACCTTCATGGCAGAACAAATGACAAATCCCACCTTCATGGCAGAACAAATGACAAATCCCACCTTCATGGCAGAACAAATGACAAATCCACCTTCATGGCAGAACAAATGACAAATCCCACCTTCATGGCAGAACACCTGACAAATCCCACCTTCATGGCAGAACAAATGACAAATCCCACCTTCATGGCAGAACAAATGACAAATCCCACCTTCATGGTAGAACACCTGACAAATCCCACCTTCATGGCAGAACAAATGACAAATCCCACCTTCATGGCAGAACACCTGACAAATCCCACCTTCATGGCAGAACACCTGACAAATCCCACCTTCATGGCAGAACAAATGACAAATCCCACCTTCATGGCAGAACACCTGACAAACCCCACCTTCATGGCAGAAATCCAGACAAACCCCACCTTCAAGGCACAAACCCTGACAAACCCCACCTTCAAGGCACAAACCCTGACAAACCCCACCTTCAAGACATAAACCCTGTCAAACCCCACCAGCAAGGTACAAACCCTGACAAACCACACCAGCAAGGCACAAACTCTGACAAACCCCACAAGCAAGGTACAAACTCTGACAAACCCCACCAGCAAGGCACAAACCCTGACAAACCACACTCTCAAGTCACAAACCCTGACAAACCCCACTAGCAAGGCACACACCTGACAAACCCCACCAGCAAGGCACAAACCCTGACAAACCCTGTCACTCTTGATCAAAATGAACTTAAGAATTACCGTCCAGTATCTAACTTGTCCTTTATCTCTAAAATAATTGAAAAGATCATCCTCATCCAACTATCCGAATACCTGGTTTCCAATAACCTCTTCAATCCATTTCAGTCTGCCTACAGACCAGGACATAGCACTGAGACAGCTCTTTTAAGGATAGTAAATGATCTACTCCTTTCTTTGAATGATCGCAAGGTCTCGATTCTGGCTCTGTTAGACCTGTCAGCTGCGTTTGACACCATTGATCACTCTGTTCTCCTCAGTCGTTTGCACCATGACTTTGGCATAGGTGGTACAGCACTGCAGTGGTTCTCATCCTATCTGTCACATCGGACTCAGTCTGTTATTGTTGACGGCCGAGTTTCTTCTGCAGCTCCTATATGTTTTGGAGTCCCACAGGGCTCGGTCCTCGGACCAGTCCTGTTTGTTCTCTACACCTCTCCATTGGCCAATGTCATTGACAAACACTCAGTCCTTCATCATTCATATGCTGATGATTCACAGTTGCAGAAATCAGCTGCACCTTCTGAAGTTCCCCAACTACTAGAGGCAATGGAGGATTGTATAGCCGATGTCAGATCTTGGATGACAGCAAATAAACTCAAGCTGAACAATGACAAAACTGAAGTAATGCTTCTCTCCTCTCCCCAAATGTCGCACAAAATCAATTGCCCTTCTACGATGACAGTTGGTGATGCCACTGTCCCTTTCTCATCCTCTGTTGTCAGTCTAGGAGTTACCCTTGACCATCATTTGGAAATGAAAGTTCATGTCAGAAATGTTGTTCGGGCTGCCAATTATGAGCTCCGCCATATTGGTTCCATCCGCCGTTTTCTCACAACCCAAGCAGCAGCCACACTTGTCTCTGGATTTGTTCTGTCCCGGCTGGACTACTGCAATTCCATCTTGCATGGTTCCCATGACTATCTTCTTGAAAGTCTGCAGCGTGTTCAGAATAATGCAGTGCGAATGGTTTTGCGAGTGCCTAGAAGGGACCATATTACTCCTCATCTGATTTCTCTTCACTGGCTCCCAGTGTCTGCTCGGATTGAATTTAAATTGGCATCTATCTGTTATAAATGTGTCCAAGGTTGTGCTCCAGATTATCTGAAGGACTTAGTCCATTTAGAGCAACATCATCATCAATACAAATTGCGTTCATCAGTTGATGCTACCGCTTTACCAGATCGTCCTGTCAATGGCCAAAAGACATTAGGTGACAGATGCTTCTCACATGCTGCCCCCTCCATCAGGAACACTATCCCTGCAGAAATTAGAGAAACTAGTAACTTTGACTCCTTCAAACACTCTCTGAAAACCTACATCTTCCAGAAAGTTTACAGTTAGTTCATTTCGCTGTCAATCTATGGGCACGTGTGTGTGTGTGTGTGTGTGTGTGTGTGTGTGTGTGTGTGTGTGTGTGTGTGTGTGTGTGTGTTACTCTGTGTGTGTGTGTGTGTGGTGTGTGTGTGTGTGTGTGTGTGTGGTGTGTGTGTGTGTGTGTGTGTGTGCGTGCGGAAGGGTGTGTGTGTGTGTGCGTGTGTGTAGGGTGTGTGTGTGTGTGTGTGTGTGTGTGTGTGTGTGGTGTGTGTGTGTGGGTGTGTGTGTTACTCTGTGTGTGTGTGTGTGTGTGTGTGTGTGTGTGTGTGTGGTGTGTGTGTGTGTGTGTGTGTGTGTGTGTGTGTGTGTGCGAAGGGTGTGTGTGTGTGTGCGTGTGTGTAGGGTGTGTGTGTGTGTGTGTGTGTGTGTGTGTGTGTGTGTGTGTGTGTGTGTGTGTGTGTGTGTGTGTGTGCTGTCTATTATTGCCTTAATTGTTTATATATGGAGTTTGTAATGGGCCGCGTGCTCTGTTCGACAGAGAAGTGTGCACATAAAAATGTTCATTATTATTATCATTATATTAAACCCCACCAGCAAGGCACAAACCCTGACAAAGCCCACCAGCAAGGCACAAACCCTGACAAACCCCACCAGCAAGGCACAAAGCTTGACAAACCACACCAGCAAGGCACAAACCCTGACAAATTCGATCTTTGAGACAAAACACCTGACAAATCCCACCTGTCATTTTGCCTGGGGCAGTGCCTGGTGGCTGCATGTTCAGAGACGCTGAGGTCGATGACGTCGGCTTCACAGGTTTTCGCTTCAAGCTGCCCCGCGCACTCCCTGGAGGGCTGGTAGGGGTGTCAGTGCGGGTAGGGGAGGCCACCCTCTCTGCCCCAGATCTTGGCGTGATACTGTTGGAGCGAGGAGTGCTGGGACCCCGTCGTGGAGTGGTGGGTTTGCTCCCCTTGCCGCTTCCCTTGGCGCTGTTTTTCTTCTTCAGACTGTCCCCAAACAGGTCAGCGTCCATATCGTCAAGTCCCTGAGGGAAAAAACGACCCTCAACTGAGCTCAAGTCTGAGACCATGTCAATGTAGTGTAACTTAAATCTTGCTCAAAGCACAGAAAGCTGCTAGGTACAGTTCTTTGTCTGCTCATTATCACTAGGATCTTTCCCTGGCAAGGAATAAGACTAGGTGTGAGACCAACACAGATATCATGAGATCTCCAATAAAGAGGAAACTTACAATGATGTCAGCTACTAATTTGGTTTGACGCATCACAATCATTCCATGGGTAAAGGCTGCAACAAGCTCTAATGTAAGTTGCATGAGACACAAAACTTCTCCATGTCATGCTTGTGGCTCAAAACTTCTGCATGTCATGATTATGGCACAACACGTCTTTATGTCATGCTTATGGCAAACAACATCTGCAAGTCTTGCTTGTGGCACAAAAGTTTTGCATGTTGTGCTTGTGGCACAAAAGTTTTGCATGTCATGATTATGGCACAACATGTCTTTATGTCATGCTTATGGCAAACAACATCTGCAAGTCTTGCTTGTGGCACAAAACTTTTGCATGTCATGCTTGTGGCACAACACTTTTGCATGTCATGCTTGTGGCACAACACTTTTGCATGTCATTTTAACCTGCTCAGGAATCTGATTATCTCTTGAAAGGCTAGAAAACTGGTCTAATACTATATCCAAACACAAAACATCCTTTACCACCTGAGTTGCTAAACTTTGCTTGATTTTGGTTTGTTTTGATAATAGTTGCTGAAGATTATATGTTAAAACAGAATATCATTGTAGGCTTTCAACCACAGGATGCCATTATTGAACTTTCAAGCAGCATTTGGTTTACTGTCACAGCTTTCAACAACAACTCAGTTCTCCCTGCACTCTACAGATGACTATGAAAAAGATATTTTACATGGACAGAGTGCTTTCTAACATTGCATATGGCTAAATGGTAAAAGTTCTGTCCCCCTCCCCCTTCCCCAACAAAAATATTCAATACAAGCCACATCAATGAATACACATATCTGTGACAGTACATTTCGTTCAGTTTCTCAGTTGTAAACTACATCACTTTGTTCTCCATTATTTCAGCCCTGATGTGGCCCTTTGCGGTCGGCTGGGCTATAAGCAACATTATCTTATCTTATCTCCATTATTTTACGCAGTTTTCGTTACAACGTGGAAAGAAAGACAGATCTACTCACGGCAATTGACTTGGCCATCTTCCCCACATCAGCATCAGATACGTCAGACTCCACGTCATTCTCCGCCATGGCTGCGAGGTTGCTGTAGAAGTCATCTTTGCCTGCAGACCTACAGAGACAATCAATTCATCAATAAATAACTTTTTCCTTCATACTAGTATCTCTGAAAACAGTCTGAAAACTGACACAGAGCTGTTTTATTCATGTTCTGACGATTCTGAGTTGTCCTTTTCTTCTCACGTTTGCTTGGAACACACACACACACACACACACACACACACACACACACACACACACACACACACACACACACACTCACATGTATGCACATATGGACACACACACACACACACACACACACACACACACACACACACACACACACACACATGAACACATCCACACATGCATGCATGCAAACACACACACACATTCACTCTTGAAAGAATATTCTCTCCCATGCATACTCACACAAACACAAAATTTTTTAAAATAATTTTTTTAGTTTGAGGCAAATAACCTGTCCCACCCACCTCTTCACCCCACTCTCCTTCCTCCCTGTCCCCTCCTCCCCACCTTTATCTACTACATCCTGCAGACTGAGATCTATTTGTACACGCATACCTATCCTTTTCCCTACTTAAAAAAAGGATCTTCCCTTTCACCCAGTCAAATCGATGTCCTGCGCTCAGAGGGCACTTATGTCCAGCTTTTACCCTGACACATGGTCAGTGAGGTTAACTAGCCATGCTGGGAGAATGAAGGTCAAAGACATGATGGACACAGAGCACACACACCTCCACAACAACACATCAAGACACACAATCATTGGGAGAATGAAGGTCAAAGATATGACTGACACAGAGCACACACACCTCCACAACAACAACACATCAAGACACACAATCATTGGGAGAATGAAGGTCAAAGATATGACTGACACAGAGCACACACACCTCCACAACAACAACACATCAAGACACACAATCATTGGGAGAATGAAGGTCAAAGACATGACTGACACAGAGCACACACACCTCCACAACAACAACACATCAAGACACACAATCATTTCCACCTGCCTGCAGCTTGGGAATGGTTGAGAGGGATGAAAGGGTGAAATATAAAATGGTGTTGCTAAGGCAGGCATGAAAAACTTCCAAAACTGATCAGAATGTTTTGAGACATACAGCAGAATGAAGGTATATAGTGGCTCGTTAAACTGGTCTGCAGTGAAAGAAAAATGCAACCTCTCCCTAATTCTGTTTAAAATCTACGTAGAGAATTTAATGCACGGGACGCTTCATATCTTCTAGACATCCACTTTTATAGGAGGAGAACTGCTTTGCAATCTGTGATTTACAGATAACATTGATTCTGTGGAAGGCCATGGAGAAAGCAGCAAGCACACATTAGGTGGCTTGGAAAAAAGTAAAATCACATTGAACAGCCGTGCTCAACGGGGGCCGGAATAGCTCAGTTGGTAGAGCGCCGGACTCGTGATCCTGGGGTTGCGGGTTCGAATTTCGGTATAGGGGGATTTTTCCCTCGGAGTTAACATTGGTTCTGACTCCATTCCCCACACAGTCCTTCGAATGAGACTATAAACCGAGGTTCCGTGTGTGAACGCACGCACAACATCTTGCACACACGTAAAATCCCATCACCAACTTTCGGAAGAGAAGGCCAGTTTGGCCGTTGGTATGGATGACACGTGACACATAGCATGCACCTTCCCCGAAGATGGAGTATGGCTGCCTTAATGGCGGGATAGAAAAGGGTCATACACACAAAACTCCGCTGCCTGGCTATACAGGGAGTGTCTGCAGGAGTATCAGCCTGCGTACGCAGAAAGAAAGAAAGAAAGAAAGCCGTGCTCAACAACTTCCCAGAATGGACAGGGATTATACGTGGAAAAAATATCACGAGTTCACATTCAGCAAAGACAGCGGCCCAATGAAAAAGGTCAGAAAAAAACTCAGGTTGGCTTCATCTGCCATGATGAGACTCAGCGATTTGGAAGAGCAAAAAGTTTAGCTTTCCAGTACAGCTAAAAGTTCAAGTCCCTGGCTGTCTCCATTCTTCTGCATGGATGTTACAGGTGGACACTTCAGAAAACTTCTGCCTATTCTGTCCATGGAGCATTTGACAAACCACTATGTCAGACAGAAAGTCACAATACATGCAGGCAAGCAAGAACCATTCCTTGCAACAGTCAAATGCCAGAAACTTGTGTTTGGTGCAGCCATGTGTTATGCAACAACTTGTTGCTCTAAACCATCGTCCAGGGCACTGAAAAAGGTAAGCATCACAGAGGCAGACAGAGGGAATCTTGGCAAGATGACATCAGGGAATAGACTGAACACAGCATGGCCAACCTGCTGCACACGACTGGGAACAGACAGCGATGGCGCCTACCAGCAGCAAGGGCATCTGCCATGCTGCCCTAATGGATACGTCTGACACCCATAGACCATGATGATGAGTTCCTAACTCTGCAAGCATGTTTGCTGATGTGTAAGGATGAGGAAGAGAAACAGTCAACTGCTAAAATCACACACATCTGTTCAACACAATATGAAGTAACAAACAACAACAGTCAATCATTTACTCACCCAGTCTTTCCTGCAGGTCGACCTCGGCCCTGTCAACCCACAAAAAAATATCTGTGGCTAAACGGCTTATTGTTTTTATTACTGGAGGCCAGCTGACCACAAAGGGCTTTTTGATGGCTGTCGAACTCACATGGGACAAAAAGTCAGATCCTAAAAAGGTCAGGTCCCAAAAATTAAAAAAAAAGAAGAAGAAAAAACAAACCAACCCACCAACACCCCCCCCCCCCCCCCCCCCCCAAACAATTCATGACATGGAAGATGAACTATCAACATTCTTACCTGCTACAAGCACCAGCCACTCCACTGGATTTTCATATCCCAGATTTACAAAATCATAAAAGATGAATGAAAACATTTAGATGTATCAAAAAGTATCTTCACAAGCCATACCTGCAAACAGCACTACGACATAGACAGCCAGTGTCCACCACCCTGGACCAGTGCACAGTTGTCACTGCCAGGTCACTACACCACATCTAAATGGCCGGCATGTCACAAACTGTGCCAGAAAGAAAAGCGTTTCCAGAATAGGAAGTCACCAGCAAAGAACACGCTGAAGGCAGGGAACTGCATAACTTGTACCATCACCAGTAAAGGGATCTGTAGCTATTGAGCCATACCATCACCAGTAAAGGGATCTGTAGCTATTGAGCCATACCATCACCAGTAAAGGGATCTGTAGCTATTGAGCCATACCATCACCAGTAAAGGGATCTGTAGATATTGAGCCAATCATCAACATTAATCATAATGAACATTTGTCTGTGGATACACCCAGAACCCCGCTTGCAGTGTTTATAAAATCAAGGAAAATTATACGTAACTGAAACAAATGACCTACTGAAAAATGTATTATAAAAGCTGAAAAATCATTCCACTACATCAGTTCAGATATGCAACAAACAGAGAGAGAGAGAGAGAGAGAGAGAGAGAGAGGAGAGAGAGAGAGAGAGAGAGAGAGAGAGAGAGAGAGAGAGAGAGAGAGAGACAGACAGACAGACAGACAGACAGACAGACAGAGACAGAGAAAACTTGTTCCTTGTCTATCAAAGAAAGCTGTCCACAAAAGAAAAAAAAAATCACCCACCCCCTCCTTGGAACTAAGGACTTTTGTTACATCAAAAAGAGGAAGAACCTAATGATCTATCCTGATCCTTCTCCAGGCGTGGTTCATCCCTCTGAAATACCTGCCCGAACATTTCAAAACACACACCTTCACTGACAACAGCCACAGGAACTAAAACACCTTTGTTCTATGAACCAAAATTCTGACAAACAATTATCTGGTTTTCGTGCCCTTAAGGTAAGGTAACGTAATGTTGCTTATAGCCCAGCCGACCGCAAGGGGCCATATCAGGGCTGTCACCACGTTAAAACTTAGAAATGAGACCACCACATAAAGACTGATGATGTATCGGTATCTGATACCGAGGAGGGACCAACAAAGTCAGTTGCCCTTCACTGGAGAGTCCCAGAATGTGGACGCGAGTTACCTCTGGACAGGCCATAACACTGGTTCTGTTTTTCAGACAAAAATGCCAATGCCCATGATGATTTATTCAAACAGGCTGTACATCCTTATGAAGGAATGGAAACAGCACAGTTCATGTGTTTAATGTGAAGTTACGGATACCACCAGTTACATGAACGTCACATGAACGGAATTATCATTTCAAAAAGTAGAAAGGGTTACCTGAGCCGGTTTCTTTTTTGGAGTTTCATCTGCAAGAAATCAGTATTTCTATTAAAGCAACAACAATAATAATAACATTAAATGATGATAATAATTATTTTGAAAATAGTAATGAGGATTTATATACACCCCAGACACACAGACACACACAGAAACACACACACACAAGCATGCACACGCACATGCACACACACACACTCACACTCACACACACACACACACACACACACACACAGAATGAAAGAGAAAGAAAGAGAAACAGACAGACAGAGAGAGAGACAGAGAGAGAGACAGAGAGAGAGAGAGGAGGAGAGAGAGAGAGAGAGAGAGAGAGAGAGAGAGAGAGAGAGAGGAGAGAGAGAGAGAGAGAGAGACAAGACAAAATTCTTTATTTACGAGGATAATAGATAAGCACTGATGTGCTTTTTTACATCCAGTCCTCGCCCTGAGTAGGGTCAACAATATAAAATAAAAGGTAACAAAGGAAGCATGCAAAAGTGACTAGAACTACAATACAATACAGGATTTTAAAAAAAAAAAAAAAGAGAGAGAGAGAGAGAGAGAGAGAGAGAGAGAGAGACGCAGGAGCGAAGGGAGTGCAGGGTAAGTCTGCAGAGAGAGAGAGAGAGAGAGGGTGGGGGAGAAAGAGGCGAGAGTGGGTGCGATAAAAGAGCACGTTTAGAACAATCTGACAATCAAAACATTCCAAGGAGATACAAGACAATCGATTTTGATGCACCGGGGGAGGGGGGGGGGGGGGGGAAGGGGATAGAAATAAAGCACAAATGGAGGTGGGAAATGCATAATGATAGCCCAGTCGCCACGGGTAGGAGGGGATGTCATATGGATAATAAATCAAGTCATTCCAGCAGAACCATGAGAGAGAGAGAGAGAGAGAGAGAGAGAGAGAGAGAGAGAGAAGAGAGAGAGAGAGAGACAGAGAGACAGAGAGAGAGAGAGAGAGAGAGAGAGAGAGAGAGAGAGAGAGAGAGAGAGAGAGGAGAGAGGGAGAGATGGGAAGGTCTGGGAGTGCGGGAGGGACAGAGGAAGGAAGAGAGAGAGGGAAAAGAGAGAGAGAGAGAGAGAGAGAGAAGAGAGAGAGAGAGAGAGAGAGAGAGAGAGAGAGGAGAGAGAGAGAGAGGAGAGAGAGAGAGACAGACAGAAGACAGACAGAAGACAGACAGACAGACAGAGAGACAAAGATAGCGACAAAGACACAAACAGAAAGTAGAAGAGAGTGGTTCAGAAAGAAAGAACATACAATTTGCTGAGGCTCATTGACTAGTGCATGAAACAAAAAGAAGTCTAAACAAAAATGAAATCAATGGGATAAAAAAGAAGAATACTACAATTATCAGACATGAAGTATCAGACATAAGCTAACAAACTACAACAAGGAAAAACAACACATACCAGCTTCCAGCAACTCTCCCAGGATGTCATCCAGAGAATCGTCCGCTAATTCTGGTAACATTAAAAACAGAGAAAGAGAAAGATGAGAGAAATTAAAAAACAGACAAAACAGAGAGAGAGGGGGGGAGGAGAGGGGAGAGAGAAAGAGGGAGAGAGGGAGAGGAGAGGAGAGGAAAGAGAGAGAGAGAGAGAGAGAGAGAGAGAGAGGAGAGAGAGAGAGAGAGGAGAGAGAAGAGAGAGAGAGAGAGACAGAGACAGAGACAGACACAGAGACACAGAGTGAGAAGGCAGACAGACAGACTGACACAGACAGAGATAGAGAACAATACAAAAAAGGAAAGAGAGATGCAACTAAGTGAGAGAGAGAGAGGGGAGAGGAGAGAGAGTAAAAAGAGAGACAGGGGGAAACAGGCCCGGGAAGAAAAAGGACAGAAACAGAGAGAAAGAGACAGAAATAGACAGACAGCGACATAGAAAGACAGACAACTCAACTCAAATACTTTGATTGCAAAGGCTACCGCCCTATTGCAATGAGGTCAGAACAAAAGTAGAACACAGATGCGCCCCGGCGCATATACTGAATATTATGAAAGAAAATATTTCAATAACTAAATGTTCTTCCTGAAAATTACTATGGTATTTGTGTGTTAACTGATAACAGTTCCTTCTTCTTTTCAGTGCTTTAAAAATGAACATGCTGCAGAGCGAGTCACAATATTTTTTTTCATTCTGCAGTAAAAGAAGCAATGACACTTGATGAACATTTCTAGTGTGAGGCAAGATGTGTTTATCGCTCACATCTTTACAGGATGGACAACAATCAAAAATGTATTTCGTCTTGATTTGATTATAGAATGGACATTTTTTGGAGTATATCTTGATGGACATTCAAACCCTTTAGACCAAGTCGAAATCTCACAAACATTTTGCAAAAATTTAGAATTGTAATATCAGTTAAATATTTCTCAGGCTGCCTTTAAGGATTTGAAGGAGTGATATGTTGAATATCTGTCATATTAAGCATTTTGTTTTTTTTTTCCCAATTTTGTCTATAACAGACAGACAGCGAGACAATTGAGAGAAAGAGCAAAGGAGAGGGAGAGAGGCTATGGGCTTAGGCTGTAGTCCCCATACTAAAGGGTTAATACCTGTAAATGAAATGCTTAAAAAGCAACTGTTATTTTTCCCTTAAACATAGAGAATGAGAGAGAAAACGCCCACAGGCACATGCAAAAATTTATCAATATGCAGGAAATGCTTTTAAAAAATATTATAGTGAGATAAAAAGAGATATTTTTCATTTCTTGTTGTGAAGAGTAAATCATTTCTAAAATTTAAAGGGGCCAAAGAATAATATTTTGATTTACACTAATTAGAGAGTTATGGAAAACAGAACAAAGTAAAAAAAATCATATTCCTTTGCTAGATTAATAATCTGCATGTTTGATAGTTTACATTTTAGATAATACATATACTTAAAAATGATGGTGAGCGATGCCAGAAACACATGCTTAAATTTCCTTAGCAGTATTGATATCCATTCAATACTGTGTGCATCTTGTGAGTTGTTTTCAAGATGCTAGGATAAGATAATTTTTGCTTATAGCCCCGCCGACCGCAGAGGGCCCCATCAGGCTGTCACCACGTTAAAAACAACTCACCAGTCATTTAAAAAAAAAAAAAAAAAAAACCAAACTTTCACACATCTTGTTAATGACTCGTCTACAAACGAACAGAACTTTGTTAAAAAACCTTCTTCCGTTAAATCTCAAATCAGATGAAAAATGTTAATTTCTCTCAAAAACCCAAGGATCACGTCAGGCGGGACATCCTGAACAGGATTCTCATGGACTCCGCTGGTAAAATGTTTGTGTCTCACATCGTGCAAGTCCCAACACTCTAAAAAAACATGTTTCAATTTTTGAGTGGCCTGGACATGGGAATGCACCACGGAGCTTCTTCACTCTTTAAAAGGTAAGAATGGGTAAAATTACGAATGGCCCGGGGTGCAGCCGGCACAGAAAAGTTTCCTCTTTACGACCACCCGACGTAGATGGGAGGAAGTCTTTAAGGTTTGGACGGATCTGAAGAGTTTGTTATTCGTCTGTGTGTTCCCAAACCCCTGCCAGAGGTCTCTCACTAATCGTTAATTTTCGGTTTCACATCGAGCAGGGGATATAAGTGTTGGACGTTTCTCTCTTGTGGCGTTCTTGCTAAACGATCAACCATTGTTCCAGCCGATGCCAACATGGCCAGGAACCAAAACAAGAGTAATGTTGTAACCGTCGCCTTCAACTTGCTAAAAGTTCAAAAAAAGTAAAGTTCTGGATGCTGAAGGGTTTCGGCCAGCTATGGCCTCCAAAGCTGACAGCGAATCCGACAGAACCGAAAGTCCCTCTTCGAAGAATGGGAGATTATCTTCAAAGCCAGTACTAGAGCAGTAAGTTCAGCAGAATAGACCGAAGCATCTGAATGTATATGTTCCAACAATATCTGAGAAGGAGCCCCAGGGCAGTAGGCTGCACAGGGCCCCTCATCCTCAGACTTGGAACGTAGTGAAACTTTTTGATAGGATGGGAATTTTGGGAAAAGAGCTCGGGATACAAAGCTTTGTACGCCAGAGAGCTGGTAGACTCCTTACGGAAAGCTGCGAGATCGAACGAATCTCTGGTGTGAAAAAGGTCCATGGAGGTTGATCCCCGGAAAAATTGGAAAAATCGGAAACTACTCCCAGGTCTTACCTGCATTCCGCACGTGGGCTGCATACGAAGCCAAAGGCGGAATACATTTCGGGTTATTTTCAAACTTACTTGGAACGGAGGGTAAAAACACGTCATAGGCAGGTTTCCTGCGGTTCTGAGAACAGTCGGATGTAATAATTCAAAGACAGTTTCAGCCTGCGGGTTGGGACAGTGAAGGTTCACCTGCCTCTGCGTACAGGCTGTACACAGGGGTGGTGCGGAACGCTCCAAGACAGAGACGAAGCCCTTGATGGTGGATAGGGTCCAAGAGTTTGAGGTAAGATGATCTTGCGGAGCCCTACACAGCACAACGTTTGTCCAGTTTGGAACGGACCAGGGCTCTGTAGAGGTGTGCAACAAAGTTTTCTTATCAGGCCCCAGTCGGTGTGTGCTACGACCCGCAGAAAATTCAGTGCCTTTTGGCAAGCAGTTTTTGGGTTTTTTACTATGGCTGAGAAAGTTAAGTTTTTGGTCAAAAATTTACTCCCAGAAATTTGGCCTCTTTAACAGCGGGAAGGGAGTTTTCCCTACTTGAATTTCAGGATCGGGAAAAAAATGACGGAAATTATGGATGAATACCGGGTTTTTTTGTAGCAGAAAAGTGAAACCTTTTTCACCCGCCCACCGATGGATTTTATTAGCAAAGGGGACCCTGCGCTGGACACTGGGTACGGTTCCCCAGTTGCGTAGACAGCAAAATCCCCCAAAAACAATGACATCTGAACCTGTGAACTGATTTCACATGTTGTTGTCTTATACTAAAGAGGGAGGGGTAGATGCCCCCCTGTGGAACACCCAACTCCTCTCATGGACTCAGGAGATTGGGGTCCCAACCCGGGGACCTGAAACTTGTTTAAAAAAAAAATTTTTGAAAAAAAAGGGTGATGACCTCGAAAACCCAGATCGTGGAGATCATAAAGATCCCGACTTCCAGGGGGTATCGTGGCCTTCTCCAAGTCGAAGAAAATTGCCACTGCATGCGTCGTTTAAAAAAGGCCCTAAGGGTAGATTCCAACGAATCAAATGGTCAACTGTACTCGATGTTTGGGGAAACCACACTGTTCTTTCCCCAAAAGGCCATGGGTTTGGTTTCCACATGAGCCTAGCATTGACCTTTTTTCCCCATATTTACGACACAGGGTAAAAGCATGGACGGGAGTTTAAGGGTTAGAAAGATTTTTTCCCAGGTTTTGGGGAGGGGGAATAATAGGGCTTTGCGCCAAGGGGTGGAAAAAAAAGTAGTCCAACTGTTGTAGACCTTACAGTAGGTTCGCCCTTCAGGGGGAAGATTTTTAAACGGTGAAAAATGGTTTTATTTCCCGGAAGGGGAATCCTGCAAAAAAATAAGGCAATTCCTCGTTTAAGGGAAAAGGAAGTTATAGCTTCCTGTTGTCGGACAAAAAGTTGCAGGGTGATTTTTCTTTGGGGCTTTTTTTTTGAAAAAAGGGGGTGATTTTTTAGAAAGGGGGAATTTTTTCAATGGAAAAGCAACGATTACAATGCTTTTCTCTTTTATTAAAGAGTCCGAAAACTTGGAGGTTTTCACAGGGGCAGGTGTTTTTCCCCTTTGATTTTTTTTAAAAAATTTTCCCCACACTTTTTTTTTAGAATTTTTTTGATGTCCCCGGAAAAAAAGCTTCTCCAGGCCCGGGTTTTACTGATTTTAAAGTGTGTCTTGATTTGACGGATTTTTGATGGGCTCGAGCGTTGGGACCCCAAAGGTGTTGGTACACCTGACGCTGACCCCCTTTTTTCGAATTTTGGAAATTTTTTGGCAGTCCGAAAAAAACCCGGGGTTTTTTTGGCATTTGAAGTTTACGGAAGCACAAAAACAGGCTTTAGCACACTTGATTACAGTGTTAGCCCAGGATTTGCTGGCTGGACTCTGAAAAAAATCATGCCCTGGAATTCTTTTGAAATTGGCTGCAAATAGACCCCAGTTTGCTTTTTTAAAATTAATTTTGAGAGACGGGGGAGTGTTCATTTAAAAGGTTTAAAAGGGAAAGGGAAATGGTCCTTCCGTGCAGCTCATGGAAGCCCCATCATATCCGGCCCAGCGAGGGGTCACAAACGAAAAATCTAAACACAAAAGTAAACCCTGTGGAAAGAGGGGGGGAAGTTGCAGTCGTCGTTGAAACCCCCAAACCAGTCTGAAAGGAATCCCCAATCAGCGGGACCTCTGGGTGACGTCCCGGCATCCCCCAAAGAGTTTGTGACCTTTTAAAATCACCAACAGCAAAAAGGCGGGGAAGTTCTCCCATGACTACAAGGTCCTGACGACAAACCGGGAGAAGGAGGAGTAAAGGAACGATGGTCACAGTTTTGGGGAAGTGACCCGCAGCACCCCTGAAGGAGGTAGACAGAGCGACGGGACTTACAAAAAGTTTTGTGTGGGAAAAGGGAAAAACCCCCCCGACAGCCCCAAATGGAGGTTGGGGGGCAGTATTAAAAGAAATTAAACCCAGAAGAAAAAGGCTTCTGGTTTTAAAATTTTGGTTTTCCCTAAAAGAGCCACCGGGGGTTTTTTTTTTATAGAGCACGAAGCTGCAGCTCCTAAAAGTTGGAATTTAATCCAGGGATATTCCAATGTAAAATTGTATATCCAGGGGTGCAGGGCGAAAAGGAGAGAGATCGGGTATCTCTCATGAATCTCCCGCCAAGGAGTGAATTTTATTTTGTGTTCATGGACTGGTTGGTCTTTGGACCTGGGGCAGACTTGCCCGCAGGTGAAAAAGGGCCCGTTTTGGGGAAAAGGGGAGTCGGTTTGGGAGATGGTGGGGGTTTTTCCTTTTCTCCACCCTCCACATGGGGGGAACTCCCTTCCCCGCAGGGGCACTGGACAGAGGAGTTCGAGGGGGACTGCTGGTTTTTTAATCTGCCCAGCCAGATTTGTAGATGTGGCACTGGGGGTGGGGATTTTTTTGCCCCCACCGGGGGAAATCTTTTGGGTTAGAGGTGGGGACTGCTTCCAAGAGTTGCGTTCGGACTTGCAGTGTTTTCCCGAAACGAAAAGTCATCAGTTGACAAAATGTCGTGAAAACTGTGGGAATTTCCCGTACACCCGAAGCTAGAAGAGGCGTCGGGTCTACTGCCCAAAACCGTTGCGGGCTTCAAAAAAGGCCCATTTTTTTCTCTTTGTCTTGAATTGCGGATTCCTAATCCAAAAGAGGACAGTTTTTTTAAAGAGGAGGGGGGTCGCCACCCAGGTTAGCCAAGTGCCGGATCTTGACACGCCCCCGGGTTCCCTTTGCAGAAAACCCCGCTACCTTTTGCCCTGAACAGCGGCCCCCTGACATGACCAAACTTTGGCCCTGAAGCCCCTCAAGGGGGACGGCATAAGCTGAACATGAACATTTGGGTAAAACCTTGTGCCCGGGAGGCAGCACGGGTTCCCGAAGGTCAGAAAAGGGGGTGTTGGTGGCCATCTTCTGAACCCTTCTTTATCTCCCCCCTGGCACCTCCGTCACCCCCCGGGACCCCGCTCCATTTTATTTCCCCCTCGAAACCCCGCCAATCCTGCATCGAATCAACCTTTATAAATTTAATTTGTTAGGGGGAGTCCCCCGATCCCCCTTCCCAAAATTTTTTTCCCTTTCTGCAACTGTTCGGATTGCTTTTGTGATCGACTTAAAGAAGAAACAACCATTTCTCAATCGTTTTTATGGCCCTGGTTCACTGTATACCTGAAACCCCTTTTGTACGAAAAAGGGGCCAGACTGAAAAGGTTTTTCCTGCTCTTCCCTTCCACCCAGCCAGGAAGCCCAGAAACCTGTTTCTGTCTTACCTCCTGTCAAATCATGTCGTTTTAAAAATTCCCCGAAAAGGGGGAATGCCCTTCCTCTTCCTTTTGGGGGGGTAGTTTTTTAATGAAGTCATATTTTGTTTATTGTGTTCATTCCCCCCTTACCCCCCCACCTTGGAGTCCAACAAGGGCCAGGGGGAAGAAACCAATGTCTGACCCTTCCAGGTTGGGAGAGACATCACAAGCAGAACAACCAACCCTATCCCCCTGTCATCTCAACTCCCGGGGGAAAAAGAGCTGAGCCTGCAGGGGTTTTTTGGGCCCGTGGGGAACTGCCCGCTTGACCCACCCCAAAAAGGGGAGCCGATTGTACACCCGGGGAAAGTGATCCCTGTTAGGGAGGTCCGAGCCAAAATGTGTTTGAGAGCGCTGGCCCTCTCAATCCCAGGGGTCTCATTTTCCCCCCGACACAGGGCGACCCCCGGGAACGCGGCGGATCTTAAGGAGACCACAGAGAAAAAGGGTGTGGAAAAGAAACTTGAAGGGGAGACGAAGATGAAAAGGGGCCAAAAAAGGGAGGGAGAAAACAAGAAAAGGGGGAAAGGCGGGTTTTCTCTTGTCAGGATCCTCACCCTTTGCCTATCTAAAGGGAACCCCACCAGGGGCATCAACTCCTTACACGTTTCCTTTGGCCAAACACACTGCACCCCTAGGCCTAGAAACAGTGTGAAAAAAACACCCCTTTTCCCAAATATTGATGCCCCCCCCGCAAAGCCTAAGGGATCACTGGACCACGCAAAAACCCCCCGACACGGGGAAAGGGGCAAAACCCCCCCGGGGGTTAAAATGCTGTATTTTGTAAAATTAGTGATTCCCAACATGCTCTGTCAAAGGGAATTGTGACCTCCCCAAAGGGGGTTTTCAGGGGACTTGACTGTAAAATTCGTCATTGCATCAGTGCAAAACAGCTGATAAAATTTTCCAAAACTGTATTTTTTAACAACCCAAAACACACTCATGTTTCCTTTGTTTCGGCCTCCAAAATGTCAAAGAAGCAGAACACAAGGAGGCATTGTAAAATTATTGTTTAAAAAAAAATTTGTGTTTGTTAGTTAGCTACAGTAATATTAATGGCATAAAGCTAGTGACTAAAGTTTTACACCATACACGCACAGGTGCATGCACAAAAAGACACGCACGTGTGACTCACACACAACCCCCACATGCCAACACACAATAACCCCAAAGCAGTGTTGCACATGCATGCTGCATGCCCCCCCAGCACGCCCGCCGCACGCACGACGCAACAACACACACAACACACCACAACACCACACACCCACAACACACAAAACACTCAAATTAAGAAATATTTTCTCAAATAGAAATTTGAATGTGATGTCTGTAATTTGACTAATAAATTTAAAAAAATAATAAAACTGAACAAACTGAAAATAAGTGTTGGCAAAGCCATTTTTTCCATTAGCTTAAAAAAAAATGAAAAATATATTTTAACCCCAAAAGCATACATCCAAAAAACAAATTCAATTACAAGATTCTACATATTCATCCAAAAATGATGTCTGCATACACACAACACAAGCATTACCGTGCCGCCAATGCACATTTTCAACAGTTAAGAAATTCCCGCACTTTCAAATTAATGTTCCAGACTTCAAAAACAGTTTTTGCTTATTTAAAAAAAAAAAAAGGCTTTTGTAGCAATCTTTTTCTTATTTATTTTTTTGAAATTCAGTTCTTTTTATTCTGGACCCCACCACCCCTATCGTACTACCTCTCCCCTTTTCCCCCAAAAACTGCATGCACGCACACACAAAACCACACAAAGTTTAAAGATTTAAACCGTGACCCCTTTGGGGGGATGGGATTGAAACAAAATAAACAATGTAAAAGAAAAACCCTCAAACATCCAAAAAATTTTTCCCATAATTAACACACTGGATATAAAGTTTTCACAACTTTACTAAGTTTTAAAAACTTAGCTAAGTTTAAAAAAACCTTTTTTTAAACCACAGAGCAAACGACAATAGTAAAATACGTTTAACACGAAATTTTTTTGGGATAAATTATTTCTAATATCATCAATTTTTGGGGCATTTCATTACAAAAAGAAAAATTTGTCCCAAGGTCATTTTTGGTCGCAGTCCGACAAAAACGTTCTCATGAGGTATTCCAAATGTCTGCCCCTTTCAATCATGAGTTTTTGATTACCCCAGTGGAACCCAATTAGAGGTAAAACATCAGGCAACATTTCAATTATTTTTCATGGAAAACCTTTTTTTAAATTCCCATAAATAAACACTTATTAAAATTCTAAAACATCGTTCATGCACTATTTAAAAAATCTTCTAATGAATAAGAAAAATTTTTACAGAATGTGAACAACGAAACTTTTGGTTTCCCAAAAAAGTCGAATCGTGTTTCGTAAGAATATTTATATAAAATCAACCCACACACACACACACAGCACAGAGCATCTTTTACAATTCATACTGATGAAAATTGACGACCACCCCTTGCTTTTCTGAAATTCCAAAAAAACATTTTTGGGGATAAAAAAGCCATTTTAGCACTAAAACTGATGGCACAGGTTTTCTACCAAAAAATCAATATCCTACCCCCAAATTTAAAAGCTGAATAAAATACTGATTACTCTGCTGCTTTCCTGGAATTTCCATCATCAATCTCTGTCGGCTTATCAACGCGTTAGGGCTAATGACAAAATCAAGTAAAAATTCATGGAAATTTCATGCATTTCCAAAAAAATTTTTTACAAAAACCATAGCCTTAATAAGTTACTTGCTTCGGCGACATAAACTACTGTTGCAGGGGCATGCCCTCTAATTGTCAGGTTATCGCCATTTTACTTTGTGTTCAGTTAATACTGCAGGGGAGAGCTATAATTAAGGCTGAAACAGACAGGCCTCAAACAGACAAAAAGAACTCTGTGGCCTGTACTCTTCATCAACGCTGTAAGAAAGCCAGCTTGGAGATGTTTTATAAATTTCCCCACGGACTCACTCCATTAATACACGTACCTGCCTAACCCTTGAAGAGGGTGAGGCTGGGGCAACATGTCCTAGTACAACTTCCCACCCGCCAAGTGGAAGGCAGATGAGTTCTTTCTGAGGACCATACCAGAATGGAACAAGTTGTCTCAGGAGGATTGTGACAGCTGAGTCACTGGACTGCTTCAAGTCAGGCTAGCCTCCCATCTTTAGAACCTAAAACAACCCCCCCCCTTCCCCACCACCCCCAACCTTCCCCCTTACCTCCTCCTGACCACTATTCCCTACAACCCCCCCCCCCCTCCCCCCTTGCCATCTTCAGTCATTTTTCTACTCCTGCCACCCCCCCCCCTCCCCTCACTACTTATTCACCTTAACCCCACCTCACCCACTTTTTCTTTTTTTTTTTCAAATCCTCAAAACAGCGCAATCTTCGGCAATATCCCAAATACGACAAAACCATCAGCAAATGATGTTGGTCGTACAAAGGAAGAAGAAGAAGAGAAGCAAATCATAATCGTACTCGAATGCACCGCACTCTGTAACTACAGACGCTGCAAGCAGACAAGCTTGGCAAGGTGCCGTGTTCAGGCTAAAATCGGACAGTGCCTTAAAAAAGGGGGGCACTTACCATGTCCATTCTGTCCAAATAATGAGTTTGCGATCGATTTCTTTTCAATCAAATACACATAAGTCACGCACAACACTCAAGGCCACAATCATTTCATGCCCAGAGATGTTCCTCGAGCGCCGCCATAGTTTTCAAACACTCTCGTCTCGCCATGAAAGCGAGATCTTGAGCGAGATGTAAATAAGTGGTACTCTCTTAGCAACAGACGCCATCGACGTCCTGAGAGAAAAGTCGATTTTTGGGTGGTTCCGAAGAAAACTCTAAAGATGACTGGCGGTTCGGACGACCAGACTTCAATGCCTCCTCCACCATCTACGTGGAACGCCACCCTTGCTATCATCAAGCCTGACGCTCTACACAAAGCGGAAGAAATCGAGGACATCATCTTACGCTCGGGGTTTGCCATTCTTCAGGTTAGTTACTGTTACTGAGCTTCTTCTTCTTCTTCTTCCTAAAATACTGGTTCACTCAAAAAACGAGTAGGTCACCAGCGCGCATGTTAAAAAAGTAAAATAAAATAGCATAAAATAGTGCGACTCAGACTGTTGGCCCTGCGTGCATGGATGAGTGGAAGGAAGTTGCGGGCCTGAGCTGCCTACTGCAGCCTGGGGCCAGCTAGTCCATAGTAATGGATGAAAGCGACCGTGGTAGCCTGCTGGCAGCTCCGCACTTAGTTTTTACCTTTTTTTTTTCTTGGTTTCGCTTTTTTTGTGTAGGCTAGTGAGTAGGTAAGTTAGGGGTGGGGGGTGTCACTTTGTGGTATGAATGTGTGTAATCTCATGTTTATGAAAAAGGAATTAGAATAGGG